>CM033725.1:7232403-8432403 GCA_019671005.1 Hibiscus mutabilis | reverse complement strand
GGCATTACATAATCTGAATGGCATCCTTCGAAATGTATATATACCATATAGGCATGTGAATGTGGTCTTTTCTTGGTCCTCCGGTGATTGAAATTTGGTTATAACCCGAGTAACCATCAAGAAAATAATAAAAAGATTTACCTACAAGACGGTCAAGCATTTGGTCAATAAAGGGTAGAAGAAAATGATATTTCCTAGTAGCTTTATTTAACTTACAGTAATTCATGCAAACTCTCCAACTGATCACAATCCTAGTTGGAATGAGTTCATTGTTTTCGTTACTTACCACGATTATACCTCCCTTTCTCGGGACACATTGTACCGGACTTACCCATTTACTATCGGAGATAGGATATATGATATCGACGTCAAGCCATTTGATGATTTCTTTCATCATAACCTCCTTCATGGCGGGGTTAAGTCTTCTTTGTGCCTCAATCGATGATTTATGATCATCTTCCATTAGGATCTTGTGCATACATACTGCCAGACTAATTCCTTTCAAGTCTGCGATTGTCCATCCTATTGCCTTTTTGTGCAATTTCAACATGTCGATAAAAATTCTTTCCTGTTCTGGCTGCAACTTAGAGGAAATAATTATGGGTAATGTGTCATTGGTTTCCAAATAAGCATATTTTAATTACCCTGGCAATGGTTTCAATTCGAGTATCAGGGGTTGCTCAATAGAAGGTTTTCCGAGTTTACCTTCCTTACTTGAGTAGTCCAATGGTTCAAAATACTTACCTGGTCGACTTACTATCTAGTTCGCTTCATCTTGCTCTTCGTTGATCGGTTCCTCAGATTTTTCTAGTTCAACAATGTAATTGTCGAGGCAATTCTCTTCCACGTCAAAATCAAATTCGGGTGTGGCGTGGATGAATTGGCATTCTTCTGGATCGCAGCTTGCTTCAAGGTTTGAAACACATTGAGTTTGACTTGTTGATCATTGACTCTCATGGTGAGTTCTCCTTTCTCGACATCGGTCAAGGTCTTTTTCGTTTCTAAAAACGGTCTCCCAAGAATAATGGGTGCGAACTCATCTGCTTCACAATCCAAAACAATGAAATCAGCGGGAAAAATGAATTTATCAACTCTTACTAGAATATCCTCGATTTTTCCCTCTGGATGTACATAGGATCTGTCTGTAAGCTGTAGTATCACTGTTGTAGGTCTTGCTTTCCCGATGTAGTGATTTTTTATAGCACATGGTATTGTGAAACTGACGGGATCTTTAAGTTTGGGTGGCATGCAGTTGTGCAACATGTCCACGCAGCCCTCTGTCATAGCAACTATTTCAAATTCTCCTAGCCTTGTCCTCTTAGAGACAATGTCTTTAAGAAACTTAGCGTAGTTCGGCATTTGCTCTATCGCCTCAACTAACGGCAAATTGATATGAACTTGCTTCAAGACCAGTTCATTGGTCCTAATTTATTTCAAGAATTTTTTTAAGATCGAAGAAGCGGGGTGAATGCTAGACATATGATTATTCAGTTGCTAAAGTTGGTATGAATTAGTTAGATAGTTACTAGGCCGATTAAGTTTAGTTATAAATATATTAGTGCATTGGGTTTAGTTTATAGTAAGATCTATCAAATAAAATCAGAGAAATTAGTTTCATTGTTTTTTTTTTGTTTATTTCTACTAAAACCTATTCCTGCCGCCACTCTTCATCTACTCACCTTTGTTCATCATTTGGTCACCATCCGGTAACCATGTCGGAATTCTTATACATCGAAGGCATCAAGTTGTGGGATAAGGTGAGGCAATCGTGAGACAAAAATGAAGCTTGATAAGGTGAAGAGTGTAGTTCATCTTATATAAAATGGTGGTTGTTTATTTACTTGGATATTTATAATTGTAATACATTTGAAATTTTGTACTTTGCTGTTACGAGCATAACCATTGTAACCAAAGACGTGGTTGAAAATACAAAGGCTTGGCAAATTCCTAAAGTTATGGTGGGATATGGTTGAAAATACAAAGGCTTGGCAAATTCTTAAAGTTATGGTGGGATACTTCTGGAATAAGGATAATGGTAATCCATAACGTCTTAAGGAATTTGTAATTAAAACTTTTTAACATCTCATTGTATGATAATATCTATTCATTTTTTTCGCAATCTTTTGATAATACACATGCACCTAATATACAAGTTATTCAAATTCAGATTTCCTAAAGACAACAACATTTCTTTTTCTATTGAGACTACTTGAAGGATTCAGCTGCTCTGTCAAAATATAAATCATTGAATGTGTACAGAATACTAACATACTAGCACATATTATCATATTTTCAAATTTTCAATTAAAAGCTTATTCATAATGATTTTGGCATTAAAATAATAGAAGAGTTGATAAGGCTTATAGTCAATATACATAAGAAATAATTATGTAAAATGAAGCTATTGATATGCCTGTAAAGGTTATTGTGATTCACATTGATGTAGCATTAATTAGAGTATTTTAGTTTAAACTTTTGAAACATTAGAGCATGTGTTTATATTGAACTTTTCTCATTAAAGGGATTCCTTTTCTTAATGAATGGTTTATTTTATTGTTACTATATATTTGATAGTAATTTGGACTATTAGGATCTCTAAAGATTGAGTATAGGATGAAATATACAAGAGAAAAGGGAAAACTAAAAGAGAAAGGGAAAGTAAAAAATAGAAACGATTATTGAGTTAATTGAGATAACTTGAGTAGAGAGAGAATACAAAAGACTATTTATACCCCAACTTAGCATCTTTAACTGCTAACAAACTCTCTAACAGACTAACCACCCATTACACACAAGTTGAATCTAGTCGGATTTTATGGAAGTATAATACTCTATTATTCTTCTGGTTTTCTCCTTTTCATTGAGCAACTCCAAGTCAATCTCGGATCTGACCAAACTCAGGAGGAGAAATTGGTTTAGTCAAAATATCAGCAATATGTTCAATTGAAGGAACAAAATTCACAAGTAACTTGCCAACCAAGACCCTTTCCCGTACAAAATGCACATCAATCTCAACTAGAGCCGGTCCATAGCTTTTGGTTGCCTGAGGCGAACGTAAAAAATAGGCCTCAAATTAAAATTTAAATTACCGTTGCAATTGTATTTACAGTAATATTAGATTTGATTGTGGTTGCAAACATTATAAATGCTATTTCGGTCACTACGAGTATCACAATTGTAAAATATCTTAATAACATACACTATTGTGAACATAACCAATGCGGATATTGCAGCTTCAGATGGTGTCGCTACTCATGGGCGGATGTAGCATATAAATTAAGGGTGCAATTAACTCTACTTGATTTGTTAGGGTATGAGGTTTCCAATGAGGTAATATAGAATTTTTTCATAAGAAATATTAGATTTGACCCACTTAATTTGTTAGGGTATGAGGTCAACAATGCTTATTTTAGTGGTATAGAAGTTTTCAATATCTCATACTTCACTCATGACCCCGTTATAAGAAAATTTTGGCTCCGCCACTACCACTATTGTCATGTAACGGTCGTTGTTGTGATTGCATACCGTTATTTAAATCACAGTCCCTAATAACAAGTAACAAAAAAATTTTAATTTAAAAGTAGGTACATAATAACAAGTATTGAAAATTTAAGCCCCTAATAACAAAAATTAAAAAAATAAATTTTAAGAGCTTGCCCAAAATAACAAATATTAAAAAAATTGAGCCCCTAATAACAAGTATTAGAAAAAGTTAAATTTTAAGAGTAAGCCCCTAATAATAAATATTGAAAAAATTAAACTTCTATTATCAAATATTGAAAAAATTAGACCCTAATAACAAGTATTGAAAAATTAAGCCATTAAGAATAAATATAATTCAAATAAAATTAAAAACGTATAACTTCTTTGAGCGAAGGCCTTCGGCGGGAGCCCTTGTTGCCCATGCCCAGGGTCAGGCCTGAACTCAACATGCTTAACTCTTGCATGATGAGGGGATTAGGGGCAATGGATACCGCTGAGGTATTGTCACACCAAATAACAGGTTTACCATCTACTGCGACACCAATTTCTAACAGTAGATTTCCCACCCACATTAATTCTGACACAGTTAGCTAGGCTTCGATATTCAGCCTCAAAAGAAGACCGAGAAACAACCCCTTGCTTCTTTGAGCTCCAAGTGATGGGATTACCCCCAAGGTAAATACAATACCCCGTTAATGACCTCCTATCTTCAACAGAGGAAGCCCGGTCCGCAAAATATAGCATACCAAACTAAGAGAAGCAGTAGGTTTGTACCACAAGCCATGATCAAGAGTCCCAGACAAACACCGAAGGATCCTCTTGACTACTCTCTAATGATTCTCACAAGGATTGTTCATGTACTGAGACACCCTATTGACAGCAAAAGCAATATCGAGACTAATTAATGTGACATACTGCAAGCCACCTACTACACTCCTATATAGATGAATATCAACAAAACACTTGATCATCACCTGCCTTCAGTTTAGGAGTAACCACCGTGGAGTAGGATAAGAGCCCAACATGTTAAATCGAAAGAGAAGTTCCACAATATACCTCATTTGATTAAGAAACAACCCAATAGATCTGGAATGCACCTCCATTCCCAGAAAGAACTCAATCTAACCCAAATATTTTAACATAAACTCTGAATTAATGTGTTGAACAACAATGTTAACTTCACCTTCATCACTTCCAGTGATGATACTATCATCAACATAAACTATAAGCAACAAACTACTACTGAAAGTGTTTCTAATGAACACAGAAGAATTAGCTTTGGAAGCCACAAAACTCAACTATATAATAAATGATTTGAGAGTATCATACCAGACCCTAGGTGTTTGCCTGAGCCCATACAGGGCCTTCTTCAAATGACACACCAGCTATTCTCCATTAGGTCCATACTGCTCAAATCCAGGTGGTTGAACCATATAAATTTCTTCTAATAGCTCCCCATTAAGGAAGGTATTATTAATTTCTATTTGCATTAAAGACCATCCTTTAGCAACTGCTGCAGCCAAAACAGTCATGATGGTTAACGATCTCACAACATAGCTGTAGGTTTCCCTAAAATCACACCCTGCAGTTTGAGAATAATCCTTTGCTACGAGCCTGGCCTTCATTCTATCAACAGAGCCATTTGGTTTCCTTTTACTCTTGAACAACAACCTACACCCTACTAGTTTTCAAGAAGGAAGTAGTGGCTGTAGCTCCCAGATACCATTGTTAACGAGGGCTGAATACTCGGCCTGAACAGTAGCTTTCCAACCAGGATCCTTAGGAGCTTCAAAAATAGTAGCAGGTTCTTGAACCTCGCCTTGAACAAGGTAAGTTTTAGGCTTGAAAACCCCAGGTTTACTTCTAGTAACCATGGAGTATGTGTTATGAGCAGTGGTAGCAGATTGAGATGGTATTGTGGAAGAAATGGAGAATGGTAGAGGTGGTATGACAGTGATGGAAGATGGTAGTGTGGAATCAACATGTGAAGGAGAGGTTAGTATATGAGTGGAAGATGGTAATAGAAAAGATGAAGATAGAATATCATGTGGAAAAGGTGAGATGGTAGGGGAACGAGATGAACATGGAACATGTAATTGGGATGGATTTAAAGAGAACGAAGTGGAAGGTGAAAGTTAGGATGCAAGATGCAATGAAAATGCTGATAGAAGATTCGCATGTTGATAGAAGAAGATGCATGCATTTGTAATGGAGATGATGCTGGTGCAAGTGTTGCATGTTGTGGACGAGAAAAAGATGCATGCATTGTAATTGAGAATATGCTGGTGTAGGTGTTGCATGCTGTGGAGAAGAAGAATATGCATGCATTTGTAATGGAGAAGAGGCTTGTTGTGGAAAAATTGCATGTTGTGGAGAAGAAGGAACAGACACATGTTGCTGTAAAGAAGAAAGGACATGAGAAGACAAACCATGCAACATTTAAGTCTCTGGACTTACAACAAATGACACAAAATATTTATCTCTAGATATAGACTCTAGAACAGCAACATACAAAGAATTTGACTTGAAATACTCAGAAAACTCAGAAGTGGAAAACTCATGAATCGACTTACCCGAGTCTTATACTGACTAAATGGAAACACACTTTCATCAAATCTAACATGCATGGGCACATAAACTCTACCTATAGCAACATCTAAACACTTATACCCTTTGTATACTAGGGAATACCCTAAACACACACAAGAGACAGTTCTAAACTGAAACTTATGTTTGTTATATGGTCTCAACAGAGGATAACAGGTACAACAAAAAATTCTTAGTAAACAATAATCATGAATATCATTAAACAATTTTTGGTAAGGGGATATACCTAACAAAACCTCAGTTGGTAATTTGTTGATAAGGAAAACAACACCGGAGAAGGTATCACTCCAAAACCTGAGAGGCATAGAGGCTTGAGCTAGTAGAGTGAGACCTACTTCAATCACCTACATGTGCTTTCTCTCCACCAGTCCATTCTACTCTGAAGTGTGTGGACAAGAAAGCCTGTGCACTATCCCTTGATCTTTAAGATAAGCTTGAAGAGCAGCAAACTGTCCTTCACAATCAGTTTGAAGCATAATCAACTTATGACCAAGCTATCTTCCAGCTTCCTTGTGAAATTGAATGAACGCATCTTTTACCTGAGACTTAAACTTCAGAAAATATAACCAAGTGAACCTGGTACAAGCATTTGTAAAAGCAACATAATATTTAAAGGAATTGGAAGAAATGGGTGTCGGGCCCCACACATCAGTAATAACCAATTGCAGAGGTTTCTCATACTTTGTGTGTGAAAGTGTGAAGGTTAATTTATGATGCTTTCCATACTGACATGCTAGACAAAGCATAGAATCAGAAAAAGAATTCTTATTTCCATGAACATAAATATTACAACTAGACAAAGCCTTAACTAGAACCCTTGATGAAGGGTGTCCAAGTCTTTTATGCCAAACATCAAATGAAACAGAATAACTAGAAGTCAAATTACAAGAAACATCAAAATTACAACTAGCAGTGCTGCTTTTATTCTTAGCATGAGGACTACTCAAAGCACCCAAATTATATAGACATTGTGCTCTGAACCTTGTAAAACCACCATGTTAGAGTTGAGATCTCGAACTTGACATAATGTAGGATGAAACTCAAGAGCAACATTATTATCCTGAGTAAACTTAGAAACATAAGTAAGTTTTTGGTTATCCCAGGGACATATAATAATTTTTTAAATGAAAAACCATATTATTATGCAAGAAAACAGATTGACCAGAACACTAGATAGGTAAGCTATTACTATTGCCAACCTTTATAGTACATGAACTAGGATATGTGCTATCAGACTGAAGATTTTTGAAATCCTTGGTAATATGATGGGTTGCACCAGAATTAGGGTACCAAGTATTTTCGGAAACAGTGTCTGGAGTAGCTATAAGAGCTTGAGGAGATGAAGTGACAGAAACAACCATGGAAGAAAACTGAGCACGATGTGGTGCAACCAAGGCACAAGGAGATTAAATGCTAGGAGCTCCTACAAAGACAAGAGAATGTTGAGTGCCCAAAACATAAGGAGTAGAAATATGCATCTGTGATGAAGAAGCCTGAGGAGTTAGCTAATGATAAGCCTGAGGTAAGGGCATAACAAGTTGTGGAGAATAATAAACTGGATTATATGATGGACCAGCAACACTTGGAGAGAAAAAAGAGCAGACATTAGCATGAGCAGTGTTCCTATTGGACTGTCCATTTCGAGCAGATTCATTCTTAAAATGCATATCATATCTATATAGCACCTGTCTGCTAAGTGACCTAAATGACCACAAAGCTAACACTAAGGTCTAGGGGAACATCTACCTCTATCCCTACCTCTGTTATTGTAGTTATTATAAGCATACTGATTATTTTGAGAATCTTGCACAGTATTATAATCATTAGCATCTGCAACCTGAACAGAAGGTTGAACAATTTGAGTAGAAGAGTTCTTACTTATGTGTTGTGTAGTGACAACATAAGCAGAGGCATTCAATGAATCAAAACAATGAACTTGTCGAGAATCAACATCAAGCAAAACAGTACTCACAAAGGTAAGATCAAAAGAAGATGGGCTAGCAGTAACAGTGATAACAGACTCAAAATCAGATGACAAACCATTTAAAATAATAGTAATTTGTTCATGCTTAGAAATAACTTCCCCAAAATTAGCAAGGTTGTCACAAATGGATTTGATCTTCTTAAGATAATCACTCATAGAGTGTTTCAGATATCAGATGCAGTACTGAGGCCAATTAGATGTGGCAAAACACTCCCATTGATAGTAGATAACAACCATGTAGCCAGAGCACCATCTTGCTCTTCAAAAAATCCAAAGTCAGGATTTATACAAACACTGCCGTTAACAGTAACATACTGAGGAGGAGAAGCAACCTTAGAGTCTATAAACCTTAACAACCTATGAATTTTTATAGTAAGATACACCTACTAATGTCACAACAAATAATTGAGGCTATCTAAAGTAACATTTATTTTCTTTCTTGAGAAGAGTTTACTAGAGGATAACGAAGACTGAGAACTAGTAACAACATTGACAGGAGTATGCACAGCAATGGAAGTAGGAATAAGAGCATCATTCGTAGAATCAACAGGAACATTAGTCGAATTAACAATAGGATTAGATACATTTGTGCCATCAATAGCCATCAGAGAAACTCAACAAGCAAAAATCACAAAAAGGATCAAGAAGCCAAACGAAACAACAGATCTAGAAGAAAAAAGAATAAGCAGAAGCCAGAAGAATAGCAATCAACAAAACAGAGCCACTTGAATCAACAGGAACGCACAAGAAAGGCGAAAAAAGGAATAAGAATAGTCTCACCAATCATAAGCGAAAAACCCTAGAGAAGCCAAACTAGAGCACCGCGCACGACAAACGAGCACCGCAACAAGACAAAAGCGAAGACTATTCAGTGAATCGCAAAAAACGAAAGACGAACATGAAGCAAACAACACATCAAATGAAGACAAACGAAACCGGATCGAAAAAAACAATAACGACCACCTCGCCTACGTCAACAACAGTAGCCAGATCGAACCTTCTCTGACACCATATTAGGATCTTTATAGATCGAGTATAGGATGAAATATAACAGGGAAAAGGGAAAACTAGAAGAGAAAGGTAAAGTAAACAATAGAAGCGATTATTGAATTAATTCAGATAACTTGAGTAGAGAGAGAATACGAAAGACTATTTATACCCCAACTTAGCAGCTTTAATTGTTAACTAACTAACCACCCGTTACACACAAGTTGAATCTAGTCAATTTTTATGGAAGTATACATTATACTCTGTTATACTCTATTATGGACCCAACCCTCATACTTGGGATACTTTTTTAATCTCATTTTGTTGCAAACTATGCACTAATTCTCGGTGATGCTTACTGGAAAATTAACGAAAAATAGAGAGAAAGAGTGCAGAACAAAGTTTGGAAAAAGAGAAAAAACGATGAAAAAAAAAACAACGAAGAGAAGTAAGATATTGAAAACGAAAAGACAAGAGATAGAAAAAAATTTAAAAATCGAGAGAATATTGAAAAAGAAAAAAAGAAGGAGAAGGAGAACGATATTAAAAACGAAAAAGAGACAATAAGGAGATTAAAAACGGAAAAAAAATTAAAGATGAGAAGAAAAGAAACATAAGAGATCGAAATGAAAATGAAAACTAAGAAAAATAAAAGGAAAATACTAAGGGTGGTTCATGGAGTCTCTCCAGCTTATGTTTTTTTCTCTATTTTCAAATGAAATTAGATAAGTCGGGTGGGACTGTTAGTTGGAGAAATAATATTATGAGTCATTCTGGTCACATTATTTGTGAGATTAATTAATTAAATATATTTATTTTAAATTTTTATTTTATTTTTTTACTAATTAATATTTATTCATATTTATTGTAAATTAAATTTAAAAATAATTTTTACCTAATAAAAATTTATTTGGTAAAAAATAAAGTGAAAAAATTATTAAAATAAATACATTTGATTAATTAATCTCATAAATAACGTGACGGAAATAATCTATAATATAATTTCTTATTAGGTTGGTATTAACTCACGGGATTTTTATTCCATAAGATGTCTCCCCTTGCGCCTCTCGAAAAGGTGCGCGTCTCGCTGCACCTGGATGAGCTTTGCGGACCTCGTTGCACTTGAGTGGGTCGAGACATTTTTTCGTGCCCATACAATTAGACAAACTGAACACTCATCCAGATCCAAGTAACGTAGATGTCGACTAAAATAGTGTACGGGCTACAACACAAACACTATCGTACAATTAGACAAACTAAAGAACACCACAATCAAATAAAAATATTAGAAAAGAGAGTTGATGGTCCAAAAGAACATGAAAATGTAGCCAGAATGTCAATTTTATAAAAATAAATAAAGACTTTTCAGTTCATAAAGAATTTTCTCTTTTGATTTGTGAGTTAAGTTTTTTGGATGTTTTTTTTTATTTTAACGATTTCAATAACATATTAGAATAAATATATAAGGTATGAGGAAAAAGATGGTGATTTGTAAATTTTAATTTATAAGAAAATATTATGTGAAAAATAAAGATGATGTGAGTTTATTTAATTGGGTAGGATCATGAATGAGATTGTGAGAATAGTTCATGAAATAATTTCTTCTAAATTTATTTTGAAACATGACTAATTGAATGTCGAGCCATATTTTTAATAATTATTTAAAGTTCATTAAAAAAATTAATGGTGTTCAACGTTGTATGCGTTAGCGGTGTGCACGCCGCCCATTCTAGACTCGTCTATTCAAAAACCTAATTGGTAATTTGAATTCATTGAAAAATCTATATTTATTAGATTTAAAAAGATTTAGAATTTGAATTCAAATAATGTCTAACGAATAATTTGTTAGGCAAAACACGGTTAATTCGAAATAAATAATAATAATAAAATAAACGGAATACATTAACAAGAGTAATTGAAATAGGTTTGAAATAACTAAAATCGAATGTTGAGGCCTGTAGAAAAGCAGATTCCTTAAGATAGATTCGACCGCTCCTCGGTGCTATAGATCTTTGGTCGTCAGTCTCCCAGGATACAACAACGAATGATCTTTGACAACAGCACTACTGAAGAGATCACGAACGAAATCCTTACCTTTGACTATCACTGAAAATAATGCAATTTGAAAAAAAGAATTTTCTGAGTTGTGTTTAAATCAAAGAAATGCCATTCTATTTATAGGGGAGTAAGGTAAGTTAAATATGGAAAAAGTATTTTGAAATATGGCTATTAAATCTCCATATGATTTAATTAGAAAAAATAAACCAGTTAATACCATATTGAAACAAAATATTTTCGTAAATTGCACTCAATACCTTTTAATATCCGAAATTAAATGGAAAATCAAAATTTATCCTATTTAATTCGGAATATACAAAAGGATATGCCATTTATAAGGAAAAAATAATTCGGAGTGGGTAAAATATCCGCAGGCCCACGAAAGTCCTGACCGATCCGGACATTCGCGTCGACCACGTCGTACGGGTGCACCCCAACCCGAATGGGATTGGATTCGTACCCCCACCCCGTGCGAGGCACAGTTTCCATTCAAGTTATTCAATGACCACAAAGTGGGCAAGTGTTTATATACACTTCACATTCCATTTATCCCATCAATGTGGGAAAAGGGGGTTTTCACTTCCTTATTCAATTCACAACTACCTTACTTTGAGCATCAATTTCTCATTCATTACTCAACCGTTTTGAGCATATGAGATACCGTCGTAAAGGTCTCATAGATTAGAGTAAGACCCAACAGAGTCCTTATTCGAATCTCCACCTTTACCCAATCTTAATATGGCTCAAAGTTACTATTTTCCTCACATTTTTTCAACAATCCCCCACATGAATGAAATTGATGATTTATCAAAAAAAATTGACTCGATGTGGTGATAGTTTCTACGATTGATAGTTGCATAGGATAGGTAGATTTCTTCCTTTGAACCTTCCCTTGTGAAAGTATATTTACTTTACTGGCTTTCGAGTAGACGCGATGTCCTTGAACTATTCAGTCGTTTGTGTAAACGATACTCCACACAACTACCTATCTGACAAGAGTGTTTGTTCTCATGGTTATGTCCATATGGCCGTGGACATCGCATGGTTCTAGAAGAGTTTGAGAGCACTATGCCCAGTAGTCTCCTTGAAGCGTCCCCACTTCACTTTTACATAGGTGACTCATGTTGCTCGGCTCACCAACGCACACAATGGTCATTAAAATCTTTGCTTAGCCTATCCCATTTTTGTCATTGTTTACATCATAGGAACAGACTTGGGATAAAGACCCCCGCAATGACTGCACAGGTCTATGCAATTATGTTGTCCCTTTGAACCTAGATCTTAGGATCTCCAGTCAACTAGGTAGGGTTTTCCTTCACATATAACCTTATTTTCCTGGGCTTTAGTCCCATTCCTTTTGATGTTTTCTCAACTTGATCTTGATTTAACCCTTTGGTTAGCAGATCCACAACGTTATCCTTTGATTCTATAAATCAAAAGAGATAACTCCATTTGCGATCAGTTGTCTAATGGTGTTATGTCGATGACGGATATGTCTCGACTTAAAATTGTACACAAAGCTATGTGCTTTACTAACTTACGCTTGGCCATCACAATGTATGCATATTGTGGGTACATGCTTTGACCATTCAGGAATATCCTCCAAGAAGTTCCGAAGCCACTCGATTTCTTTTTTAAACTTGTCTAGAACTATAAACTCAGATTCTATTATGGATCTGGTTATAACCACTTGTCTTGAGGATTTCCATCCACTTGTGCCATTGATATCTTAAATATCAGATATTCAACTAGCATCGGAGTATCCTTCTAAATAGTAAGATCTATGGAATAATGCAACCCATAATCTTTGAGTATATCTAAGATATCTCAGTACCCTCACAATCGTTTTCTAGTGATTTCCAATTGGATTGTTTGTGAATCTGCTTAAACTACTCACAGTAAAGCACTTATCTTGCATATTTTATTTAAGAAAATAATGGCTGGTCTTTATTGGAGTTTTGGCTATACCAGAATTATCCTTACCAAAATCTCTCCTATCCACGTAGTGTGATTATATCAATATGAGACCTTCAAGTGGCCGTTTGATCTAGATGCACAAGATCAAGTCTGTCAATCTCATATTTTCTATGTCAGTCTTGAATTTTGATATGTTTGGTACGTTTACCATTTCATTGTTACTTATAACAATAAGTATGTCATCAACATGGGATCATATATCCTAATGTCGGTAGGTTAACATACACACATTTTTCACACTCTTATTTGTCATCATGACAATGTTTTCGTTTCAACCTTTTGTTGTACGTATGAACTATTTTTCATTGATAGTTTGCAACGTTCATTTCATTGAACTTGGATCAACTTCCCTAATTATATAGGAAATATATTTTTCAAATAATAAGTTATTATTTGTTTCCATTATCACATTCTTGTGAATCTATTTGTACACAACAAATTGATAATCGTTACTTATGAAAATATAGTCCACTTATTTTCATTTACTTTTGTAATTGGAAATATTACCTTTGCTAGACACCCCACATTTTTATGTAGTTGTAGGAAGGTTTTATTTTCTTCCATAACTCATATGATGTATTGTCTCTTTTATTTTGAGATACCTTATTAAGGTAATTGATAGAACAACTTCCCCCACATGTTAGACACATTTTGAAGTTTCAATTCTTATCTTCAAAATCATTCTACCCTTTGATGTTGCAAAGTTACTCACATAGAGTTTCTCCCAAATTAATCGATTTATTAAGTTTGGGTTTCAACATCTTACTTATAGAGAATAATTTCTCTATAGCATCTTTGCTTTTAAGCAAAACACTAGTTTATTTTATCATGAAGGTAACAAATTTCCTTCAAACAATTGTTCACGATATCAATTGTTATGACTAAATTTTGTCACAACATTGATCTCGTTTGAAAGTATATAGTCTGAGAACTTATTCCCTATCTTATGGCAACTGAAGCATTTCACATGAAATTTAGCTTCTTGAACACACCGCTTAATTTGCGATTTGAAGTCATTTTTGACTTCCACTACGTTTGTCATGATAACAATTGAAGGTGGAAACAATGTTTACCTTATCCTATCTAATCATAGGAGGATTATCCTTCAGATAGTTTACCACGTTTATCATGGTCAAATATGGAACATCTTTTGTTGCCACATTTTGAAATTCTTTCCAATAAATTTCACTGATTTTTTCTATTTTATGGTCCAAGATACTCACAATTCTTTAGTCATTTTTAAACACCGTGCTCTCCATAGCATGCATCAGAATAGGCTAAAGAATCTAATTTGACATAGATAATAAAGTTCTTCTATGCTTTGAGTCAAGACCTCGGTTGAAATCAACGTTCTAAATTTTGTCAAACAGACTCAGTAACCAACATTACCTTAAATAACAAATTCTGTTGAAATAGATTTGTTCACTTTGTTTAAAAGTAAATCAAGTAAACCCGTTAAAACGACAAAAATTAAATTCTTGAAAACAAATTTATTTACTAGATATTAGATTACAGTTTGATTACGATTCCAAGAAATAAATTCAACGATTTATTTCCAAAATAGAATCATACTTAAATCCAACGATCTATTGTAAAATAGAATCATACTTGATTCTTAAAGAAATAAATTCAATGATTTATTTCCTTTGCAACGTTAGAATCATACAAGATTCTTATAGAAATAAATTCAACGATTTATTTTTCCTTACAACGTTTGAATCATACAGGATTCTCACGAAAATAAATTCAAAGATTTATTAATTTATTTTCTTTTACAAAATTGAATCATTTTAGATTCCTACGAAAATAGACTCAGTGATTTATTTTCCTTACATAGTTAGAATCATACAAGATTCCCTCAAAAATAAATTCAATAATTTATTTTCCTTAATAAGTTAGAATCAATGCATGATTTCTAACATAGAAATAAATTCAATGATTTATCTTCTGTTAAATGTTGGGATTAAAACCCAAAACCATCAAGGCAACTCAATCAAAAGGAAATAATCTTTTGATTTTAATTTTGTTGATTCTTGTTTGAAAGATCAAGTAAATCCATTAAGACGGTAAGAATTAATTCCTGAAACGAATTATTTACAAGATATTTGTTTCCAAAACAAATCACGAAATTTCTCATGTTTATCCTACACTTTTTCATGAAAAATTATTGGTTGAAATAATAATTCAAAGTGTTTCCAAACACAAATAATAATTATCTCAATAATTATTATTTCCCAAAAAAGATATTCCTTTTCATGCCATATTTAGCCTTCAAAATTAAGGCCAATAAAATTGGCTTAACCACAATAATATTATAATATTGTTACCAAACTAATACCACGATTTAAGGTATTAGCATAATATATGCACACATGTATTTATATAAAGGAATATTACCTTAAATACCCATATATGGTATTGCCACAACGATACCATATTCAAAGCCAAACTTATTTAAGGAATAAACGATTACCTTAAATATATGTCATAATCATACTATGAATTAAGGTATTAATTTACCAAATTCATGCAAACGTGTATTATTTATTGAAGGAATCCACGATTACCTTAAATACACATATATGGTTTTAATATTACCATATTTCATAGCAATTTAATCACGTAATGAATAAATGCCATATTAGCTCGTTAATTGCCACCAATAGATAGGGGTGTGCATAATTAACCATAACCGCTAACAGTAACCATTAACTAGTATAACCGTTATATTTTACAGGTTAATTAACCTAACCGTTAAAGTTAAACGGTTTCGGTTAACCGAACTGCTAAAAATAATGGTTAATGGTTATGGTTACGATTACGAATTTTAACTAATGGTTAACCTATAGGTTAACCAGTATTAAATTATATATATTTAAAATATAAAATAAATTTAAAAAATCAACTGACATATACAATACACACCCCATTTTTTAATTCTAAACTCTATTTCTAAAGTTATCAAACTTTGATGGTGTATTGCTATAATGTTGTGTTGCAAACTTTTGGAACTTTAAACTTTAAAATATTATGAAGCTTGTGTGTTTTGTCATGTGTTGAAGCTTTATAGTAGGTAATTATTTTTTTAATTATGGAGTAAGTGATTAAAAAATAGTGAAAATGTGAAAATGTTGAAACTTTAAAGTATTTTTATGAATATTTTAATATAATATTTATAGGAGTGATAATTAAATTATTCTCTAAAAAAATAGTGAAAATGTGAGAAAAAATTGTAATAGGTTACAGGTTAACCTATAACCGAACCGTCGGTTATTCGCGTCTTAATGGTTAATCGCTGACAATTAACCGTTTTTTAACAGCTTAGTTACGGTTAGCAAAATTCAATAACCGCTATAACAATTAACTGACCGTTTAGGCTAAATGGTACGATTAACCTACCATGAACACCCTTACCAATAGACAACCTTGCCTTAAATATTTTTCTCTCATGATTAAGGTTTTACCATACAATACATGCAAACATGTATTTACATATAATTTTAATCCTTTCTATAAGCGAAGGTATTAAATCAAGCGGGTATCCTCATGATACATACCATTTCGTTGATTTTGATATTTCACACAATTGTGAGACGATAAAAAATGCCAACAAATACATAAAAAATACAGAGTACAATTGGTCAACAGCCAACCTAGTTACTACCATAGTTGTCTTCTCTTTCCTTAGTAATTAATTCATTTTTTAATAGTTTTAAGGTAATTATAAGATAGTATTTTTTATATTTTTTCTTAACCCTTTGATATGACACATACTTTACAAATAAAGCTGCTCGAACTCTGAAAACTCCCATTTTCCCCCTTCACGTATAATAACAAGGCAGTGTAATAAAACCATCCTATGTGTATTTCGTCACGTTGCAACTAATTTGAAACCACTACAGATAAGTATCAGTGGAAACTAAGCCTCTCGCTGGTTATAAATAGCTTCCCTTTTCCTATACTTCATTGCCTGTTCAGCTGTTAGATTTGTTAGCCAGAATGCAAAGCCAGGGTGATCAAGGCAGTAACTCTAGAGAAACCCCGACCTTAAGGCCTTTCCTAGAGAACATTGGGATGAACCCTAATGATGATTCTAGCAGTGACAACCATAGCACCATTGTTCCATCGGTTGTACCGGGACAAGGTCAAAGGACTGGTTCTGGTCCGCTCCAGCTAGACCTGAACGAGCCACTACAGTTAACAGTGAACCTTTCTAGGACGGAACGGTCGTCGGATAATCAACAAATCCTAGAATCCGGTCAGTCAAGGCTTTTATGCAAAAGAAGGACGCCTGAAGTGCCACAGCCCCAAAATCATGTCCTGATCAACATCTCAACTGCAGCTAGCTCCTCCAACAATGACATTCATTTGGCTCGACCTGTGGCTGCTCCGGCCATACAGATCGGACAAACAGACAACTTTCAGAGAAATACTCGTCTGAGAACAACTGTAAGCAACCGAAACTCACAACAAATGTCGGTTCGGGCACATCCTGCCATGTTGCACCAGCAACAGCAGGAGCACCCTATTGTAGTAGTCCCTAATCCGTTGAAAACTCCGCTGCCTTCCCAATACTGGAATGGGCCGACCATGCCAGCGCGTGATCATCCATCTTTTGATTATCCACCTGGGATCACTCAATCGGCAAACATGAACTCAGTCAATCGGAATCCAAGCTTTCTCAGAAACTTTTCGGCCTCTTCGGGAATCCAATCCGGTCCGGGCATGTATAATTCACCATTTTCGCCCGTGGGGTACCGTCAACCAAGTATGGCTGAACAAGCTGCAGAAAGAATGCAATCTTTTCTCGACCGCGCTGAGGCCTTGAGGATGGCGCATAACTACCCCTTATATGATACTGTTAGTCTTGCTGTTGAAGAGCTGGAAATGATAATTATGAATCGTTTTCTGGGGCCAACTCAGGTTCCTCCAAGGTCCGGAGCCATTGTTGCTGAGAGACTCGGTGGTGATAATTTTCTACTCTCACATACAGTGGTATCTCAAATTGCTGAGCGAAGGAGGAGACTAATGTATCAGGTTTGCTCATTACACTCTTTTCTTCGTAAGTATTGCTTCCATTTAGTCGGCTTTAGGAACTAAATACGTCTTTGCCATGACAGCTTCGCAATTACCTTCGACTTGTTCATCGGACCGGTGGCTTACGGATCGAGGTAAGGTTTAAGCTTGTTCCTTAGTTCTAAATTTGCTGCCATATATCAAAGGTTTTTACTCTTATTTTTGTTGGCCAGGATGCTACGGAAATGGGTCGTTCGTTTTTGCTGGGGTTGTATGCGTTAGAATGTGTTGATGCTGACATGCACCTTGATGTTGAATACATCTCTTATGAGATAACATTTCAAATCTTTGTAATTTCATGTGGTTGAGGCTGAATATCATTTCTTGGGTTTAGGAACTGCTGGGCCAGGGAGTGCAAAGGAGGAACTTTAGCACTAAGCTAACCGTGGCAACTATTAAGGCCAATCTGAGGAGACGCAGATTTCAGCCCATCTCAATGGAACCTACTGCCGAAGCTGAACAATGCTGTATCTGTCAGGTTATATAAGACCATTTTAATTGCGATGAATGCAAAACGAAACGATTGAGATTTAAATCTATGATAGAAATGGAATGTAACCGGGAATTCTATGTTTTGGAACTGTTTACAGGAGGATTATGCCAATGGAGAAGAGCTTGGCAAGCTGGACTGTGGACATGATTTTCATTTCGATTGCATTAAGCAATGGCTTAGGCGGAAGAATCTGTGCCCCATATGCAAGAAGGTAGGCTTGGCTGTTACGAATCCTTGATCTGACAAAACATCATATGCTGATGTTTTAATCTGCATGTTCGCCTCAGTATCTTTTATCTTTGTTGTTGTTTGTTTCCCTTTTCGTTTGCAAAGACTGTTTTCCTGTTAACAACAGGTGTTGAGGCTTTGGACCTTCTGAATTATCCTTATGATATTATAATAATTCTCCTTGGGACAATACTTTTTGATGGTTTTATTTAAATAATTCGAGAGATAGTTTACCAATTAACATATTGCAATTTACAAAACTAAAAAGGCGTCGACATAGCCGTAGGACATGTTAGATGAAACAATTGAATAGTGTCTAGAAATTTGTTATTCGGCCTTAACTGAATCTGAGCACACCTTTAAATGCTAGCTTATCCGTAAGACTTTGAATAATGTCAAGAAATTTACCTTCGAGGCAAGGCCAAAACTAAATGACCATTTTTTGGGTCAAAACTCAAGTTTCCAGTCTAACTTTCTTATCATAAGACTCGAATATGTATTGAACCTCCCAGCTCCCAGTCTAAACAAACAATCCGACTCTTTTATCAGGCAGGGACGGTCCGCATAAAAGCAAAAAGTTCCTTGGGAACGACACATGTTTACGAAAACTTTGGGAACGCACGATTCCCCTAAATTTCACAGCTAAGCAATCAGATCACCCAAAAATTTGACTGCAAAAATCCCCCACCGTCCGAACAATTTTAACAAAATTCGACTAGACTCGAGATAAAAAAACTCGACTCATCTTAACTCGACTCAAAAAAAATTTAAATAAAATTTGAGTTGTAAAATAAAAATTCGAATAACGTGAGTAACTCGAAATTTTTAATAACTAGTAGATTATTTTTAAGTTAGGATCGAGTCCCTCAAATTTTCCAGATATATATACATATATACTAATATAAATATAGGGTAAAGTACACCAATGGTCACCGAACTTTTAGGACACTTTCATTTTGGTCACTGAACTTTTAAAATTTTCATTGGGGTTACCTAACTTTTATTTCACTTTCATTTTGGTCCCTCCCGTTACCTTCCGTTAGAAAATACTAACGTGGCTTGTTAGAAAATACTTCTTACTTTTGTTTTTTATACATTAAAAGAGTTTTTTCTTAAACCAACGAGGTTGCTTTAAAGCAAAACAAAAGTTGGGTGACTCCAATGAAAATTTTAAAATTTCAGTGACCATAATGAAAGCATTTTAAAAGTTTGGTGAACAAATTTAAAGTTGTGTAGATTGATGTATTTACCAACATAAAATATTTTTTATATATCATGTTCTTGAATATTGTTTGTAATGTAAACCCATTATTTTGATCTATTGATTACATTGTATGCATCATCATCTTCAAGCTACTTCAAAGTTAATAAGTACAAGGGAGATAAAAAAAATATTGAGGTTAATTATTGACCAAGAGTAAGGCATTTTAGTTTATTTTCTTAAAGTTGCATCCAAAAGTTGTTCCACAAATTCCTAGAATATGCAAGCAGAATTGATGCACCACATGTTTAAGTTCAAACATTAATTTACTTTACCATTAGAGACGGAGTTAGGATCAAATATTAGGAGGGGAAAGAGTCTATTAAACCTTTAAATATAAAAATCAGGAGGGACAAAAATCTTATTTGATTAACATTTAAACTAATAAGGACCTAAAATACTATTATACCTAAAATCGGTAGTTTTGCCCCATACATCCCTTCGTCCTTGTTTGCCATCGTGTTCTGTGTTGTTTTGGTAGATGCCTTTGTGTTGGGTGACTCCAATAAAAGTTTTAAAATTTTGGTGACTAAAATAAAAGCGTTTTAAAAGTTCGGTGACCATTTATACAGTTTACCTTTGAAGATAAGGAAAGCTAACAAGCCACGTCAGCATTTTCTAGCTGAAGATAACGGGAGGACCAGAATAAAAGCGAAATAAAAGTTAGGTGACCTCAATAAAAATTTTAAAAAGTTTAGTGACCAAAATAAAAGCGCCCTAAAAGTTCGGTGACTATTGGTGTACTTCACCCTAAAAATATGAAGAAATAAATGTCACATAGGAATAAATATATATGTATATCTTATATGATTACAAAAAGCCGTTTAAATTTGAATCAAATCGTACTATAACACGATAAATAATTATAATTAAATTTGTATATTAACTCAAAAACTCAACTCGAAACAAAAAAATTCAAATAAAGTTTAAATTATAAAATATGACGTGTTAATTCGAATAACTCAAAATTATTTAATTCGATTCGATCTAATATTCCACCCTAAATTCACATCATCGCCCTTCCTACATGACACGCCTAAATCCAAGGAGTTGCAGATACAACAATGAGCCTACATTAACTTGCCGTGTCTGATCGTTTTTTTCAAATTCAATGTGTGACGTTGATGATTGAGACGCAGATACTTTGGTGATCCGGCGTGTAGGGTAGACTCAAGAGGGTTGGATTACAATATCTAATTCGCGAATAACAGTAAGACACGTAGGCTGAGTTATTTGTGAAAAAAAGACTGTTGCGGTGACGGTTGTTCGAGAGATGACGGTGAAAGGGACAGATTGTGAGTGTTTCATTACCTATGACCAAACTTTGAGGTTTAATAATTCTAAGATCAAAAAGAGATATACCTAATTCCCCGAGCCTTTTAATACCAAAGACGGTGAAACCGAGGCCTACACAATTTTGAGAACAGATGCTGTCATACGAAATAATATTTTCACTCGATTGATTAGATTATAAAGACAGATATTTAAAAGTTGAATTTATCTGTGCCACCACATTTATAGATTATCACATCGTCTGATGCCATTCAATCACTAATAATATCAAGGGTTTCAAAGAAAAAGTACAAATTTGAGTACATATAAAATATATCTACAAAGACTAAACTAAAATGGTTGTACTTCTCTTTCTCCTCTTATCGTTTTTATTTCGACTACCGTTTTGTATGCGGCTTTGCACATCAAATATATAAGAGGTGAAGGGTTTAAATCTGTCGCAAACATGCTTACGTCTTTATTTTTTTTCCGATACCTCCTTATTTTGACATCAAAAACATTGTTTATAAACGTAAACATTTGATATGAGCTTTATGTGTCCCACAACCCATCCCCAATCCACGTTATGGTGTTTCAGACAAATCATCTTTGTAATCATTTTTGGTCCTTTCTTCACCTAAATTTATTCATCTTTGATTTGATATTTTCTTTCCCACTAGCAAAAGGTACCGTTGGATTGCATTGCCATTAACCGTTTTTTAAATGTAAAGGAGTGTTTTTTTATTAACTTTTAAAATAAAGATTAACTATAATTACTAATTTTATTATTAAAATATAAATTATAATAATATTTTTTAATAGTTTAAAGGTGATTAATGTTTTGATAAAACATACACCTTATCTTCAAAGAGATTAAACTTAAATTTCTTAAAATAAATATCATCTTCTTTTCTACTAGGGCCACTTATTAATTTAGTAACATATTAATATAATGAAAATAATTAAAAAAATTTATTTAAATTTAACTTGATTATAGGGATAACAACAGGATGGGCGGGGTGGGTTTTTTATTATCCCGGTCTTTAAACCCCTAAATTCAATCTCGCCCCACTCTGAATTAAAATATTAATTTATTCGTCTTGCCCCGCTCTAATGTATTAACTCTCAAACTCGACATCGACTAAAAAAGTTAAAAAAATATTAATTTTTATCAACGATAAAAGTTAGATCCGGTCAATCCACCATCACGACCACAAAATATAGTTTTAAAGGACTTTCAACTTATATAAAAATAAAATAAAATCAATTTTAAATTACGTAATAATTATATATTTAAAAGAATAAACTTAAACAATTGATCGTCAGAATCAGATATGTTAAAACTTAAATAACATCTAAAAAATTTACAATAAACACAAACTCTAAAAAATAGCTTAACAACAATAAAATGTTTATATAGTCGTATTTTTATAAATGTAATATATATATGGGATGAAAATTTTTTAGTATATATCCAATCCCGCCTCACCTCGATCTCAAAATTTAAGACTAAAAACTCACCGGTTCAAATCGAGTCAAGTAATTTCACCATCCCTACTCGATTACGACCTTAATTATATGGGCGAGTTTACCCGTCACTGTAGTAGAGTTTTATTTAGTCTATTTTGATATTCGAATATTGTAATTCGACTGTCCATTTTTTCTAAGAAAATCAGCATTCCCACCGACAGTCACTTTATTATATATTTCACCATTTTTTTCCTTTCCCTTTTCTTTTTCATTAAAAAGAAAACTGCCCATTCCCCATTAATGCAACTTCGTTTCTGGAAACAAAGACAGCCAACCGAAATACATGAAAAGAATAAATATTTTAAACTGAAAAAAAGAAGCAGCAGCTAAAAATGCGAGATAGCATTAAGCCATTAACCTTAACATGTTTCGCTATAATAAGAACGGTAATAATTGTAATTATAACTTTAATAACTTGATTTTAGATAACAATTATGATTATAATTATAATACTAAGGACATTTCTTTTATCATCTCCTTCAGATCATATATCCAATCTTCTCCATCAGGTTACCCAAAATAAAAATCATCTTCATCAACTTCTAGTTCATTCTTCTTCGTCTTCTGGGATGGCCAACTTTGGTGGCCCAACCGAGAATCCACGGCGGTTCACAATCACACGGTCAGAGGCACCGCCTGGTGGTGGAGCTATGATGGAAGGGTTGATCTTGAGCGTTGATTCTATCGTCGGAGCTCCAGCTGCCGGTAATGGTACCACTGATGATTATGAATGCGAAAGTGAGGTGAGTATCTGGTTTTCGGGTTTCACCGATTCCTTTTGCTGAGAAAATGCTGAAGGAAAGGGAGGGGAATTTGGGTCATTTTGGTTTAGGAAGTTAGGATCTTGACAAGTATAGTTACATGCAGTAATTACAATTTGATTACATGAATTAAACAAATAATGGCCATTCAAATATTCAAAATCTGTTCTGGGTAGTTTGAATTTTTTCATAAGCAGGAGGGTTTTGAAGCATTAGCTGATGAGACACCACCAAAGCCAGCAGCACCATCTCGTAGTTCCTCGAAAAGAAACAGAGCTGCCGAGGTTCATAATTTGTCTGAAAAGGTTAGTAGTTTTGTCCACCGTCTTTTTTCCTGTATTAAATCTATAGTAAATAATGGGACATAACCGTTCATTTGTTCTGATTTTCTTGCACAATGCAGAGGAGGAGGAGTAGGATTAATGAGAAAATGAAAGCATTGCAAAAACTGGTTCCAAATTCTAACAAGGTAATCATCTTCATGTTATTACGTATTTATATGAATTTTGAGACATTCATTTAATAATGTTTGTATACTTTGTCATATTGCTTAGTTTGTGTTCTACCTTGTGGCATTACTAATTTGGGTAATATAATGACGGATTGGCAGACAGATAAGGCTTCGATGCTAGATGAAGTTATCGAGTACTTGAAGCACCTTCAGCTTCAAGTTCGGGTATGTCAACAACTTTACATTTTCTTTTTCTGGGTGTATCCACAATCTAAAATAATGAGGATTTCAAAGATATCGAAAGAAAATAAAGCATTCCAAAGCTCACTAGCAAGTCCATAAGCTATTACTGTCTTATATCGAACCGCAAAGGCCTATATGTGTATTTATGGCTTATGCAATGGCATTATGCTGGGCCATCTAAGGGACACAACATTCTTCTTCCCCGAGTGTTTGCGACATCATGTTTTGAAAAATATGATTTCTTTGCCAGTCTGGTTTGTTTTTTGTTTAACACTTACATCCGAATCCTAGTAACATAGATAAGTAGTAACATTCCAATGGTTTTAATTTACTATAGTTTCAATCATAAACACTGTGGACTTCATTTCTATCTGCTGCAGCCTGCAGGATGTTTGTTTCGTGACCTTAATCTTATCCATTTTTTGCCTTGTATTTCTATATCAGATGCTGTCATTGAGAAATGGATTGAGCCTGCATCCCATGTACCTGCCTGGAGTTTTGCAACCAGTCCAGTTTTCCCAAACTGGACTCGATATCGGTAACGAAACCTGTTCTCAGCCCACAAATGTGTTGGGCCTGGTGCCGGCAAATCAAGAAACCTCGCCGCAGATGGTTTTCGATATGCCAAACCCAAGCAGCTCCTCAAACCTGTCGAACATAGGTCCTTCAAATACATCATTGGGATTGGAGTCAATCCAAGCCCAGTTCGGACCATTTCAGCTCTTTTCATCATCTCAGGTAAGTCATATGAACAACAATGCATAAAAACAATGGGGACAAAATTCTTACCGTTGCAGGACCCACAAGCTTAGATTCTTACAACAGCAATGCAACAATTACTGTCAGGTTTTTGTGTTGCCATTAAGTGTTTTAATTTGACGTCACTTGTATCAAGTATTAGATTGAGAATTGAAGATAATGAAAAGAAAGTTGACCGGATAAGCTTTCTTCGTATTGTGTCTTGTTGGAAACTTGTCGACCGGTAGCCGCCAAGTTGGACTCTCCAATCTCATTTTGACAAGATAACATATTGACATCAAATTTTCTTATCTATTTTTCTATGTTTGGACTAGCCGCCCACCAACCTTTCTCCACGTTTGATGAAGAAAATTATGCAACATGAACGGATGCAAACCGACACAGATTAATCATATTATATATATAATATTAAACGAAAACATCACAAAAAATATACAGAATTATAGAATTAAAACAAACTTGTTAGTGTGTGTATTTATTAAGGTTGGAAAATACGCAATAAAACAGCTGTTTGAAGGATAAAGACTCTGTGATAAATCTTTTGATTAAATTAATTTGTTTATGAAGAAATTAAACGATTGAATCCAAACAAAGGTCAGTTTGGGACAAGGAAGGCAGAGAAAACAACGTATATATGGTTCATGTCGTGTTCAACTGTTCAAGTACAGAAGACTTACCAAGTACCATGTTTGGTTGGTATTTCCAATGGGGCATATTCCTATTGTAAGCATTTGTTTTCCCCAAAGTAACATATAGTACTAATTTAATTTTGAGTTTTTTTTTAGTTTCTAATCCATATGAGTAAACTGAACGTTTCTATATTTTAGAAACAATACAATTAAGCCCAACTCAAACTTTGTTTTACCAATAAAATTGTCTGGTTGATGTGTTACAATAATTCAAACTCAATTTTTTGTTTTGCCAAAAAGTTACAACCAACTATCGGGCATATCATCCTTCATCAAAGAAAAGAAAACAACCTTTTCTTTTTACGGTAAAGAAATCTTAGTAAAGAAACCCAAAAGGATAAAATGTAGAATATAAAATCTATGGTTGTGAAATTACGGGGGTGAAAGAAGTATTTGTAATTTACGAATGTGAGGGAAAAGATACTAAATTTAGTTATGAATTTAAGGGAGAAAATTTGAAACATATGAAGTGGGGAGAAACTTCAAGGTAATGATAGCTTCATTTAATAAGACTGTCAATATGGCACCTTCGGTTTATTTTAGAAATTTTACATAATTTAATACGAAGTTATATAATTCATTAAAATAAGATACTTAAGTTAGAACCTATAAGTAGTTTTAATTGAAAAGAGGATGATGTTTATCTTAAGAGACCTGATTTCAAACAGTTTTGTCTGCAAGATGTGTCTACCTTATTAAAAGATTAAAAAAAATATGAATATATACTACATGTTAAATAATAATCTTAATTTTAAAGAATTTCATTCAATTAAACATTGAGTTCTCTCTATTATTGATAACCAAGGAAAATAGCCTCCAAAAAAAAGTAATAAGTATTTATCATATAACCCTCTAGATGAAACCTTCAAAATGCCCCCATTTAATAATTTTAGGAATGAAGAAAGGACTTGGAATAGTTCATCCAATGCATCTAGACCAAAGATAAAATAGCCATCTTTGATGGTAACAATACTAGAGGTGGATAAAAAATGCTAGATTTACCTTTTTTATATTTTCTAGATTTAGATTTTGGAGTATGTTGCCGTTTGCTAATTAATTAACGGTAAGTAATTAAAATAAAAGCAAGTTAAAATTTTAGTAATTAAATTTATTCAAAATAATAATAATTAAATTAAAAATATTTAAAGTTAAGAAAATAAAAATAGAAGAAAATTGAATGATGAAATAATAATTTATCTAAAATTTTAATTATAAGGCGTCTTAAAAATGAAATAATTTTTCATCACGTCGACACTATCTCAAAAAAAACTTTTACAATGTGAACCTAAGGCTGCGTTCAACTTAGCTTCTTCAACAGACATTTGTGCGCCAAACAGAGAAATAGTGCTAAACAGAGTATAATTGCGTCGAATGGGAGTTGCTCCTATTTTTCCCGCTGATTTGACGTCCCAAATGGGCATTCCTCTACGGCTGGTTTTTCCAGCTTATCTAAAATTGTAACACCCCCTTCTCGGCCTGGTAGGGAACTGAGTCAGAGTATGTTATCGATGTTCGATATATTATTTATTCCGGTGATTCAATACAATACTAAGTCTATACAGTGGAACAGTGATTCGATATAACTCAATAATCTAGAGTTTAGGACCAATTTTAAACTTTTACGAGCCTTAGGGATTAAACTATAATTTTAATAACTTAAAGGTCCTTTACTGAAATTAACTTTACTACAATGAAATTTAGACTATAATCAATGTACTTGCATATTTTTGTGCTAAACATAATCCATTTACCTATCCAATTAAGCCATTCATTACTAGGTGACCAATATGCAATTTTACAGAATTATTTCAATAGCTTATAACCGAATTACATGTATCAGTATCAATACTCGAGTGACCGTATCGGTACGCCATGCACATTTTTCAAATTACCAATTTCTAGTGACCAAAACTTGAACCGGTATAGCCTTAGCCGTATCGGTACAAATTAACACATATCGGTACGCCTTAAGGCCGTACTGAAACCTTTTTCCAAACCAAACTTCAATGTTGATTTTTCGTATCGATACGCCCCGAGTTGTATCGATACGCCTTGTTGACCAGCGTTGACTTGGTCCAAATATACATAGCCTTACCGATACGCCATCACCCGTATCGGTACAATAGGGTTTGTAATGACAAATTCAGTCTGGTTTTTATCCATTTTGATATATCATACAATGTCCAAATCTTATGAAATTTTGTAGTTAAGTCTGCAACATCATAATCTACTATCATGCCAAATTTTATAGCCATATGAATCCATTTACTAAGTTTTTACCTTTTTAGGCCAAACGTGCATGTTTTACCACTTTTAGCCAAATTCAAAACAATATTTTAAGCCTTTAAGACTTATACATACCATAAGGAACATATACACAGCAAATGGGCTAAAAGTGACTAGTTTAACTACTTTGCCACCATAATAGGAGTTTGTAGGGATAATATACATTACTTTAAGCTTGTAGTGACTTGCCAAAACTTCCAACGATCTTCGATCCCACACAATGACTTTCTTAACCTGAAATGCATGGGATGAAATGCATTAGGCATATTATGCCTAGTGAGGTAGTCATGAACAATATCAAATACAATGAGGTGCACTCCAAATCATATTTTTTCAATAACAATATTATGAATGATGCTCAATGACAATAATATCAAATTTCAACATTATTCCTTAGATCGAATCAAGATAGTGGATACACAAATTCCCATGTCTCACCAAATCAATGAATGGTCTAGTCCCTCCGCCTCGCCAAATGACCAATATCACAAACATCCATCTGCCTCGCCAAATGACCAATATCACAAACATTCCTCCGCCTTACCACAATAAAGGTTGTAGCTAAGGACCGTAGTCCACCAGTACCAATAAGCTCATAAATTCTATGGCATGCCAATTGTATCCAATGTCCTTTCGAATATAAGGTTTGGTAACAATATCGGAGACAATATTTTGATGACGATAACAATACCTATGTCAATGTTTCAATATCAATGTCCATGATCAATATGCCAATGACAATGGCAATACCAAAGATCAATAGTTATAACAATACCTATTTCAATATCCAATGTCTATAGCAATGACACTATCAACATTCAATAGTCAATAGTTCTATATTCTCATGTTATAATGTTAACAATGACAATATCCATGATGCTATGTTCAATGTTTAGATACTATAACTTACCGTTGCTTACCAACAATCCTCCAATAAGGTTCGATGCAAAGACCCCTTAAACAATAAATTAACTCAATTAGAGTCCAATATCAATATAATTGACCATACGGTCAAAGTCAATGCAATATTCGGACCTTTTCGGTGTAGGGTTTCTAATCACCAGAACCCAATTCTGACCAACCATTTTTCGAGGTGTTACAACTCTCCCCCCTCTTAAGGAAAATTCACCCTCGAATTTTACCTGAACTGAAGAGGTGAGGGTATTGCGCTTTTATTGATTCCTTTGGTTCCCAAGTTGCTTCCTCAACAGTGTGGCTCCTCTAGAGCACTTTGACCAACGGAACAGATTTGTTGCGAAGCCTTTTAACTTCGTAAATATTTACGAAGCATCAATACATAGAATACATCGTGGATTTTACTTAATTCTGAGGGTAATGACAATCGATAAGCTACAGGGACAACTTTCTTGATGACTTCAAAGGGTCCAATAAATCAGGGACCTCATTTTCCCTTTTTGCCAAACCTCAGAACCTTCTACCATGATAAAACCTTGAGGAAGGCTTTCTCACCAACCTCGTATTGTATATCCATTGCTTTAGATCAACATAGGCTTTTTGTTGGTCAAAGGCAGCTTTCAAGCGATGATGTATGATGGTAACCCGTTTTTTGGTTTCCCGAAATAGGTCAAGGCCCAACATCTTGCCTTCACCTAGTTCAGACCAACATAATGGAGTTCTACAACGTCTTCCATACAACATTTCATACGATGCCATCTTAATGGAAGCTTGATAGTTATTGTTGTAGGTAAACTCAATCAGAGGTAGAGATTTCTCCCAAGATCTGCCAAAATCAATAATGCATGCGCATAGCATGTCTTCCAGAATCTGTATGGAAAGATTCAATAACGACACATGTTTTTCAATGATTCAAAGAGAGGGATTTTTCGATGATTACCTGAATTACCCTTTCTGACTGGCCATCAGATTAGGGGTGAAAAATAGTATTAAGGTTAACTCTAGTGTCTAGAGCTCATTGCAATGTTCTTTAGAATCGAGAATCTCGATCGGAGATGATAGATTTTGGTACTCTGTGGAGTCAAACAACTTTCTTAGTATACAAGCCTTAGGAAGACCGTAGTTCATTATAACTAGTAAGAAATGTGTTGACTTAGAGAAACGATCCACAATGACCCAAATAGCACCGTGTTTAACAGGAGTTAGGGATAAACCATTAACAAAGTCTATAGTGATTCTCTTACACTTTCACTACGGTAGTTCAATAGGCAGCAATAATCTAGTAGGGACACGATGCTCGGCTTTAACATGTTGGCGCGTAAAACACTTGGTCACGAAGTCAGTTATGGCTTGTTTCATGCCCGACCACCAATAGAGTTCTCGAAGGTCCTTGTACATCTTTACAGAACCCGGGTGAACAAAAAAACTCAAATGAGCTTCTTTGAGAATACCGGTGCGAAGAGATTCATCATTGGACATACAGACTCGATCACAAAAACATAGGAGTCCTTTAGAACTAATTCTGAAGTCAGAGTTATCTTGCAACTTAGAAACAATAGATTGGAATTTAGGGTCTTAACTTTGCAATGTTTTGATTCTCGAAACAATAGTAGACTGAACCTGAAGCTCAGCTATGGGGAAACGATGCTTTCGAAGTCGAAAGTGAGCATTAATAGCTCGAGGAGCTACAATACAATGATTTTGTAATAAGTTGGTGCACTAAGCAATACATAGGATTCAATGATCATTAATGATACTTACCAGGCAGAGGTTTGCGGCTAATGCACCAACAACAACGTTGGTCTTGCTCGGATGGTAATTAATAACAAGATCATAATCTTTAAGGAGTTCCATCCATCTTCGTTGTTGAAGATTCAACTCCTTTTGAGTCAACAAATATTTAAGACTTTTGTGATCGGTGACGAGATAACATTTTTCTCCATAGAGATAGTGTCTCTAGATTTTCAATGCAAAGACAATTGCAACCAACTCTAGATCATGAGTAGGGTAATTCATCTCATATGGCTTTAGTTGTCTTGAAGAATAAGCAATGACTTTACCTTCTTGCATCAATACATATCCTAACCTGAGATGCGAAACATCACTATAGACTATGTAGTCCTTTCCGAACTCAGGTTAGGTTAGAAGTGAGTCAAAACTTGTTTCAATTGATCAAAAACTTCTTTGTTGCTCCTCGGTCCAAGAAAATAGAGTTTTTTCCTTAATAGCTTAGTCAATGGGGCTGCTATCATAGAAAATCCTTTGACGAATCTCCTATAATAACTAGCAAGACCAAGAAAACTTCTCACTTCACCATTGTTCTTTGGTGGATGTCAATCAAGAATGGCTTGGATTTTCTTCAGATCTACTTGGATACCCAAAGTTGATACAATGTGCCTGAGGAAGGAAACTTCAGTGAGCCAAAACCCACACTTAGAGAACTTGGCAAACAACTACTTCTCCCGAAGAGTTTAAAGCATAATGCGAAGGTGATTTCGATGTTCTACAGCATTCTTAGAATAAATCAAGATGTCATCAATGAATACTACCATAAAATTTTCAAGATAGGGTCTAAAAACCCGATTCATTAAATCCATAAAGGTTGTCGGTGCATTGATTAGGCTAAAGGGTATTACCAAGAATTCGTAGTACCTGTATCTTGTACAAAAAGAAGTTTTTGGTACATCACACTCTTTGACTCTCATATGATAATACCTGGACCTTAAATCGATCTTGGAAAACACGGAGGTATCCTTAAGCTGATCGAATAGGTCGTCTATCCTTAGCAATGGGTACTTGTTCTTAATGGTCACCTTGTTCAATTATCGGTAATCGATGCATAGTTTCATGGAACAATATTTTTTCTTTACAAAAAAGACCGGAGCTTTCCAAGGCGAAGAACTTGATCAGATAAATTCTTTGCCAAGTAATTCTTGAATTTGAGCTTTCAACTCTTTCAGCTTAACAGCTGCCATTCAGATAAGGTGCAATGGGAACTGAAGCAGTTCCAGGTTGCACTTCAATGCCAAATTCAACCTTACGGGTTGGTGGTAAACCCGGAAGCTCTTCAGGAAAATCATCAGGAAATTCACACACAGTGTCAATATCTAGCAATTGAGATTCATCCTTGGCTTCCAATGTCAAAGCATATAATGAAGGGTTTCTTGAATTCATCAAAGCGATGCTTTGTTTACCAAGACCTCAAAGATACAGCTTCATCTTGCTGCAATCTACCCAAGCTTGATGTTCACTGAGCCAACCTAAACCTAGTATAACATCGAACTCGTGGATTGAAAGTGCCAATAAATTGGTTGGAAATGGAATCCCTTGAATTAATAAGGGGCAATTCTTACACACAAGACTCACAATGACACAACCACCCAATGGATTGGTTACAGAAATTCTTGATGCTATAGGTTCAAAGGATAATTTATACTTTTTAACTAAGACGATACTTATAAAAGAATGGGTAGAACCATGATCAATTAATGCATATAAGGAGTGTGAATATAACTCAATGATACCTACAATGATATCGGGATCATCCTCCTCATCCCTACTCCTCACATGATAAACCTGGGTAGGGGCTCTCGATTCCTACTTGTTCGATGTCTTTCTATAGCCACTAGATCTCCCCGCAGCTCTTGATGATCCTTGTCTTGCTCTATTGCCTCAAAAAGATTGAGCAAGGGAAGCAATGTTGGCTAGTGCAATAGTGGATTTGGTGGCATTGAGAGGATAATCTCAAATGAAATGACCTTGCTCGTCACAATAAAAACAAGCTTCAGTCTGCTTGCGACACTGATCTGTTGGGTGCCTATTTTGGCAATAATTGCAAACTAGATGCTGAGAGCTTTGGTTAGAGCCTCTAGTGCTATCAACTAAGGTAGTTTTAGCAAAGGACCGAGCCATAATTTGTGGCCTTTCGATATTTTCTGAACGGGAAGGCTGAGGGTACATATTCTGCTTAGGGCATTAATACTTCCCTTTCTTGTTCCACTTGGGAGGTCGAGAATCATCTCTAATCTGATTTGCCCGACCTACCAGTCTTCTGAGATTTCTGCGTTTCTTTTGTGGCCATGGCTCTATTTACAAGGTCTTGGAAATTAGTGATACCCAGTGCTGTGAACATAGGGCGCAACTCGTCACTAAGACCGACAATGACTATTCTACACTTCTCTTCCTTTATTTTGATGTACTCGACACCATACCTGCAATACTTATAAAAATGGATGTACTGCTCTACAAGTCGGCCACCTTGTTTGAGATGAAGGAAGATACTACGCCTTTCTGCGAGATAAAACTCGCTAATGTATTTCTTTCAAAATTCTTGAAGAAAAAACTCCCATGTTACAGTTTCTTCAGAGACTGTGAGAATGGTAGTCTCCCACCAATGAAGTGCCTCATCTGCAAACAACGCTATGACACACTCTAACTTGTGCTCATCCGAACACTGTGGCTGCTTATTCAGGAATCTCAACGTGTTATACAACCAATATTCAACAGTTTTAGGATTGTCATCGTCCTGTCCAATAAAGGTATAAGATTGGTGTTGAGATAACTTATCAATAGAGGCCCGAGCATATTGGATAACAGTTGTAGTAGGTTGTACGGCCTGCTCAACTCTCATTGTAGTCATGAATTGTTTGAACATGTCAGCCATATTCCGATAACATTCAGCTTAATCAGTCTATGCTTCTAGTTCAATGTTCTGGGGAGGAGGATTTTATGGATTCGAAAGGTCTCCCCATTATCTACTCGCCATGAGTTGAGGAGTCGGTAGCAGGCTCATTTGTATGAGCTTTATTTGAGTTAGACATCTCTATAATATAGGCAAATACAATGCAATGACAATACAATAAGCATAGGTTTAGTTCTAAAATCTACCTCTGTTACTAAAAATGTAATACCCCTTTCCCGACTTATTTATTCTGGTGATTCAATACAATACTAAGTCTATACAGTGGAACAGTGATTTGATATAACTCAATAATCTAGAGTTTATGACCAATTTTAAACTTTTACGAGCCTTAGGGATTAAACTGTAATTTTAATAACTTAAAGGTCCTTTACTGAAATTAACCTCACTACAATGACATTTAGACTATAATTGATGTACTTGCAAATTTTTGTGCTAAACGGAATCCATTTACCTATCCAATTAAGCCATTCATTACTAGGTGGCCAATATACAATTTTACAGAATTATTTCAATAGCTTATAACCGAATTACCTGTATCAGTACCGATACTCGAGAGGCTGTACCAGTACGCCATGCACATTTTTCAAATTACCAATTTCCAGTGACCAAAACTTGTACCGGTACAACCTTAGCCATATCAGTACAAATTAACACATATCGGTACGCCTTAAGGTCGTACCGAAACCTTTTTCCAAACCAAATTTCAATGTTTATTTTTTGTACTGATACGTCCCAAGTCGTATCGATAATCCTTGCTGACCAGCATTGATTGGGTCCAAATATGCATAGCCGTACCGATATGTCATCACCCGTATCGGTACGACAGGATCTGTAATGACAGATTCAGTCTGGTTTTTATCTATTTTGACATATCATACAATGTCCAAATCTTATGAAATTTTGCAGTTAAGTCTACAACATCATAATCTACTATCATGCCAAATTTTATAGTCATATGAATCCATTTACTAGGTTTTTACCATTTTAGGCCAAACATGTATGTTTTACCACTTTTAGCCAAATTCAAAACAACGTTTTAGGCCTTTAAGACTTATACATACCATAAGCAACATATACACAGTAAAAGGGCTAAAAGTTACTAGTTTAACTACTTTACCACCACATTAGGTGTTTGTAGGGATAATATACATTACTTTAAGCTTGTAGTGACTTGCCAAAACTTCCAACGATCTTCGATCCCGCATGGTGACTTTCTTAACCTGAAATGCATGAGATGAAATGCATTAGGCATAATATGCCTAGTGAGGTAGTCATGAACAATATCAAATACAATGAGGTGCACTTCAAATCATATTTTATCAATAACAATATTATGAATGATTCTCAATGACAATAATATCAAATTTCAACATTGTTCCTTGGATCGAATCAAGATAGTGGATATGCAAATTCCCATGTCTCGCCAAATCAATGAATGGTCTAGTCCCTCCGCCTCGCCAAATGACCAATATCACAAACATCCCTCCATCTCACCACAATAAAGGTTGTAGCCAAGGACCGTAGTCCACCAGTACCAATAAGCCCATAAATTCTATGGCATGCCAATTGTATCCAATGTCCTTTCGAATCTAAAGTTCGGTAACTATATCAATAACAATATCAGAGACAATATTTTGATGACAATAACAATACCCATGTCAATGTTTCAATATCAATGTCCATAATCAATATGTCAATGACAATGGCAATACCAAAGATCAATAATTATAACAATAACTATTTCAATATCCAATGTCTATAGCAATGACACTATCAACATTCAATAGTCAATATTTCTATATTCTCATGTTACAATGTTAACAATGACAATATCCATGATGCTATGTTCAATCTTTCGATACTATAACTTACCGTTGCTTACCAATAATCCTCCAATGAGGTTCGATGCAATGACCCATTGACAAAATGTTAGCTATGCTAAAATCATTATCAATGAAATCGGGAAAAGGGCCTAGCCTTTTCCTAAGACTCCGACTACACTCACCTTATTTTTCGAAGCTCATACGGCTCTCGGATGACAACTCCCTTGTTTTAAGCTTTAGATGGAGATGATGGTTCTTCTTTCTCCAACTCTTGAGCTAGGTAAAAACACAAGAAAATTATTACAATCAATATAATGATTTCGAAATCAATATCTAACATTGAAATAGTTATTAGCTACAAACCTTTCATGGATTTGAGCTTAAAAGACATGAATCTACTATTTATTCTATAGCTTCAATCTTGAAATTAAACTCAAGTCTATGGAATCGATCAATTGTTTAAGGGCTTTAGCTTACTCAATCAAGAGCTATTCAATTGAATTGATTGATTGAAGAAAACTTAAGCTTAATATCAAGCTTCAATGGTGGTGCTTGCTTGGAGGTTGAAGACAAAAGAGGTGGTTGGTTCTTTCCTAATCAGGTAAGTTTTTCTATAATTCCCTTACTAGGATTATTATCATTTGATAGCCGAAAGCTTTCCTTCAAGTGAAAGAAAGCTTTCTATGCATCCCACGTATAGGATGATGAGGCTTGAGAGGGGCCAATTACATGATTGGTCCCTTAAGTCTTCAAATTTTACACTTTTACTCTCAAATTTTTTATTTTCATAATTTAGCCACTAAATGACTTTCAAAATATTCAACGAGGTCTTTAAACAATAAATTAACTCAATTAGATTCAAATATCAATATAATTGACCATATGGTCAAAGTTAATACAATATTTGGAACTTTCTGGTGTAAGGTTTCTGATCGCCAGAACCTAACTCTGACTAGACCGATTTTCGAGGTGTTACATAAACGACTCATTGATAGGGATTTTGCGTTAAAAAAGCTATGCTGAATGAGCACTAATTCGATTATATTTTTTAAACCATTTATTTTAATTTAATTCGATCATCGATTTTTTATATTATTTTTTATTTGATCACTATAAGTTTTCCTCGTTTTACAATTTTGGATGTATTTCATTTATGAGTCTTTTTATTTTATTTTATTTTCTAGGTAAACAACATAAATAGTAACCAAACTTTAAGTGCGGATTCATTTTGGTCACCGTACTTTTAAAATATTTGATAAGGTCATCCAACTTTTAGTTTACTTTCAATATGGTCCCTCTCGTTACCTTCCGTTAGAAGCTGGTGTTAGTTTTCGATTTTCCTTAATAAAAAATGGGTAAACTATACCAATCATCACTCAAATTTCTTCTCACTCCTATTTTGGTCACTAGAGTTTAAAGAATTTAAATTTAATAACTTAACTTTCAAATTGTTCATATTTTGGCCACTCTCAAATGACATGTTTATACAAATAGAAAAATTTTATTAATCCTTAAAAAATATTCTTGGTTAATTGGTAAATTCAGATTATTTAATTCTCGATCTTATATTGTACCAATTAAATCAGATAATAAATTAACTAGTTAACCAAAATATTTGATTTTGGAAATGATTTTTTTTACTTTGTTTATTTAAATATAAAATATGAAAATATGGTAAATTTAATAATTTTTCGATTGTGATAAAACTGTAAAAACACCTAGAAAGTCAAAAATTGAAATTTCTCACCTATTAATCCTACCTAGAGAAACTTTAAAAAAATTAAAAGGGAATCAAAATCACTAGACTATAAGATATTGTAATGCACAAAATTTAGAAATATTGTATATAATAGATCAGATCATTTAATCAACTTTGCTTAAAATTGTGAACCATAACCGAATTGAAATAATTTATTTTAAAAATTTGTATTGAAATCGGGTTCGATTAATCCTCAAAAAATTATTTTGGTTAATTTCTAAATTTAAATTATTCAATTCTCGATCTTATATTGTACTAATTAAATCTGATAATTGATTGATCGGTTGATTAAAATATTTGATTTGAATAATAGTTTTTTTTTTTTACTTTGCTTATTAAAATATCAAATATGGTAATATGGTAAATTTAATAGGCAAAGTAAAAAATCATTACCCGAACTTTTTTAAAGATTAATTGAATTTTTCTATTTGTATAACCATGTCATTTGAGAGTGACCAAAATATGAACAACTCGAAAGTTAAATTTTTAAATTTAAAAATTTTATAAACTCTAGTGACTAAAATAGGTGTGAGAAGAAAGTTGAGTGATGATTAATGTAGTTTACCCATTCTCTAAAAACCACACTTTTCTCTAACCACTCTCTAAAAACTTAACCCTGCATTTTTAGCCGCCTTGGGTGGCGCCGCTCGGCTGCTTGAGCGGTGGCCACCCCACACCTACCTTTCCTTTTTTTTACTTCTCCTTTTCCTTCCCTTTTTCTTTTTCTTTTTTGCTTCTCTATTCTTCTCCGGTATTTGATTTTCTCCGACTAACTGATGGTCATTTGGATGCGGTGCTTCATCCCCGGTGGCCAGGGCTCTGTTTGGGTCGTCGTTTGTGAGGAAAAGTTTGAGTTTTGCAATTGAGGGATCGTTTTGGCCCTTGCCTCCGATTTTGCCGGGCTTCTTCATCGGTGGTCTTAGTTTTAGCCTCCTTGCTCGTCGTTTGGCTTGGCTTGGCTTTGACCCCTTGGGTTCGCCCTCTTCCTATAAATGCTACTCTCATATCTAAAAGCATTTTTTTTTCAAGTTGAGTTCTTGTTGCATCGCCTACTTTCCATTCATTTATTCTACGTTGCCATATTCAAATATACAAGTTTAAGATCGTAGTTGTCTTGGTGTCCTCTCCTTCCCTCGTCTGGTCTCTCTTCTAATCATCCTTGGTGTGGAGCGTTTGTCTCCTTTGTTATGCTATGTTTTTTTTTCTACTTCATGTGTGTTTTTGTTTCTCCTTTTTTCCATGCTACCCTGTTTTGTGTCCTTCTTATTTTATGTTTTTGTTGATGTTTCTGTCCTTCCCCCTGTTTCTCTCTGCTTTGTATTGTTCTTTTCTTTGTTAATGGATGCCAACTTGTTTTAGTTCATAAAAAAGGTGTAAGAAAAAAGTTGAGTGATAATTAGTATAGTTTACCCATTCTTTATTAAGGAAAAACGAAAACTAATGCAACTTCTAACAGAAGATAACGAGAGGGGTCGTATCGAACTTGAAATAAAAATTAAGTGACCTTATCGAAAAATTTAAAAGTACGGTAACCAAAATGAATTATCCTTAAAAGTTTGGTGACCATTCATGTATTATACCCTATTTTCTAATTTTATTTCTCTCTACAAAAAGGAAAAAAGAAAAGAGAAGGGGAAAAAAACGAAAATACGCTCCAATTTCAACGATCTCATCAACTTACTTTCTTCTTTATATTCGTGAACCACACGCTTGCTTTCCTCCACTAATACATAAGCAGGCGGGTTTTTTGATGTTTTGAACTGCAAGAGAGGCCCAGAAAGGAAAGAAGGATTTACCGTATATACTAACAATGGAGGCGAAATCGAATAAGGCGACTCAAAATGCGGGTCGGGTCGTGGACGTTCCGACGAACCCGATGGTCACCCCTCTCCTCACCGATCTTTATCAGTTCACCATGGCTTACGCTTATTGGAAAGCCGACAAACACAATGAACGAGCCGTGTAACTTTCCAGCTCTTTCCTTCTATTTCTCTTCATTTTGATTTAGATTTTTTCCCTCTTGCTTTCTTATCTATGCTCTGTTTGGATACCGCGAAAATCGAATCGGAAATAGATTATAGTTGCTGTATAGTTGTTGTAGTTATTAGTTAGTTAGTTAGTAGTTACAGTTGCTTTCTTCCGGTAGATTCTTTTTTTTTCTTTTAATTTTATTATTGGTGAAGTTGAGGTTGGTATTTTGTTAGTTGTAGCATTGAATAATAGAATAGGATTGAACTACTGGTATTTTAGTTACATGTTAGATTCTGAAATGAAAAATTGAAAGTATTTTCATTTTGAAAGATTGAATGTTTTTGACTTGGCATTTAAAATATGCATTCAGGTTCGATCTGTACTTTCGGAAGAATCCGTTTGGTGGTGAATTTACTGTGTTTGCTGGTTTGGAAGAATGCATAAAGCTCATTGCTAATTTCAAGTTAACCGAGGAAGAGATTTCCTTTATCCAACAAAGCTTGCCTGGTTCATGTGAGGTAAACATTTTATAAAGGATTATTTCCGGTTATGGTTCTCTTCTTTTCCGAACTGTGCTTATATATTTGATGGTTAACTCATTCATTGTCTCTGCGAATGACAGGAGGCCTTTTTGAATTATCTAAGAGAAATAGACTGTTCTGATGTTGAAGTATATGCTATTTCAGAGGGAACAGTTGTTTTCCCAAAGGTTCCCCTACTCCGACTTGAAGGGCCAGTTGCTGTGAGTACCATCTAACTATTTTTTTTTGGTTGCATCAGCTTGTTTTGAATTTGGTATTTGGTTTCAGCCCCATTGTTTTACATCTTGCAGTTTCTCTGAATGTGAATTTGTTGTTTTTAGGTGGTTCAATTACTGGAAACTCCAGTTCTTAATCTTGTGAATTTTGCATCCCTAGTGTCTACAAATGCGGCAAGACATAGACTTGTTGCTGGAAAATCTAAAATGTTGCTCGAGTTTGGGCTTCGAAGGGCTCAGGTTAGGGAATTTTTTCTCTTATTTGAAGTGTTAATATTTGAAGTTTCTCTCTGTGAAATATTTCCATTCATGGCAATTGCAGGGACCTGATGGTGCTATAGGGGCATCAAAGTATTGCTATGTTGGAGGTTTTGATGCTACAAGGTGATTTTCTGAATATCTGCATCATGTTTTGCTCTGCTTTCATGTGTTCCTATAGTAAAGTTAATGTTTGTTCTTTTCTGATATTGAAGCTATTTGGAGTATATGATTCTTATTCTGTCTTCACTAATGTGGATTCTTGATCTAAGCTAATATTTTTTTCGTTTTTTTTTCTTCTGTTTTTATGTTGTGTTTCAACCAGCAATGTTGCAGCTGGAAGGTTATTCGGTATACCTCTTCGTGGCACGCATTCTCATGCTTTTGTTAGCTCATTTATGGTCAGTCAAATTTGCTGGAAATTAACTTGGTATTTTAATTTAAATGTTGTTCATAGAGAGATAGACTCGCCAGTGGAATATGCTCAAGTGTTTGCATGTGCTTTATGCCACAAGTTCACCAGATATTATACGTGAATGTTGACCTGCAGAGTCATGACAAGAAATTTACACATGAATGATTGGACACGTTTTGAGATCAAAGTAGTTCCAGAACAGCAAGCCAAATTAATTTTTCCTTTGTTGTTGACCCTGTTTATTTTCATTGATTAGTTGATTATTAATATATGTGCAGTAATACCTTTTTTGCATAAGTGTGACACAAAGTGACTGCAGGATGAGATTTGAGTGACAAATAAAGTTTTCATCTGTATAGAGCTTTTAATTTGACCAACATATTTATTAGTTTCTTATAATTTCTTAAAGTGTGCTTGAGTTTAACCCTTTCTATTGGGTATCACCTATCAGTGTTTATATCTAAATGTTAGTTGATTGATACTTTAGTTTCTTCTCTCTTATTGAATGGATTCATACTCCAACAAATGTAATGTTTGGGGCCATTGCTTATCATTGCTTCCAGTTTTCTTTATGTCATTCTATTGACCATTGTCCCGTGGTGTTTTCATGCATTGAATATTATGGTGTCTTCTTTGGATCTTTTTATGCTTCTTTGAATATGAGATTATTCAGATTTTAATTTGCAGGGCCCTGATGAAATCCTTGAGAGGTCCCTGTGTAGCTCTGATGGTTCAAGTACTTGTGAGGATTTTTTTGCTCTTGTTCAGTCATGGTTAAGCAAAATACAGGTGTTGTGGATGGTCCAGTGCATTTCTTTAAAAAAAAATTCTTTTAATTTCTTTTCATGTTTAGCTAGAGATATATGTTATGCTATTACTTTTGTCAAAGTACGTTAACCAAAGTCTATTGGTGCTACATGTGCAAGTTCATCAAAATTAGGCAATCAAGCTTACAAACTTTTTTCCCAAGAATCCTGATGGCCTATAATTGCAATTTCAGACAAAAGCACAGTCTCAAAGCTCATGAATAAAACCAAGTTTCGAAATAGAAGGTGCAAAGAATTCATTGTAGAATTTAGTTCCTTTTATTCTCAAAATCCAAGTTATATCGTTATATAGATAGATTTAATCACTCAGAATTGGATTATTCTTCTGTTTTTTAGACAACATTTTCTGATATATTGTCATAACAAAATGACTAATTTTAAAGGATTATCACCCATAATTTTGATTCCATGCGTAATGCAGAAACTCGTTCATGCTATACCCATAATTTTCTGATGGACAAAGCTTTGTTTATCATACTAGTGAGTTCATCGTATGTACATCTCTGACAGTGTTTTTAGACCCCAATTGCTTAACTAGTAGCCTTCTTATCCATACTCCAGAAATTTGCAGGAGGAATGGCAGATGAAGCTTTCATTACTTTGAGAGTATGGTATACAGGAATTTGGTTGAGACTTGAGAGAGAGACCAATGTGTTCTTTTGCTTCACCTACCTTATGTTATATCTAATCATTGCATGTTTTGTAGTTGTTGAAATCACTTGGGGGCACTTTTGGAGATACTAATCAGAGTGAATTAGCAGCTTTCATATCGTATGCCTTGGCATTTCCTAACAACTTTCTTGCTCTTGTAGATACATATGATGTAAGTAGACCTTCCTTGAGCTTTTGAGTTTAAAACCAAATTTTGATGCAGTCTATTCTATCGTATATCAGTATTAACATTGCAGTTTTGACGTCCATTTTACCAGGTAATGAGGAGTGGAGTCCCCAACTTTTGTGCAGTTGCTTTGGCACTTGATGACTTGGGGTATGTCTCAAATGCTTAATATATAAAAGTTTTGCTTCTTATAAGAATAATTCCTCATTTGCAAAAATTTGGTTCAAAAGAATCCTTTTGCTCCCATTTGATGCTTTATCTATGATTATCTTCAGTTTAGTAAATTTTGTTGTCTTCCGATGACTTTCAGACATGAATTTATGTTATAAAGCTGGCTTACTAGCATTTTGCTTGTTTGGTTGAGAGAAAATGAACTAATGTATGATTTTATGTTGGAATCATGGCAGCTAAACTTAAAATTGAAACGAAACATATGAAGAAAGGCACTAAGTAACATGGCTTTATGTGTCCACAGATACTGCCTCTATTGCTTTTCTTTTTATTTATGTGTAACATTATACTTGCATTAAAGGCTTTTATCTTCTTCATCCATGATTGATCATATAGTTTGTAGCTCATACTTTTGTCGACATAACTTTCGAAGGACTTATGTGTTCTGTGGATTTCATCCATGCAGTGAGCATGGTAGGTCATACTTAATTCCTGAGAAAAGTTGAATATGCAAAAATGCAGGTACAAAGCTGTTGGCATTAGATTGGACTCTGGTGATCTAGCATACTTGTCTAGTGAAGCCCGAAAGATCTTTCATACAATTGAGAAGGAATTCGGGGTTCCTGATTTTGGAAAGACGAGCATTACTGCTAGTAACGATTTGAATGAAGAAACTTTAGACGGACTAAAAAAGCAGGTTCGTAATGTAAACTAAAACTTCTTTGAATAATTCATTACTGTTTAACAGCCAGCCTGAATCAGGATGACTATGCTTACAGCATAGCACATTATTCACTTTGGTGCACATCTACTTAGCCTCAATCACACTTTTTCTCTGCAGGGTCATGAGGTGGATTGTTTTGGAATAGGAACCTATTTGGTTACTTGCTATGCTCAAGCAGCTTTGGGTTGTGTTTTCAAACTTGTTGAGATCAATAATCAGCCACGCATCAAGCTTTCGGAGGATGTGTCTAAGGTTTGACTGGGCTGTCCAGCAATTTTAGCAGCATGCTCTCTTTCATATGATAAATTGCCTAGTTTCTCTCTTCTTTTCATTTATTTATTTCTTAAATGCTAGGTCTCTATACCATGCAAAAAACGATGCTACAGATTGTATGGCAAGGAAGGATATTCCCTGGTGGACATCATGACAGGGGAAAATGAACCATGTCCAAAGGTATTAACTCTATACCAACATTCTCATCCTTAATTTTCTCTTTAGTACTATGAAATGTGTGAGTTAGGGCATGTCACATGTAAACATAGAAACAACTTTGCAGCCAGTTATTTTAGATGTAATTTTAACTTTAACCTGAGAATTCAATGTAGAATGATACTAAGTATTATTTTATTTTTCAACTTAAGTACATGCTTAACTTTTCTGCATTATGGTCTGCATATTAATACTCTTAATATACTGGCCTAGGTTTGTGATAGTATGTAATTGATGATCTTATTAGTTACCCACATACCAACATGAATGTTTCTACCATGATCAAAAACTAATTAACTACAATGATATTCACCTTTGTAGTGTTAGAATGCACTTTAATTGAGATTTAAGTCCCCATTAAACCAGCTTGTTCAGCTTGATTTCAAAATTCTCTCTCTTTTTTTCGCTTGGATTGTTTTATTCCTCTGTTATGTCACCGACTACTAATAACTGTATGTACCACATCCTACCAGTATATATACATAACACCATAGATGCTACAATAATGAGGCTGAATGACCTTATTTTCTGATCTTCGATTTTGCAGGTTGGAGAACGAATTCTATGCCGTCACCCTTTTAGTGAATCCAAAAGAGCATATGTGGTACCAAAGCGTGTAGAGGAGCTTCTGAAGTGCTACTGGCCAGGGAAATCAGGTAGGAGCTCAGAATCAATCTTCAATTCTTCACTATGGAAGGTCATAGTTTCGTTGTTTAGTGGTAAAGGGTGGAGTGCATAAACCCCTTTAGAGAGAGGGGCGAGCAGCAAGCTGAGCCTTGTATAGGATTCTAAACCTTATATATTTCAGCTCCTATCAAGGGCAGAATTGATAAGCTTACCGATTCAGTAGTCTCTTTTATTCCTTATATATATATAATATTCTGGAAAGCGTCCAGTTAAAATAGCATTGGCATTGTCTACAGAATATGAAGAAACCATACATAAAATATTATTTCCTGTTCCCCTGCCACCTCAATATCAAATACCTGATCGGTTCGAGTCTACATATTTAGCTGTAACCTACTGTTGAGCAGAAAAGAGGCTCCTGAGCAATTTGTTGATTCTCATTTTCTGAAACAAGATTTTTCTTTCTTTTGTTTTTGGTTTCTTGAAGGTAAAGAAAGAGAAGAGTTACCAGCTCTCAAGGAAATTAGAGACCACTGCATCAGACAGCTTGAGCAAATGAGGCCTGATCACATCAGGAGAATAAACCCAACACCATACAAGGTATTGCTAGACTAAGTTCATGAAAACATCCTTTCCTAGTCAAACGTATCACTGGTTTAAAGCATTTTCATATCACTAACCAGGTGAGTGTAAGTGCAAAACTGTATGATTTCATCCATTTCCTATGGCTCAACGAGGCACCTGTCGGGGAGCTGCATTGAGAATCCAAGATATATCAAACATGGATTAGGTTACAAATAGCAGGTACAAAATAATGATTCCAATGGAGTTGGAGGAGCTTCTTTAACATAGTCTTCATACATCACATGATTGTCTAATCTTTGTGCTTGAATAATCCATCATTTTTTGCAATGCTTAAATAAAATAAAACATTGCCTTTTCTGCTACTATCCAAATGGATCATGTGTAAATCTTGCATACAAAACAAGTTCAGTTTAGAGATATGGAAGTTTTCTGCCACTCAGAACACGAAACTAATTGCACAAATCTGGGATATGCAATTTTCTAATGTGTATTTTCATTTTTCTTGGATTTGATCTTTGAAGCTGTGAAGTTGGTGCTCCTTCTATGTTTAGTTAGGTATATGGTTATTTGTATTCTGTTCAAGTAGACTTGCATAAAAATCTAATTATTCTTTCAGCCTGTATGAGCCAAATCTTGGACGAAATATTTACAAATTGGAGCTTACCCCAACTTGAGTTTCTACTTAATAATAATAATAATAAAATGCTTTTTTGTTTCAATGTAACTAGAAAATGTTAAATCATCTTACTATTTAGTAAATAATGAATTGGATTGAAAAATATAAAATTCAGGCCACAAATAAATCCATGGACAGCTATGTAATCAGATGCAGGGCATGGAAAAACAAATTATAAGGTGACTGGATTCGATTATTGGTTCCAAGGTGCTGATTGTTGTAGTCACCTATTTTATTCGGCCCATATTTATTTGGTTATTATAAAACAAAAAAAAGAAATATGTGTAAACCCAAAAAGAAAAGAAAAGAAAGAAGCAGTCAAGTAAAACCCATTTACACAAATAAAGGCTTGCTTGGTCCAATACTAATCCAAAAATTAAACCCTAGAATCTAAGGCTTATCCCACATGTGCCGCCACCCCCCCATCACCATTGGATCAAGTTCGATCCAACGGTTCGATTTAAACACAGAAACCCTAGCCCCTTTAAGCCTTTGTGCCGCATCCTCCTAAGCCCTTGGATCGAGTTGCGATCAACGACCCGGATCGAGCTGAGGGGTTTCGCGAGGATCACCACCTGCGCGTGGCTCCTACGTGCCCGACACTTTGGCTCCCATTTGTCCATTCGCCTGCCCAGTTCGACGCCGGCAGCCTCGAGCCACCACTCTCGCCGCCTCCGTGTATTCCTTCTTCCAACCGTGACATGCAAACAAAAGGGAAAAGGGGATTACGTTCGAATCAAAACATAAAAGGAAGGAATATCCAATTTGAAAGCAAATATGGAAGGGAATCATTCAAACATGGAGAAATTCGGACCAAATCGGATCAAGCATAGATGGCAAAGATCAACATCAAATCGGGCAACAAGGATCTTTAGATATTATGTTTTTAATTCCTTGTATATACCCTATTGTAATGGCTATAAATAGTCATTGATTCATCCATTGTAAGAACACACAATTTACACAAGAAATACAAGCATACTTTCAGTCGAATTTCCAAGGTATTTTATACCTACATTTTTGTTCTTTTTTATATACATATATATGTGGTTTAAATAAAGAAAATGAGGGCGCGGGTTACCGTTTGAGTCACCAAAGGTGAAAGCCGTCGTCACCAGTGGAGCCGCGAGCCAAAACGGGAGAGAGTTGCTGTCGACGAACAACTGCCGGCGAGGACCCACGGCAATGCGAGCGACGGAGCACGGCGGTGTTTGGCCGAGTTCTAGGTTGTTGCGGTGGTGTTCTTCAATTTATTGAAGAACACCAAGAACATTTCAGAGGTTTTTGGGGGAAAGTTGTTTGATCCATTGGACCAAGGGAATAAAAAATGAAACTTGTTGCTGTAAATTGGGCTTTATACTCGACCCGCGAGTTGACCCGCACTACACACGACTCGCGCCCTTCTTTCATCAGTCTCCAACTTCAGGCCCACTATTTTCAATTCTCACACTTTAGTCATATTTTAATTTAATTCAATCCTTTAATTTTTGTTTCCATGCAATTTAATCCGTTTGCTTTCTTTATGTATATCCAATATGTTGTCTAATTTAATCATTTACATGATAATAAACCCGTACAAAATATAGGATAAAGAGACTTCACGTTATTTAATAATATGATTTTCTTGTAATTAAAATTTGTATAATATTTAGAATAAAACACTTTTAGTCTAAGTTACTATAGGTAAATACGTAGGGTAACTTTAATTTGATTAACTCTAATAACATATAGAAATTAGCCTTGTAGGTTTAGGTTCTTTGAAATAATTCACTCTCCTAATTAAATTCGGTAATCTTGTAAATAGAAGATCTAAATACATAGTTAAGCTTTAAATCCGTTAAATAGAGCCTTTTAGGAATAACTTCTTTAATCACTCAATAATTAATATTTTAGGGTTTAGAAATTAATAAAGGTTAATAAAATATCATTCATAAAAGAGATTTTATCACATCATGAAAAACGAAATATTTTCTCAACTAGGGTTAATTTGGTCTTCCCCTAGCCGTTAGGGAACGATCGAAACTCCTATGCGAGACTATATTTCCAGATTTTAGGGATTAATACCTTAATCCCCTTGCGTCTAGGTTGATTTGGGTTTTCTCAACCGTGAGTGAATTCGAGTCAATTTTAGAACTTTGTAGATTTTTGTATTAATCTTTGCATGCATCCATTCGGGTTATCAGGGAAATATTAGTGGTCAAGTAAGCACCGATCTCCGGGCGTGATGGGGGTGCTAATCCTTCCCCACACGTAATCGTGACCCCAAACCCTCGAGATTTCATAATCTCTGGTTTGTTTTTTAGGCATTCGGTCTGTCTAATACAATAAAAGGGACCGGTGGCGACTCCATTGTTAAAGCTTGGCGACTCCGCTAGGGATCATCTAAGAGGGCACAACTTTTACATTATCGCAAGTTATTTTCTTTACTAATCCGTTGCATTTTTGTGTGCATTTTCTTGGTTAAACTGTTTGCATCATAACATAAGCCTTCTACTTGGGCTTTATCAAACTTAAGTGGAAGAAAATAGCTATGCCTTCGTGAGTAAACCTCTGTATGGGCTAGTTAAAGTCTTCCGGGGTCTAGAGTACTTATGCTTTCGTGAGTAACCCTGCATACGAGCATAACAGAAATGCATCCCCTCGAGCCGTGTTCGATTTGTAAGCCTGTGATAGGCCACGATCGAATGTCTTATCTACCTTGGAGTAGGGGATAGGAACGGTTCGATAACTTTTTTTAGATCCAAACCCTCATAAATGTATGTTTTAGTAAGCCCACCCTATTAGAGCCATGTGAAGCCATAGGTTTTACTTTTCGTTTTATTTATTGCTTTACTTTATGTATCTTACCCTTGTTATTTTATCTCATTATTTCTACATACTAACACTTTTTTTGAATTTCTTAGAGCATACATCACATTGCATCCAGTTGGTATTCTGAGATACTGTTTAGTCAGAGATCATGAGTATTCAGGTCACATTATCCAGTTCTGGAGTCCTCCGCTCGAGCACAGAGGTCCAAAGTAAATCCACAGAGCTTCAACGCCAACATGGAGACAGCGTGCAGAAAGAAACCATTGTAGACCTACCGAAACAAGTACACATGGGATTACCTCATAATCATTTGTCAAGATTGGTCACTGTATGGGAAAGCCTGGAAGCCCAAGATCGAGCCGTGTTCACCAAAAGGTATGGAGATATAGCCATTTTGCTTAGGTTGGAAATAGACGAGCCGATAATGCTGGCAACCGTCAAATTTTAGGATCTGGCTTATCGTTGTTTCGTCTTTAATCAAGAGGACATGACTCCCACCATTGAAGAGTACATGGTCTTGTTGCGTCTGGATCTAGAGAAATCTGATAAAATATACTAGAATGAGAGAAACTCGGGATATCGAAAGAAGTTGTCGGTCTAAATGTTGAAGAAATAGATGCCCATGTGGCTGAAAAGAATAAAAGCCCTTGCTTCACATGAGAATTCATCTACGCCCAGATCATGAAGGATGTAAAGCACGGAAGGGTCATTGACTTGCTCGTCCTGGCTATTTACGGGTTAGTGATATTCCTTAAAGTTCTAGGGCACATTGAGATAACCTTGGTGATCTGCCAGACCGCGTCGGCAGCAAAGGTCGTAGAAACTATTTAGGTAATCTTAATTAACAAGATAAAACATGTGTATGTTTTGGATGATATGCACAGTGTTTGAAAATGCATGGTTATAGCCTAAATAGCCTATTTATTTTGGTTTTATATAAATATGGCCTACGTGTCGTGCCTTTCTTTCTTCTATTGTAATTCTCTTCTCATCTTATTCCCTCGTATGTAAAACGAGTTTCTGAAAAATTAAAAATTTATGGAGAAAGCGTGGACCAAAGGAGCAGACTGATGGGCGATCAAAGGTGGATTAGGTGCTTGAGAAGCAAGTTCTATCTTTAGTAATTTTGGTTATCCCATTGGCTTGGGATGAGCCAGCTTAGTTTTAAGGGCTATAATCATTGCATTTATATTTACTGCTTTACATGTATGTTATACAATGTATGTTCTTTTTAGCGTAATGGTAACTGATTAGATCATAATAGAATGGTGAGATTAATATAACAAAAAACCCTCCATATTTAATTAAAATTAGTCATCCAATATTAGCCCTCGTTAAAACCTCGATCGGTACTATGTAGGTTTTGCCAAAGCAAAATACTTAGATCTATCCTGGTTAAACGCAAAGAATAAGCAAGTGATATTCACTGGTAGTAATATTGGTTAAACTAGGTTGTTCTAATAAGATTAGAAACCTAAAGACTAATGATTGTTCAAGAACTTTGGTGATTGAAAAATAATACGAAAGTGCATGTCTAGGATTGGTTCTTTGAAAGACTTGGTATTTAAGCGTGCCCAGTACACCACCTCTCTTATATAAGTTACCTACCTAGTGCACTGTTCATTATTGTTCTTTCTATTAGACCATATGCACTTTGTTTTGGACAAATAGTTGTTCATCAAATATATGAATTACATGAGATGTAATTAGCAAGTGTTGCTTACCTAAATAATTGAATTCTAGGAGTAAAGCCAAAGCTGACTTAGAATAAAATGAAATATGGATCATTACCCACTAGAAATACTTTTAGCAATTTTTTTGATTTTGAGGGTTTTTAATAGTGGGAATGTTATTACTTTATAAACATGATAAATAGGTACTTATAAAACATATTTTATCGTTGTATATTTATGGCAAACACATTATCATTGCGATCTGTCCTTGAGAATGACAAATTAAATGACTTGAACTTCCTTGAATGGTTCCGCAATTTGAAGATTGTCCTCAAACAAGAATGAAAACTAACAGTCATCGAAGAATCTGTCCCTAAAAAGCCAGCAAATGATGCCTCTAAAGATGAATTGGAAGCCTTTGAAAAATACTCAAGTGACATGGTAGATGTCGGTTGTTTGATGCTTGCGACCATGACCCCTGAACTTCAGAAGCAACATGAGTACATGGTTCCCTATGAGATGGTTAAAAATCTCAAGGAATTATATGAGGGGGAAGCTCGTCAAGAGAGGTATGAGACATCTAAGGCTTTGTTTTGATGCAAGATGGTTGAGGGAACTCCAGTGGGAACTCATGTTCTCAAAATGATAGGGTATATTCAGACCTTGGAAAAGTTAGGCTTCCCTCTAAGTGTTTAATTGGCTACTAATGTTATCCTACAATCATTGACAGATAGTTTTAATCAGTTTGTTCTTAATTTCAATATGAATAAAATTAACAAATCGTTGCCCCACTTGCTTGGTCTATTAAGAACATCAAAGAACAACATGAAAAAAGGTTGGCTGCAAACCTATTCGGATGGTCTGAAAAAATAACAGAAAAGGAAAGCCCAAGACCAAGCCAAAGCCCAACAAAGGAAAGGCTGCATTGAAACCCAAAGGAGGAGTTGCAAAAGAAGGAAAGTGTTTCCATTGCAACAATGTTGGACATTGGAAGAGAAACTGCCCTGTCTATCTTGAGGACATCAAGAAGGCAAGAGAAAATGGACAATCCAGATCAGGTATTTATCTTATTGATATTAATATATCAACATCTACTTCTTGGGTATTAGATGCCGGTTGTGGTTCTCACATTTGTACTTCTCTACATGGACTAAAAATGAGTAAAAAATTGGCAAAAAGAGATGTAGACCTACGAGTTGGAAATGGAGCAAGAGTTGCTACATTAGCCATAGGAACATATACTTTGTCATTACCTAGTGGACTTGTTTTAGATTTAGAGGATTGTTATTTCGTACCTAGTTTGACTAAAAACATTATTTCAATTTCTTGTTTGGACAAGATTGGTTTTGAGATTATTATTGAGAATAATAGTTGTTCTTTTTCCCTTAATAATGTTTTTATGGTACGGCTCAATTAATCAATGACCTCTATATCTTAGATCAAGACAATTCCATATATAACATAAATACGAAAAGATCAAAAACAAATGACTATAATCAAACTTATCTCTGGCATTGTCACTTAGGTCATATAAGTGAGAAACGCATATCAAAACTTCATAAAGATAGAATTTTTTATTCTTTTGTTTTTGAACAATTAGATATTTGTGAACCTTGCTTAATGAAAAAATGGCCAAATCACCGTTTGACGGTAAAAACGAACGAGCAAGTGATTTATTAGGTCTAATACATAGTGATGTATGTGGACCGATGAATACACAAGCCAGAGGAAGGTTTAAATACTTCATTACTTTCACTGACGACTTCAGTAGATATGGGTACGTTTACCTAATGCATCATAAATCTGAAGCCCTTGAAAAGTTCAAGGAATTTAAGAATGAAGTACAAAACCAATTAGGAAAGAGTATCAAAGCTATTCGATCAGATCGAGGAGGAGAATACTTAAGCCTAGAGTTTGATGAACTTCTTAAAGAATGTGGGACTGTCTCACAACTTACACCTCCAGGTACTCCAGAACACAATAGAGTCTCTGAAAGGAGAAATCGAACATTGTTAGACATGGTTCGGTCAATGATGAGTCATGCTGATCTTCTAACTTCTTTTTGGGGACATGCGCTAGAAACAACTACTTTCACACTAAATCGTGTTCCATCTAAATCGGTTCAAAAGACACCATATGAGATGTAGACTGGCAAACATCCTAGTATGTCTTTTATAAAAATTTGGGGATGCGAAGTTTATGTTAAACATCAGATGTCTACAAAACTCGAACCTAAATCTCATAAGTGTAATTTTGTAGGGTATCCTAAAGAAACAAAATGATACTATTTCTTCAATCCATCTGAGAACAAAGTGTTTGTTGCTCAAACGAGAGTCTTCCTCGAAAGAGAATTTATTTTCAGAAAAGGAAGTGTGAGAAATGTTGAACTTGAGGAAATTCAAGATCAACCACAGATCACTGAACCAGAGATTGAACAACAACAAGTTTCACAAATAGTTGAGGAACATCTAATCGTTCTTGAAACACAACCACTGCGAAGGTCTATGAGAGAATGCAATGCGCCTGAGAGATATGGATTTCTTGCCACATTGCATGGAGATGTTCTCATAGACCAAGATGAGCCTAGGACTTATCGGGAAATAGTGGAGAGCCCAGACTCTGAGAAATGGCTAGAAGCCATAAAATCCGAGATGGATTCCATGTCAGAAAACCAAGTATGGACTTTGGTTGACCCACCCGAAGGAATTAAGCCTATAGGGTGCAAATGGGTTTTCAAAAAGAAAACCGACATAGATGGCAATATACAAACATACAAAGGGTGATTGGTCGCTAAGGGATTTCGTCAAATTCATGGTATAGACTATGATGAAACTTTTTCCCCTGTTGCTATGTTTAAATCTATCCGGATATTGCTTGCAATAGCTGCATATTATGATTATGAAATCTGGCAAATGGATGTCAAAACCACTTTCCTTAATGGAAAATTAGATGAGGATGTGCACATGACACAACCTAAGGGTTTTGTCGATCCAAAAGATGCCCTAAAAGTATGCAAGCTACAAAGATCCATTTATGGGTTGAAGCAAGCTTCTCGAAGGTGGAATCTTCGTTTTAATGAGGCAATCAAAGAGTTTGGTTTCATTAAAAATGAAGATGAGCCATGATTTTTCAAGAAAACTAGTGGGAGCATTGTTACATTCTTGGTATTATATGTTGATGACATACTAATAGTAGGAAATGACATACATACCTTACAGTATGTAAAAACTTGGTTAGGAAAATGTTTTTCTATGAAAGACTTGGGTGAAGCAACCTACATATTAGGAGTCATGATCTATAGAGATAGATCAAGATGACTTCTAGGACTAAGTCAAAATACATACATAGATAAAATACTGAAAAGATTCAGTATGGAAGAATCTAAAAGATGATTCTTACCTATGAGACATGGTATTTCGCTCTCGAAGGAAATGTGCCCTTCAACACCTCAAGAGAGAGAGCGCATGAGTAAGATTCCATATGCTTCAGCCATTTGATCTATCATGTATGTCATGCTATATACACGTCCAGATGTATCATATGCATTAAGTATAATAAGTCGATACCAAGTAGATCCCGGTGAAGGTCATTGGGTTGCAGTAAAAAATATCCTTAAGTACTTAAGAAGAACTAAAGATACATTCCTTATGTATGGAGGTGAGAATGAGCTAATTATAAAAAGTTATAATGACGCAAGCTTCCAAACTGATAAGGATGATTCTCGATCGCAATCGGGTTTTGTGTTTTGCCTTAATGGAGGTGTTGTAAGCTAGAAAAGTTCAAAGCAAGATATAGTAGCAGATTCTACAACAGAAACCGAGTATATTGCAGCAAACGATACTACAAAAGAGGCTATTTGGAGTAAAAAGTTTATATCTAAACTAGGGGTCGTGCCTAGCATATCAAATGCCATAGATCTACGTTGTGACAATAACAGAGCCATCGCACAAGCAAAACAACCCAGATCTCACCAGTAATCCAAACATATACTTAGGCGTTACCATATCATTCGTGAAATCATTGATCGAGGAGATGTAGAAATATATAGAGTACCAATAGATGACAATATTGTTGATCTACTAACAAAGCCTCTGACATAGCAGAAGCATGAACGTCACACTAAGTCTCTTGGTATTAGATACATGAGTGATTGGTCTTAGTGCTAGTGGGAGATTGTTAGAGTATGCCCAAAGACCAATCATGAGATGGTTGTAAAAGACATACTTATTTTATCTTGTTTATTAATATAAAGCCATTATTATTATTTCAGTCTTATTCTGTGTATCTATAAATAAACTGAATTATAATAAAGTCCTTAGAATAATATAGTTATTCTTGAATGTCCTTAGTCAAGAATTATTGTGGGCTTGGACAACAATAATGTATTAAGACTAATACGTAGTTGATTGATGACAAAGTGTTGTCATTGACATGGAGATGTCAAAATCAATACATAAGTATGTGTTAAGGAACAATATACTGGACTGACCCGCTATGAGCATGTTTTTTGGATTATCATGTGACAGTCACAACATTGCTTATGGTGACAACTACATGTATGATCCTCAGACTTGAGATCATCATTATTTCAACATCGTAAGTGACATATTTTGATACGGTCAAACGTGTGTCATAACTGGCTACATTATAAAGAATGGTATTGGATATGTCATAATCCATGTAGCGAAATATGGTTGATCAAGATAGGATTTGTCCCTCCTACATGATAGGAGTAATATCATAGGCCACTTGATTGAGTGAGACTAGAAAATGTATGGCCATGCTCGAATAAATTGATATGGGATATCATAATTATTCGTTTATAATAGTCTACTCAAGATATCAAGAAACATTAGATGGACTATACAAGTGTGACTAATCCATGACTTGTTTCCGATCTAGATACGAAGACAAAATGATGAAATACATAAAAAAAAGTTAATCATAAAAAAGGTTAAATCGAACCACAATTTCATGTAACTTAGGTAGCAATGATGTATTGCTAGATGCCACTCATTGCTTGTAATATTAGAATTGTTCTGGATATTACTGCTAACGTTACATGAACCTACAAGGGTCACACCCTATGATTGAAATGAACAAATATCGATTAAATAGCATGTGTAAAAACTTGTTGTACACGTAATTAGTGAGAAACCGAAATTGTTATAATTATTGTAATTATGGATAATTTTGTTTATATATATGTTAATATTTGATAAGTTATTGTAATTATCAAATATTATTAAAGTATATATATATATATATATATATATCTAAAAGAAACCTAATTAAAGTAGAATCAGATTCTATATATTTAATTATATTCAGTTAAATATATTGTATATTTAAGAATCCGAATTTAATTAGAATTAGGTTTTTAAATGCTATATAAAGGCATAAGGTCTAGCAGCAATTTATTCATGTTTTTGAAAAATCTCTCTAATAGTTAGAGAAGAGAAAATATTGTTCGTTTCATTCGGGTGGACTGCATAGAGGTCGGAACGCTATTGTGATGGCTCGGATTCGATTTGGTTATTCTAAATTCCATACGAATTTCCATATTCTAGATTTATTAAGGTAACGTTTTATCCTTTATCAACCCGAATTCGTCCCTTGTACATGGATCACTGGTGTATTACGCCGGATAATTTTTCCGTTGCGCCATGGGGTGTACCAGCATTTCCCAACAAGAAAAAGCCCTGAAACTATCAGGGCCCTCAAAGACGCGAGAGCTACGATTCCCCCACAGGAGGTAAATCGCGAGGCCCTCAAAGGAAAGGTCCAGATTCATATTCCAAGAAAGGTCCAGATTCATATTCTAGGAACCTCGGCTAATGCTCTAGTGGAGTCCGGGGCAAGTCAAGGCGATGATCAAGATTTTGAGGTGCCTGACCTCGACGAAGTGGCTAGAAAGAGTCGCACTGATAAGAAACTGGAAGACCGTTGCGAAAAACTTGAAGGAATTGTCAAGGCCATACAAGGGGTTAGTATTTACCGTGGTTTAAATGTAGGGATCTTAGTTTGGCAACTGACTTGGTTATTCCCCCAAAGTTTAAGACGCCAGATTTCGAGAAGTATGAGGGAACTACATGTACTTCAACGCATTTAACGATGTACTACAGGAAAATATCATATTACCTTGACAACGAGAAGCTGCTCATACACTATTTCCAGGACAGTTTGTCAGGATCAACTGCTCGTTGGTATACGCAAGTAAGTCAGGCCAGCATAAAAACATGGATGGATTTATCAAGTACTTTTGTCGATCAAAATAAAAATGTGGCGGATATGATCCCAAACTGAATAGTGCTTCTGCCAAAAAACCAAAAAAAACACAAATAAAATAAGATCAGGAATTTTATCTTCTTTTGCAAACATCGATGTATTCCTATTCATTTTTCTTACAGGTCTCTGAATATCAATGACATAAATAGTCCTGAGTCTGAATCGCGAGTTAATTTCGAGCAACCCGTGTGTCTAGAGGGTTTCGAAGATCCGAATAGTGAGGCTGAAGTTGATATTCCTGAAGATTTACTATGACTGATGAAGAGCAAAGAAAGACAGATTGTCCCCCACAAAGAGCGGTTAGAAATTGTGAACCTCGGAACTGAAGAAGAGAAACGCGAAGTAAAGATTGGCACTACTATCACCCCACAAACGCGTCAAAGCTTAGTCAAACTTTTACATGACTACAAGGATGTTTTCGCCTGGTCATACCAGGATATGCCAGGTCTAGATACAGATATTGTAGTTCATCGTTTGCCCATAAGGTCGGAGTGTCAGCCTGTGCAACAAAAGTTGTGAAGAATGAAGGCTAATATGTTCTTAAAGATAAAAGACAAAATGAAAAAGCAATTTGACGTCGGGTTCCTACAAGAAGCCTGATATCCTGAGTGGGTGGCTAACATTGTTCCAGTCCCAAAGAAGGATGGGACTGGAACAAGAGAATTCAATGGGTTGTGTGCTGGGGCAGCATGACGAGACCGACCAAAAGGAAAGGGCAATCTACTACTTAAGTAAGAAATTTACAGATTGTGAATCAAGGTACCCACAGATTGAGAAGATGTGTTGCGCTTTGGCTTGGGCATCTAAGCGGCTTATGCAATACCTTTTATACCACACCACGTGGCTAATATCCAAACTTAACCCTTTAAAATTCATGATGGAAGCACCAGCGTTGTCAGGAATGGTAGCCTGCTGGCAGATGTTGCTAACAGAATTCGACATCCGGTATGTTAGCCAAAAGGCAGTAAAAGAAAGTGTCATATCCTACTTTTTGACAAGTTGCGCCTCCCCCAGTTTTGAGGCTTTAATGTTTGATTTTCCTGATGAAAACTTGATGTGCATTAGGGTTGAAGATGAGGGTTTAGCTACTTCATGGGTCCTTAATTTTTATAGAGCCTCTAATGCCCTAGGCCACGACATTAGAGCAGTCTTGGTTTCTTCAAAACGTGATCATTACCCATGCACTAGCCGTTTGAAGTTTTTCTGCTCCAATAATATGGCTGATTATGAGGTCTGCATTATGGGATTGCGAGCAACTGTAGAAAAGAGGGTCAAGGTCTTAAAAGTTTTTGGGGACTCAACCCTAGTCATCTATTAAATTTACGGGGAATGATAAACGAAAGACTTGAAATTAATTGAATATCAGAAGTTAGTCATTGAACTAATTAAAGAATTTGAAGAAGTTACTTTCAGTTACCTCCTGAGGGAGGAAAACCATATGGCGGATGCTCTGGCCACGTTATCAGCAACATTTAAAATAAGTGAGGGTGCGAGAATGATGTCTGTACATATACAGATTTCATATTTGTCCGCACATTGCTACAGTGTAGAAGAGGAAGAAGATGGTCTCTCATGGTACCATGACATATTGCAATACATTAAGCTTCAGGAATACTTGTCTCAAACGATCGAAAATGACAAAAGAACACTTCGAAGAATGGTTGCGGGGTATGTTCTCGACGGAGAAACCTTGTACAAGAAGAGCTGATACCAGATTCTCCTAAGATACGTGAACGCCAAAGAAGCCCAGTTGATTCTGGAAGAAGTACATGAAGGGGTTTGTGGAACCCATCCTAGCGGGTTTACCATGGCCAGACGAATCATGCGACTGGGCTTTTACTGGCCTACCATGGAGGGAGATTGTATCAATTACGCACGGAAATGTCACAAGTGTCAAATTTATTCCGATAAAATACGCATGCCACCACAACCTCTTCATGTGATAACTGCTCCTTGGCCCTTTTCTAGATGGGGCATGGACGTGATTGGGCATATTTACCCAAAAGCTTCCAACGGACACAGATTTATCTTGGTGGCAATTGATTACTTCACCAAATGGGTCGAAGCGGCAACTTATGCAAATGTCACTAGAACGATAGTTTACAAATTCCTCAAGAAGGAGATCATCTGTCGTTATGGGTTACCTGAAAGCATTATCACCGACAATGCTTCAAATATGAACAATAAAATGATAACTGTAGTTTGTGAGCAAATTCAGATCAAGCACCACAATTCAGTAACCTATCGCCCAAAGATGAATGAGGCAGTAGAAGCTGTCGACAAAAACATCAAGAAGATAATCTCTAAAATGACAGACACTTACAAGGACTGGCATGAAAAGTTGTCATTCGCCCTATATGCTTACCGGACTTCTATGCAAACATCTACAGGGGCGACACTGTTTTCCTTGGTCTATGGCATGGAGGCCGTATTGCCAATTGAAATCGAGATTCTGTCACTTCGTGTCTTAATAGAAGCAAAACTGGATGAGGCCAAATGAACCCTGGCACGTTATGATCAGTTGAATTTAATTGAGGAAAAGAGGTTGAAGGCAATATGTCAAGGCCAGATGTACCAGAAGAGAATGATGAGAGCTCATAAAAAAAGTCTGCTCGAGAGAATTTCAAGAAGGAGATTTGGTACTAAAAATGAAGCTGCCAATTCAAAGGGATTCTCGTAGGAAATGGGCGCCTAACTGGGAAGGACCCTATGTGGTAACTAAGGCCTTTTCTGGAGGAGCTCTGGTTTTAGCCGAGATGGATAGGGATGAGCTACAAAATTTTGTGAACTCACATTTAGTCAAACGTTACTATGTTTGAATAAGCTAAAAAGAAGGGAAAAAGGAAAAAAGAAAAATATCCAAAAAAGTGAAAACCCGTAAAAATGCGCTTTGGATTCAAAAAAGAGGGAAGAGAAAATAAAATGAGGGTTCAAGATGAAAACCCGCAAAGTGCATCTTGAGACCAAATGTGGATTCAAGTTGAAAACTCGCAAAGGGCGGCTTGAATATCTGAAGCTAGAATTCTCTCAGCATTTTCATGACCTTAGGAGCCTTCTCAACGAGGGTTGCACTCGGAAGAATCACCGAGGGACCTACTCGGAGCACTTTGATCCTTGATATCTGGATATTTGGCTATTTTCTTTCATAATTACTTTCTTGCTTGCCATGTTAAAAAACCCTATATCCCAGAACCTTTTTTACACCCTTTTTTGCATATTGAAATGGGAACCAATGGATTTGCATTCATACAACATAAGAGGTTTTTAAGTATTACTCTGAACATGGTCTAAACGCACAGGAACTATGATGTATTTCATTATTCTGACTCTGATCATATCATTTGCATGGATGTGAAACCTAGTGCAGGTGAAGGCATGAAATTAGGGCAGGATTCCTCAAACATTAAATACCATTCCAAGACATTCAAGATGGAAATAAGCTTTGCTGCAAAGATTCTCATGCAAGAAACTCAAGAGTGTTCGTAAAAGGCTTTGAAGAACCAAGAAGACTACTCCACTCATTAGAAGTACAAGATTACTAGATTCAGTGAGCAAATATGCAAGGATCAGATGAAGCACGCGACTTAGTGTTTCGCGCCATTTGAAGAGATGTTTATGCCACTCCGGAGAAACAGGACGAGAGTCGTATCACTATTTGATCTATTTGTTGCCGCTTTGAAAGAATATGTCATTCGAAGAACTACTTTGTCCATTGCCGCTTCGAAATCACAAGCCATGGTTATTCGATTTGTTTCTGCCGCTCCAGAGAAATAGGTCTATTCACCGATTTATTCATTGCCACTTTTGAGGAATAGGTCAACTGAAGATTTTTTCATTACCGCTTTAGGGAATGGTACAATGGTTATTCGATTTGTTTCTGCCGCTCTGGAGAAATAGGTCTTTTCACTGATTTATTCACTGTCGCTTCGGAGGAATAGATCAAGTGAAGATTTGTTTTGTCCATTGCCGCTTCGGAGTGATGCAATGGTTATCCATTTTTTCCTGTCGCTCAAGAGAAACAGGTCCTTCACTAATTTATTCACTGCCGCTTTGGAGGAATAGGTCAACTGAAGAATTGCTTTGTTCTTTGTCGCTTCGGAAAAATGAGATAGTGGTGCCCAAATTGTTTATGCCGCTCTAGAGAAACAAGTTGCATCATTTGAAGAAATGTTTGTTGTCGCTTTGGAGGAATACTTTGTTCAACCTCTTGGCCGGATAAAACCATTGCCTTATGTTCTTTGCCCTATTCCCGTTTCACCAAAATGAGCAAAGAGGGGCTGCTGTAGTCACCTATTTTATCCGGCCCATATTTATTTGGTTATTATAAAACAAAAAAAAAAGAAATATGTGTAAACCCAAAAAGAAAAGAAAAGAAAGAAACAGTCAATTAATAAGAAAATCCATTAAAACCCATTTACACAAATAAATGCTTGTTTGGCCCAATACTAATCCAAAAATTAAACCCTAAAATCTAAGGCTTATCCCACAAGTACCGCCACCCCATCACCGTTGGATCAAGTTCGATCCAACGGTCTGATTTAAACACAGAAACCCTAGCCCCTTAAGCCTTTACACCGCATCCTACTAAGCCCTTGGATCCAGTTGCGATCGACGGCCCAGATCGAGCTGAGGGGTTTCACGAGGATCACCACCTGCGTGTGGCTCCTACGCGCCTGATACTTTGGCTCTTATTTGTCCGTTCGCCTACCCAGTTTGAAGCCGGCAACCACGAGCCACCACTCTTGCCACCTCCGTGCATTCCTTCTTCCAACTGTGGCATGCAAACAAAAGGGAAAAGGGGATTACATTCGAATCAAAACATAAAAGGAAGGAATATTCGATTTGAAAGTAAATATATAAGGGAATCATTCAAACATAGAGAAATTCGGACCAAATCCGATCAAGCATAGATGGCAAAGATCAACACCAAATCGGGCAACAAGGATCTTTAGATATTAAGGTTTTTAATTCCTTGTATATACCCTATTGTAATAGCTATAAATAGTTATCTATTCATCCATTGTAAGAACACACAATTTACACAAGAAATACAAGCATACTTTCAGTCGAATTTCCAAGGTATTTTATACCTACATTCTTGTTCTTTTTTATATACATATATATGTGATTCGAATAAAGAAAAAGGATGGCGCGGGTTACCGTTTGAGTCACCGGAGGCGAAAGTTATCGTCGCCAGTGGAGCCGCGAGCCAAAACGGGGGGGAGTTGCTGTCGATGAACAACCGCTGGCAAGGACCCACGGCAGTGCGAGTGACAGCACACGGTGGTGTTTGGTCGAGTTCTGGGTTGTTGTGGTGGTGTTCTTCAATAAATTAAAGAACACCAAGAACGTTTCAGAGGTTTTTGGGGAAAGTTGTTTGGTCCATTGGACCAAGGGAATACAAAATAAAACTTGTTGTTGGAAATTGGGCTTTATACTCGACCCGCGAGTTGACCTGAGTCCGACCTGTGCTACACACAACCCGCGCCCTTCTTTCATCAGTCTCTAACTTCAAGCCCACTGTTTGCAATTCTCACACTTTAGTCCTCTTTTAATTTAATTCAATCCTTTAATTTTTGTTTCCATGCAATTTAATCTGTTTGCTTGCTTTATTTATATACAATATGTTGTCTAATTTAATCATTTACATGATAATAAACTTATAAAAAATATAGGATAAAGAGACTTCACGTTATTTAATAATATGATTTTCTTGTAATTAAAATTTATATAATATTTAGAATAAAACACTTTTAGTCTAAGTTACTTAAATATATATAAATATGTAGGCTAACTTTAATTTGATTAACTTTAATAACGTATAGAAATTAGCCTTGTAGGTTTAGGTTCTTTGAAATAATTCATTCTCCTAATTAAATTCAGTAATCTTGTAAATAGAAGATCTAAATACATAGTTAAGTTTTAAATCCGTTAAATAGAGCCTTTTAGGAATAGCTTCTTTAATCACTCAATAATTAACATTTTAGGGTTTAGAAATTAATAAAGGCTAATAAAATATCATTCATAAAAGAGATTTTATCGCATCATGAAAAATGAAATATTTTCTCAACTAGGGTTAATTTGGTCTTCCCCTAGCCGTTGGGGAACGGTCGAAACTCCTATGCGAGATTATACTTCTGGATTTTAGGGATTAATACCTTAATCCCCTTGCGTCTAGGTTGATTCGGGTTTTCTCAACCGTAAGTGAATTCGAGTCAATTTTAGAACTTTGTGAATTTTTGTATTAATCCTTGCACGCATCCATTCGGGTTATCAGGGATAATATTAGTGATTAAGTAAGAGCCGTTCTTCGGGCGTGATGGGGGTGTTAATCCTTCCCCACACGTAACCGTACACCCGAACCCTCGAGATTTCATAATCTCTGGTTTGTTTTTTAAGTTTTCGGTCCGCCTAATACAATAAAAGAGACCGGTGGCGACTCTGTAATTACGGCCGTTTAAATATACATTTATATGAGAGAGAGGTAGAGGTAGCAACACAGAGCTATAAACATAGTCTAAATGGAGCCAAAACTGATGAAAGATTTGGTAACATTAGATCTGATCATTTTATTTCATAAGTAAAAGATAAGCTTGTGATTAGAAATCCAACATTTGCCAGCAAAATCATCCTCTAATCTATCGAGATTTTGCATCCTTTTCGCATAAAATCATTTTTGTGTAGCCTGAGAAATGTTGAAGCATATGTGTCAATGAGTAGCTTCCTCAGGCATAAGACCCGCCGAGTCCAATCCATAGCGTAACATACCAGGCGAAAAATCGGACGCCTTTATACTAGGAAAATTGTATTATGGGTCTTTCTCATTATATTAGCAATGTTCTCAATTAATTAAAACAATTTATTTTATCATTTATTTTATTTTTTTATCAGATGAATCTCCATTTATATTCTTTTATATTAATTAAAAACCAGTTTTCGGAAGATATAATAAGTCTATTAAAACTTAGGAAAGGTACATTGACTTAGTCGACCTAATTTACTGTGGCAAGCTCAAGGGACCAACTCACTAACCAGTAACCACTCAACATAACTTAATTCAATTAATAATGAATCACTTCCTATATTACTTAGATTGACAACCAAGTATTAATTCAATTGTACTGCCATATCCTTGCGGGTTGAACTTGTCTGAGTAGAAATCCTCTATCTTGTTTATGTTTCTATTTATGTCTCGACCCTAAAATATTAGGCTTAAGATTAAAGTATAAGATTAAAATTTATAATTAAGGTTTAAAAAATTAAATGTATGACGTATTTTTATAAAGTTGAAAATTTAAGGAGGACAAAAGGCTGAGAATTTTTGTTCATCTTGTCTTGAGAATTCAGTGCGGTCTTGATTCATTCATCTTTAAGAGTTCCTTTTACTTCCTGCAGCAAATCCGCACTGAAGTGAAACCATATTTTTTTTTTTGTAAAAATAGTTGAAGTTGAGAAATACTTCCCCAAAAAGAAAAAAGAAATTTTTAACTGGAGACAACTGCCATTGCTGTCCCATTTTCTCTCATTAATTACCTTCCATACCAATAAACAAAACACAAATGCCAACGTGCTCTGTGTTGACACAATTCTACACTTTGTGAGATCTTACGCACTAAACACCAATTCAAGTAATCAAAAAACAAACAATCCTGCTTTTTACTTTGTTCTTCTTCTTCTTCTTCTTCTTCTTCTTCTTCTTCTTCTTCTTCTTCTTCTTCTTTACTTTCTTTCTTCAGCTGAAACAAGTAAGAGAGAGAGAAATGTCGGCTCATCTCTCAAAGACAGACTCCGAGGTGAGCAGCATGAGTCAATCTTCACCGCCGAGATCCCCTCGTCGACAAATTTACTACGTTCAGAGCCCATCCAGGGACACCCACGATGGTGAAAAGACCACCAACTCATTCAACTCCACGCCGGTGCTCAGCCCCATGGGCTCCCCACCTCACTCCCACTCCAACTCCTCCTTAGGCCCCCATTCCTCGCCTGACTCATCTTCCACCCGCCTCTCTGGATCCCTTAAACCACACCGGAAACACGATGGATCTCGCAAGGCTCGCAACAACAAGCAGCCATGGAAAGAGTTCGACGCCATCGAAGAAGAAGGCTTGCTCCACGGTGAAGGCGACTAAAACGGCCTCCATCGTCGACGCTGCTATTTCCTCGCATTCGTCCTCGGCTTCTTCGCGCTCTTCACCACGTTTTCTTTGATCCTATGGGGCGCTAGTAGACCCCAAAAGCCTAAAATCACCATGAAGGTCAGACAGAAACTAGATTCCACATGCATTCCTTTAAGCTTAGATCACAAAATTATTTTTTTTTTAAAAAGAGGGTTTTTCCATTTTTGCATTGCAGAGCATTTCGTTGAACGAATTCAGGGTTCAAGCCGGTGCAGATTTCTCTGGAGTGAGCACAGAAATGGTGTCCATGAACTGCACAGTGAAGCTCACATATCGGAACACAGCTACGTTCTTTGGGGTCCACGTAACATCAACACCCTTAGATCTCTCCTACTCTCACCTCACCGTGGCCACCGGATCGGTAAACCAGCAACGACCCCATCAAACCAATATTAAATGCTGTTATGAACTTTGTCGTCTTTGGGTTCATATATTAATTAGTATATGTGTTCTGTTTCGCAGATGCGCAAGTTTTATCAATCCAGAAAGAGCCAAAGATCATTGATTGTGACGATGAAAGGGAGCCATATTCCCTTGTATGGAGGAGGGGCTAACCTGGCCAGTCTCAACCAGTGCCGTTGACACTCAACTTCATGGTCCGATCCAGGGCTCATGTTTTGGGCAGGTTGGTGAAGCCCAAGTTCTATAAGAGGATTAAGTATTGGGTCACCATGGACCCCAAGAAGATGAATGGGCTATCTCACTAAAAAACAAATGCATTTACAGCTAATGTGATTCAATAATAAATACATCAATTGTACTTGTTGTTAGAAGTGTTTATGGCTAATTATTATATTACCGCAGTTAACCTATAAGTTTGTTGATAATATCTAAAGATAATGTGTTCATTTTATTATGCTAACCAAAATTCAACAGCATGTTGTACCAATGGGCCGGCAAAGCCTGCAGTTACATTGTAATGACAAGATTGTTATCAGGCCATGATCTTTATTTTGTACTAAGTTCAGTGACGAATTCAGAATTATTTTTAAGAAATGACATCTAGAGATGAGCTCAGGTCGGGTTTTTAACCCACCTGAACTCGACCTAAAAATAATTACTTTAAATCCGAACACGACACGATTTTACTTTTCAAAAATACGATCCGACTCGAAAATAAATACCTAAAATCCGACCCTGACTCGACTCGACTTATAGAAAATAATAATTTTAGAGATTTAATTGTAAAAAATAATTTTAAGGGACTTACTTGTAAAAAATACTAACTTTAAAGACTAAATTGTAAATAAAATTTTAATTTGAAAGATCTAATTATAAAAAATATATAAAGATATGTATTATTATAAATATACCTAAAAATATTAAGAGAAATACACAATTAATCTCGGATCAGGTTGGATATTTTCACTCTATTCCCGAACTCAACCCGACCCAGTCCCACTATTAATAAAAGCTAGACTCAAATTCAATTTTTTTATTAAAAAAATCGCGGAACCCGACCAGGTAAGGTATAATGCTTATCCCTAAATTGACATCTTTAATCAGTCTGAGTAAAATAGAAAACTAATAAAAATAAATTTTAGGATAGAGACTTGTCAGGCCTGAATAAAACTTGGCCCTTTACCTTTAGCATGTATAAGCCTCTAGCCATTAATGTATACCTAAATGAGCTTTAACAGTTCAGGCAACAAGTAAAGAAATTCAGCATCCATTTCCTCACGTGCACCTAAGGCAGGCAGCTATCCCGTGGCCTAAGTTTTATCATTTTTGTTTACAGTTTGGAAAAAAATGTTCTTAAACGGATTACAATGTCGTATATTTTCTTATATATTTTTAAGTTAGGGGCGGATTCAAAAATTTAAGTGTAGTAGTTCACCTATTTATGTTATTTAAAGGTTTAAGGCTTCGAATACCCCCAGACAATCAATTTGACTACAATAAACTAAATAAGCATCAAAAAATATTTTGTTAAAAAATCTCCCTATTTGAAATAAAAATAAAAAAATAATAATAATCTCCAATTGATAAAAGTGCCAAGGGAGTTGAATTGATAAAGGGATGAGTAAAGAAATTCGGGATCAACCATTTTTTCTTGTCAAATAAAACGTTTAAAGAGATAAGTGTAATATCGTAAAAGTTCTTTTGAGTTTCAAAGACAATGGTTATCAAAAGTTCAAGCATTTGAGGATTGATCCAAACGTAATTTTTGTAGTAATAATTTTTTTTGAAGTATGAAGGGTGACCTAAATGTAGCCTTACTCATAATTGAGTGGCACAAATGTAACTTTACCCATATTTGGGTGACACAAATGTAACTTTACCCATATTTGGGTGACACAAATGTAACTTTTAAAAATTAGGAGACCCAAATATAATCTTACACACAATTGAGTGGTTTCCGTTATAGTTTACCTAAAAAATTAATGATGGTCATGTGACCCGTCAAGTACCTTAATAGATTGGTCCATGTTTTAAGCCTTTGATAACGTGCACATCTTATATAAAAAGTGATTCAAATATGAATTTTTTCAAGTAAATAATATTTTTTTCATTGGACCACTCGTTGGATAGGTAAAAAAGATAAAAGGTATGGGCATGGGTGTGCGGCAACCTACCTCTTCTAGTGATACCCATTGCCTTAATTAGCCGCCCTTTGCTTCAAACTTAAATGTCGTCATACTCTCTAAGGAAGAAAAAACAAAAGAGAAAAACTACCACCCATTCCCTTTGTTAAGTTAATCATTAATTAAAGTGTTAAATCACTCTTAATTAACTAAAGGAAAAAAGATAATTAAGACAAGTTAGTTTAAGTCTGATACAACTAACTGATGTTCAATTCATCACTTGTTCTAGAAGGAAAAAAGTTAATATGAAATTTATGATATTAGATGAAGCAAAATCATTGGTTAGGTGAAGAGATGTTGATAAACCCGCCACCGAGGTGTCGGCAGGGTGTTGAGAAATCATCATTGCTTAAGACAAGGAGACTTTGTTTGTCACTCATTATGGATTTATTTTATTTCTAAACCACAATGATTTTCATACTTCATTATAGATTTGATTGTTTAATTTTGAAATTCGAATGGACGGTTGTCATTACAAGGTCAAAAAAAAAACCCTTCATTTCTTTTTTGTAATAACAATAAAGTAGGCTCGTAAAATTTGAATCAATGTTGGTTAAAAATGTATAACCCTTGCAAAGTTCACACCAAACTATCTGGTATTTGGACAAGAAAACAAGCACACGTTTCACATGTGAATCCAATTCACATGACAAATATTGTCCATCCAATGATGTTCATAGAAAACAATTGCTTTTTGGAGTCTATCGTACAACAATTTAATATAAGCCTAAAAATAATACAATCAAAATATCAAAAACATTGAATCTAAAATATTACTCACACTAGAAAAGTTATTCAGAATATTTTTTTATAATAAGTTTTAAAATTTATCTCTAACCTAAAATGTTATTCGAATATTTTTCATGGCAAATTTCAAAATTTATCTTTAAATTTTAAAACTTATCACTAACCTAAAATATTATTAGAAAGTATAACGTTTTGATTGTATGAATAGCATTTTAAGTTCTTTATTTTCTAACCTTTCAAAACACATGTTGGTAGACTGAAACCTCAAAGTTAGATGAACAATTTACCCACAAAATTTTTATGCAAAAAGAGTTACCAAGTTTCAATAAAGACTGGTCTGTCAAATCCGTGTTTTTCATTTACAATAAAAATTGATCACCAAAAAAAAGAGAGAAAATTGTCAGTCAAATCTGTGTTTTCCTCTAATCATTTACAATAAAAATTCATCACCAGTTGGATCAAAGCCGTCAGATTAACTCTCTCACGGTGATCCAGCTCTCCGAAACTGACCATTCCGGTGGCTCGTCACTAGCCAATCGATGAATCCAAACCAGAGGTGACGGAATGTGACTCGAAAACGAAGACCCAAATCTTGAACTTTCCTGGAAATTTGACTGAGAAAATGAAGAAGCTGTTGATCGAGTTGAAACCCAGTCTGGGAAATCGAAATGACACCTCGGTGATTCTGAAAATTCTTCAAAATTACAATTTGGAGACGTTGATTCTTCTTCTTGAATTGGATTCATCACGATCATCTCTTCATCACCGGCCATGAAAGGATGGTTGAGGAGCATCTCGGCCGTCCATCTCTTCTCCGCGTCCTTAACGAAACACTTTCCGAGAAAATCTTTTCCTTCTTCAGATAAATCTTGAGGAATCCAAGGCAATTCATCGCTAACCCCAATTTGAATCAACAAAGCCGCCACATTCGTCCCCGGTTCGAAATTCCAGGCTGGTTTCCCGGTGAACATCTCGACGACGGCGCATCCAAGTGCCCAAATATCAACCGGAGATTCATAATCGCTCACATTAACAGACTCTGGCGCGAGATTCAAAGGGGTTCCCCTGATTTCTATCCTCCCCTGTTTTTCTTCCCCGTTTCTCTTCGCTAAACCAAAATCAGCTATCTTCACATTGCCATTACCAAACAAAAGAATATTTTGAAGCTTAATGTCACAGTGAACAAACCCTTTGGCGTGAACGAAGCTTAGCCCTTTAAGTATCGATCTAACGTATCTTCTAACATCGGATTCCATCAAGTTCCCGCCATTTTTCTTCACATGATCGGCCAAACTTCCTCTGTTAGCGTACTCCAAGAACAGATTATAGAACTCCTTGCCATTCTCGACAGTATAATCGTCGCCGAAACAACGGATGATTTGTGGGGAAAACCCGAGTTTATCAAGCACTTCCTTCTCGTTCATGAGAGAAACAGAGCGGATTGTTTCACAGGACTTAACGGCTATTAATGGAGAATTTGGGAAACCTTTTCTTGGTACGACCAAATTGACAGTGCCAAAACTTCCATAGCCGATCGTATTCCCGCGAACCCACTCCATTTGAATCCCCAAACTTTTAAACCAAAGAAGTCAGTTTTCTGAGTTTGGGTTTTGGAAGAAATCGAAGGGGTTTCTTTCTATTTTGGTGTTTCTTTGGGAGAAAGAAAGGGATTTGGAAGTAGCAGAGGGTTCGCGTGGCATTATTGTGGCGTTGAGTGATTTTATATATGGACGGGGAGATGGAATTCTTGTTTTTTTTTTTTCTTTTTGGAGGGTTTATTAATTGAGTGTGAAAATTCAATTTTCTTGTAACTAATGCACGTGACGTTTTCCTTTTTTAAAATTTGATTTTTTTTCAAAATATTGATATGAAAAAAACAGCTTAACCCCAGTTTTTAAAACGTGGTGGATATCAGTCAAAAAGAAAAATAAAACGTGGTGGATATGGCGAATCGTCGAAGATTTTCACTCTATACCTACGGGGACTGGGATATTTTTATTTATTTTAGTTTAGAATAAACCTAGTGTATATGCAAGGACGAAATTAAGATCTTGAGTTATAAAATATAAATATCTAAGAGTAAAAGATAAATTTATAAACAATTAAATTTTTAAAAAAAATTATACAAGAGCAGAAAAAAATTGAGAGGGGAAATTGCCTCTCCCACATTAAAATATATCATTAATTATTTTAATAATTTTTAAAATTATAAAAACTTAAAGTGCGATTATTTTTTGGAGAATAAAATAATTAAATCACTTTTTACCACTTTTTCAGAGTTATTTTAATTTATGGTCTTAATGTTTTAATAAACCTTTATTATTTTAAATTTAAAAATTAAAAAAAAATCTGAAAAAGTAGCACAAAAAGTCCCCAGCATATTTCATTTAAAAACAAATAATCACGCTTTAAGTCTTTATGATTTTAAAAATTATTTAGATAATTAATAATATATGTCCATACATATGACTACTCATATACATAGGTACATAATATTAACAAATTTTTTAACTTTACCAAATGCGCATTAATCCATTTCCCCCAATTAATAGTTATTTAGGATAACTTGACATTTAAAACATGTTTTTTCTTATGTAAATATGTTCATTTTTTGTTACATTAAAGATGGACCTTTTAATTTTACCAATCATTTTAATTTATGTTTCTTTTTTTAATCAAGTTATAAAACTTACATGCCATCTACTGACTTTATTTGTAATTTGTGAAATTTAAAATTACGATGACGACAAATAATATATATTTATAATCTTTGAAAATAACTTTTTGTATTTAAAAATGATTTAGTTCTGTCATGAAAAGTGAGGTACACAATTTTCTATATGTCACTTAAAGAAAAAGAAATGTAATAATTTAATATTATTTAATTGCTGGAGTAGGCAATTTATAATCCTTTTTCCATTTGATTGATTGATTTTGTCACACATTTTTTATATGTTGAATTTGCTATTAACAATCTCCATATCATTTGTGAAAGCTATTACATTATTTAAAAAAATAACATTACATATAACTTGATACATAGATTTACAATCATACATGGTACATGCGAGGAAAAAATCATTTATATTTGAGATGCTTATATTAATTATTTTTGGTTACCAATAGTTAAATGTGCACGCTTTTCAAATTATTTAACTGAAAAAGTGAAAAATCACGTTAATAATACTCAAATAATATGCGATGAATACTAACGGAGTTGATCTAAGTGATAAGTAATTTGGTATTGCTTAAGCAGGTTTCGGGTTCGAAGCGTTGTATATGCAAAAAGTCCTCACTAGGAGACTTACCCACCAAAACCAGGTGTACGACGTGGACCAGTCCGGATTAGTCAGGGCAAAACCCTGAAACCGGAGGTCAACCAAAAATAATAATATGCAATGAATCAAAGGTAAAATATATTGAATGCCATTAGTAATAAATAATTATTTTTAAAAAAATTATAAACATGTTATTCAATTAAAAATTTTAAAAAAAATCAATGATAGTTAAATATTTGATGAAATAGTGATGATCTTGCATGTATAATAAAAGTTTTAGTCCCAAAATTATACATTTTATTATTTTTTTATCTTAATTTAAAACAATTCAATAAATATATGTTTTATATTTAGAAATTTGTCAATTTAGTTTTTGTTCTTCTAAGTGTTTGTTTTTCTCCTAAAATGTTATGTTGCTTCATGTTACTTTCTTGGTAATAATAACAATTTAACATTAACTTATTTTTGTTTTATGGCATATCGCAGTTATTCAACTGATACTTTGATCCGACAGGCTCACCTTGTTTAACAATATCGTAAAAATGACTAAATTGATAAGATTTCAAATATTCAAGGTTAATTTTATTGCATTATTTAAAATTATGACTAAATTGATAAAATATACAAATTTAAAAAATTAAAATTGTTATTATACCTAGTCCACCTTAGTCGTCCGTTTATTTTTAATAAAAACAATTTATTTATTACCAAACGCATAATCAAATTATTTAAATATATTTTCTTATAAAAAAAAACATTGCACAAAAAGGATGGCCAAATTTCTGCACCTATCGGTCGTTAGCACAAAAAAAATTATGTTGGGGCAATATATGTGGGAAAGTATTTGGGCAGTATATGTGGGAAAGTATTTGATGCACTTGCAGAGATTTTTTTCTAAAATCATTTGTATTTAAATTTTAAAATTTAAACTTTAATCCAAAGCATAAACTCTTTTTTAACATAATAACTAACATTAACACAAAGATACTCGAGGGAGTTCCAAGTATGGAGTATATGATCTTGATACTGTGTGTCCCTGTATCTCACTCCGAGTGTAAGTTCTTGATGTTGTGTGTCCACGGGCCTCACTCAAGGTTGGTATATGGTCGTATTGCTTGATGATGCCAATGACATCTCGTATGTTTGCTATAATGGTCTGTTGAGACATCTAGTATGGTTGGGTCTTGTGTGCCACGTATATAGATTTCTATGATTTTTAGCCTATGTTTAGGTGACTAGTGGTAACGCCATGCGTTTATTGTTCTTACCTTATTGTCCGTACTATCTTGCATGCTTATGTTTATGATTAGCATAAAGTATAGTAGAGTAGATGTGTACCACTGAACTTTGTAAACTCAAGAAGCACTATTAGTATGGGATTCCAGCAAGTTGTGTTTACCAGTAAGGATGGCAAACGGGTACAGTTTCGTGGATTCCGCAATGTACCCACCTAGTTGGGGTGGGATGAGTATGAGTTTGGCGGGTAGTGGGTGGGTGTGAATGTAAAAAGCTATACATGTCGTGGGTAGTGGGTAGGTGATAAATTTGACACTTTACCCGAACAGTATCCGCCCGCACACTAACTACCTACCATATGAATTTTGGAACATTTATGTTTGTAGACTTTGATTATGCCTTTTATTATGGTGTTTTATGTACTACGATATTGATTTGTTTTAAAATCTAAGTTAATCCTTAAGTTTGTAGACTTTGAACTGAATTAATTTAGTTTGAAAAAATGATAATTTACGATCGAGCTTGAATTTATGGTTTATGATCAAGCTTGAATTAATCAGGTTGTAAATTGTGATATGTGTGGTTAAGTAGAATTTATACGAGTGTAAATATGTTTTAGTTAAGTTAGCTACAGTTAGTTAGTTAGCTATAATTAAGTAGAATTTATACTAGTGAAAATGTACTTTAGTTAAATTAGCTATTGTTAGTTAGCTATTGATAAATTTATACCGGTATAAATGTATTATATATGCACTTGATCAATTAATAAAGTATGCGAAGTTTTATTCTTCTTTACAAAAGTCTATGGTTTATTTTTACATAATTCGATATTAGTGGTTGTTTGTAGGCGGGTACGGGTGGGTACAAGGAAGTACGTGTTGGGTGGTGGATGTCCGGTTGGGCAGTGGGTATGGGGATAGATTTGAGAATGTACCTGCGTGGGCAGGTGTGGATTTGAAAATTATACCCGCCGGGTATTAGGTAGGTGGTGGATATGAAAATTTTAAGTGGGTATGGGTATGGGGAGGGCGTATCCGCCCCCGCCCCGCCAGTTTGCCATCCTTATCCAGATTACTTTACTTGTATTTAATAGGTTGAGTATTCATAGGACCTTACATGGTCGAGTCTTTAACTTTATTTTGTAATACTATTTTGATATGCAATGTATAAACTTAGAGCTCCTATTTTATAAATTAATTTATGATGTTTATTTAAATATTATTAAGTAATGGATAATAAATGTTTTGAATAAAAGCTAAATTTATGATTTTTAAACAAAAACTTCTTTGGTCGAATTTTGAATGACTCGAATGTAGCACTTTAAATAAGGATCGGGATCGAGGTATTATAAAGGACGCCAAATTCAACTCTAAAACAGCATACTATAAGAGCATACGAAGAACGTGCGACATGATCTAACAAAAACATCAATTATTTTCATATGAAACCAAAAAATAATTAAGCAAAATAAAATAACATAAAATCTAAAAGACAAAAAGGATAGATAATAAAGATATCAATTGGCTATTAATTTAAGACTTATATTCCTGTTAGCAACAACAAAAAAATTAAAAAGAATCGAATGTACAAAAAAAAGTGTTTGGTTTTAGAAAAAAAATTATTTTTATTTTTAAAAAATAATTTTTATTTTCAGTTTTCTAAAAATTAGAAAACACATTTGGTTAATAGAGATGGAAAAAATGTATTTGGTATATAGTTTTTCAAAATAGAAATGAAAAAATAATTATTAAGTAATTAAAATAAAATATAGTTAGGAAATATTATAATAATAATAAATAAATAAAACATGAGTAAATAAATTAATTTTTTTTAAAAAAATAACATTAGAAGGATTTAAATCCAGGCTAAAATTAAAAAATCCTTGTTTTTATATTTTTTATTTTCTTAATACATTTTCAATGAAAACGATAAAAATATCTTTTTTATATTTCCAAATTTTCACTTATTTTTGTTTTCATTTTTTAAAAATTATTTTTTATTTTTACAACCAAACACGTTTTTTCATCGTTTTTCATTTTTTAAGAAAATGAAAAATAAAAATGCACTTCAATATCTAAAACTAAACGCACACTAAAATTTTCAAATATGAATAAAGGTTTGGGACTTTGGGTTCAACTCAAATTATAACTAAACTCATTAATACCTCTAATGATCTAATGGTTTTGTTTTTTTATATAAATTTACTAACGACAAATATATTGATATATTTATATATAGTTATATTTTGATACATAAACTGTGTAAAAAATTTACATAACCATTCATATTTAAAATATACAATTTAAAACATAAATATCTAATCCTAACACCCTAAATCATAAACTCTAAATTTTAAACACTACAATCTAAATTTTTAAACCCTAAAATTAAAAAATTGTATATTAAAATAGTTTCTTATATACATAATCATATATTTAAAATATTTTTCATCATCACCCTAGCCTACTTCACTCAACATAGAATTCATCGAACTAAAAAATTTAATTTAAGTTTTTTAAAAAAGGAGATTTTGACTGAGCGTCAAAATGTGAAATTTCCTTGGAGGAATGGAAAAACAAAAACAGAAATCTGAACAAAAAAAGATCTGAAGAAGTGAAATTTTGTCGTTTTCGTAGATTAGAGCAGGACCAGCGTGATCCCGTGGCCATGATACATTGAACTGTAGCTGTCTAGTTGACACCGACGGTGCGCCGACGTCGAATCATATATAATGCGTGACAAATTATGAACCTCCAGTTCCAGGGTTCCATAAATATAAAGGAATAGAGAATTAATGCCCCATCAAGCAAACCAACAAGAATCAAATTGCACACCAAGCAATGATGCACTGCACCCACCAACTGCGGCTTTGAGTGTTCCATTAGTCAATGTCCATTACAAAATATGAAGCCATCTCACTCTTAGTAGGGACCTCTTACTTGACTCCTATGACTTCATGCAAATATGAAGCCATCTCACTCTTACTAGGGACCTCTTACATTAAATTATGTTATCGTGAAGCTGAGAATTGTCGGCTGCTCTACTTGGAATTGAAGTTTTAGCCAATGAAAATTTGTCTTTGGTTCTTCGAAGGTGAGCTGCTTTGGTCAGTAACATTAATTATACAATTATACCACGTTAACTTCACACAACTCTCTGAAAATGTCTACTAAAATTATAGTCGGAGTGGGACTAGTGTAGGTTGGTGTCTTGCTTGGATGTCACGCTCTTGCTTCGGTTAGTCCTCTTGAAAGCCAATAAGTGATTCGTTGTCGTTGATTTGGACGCTTCAAGTTCCTCAACATGTCCGGCATTCGGCAATTTCGTCGGTTTGCGATGGAGGAGCTCTTGCTTCAACTAGTCATCGTCATCTTTGGGAGGGATAATTGATGTCATGTTTGTCGGCATATTTTGGAGACTGTCACTAGAATCACTCGTTAAATCTTAAAACGATTGCTAGCTTCACTTTTGATATTTAAAAAATATAGATGTACTATTGGCATGACAATGTTAAAAGGTTAGAAAATATTAGAATCGGAATTCCTGATGACAGGTATAATGTAAAGGTTTTAGCTCAAAAATTGCTAAAAGGGAGTGTTGCGTGATTTGAGTGCTTCGCAATTTGTGCAAGTATACACGTCACAAGTTATAGTATAATTTAGATATCGTCTCCTCATGGATTGGTGTTACTTCAAGAATTTGTTTTCTTGCACTTAAAAAGTAAAAACACAAGTAATGATAGTTGGGTTGAATAAACAAGTAAAATAAAGAAAGCAAGTAAACTAAAGGGAACTTGAACGATTGAGAGAATAAGCCGGATTATCATGGGTCATGGTGTGATAATTGATTGAGTTTGTCTAGGCAATAAATGCTGGGTCGACTCGAATAACCTAACAACTTCAACAGTCAGATTACCTGGGCAACTAGGTGACTATATGATTGCTTGTGCAACTGATCGATTTCTTTGAGATTCGGCAAGCGTTCTTCAATGGATTCTCCTTATCCCTAATTCGAAACACTAGTCAACAGATCAAACCTTGGTGATACATTCCTGCGTTAACCTTTGGTGAACTTCAACCGATCTCACGCTTCTCTTAGCCGTTGAAATTCGTAATTTATCCCTAAGTCGAATTAGTTCTCACTTTCGATTGACTGAGTGAAAACCTTGCTTATCCGTTTCTTGAATCTAACTCTCCCGATATTAGATAAATAAATGCGATCACGAGATCATTTCCCAAGTTACTCGAAATCAAAATTCAAACACCAAGAATAAGCAAACCTCAAACTAATTAGCATTCAAATACCTAAAAACAAACTACAATCGTTTCTCAACCAATCAACATAATAACCCTAGCCAAAATAGTTTAGTTCATGGCGAGGTTTAGAATAAACACAAAATAAATTCCCAACAAAAGCATGAACCGGAACAAAGGAAGATAAAGAACAACCTTTATCGAATTCTCTTTTTTTCGACTCCATTGGTTGCGTCTAAGTCTTTGGGATTTATAGGAGATGATTCAGATGGATGAGGAAGAGTTTTGAGTGAATTAAAATATAATAAAAGAGATAAACTCTTTTATTTATTTATTCCTTCAAATTCTCATTTAAAATCCTTTGGACTTTAATCTCTCCTTGACTTCTTCATGGAATTCCAACTTTTTTTTAGATTTATTTCTATCCTTTAAGCTTGTCCAAATCGCATGGATCACTCTCCAAAAGTCGCAGGTTTCCATTTTCTTCATTTCCAATTGCTTCGGCAATTTCTAGTCTTTGCTCAGGCAATTAATCCTGCACATAATAGACAACCACAAGCAGTACCTTTTCACCGAAAACACCCAAAATATGTACTCAAGCATCACACTAGAGGAAACAATGCAAAGATGCATGATTGGCTAACAAAATGCAACTAAAATGGGCCTAAGATCAACAATAATTACGAGTAAAAAAGCTAACATTACAGAACTTCTATGCACTTAACACGCCCCCAAACTCGAACTATTGCTTGTCCCCAAGCAATGCAAACTAACAACTACCTACCGAGACCTTAGTTATCATGAAATGGTTTTGACTTGACTTTATTTCCTCCGAACCGTGGCACACGTATGAGTTGCTTTCAATTTTTTGAATGGTTTAGTACTTACCCAGAATCTGACTATAATGCTCGTGAGTGTGTGTGTAGTTGTGTATGAGTTGATTTTCCGGATTCTAATTGGACAATAAGCATTTTAGTTTAAATTCTTGGGGTTTTATCATTCATCAACTAGAGCCGATTTCGGGCACCTCTAGCGATGTTTTTTTAATTTCTTATCATTTTTAATTTTTCTTTTAGTTGACTAGAGCCAATTCGGGCACCTCTAACGATCAATTTTTAAGCACGATACTAGAGCCGGTTTCGGGCACCTCTAGCAATTTTTAACTTTACCCAATTTTATAAGTGATTAGCCTAGGTTCACTAGAATTCCTTAAATCAATCAAGCCACAACAATGTACAATTAATCTTAGCATCATAGCAAGACCCTAAGTGTTTTCCATGGCCATCCTATAATCGAAAGTCTATCAATTAAGTGCAAAGGTAATGTCATCATCAGATATTCATCGAGTCCTTGCTTTTTCCAATTTAACTAAAGTCAAGGCAAGTAATAAACTAAATGCAATTCCTAAAAATGAATTCAACTAAACATAAATTAAATAATGACAAGCCCCCTCAAACTCAAGGGAGGCATTGTCCTCAATGCATGTAAAATAAAGAAAAATAAATTAAAGAAAAATGCAAGATGAAGGTTGATGACATACTCGGAGAGTTCATCGTCATGGATGATAAGTTTCCTCTTTGCGGTTTGCTTGAGCGGGTTGGTTGCTGCCTTGTGGATGGTGGTGGAATCGATTCCCGTGCTGCCGAGTCTCATTCGTCTTTCTCGTCATCGACTTCTTCAATGATGAGTGCTTTACACTTCGGGTTAGTGGATGTTACGGGAGAAGACTTCATGGATGTAGTGGAGAATTCCTTAGAATCTATAAAACCAGAGAGGGATTCTGTACGGGTTGGTTCTTGGACCGGGGTTTTACCTTTCTCTTTTGGTGTGGTTGCTGGGGCATCTTCAGTGTCTGTTGCCTGGGCAGTGGTATATGGCATTGCTTGAGCATCTGTCGTATCTGTTGCCTGGGCAAAGATTGCGGTAGAGAAAGTGGGGAACTACACTGTGCTATCGGGGTGTTTTTCCAATATAACTTAAGTGATGGCGGTGGTGTGATCCTTCATGTACCTCATAAACAGCAGCTGACGAGCCTCTATTTGTTCCACTTGTCATGCCAGAGGACGAAGTATATCGTCAAGTCATTTGGCTTCTGTCGATGCACTTGCCTGGGCATCTGCCTCTAACAATGCTGAGGCAACATGTATTTCTCGAGCAATCTTTTGCGCAGGGGATTTTTTCGGAGCTTCTCCTATTATTTTTCGGTATTGTGCTTGGCTCCATCCTTGCTTGTGGGGTACCTTCTCGTCTGTGGGATCAGTGGGGACCTTCTGTTCTTCACAAAGTTGGGATATGAGGCTCGGAAAGAAAAGCGAGCCCTTGTACTTTTGGCTACACACAAAAATCTCATCACAAATATTTTTGCCAATATTTATGATGCGTTTGTACAAGATAGAGTGAATAAGAAGAAGGCGTGGTGTATCAACAATAGTATGATGAGTGCTCGACATCAAACAAGTTTTAATAAATTTGTTCTATAGTTTTGCCTTGGGTGTGAGCTGAAGGCGATTTACCGTTCTTTTTCCACTGAGTATCCGGGAGCGTGAGGTCTTGAAGCACTGTGTCGAGTTTGTTGGGTGTAATTTTGTCCACAAAGTCTTGATGCTCGTCCGTCTTGATGTAGACGCCGTAGAAGGAGTTGATATGGTCGACATCGATAGGGACTACCTTGCCACGCACAAACACATACGGGTTGTCAGGGTTAGGAGAATGAGCATAAAATTCCCTTACCCATGTAATGTTGCCCGGTTGTGGTTGGGAACAAAAGATTTGCCACTTTGGTGCTCAATCACTTGGAAGATGGCGACATCAAGTCCGAAGTCTTTATGACAGCTCGTGTAGGCAAATCCTTGCTCTGGCCAAATTGAACGACTTGCGAATTTTGAAATGTATCGCTCCTCGATGGCCGGTGTTGCATATCTTTTGAAGGGACGTTTGGCTGAAGAGCTTGGGTGTACCAATTTCTTGAGCTTCAACGCCATTGAATTTTTGTGGGGGATGGATGGACCGGTTGGAAAGATTGAACTAAAGAATTTTTTTTGAGAGTTTAGAAGAAGAAGATGATGATGAATAGAATATTGAGAGTGTCTTAAATGGTGATGGGAAGTGGAAAAGAATGAAAAGATGTGTATTAAAGATGGTGGGTGAAGTGGATGTGATGGAGAAAATGCAAAAGGGGTGATTGGTTGGAGTGGCCGGCACTTCTTGAGTAGGAAGGGGAAAGGGTTTTGTGATGTGTTGGACAGCTAGGGGAGAAAAGGGAGGGGTTAGGGTTTTATTTTAGGCTTTTTATAAGCCTTAATATTTGACCCACAATTCCCTTGTTGGAAAAACTTCTATCTTGATTCTAATTCTTCTTGATCTTGAACTCTTTTCCTAAAATTAAAAAGGAATATTAATTAAATAAGTAGAATAAGATACAAATAAAGCAAAATTAATAAAAGATAACTTTATCCTAAAAATATATGGAAAACAAAGTCAAAATAAAATACGAAAAAATAAATAATAAGCGGAAATTAAAATTTAAGTCCCAAAAATAAAAATAAATAAATAAATAAATATAAAAAATAAAAATACGAGGGGAGAGCATGATCATGCATCTCCTAGAGTGACCACTTCTTTGTTGCGCTCAACGTGGGTGTCGGCATAATGCTTTAGCCTTTTCCCATTAACTTTGAACTCGTGTCCGTCGATGGCGGACTTGATTATCACGACACCATAAGAGAAGAGTTTGACTACTTCGAATGGTCCGGACCATCTCAACTTCAATATCCCTGGGAATAGTTTTAGCCGAGAATTAAAGAGTAGGACTAATTGCCCGGACATGAATTGCCTTGGCAATAACTTCTTATCATGTCAGCGCTTCGTTTTCTCTTTGTAGACTCTTGCATTGTCGTAAGCTAAGGAACGAAATTCCTCCATTTCGTTAAGGTCCAGTAGACGCTTTTGTCTAGCACTCTCCCAATCTAGGTTTACGGTTTTGATTGCCCAATATACTTTGTGCTCGATTTCTACCGGTAAGTGGCAAGTTTTTCCGTAAACTAATCGAAAGAGCGACATACTTAGGGATGTTTTGAAGGCTGTTCGGTATACCCAAAGTGCATCATCTAACCTTAAAGACCAATCCTTTCGTGAAGGATTTACCACATTTTCAAGTATCCCCTTTAATTCCCGATTAGAAATTTTAGCTTGTCCGTTGGTCTATGGGTGGTATACCGTGGTAATTTTGTGTGACACTCTGAAGCGTTGTAACATCTTGGCAATGAGTTTGTTGTCGAAATGCTTGCCTTCATCGCTGATGATTGCTCTTGGTATTCCAAAACTGTGTAAATATATTTTTATGTAAAAATCTCTGCACGGTTTTGGAATCATTGGTAGGGGCGGCTATGGCTTCAACCCACTTGGACAGATAGTCAACATCAAGTAAGATATAGAGGTTTTCACAGGATGACGAAAAATGTCCCATAAAATCAATCCCCCATATATCGAATAGCTCAACTTCTAGAATGTTCTCTAATGGCATCTCATGTTGCCTAGAAATACTGTCTGTTCGTTGACATCGGTCACATTGCTTGTAAAATTCTTGGGCGTCTTTGTAGAGCGTGGGCCAAAACAGTCCTGATTGCAAGACTTTTACTACGGTGCGAGTGCCTCCAAAATGGCCTCCATATGGTGAGTCATGGTATTGACGGAGCACATTATGATGTTCTTCTTCAGGGACACATCGTCTCATGACCTGATTTGCACATTGTTTAAACAAAAGAGGCTCGTCCCAAAAATAATGCTTAGCATCATGTCAGAACCCCTTCTTTCTCTAGTGAGTAAGATCATGAGGTAAAATGCCACTAATGAGGAAATTCACTAAGTCTGCATACCATGGAATTGCTGAGGCAATTGCTGCTACTGTTGCCATGGGCATTGCTGAGGCAATCTCTACTGTGGTTGCATGGGCATCCATTGTTAGGGTTGCCTAGGCAATTAACAACTGCTCGTTTGGGATTGCATCATGGATTTCCATATTTGTGTCATCATCTTTTCTTTGTTCTAGGTGTGACAAATGGTCGGCGACTTGGTTCTCGGTACCTTTTCTATCCTTAATTTCAATGTCAAACTCTTATAAAAGTAAAATCCAACGAATTAAACGAGGTTTGACATCTTTCTTGGCAAAAAGGTATTTAATTGCTGAATGGTCAGTATGAACAATTACCTTGGTCCCAATTAAGTATGAACGAAATTTATCAAAGACGAATACTACAACTAGTAACTCTTTCTCTGTAGTGGTGTAGTTCACTTGAGCTTCATTAAGAGTTTTACTAGAGTAGTAAATCACATAAAAAATTTACCTTTTCGTTGACCTAGTACTGCTCCTACTGCAAAGTCGCTTGCATCACACATAAGTTCAAAGGGTAATGTCCAATCCGGTGGTATAACAACAGATGCTGATACGAGTTGCTTCTTCAGAGTTTCGAATGCTTGGACACACGAGTCATCAAAATTAAAGTTTTTTCATGTTCAAGCAAGTTATACAAAGTTTTAGAGATTTTGGAAAAATTATAAATAAACCTCCGGTAGAAACCTGCATGACCGAGGAAACTTCGAATTCCCTTGACTGAATTTGGTGGTGGCAATTTTTTAATCACTTCCACCTTGGCTCTGTCAACTTCAATTCCCCTTGAGGAGATCTTGTGACCGAGCACTATACCTTCGTCTACCATAAAGTGGCACTTCTCCCAATTGAACACTAGATCAGATTCTTTGCATCTTGCCAACATATTCTCCAAATTGCTGAGGCAATTGTCAAAATCATTGCCGAAGACAGAAAAGTCATCCATGAAAATCTCAAGGAAATCTTATTCCATATCGAAAAAATTGCCATCATACATCTCTGGAAAGTTGCTAGAGCGTTGCATAATCCAAACGATATCCTTCGAAAAGCATAGGTACCATACGAGCATGTGAAAGTGGTATTTGCCTAATCATCAGATGCTATGGCAATTTGTTTATAACTTGAGTAACCATCAAGAAAATAATAAAAAGATTTACATGCAAGTCGGTCAAGTATTTGGTCAATAAATGGCAAAGAAAAGTGATCTTTCCTAGTGGCTTTATTTAACTTGCGGTAATTCATGCAAACCCTCAAACCGGTCACAGTCCTAGTTGGGATTAGTTCATTGTTTTCATTTCATACCACAGTTATACCTCATTTTTCTGGTACACATTGTACCGGGCTTACCCATTTACTATCGGAGATAGGATATATGATACCGGCGTTAAGCCATTTGATAATTTCCTTCCTCAAGACTTCCTTTATAACGGGGTTAAGCCTTATTTGTGCCTCGATTGTTGGTTTATGATCATCCTCCAATAGGATTTTGTGCATACACATTACCGGGCTAATTTCCTTTAAGTCGGCAATTGTCCATCCTATTGTCTTCTTGTGCAGCATTAACATGTCGATCAACTTATCTTCCTATTCAGACTGCAACTTAGAAGAAATAATTACAGGCAAAGTATTATTGATTCCTAAGTAAGCATATTTTAATTTCCCTGGCAATGGTTTCAACTCAAGAATAGGAGGTTGTTCAATTGAAGGTTTCTCGAGTTTACCTTCCTTACCTGTGTAGTTCAATGGTTTGAAATATATACCTGGTCGGCTTACCATCCAATTGGCTTCCTCCGATTCGTTATCGTTCGGCTCTTCAAATTTCTCAGGTTCAATTGCCTGGGCAATGTAATTGCCGAGGCAATATTCTTCCATGTTAAAATCTAATTCGGAGGTGGCATGGATTAATTGACATTCTTATGGATCGTCGTCATGCTTTAGAGTCTGGAATACATTCAGCTTAACTTATTGGCCATTCACCCTCATTGTAAGTTCTCCATTTTCAACGTCAATCAATGTTCTTCATGTAGCTAAGAATGGTCTCCCAAGAATAATCAGGGCGAACTCATCTACTTCACAATCCAAAACAATAAAGTTAGCAGGAAAAATAAATTTATCAACTCTTACCAGTATATCTTCGATTTTTCCCTCTAGGTGTACGTATGATCTGTCAGCAAGTTGTAGCATGACTGTTATTGGTCTTGCCTTCCCGATTCCTAGTTTCTGGAAGACTGATTTTGGCATCAAATTTATGCTTGCCCCAAGATCACACAATGCTTTCTCGGCATAATAGCTTTCGATTGAACATGGTATGGTAAAACTGCTGGGATCTTTTAGCTTGGGTGGCATGCGGTTGTGTAGCATGGCCATGCATCCTTCCGTTACAGTAATTGTTTCAAATTCTCCTAGCCTTGTTCTCTTAGAGACAATGTCTTTAAGGAACTTAGCATAGCTCAGCATTTGCTCTATTGCTTCAACCAATGGCAAGTTGATGTGGACTTGCTTCAAGATGTCAAGGAAGTTCTTGAACTGGTATTCTAACTTCTGTCATTTCAACCTCTGTGGAAATGGTGGTGGAAGTCGGATGTCCTCGATCTATTTTTTGCATTAAAATTTGATTTGAGGGATTTCCGATGCATCCGGACTTACCGAGGTATTCTTGGTTGTCGAGGCGAGAGCATTAGGCATTGCTGAGGCAATGGCTTCAGGTCTTGCCGAGGCAAGGGTTTGTGGAGTTGCCTTGGCAATTTCTGACTCATCATTTTTGTTGGAGGTTTTGTTGCTGGATTCATCTGTCTAGCTGTGAGGCTGCTCCCTCGGTTGAGTGTTCTCTGTTGGGTGAGCTTGGTTTTCCTTAAATTGTCAGCCGCTCTGAGTAGTGATGGCTTTGCATTGACCATGGTTTGCTCCCTTAGTGACTTCAGTATCGCTGGGTAAACCACATGGTGGTCTCATATTTAAGTTATGGGTGAATTGTCCGACTTGAGTCTCTAAGAATTTTAGGGCTGCCTCTTGATTTTGCAATCTCATCTCCGTCCTATTCATAAAAGTATCAGTCTTCTTCATGAAATTACTATTCCCTGCCATATAAGATTCGGTTTTAACATGAAAGCATTTAGAGAATTTTCCAAAGAATTGTGTGTAGTTGATTGTTGCTGCAACATTTGTGGCATCTGTTGTCGTGGCAAGTTCTGCTGGAATCATGTTGCTTTTGCAGTCTGACTGTTCTGATTGAATGCATTGTTGGGATTACTCCATAAGAAGTTGAGGTACTTTCTCCATGATGGATTGTAGGTGTTAGACATCACGTTGTTATTCCGATTATAGTTTTCAACGTAAAAACTAGATTCTGGGTTCTGCGAACATTCAGAAGATGGATGGTTATCGTTACATAATTCACAAAATAAACCAATTACCTTGACCTCCTATGGGTTGCTAGGTTGTTGCTTATTCTTAACCATATTGGTTAGGGCAGCCAATTGTGCAGAAATAGATCCCGATGAATCAAGTTCGTTTATTGAGGCATTGTGTCTGACTATTCCCCTTTGGGTGGTTGGGAATTGATAGTCGTTCTTGGCAAGACGGTTCAGAATCTCTATTGCTTCCTTAGGTGACTTGTCGAGGAGTATGCCATTTGCCGAAGCATCTAGCATTATTCTTGTCGAAGTGTTCACTGAGTTGTAGAACATCATCACTTGCGTCCACAATAGAAATTCGTGCATGAGACATTTGTGCAAAAGCTCTCTGCATCGCTCCTAAGCCTCATACATGGATTCATCATCTGCCTGTCGGAAAGAAGTAATATCATTGCGTAATTTATCAGTCATATTTGTAGAGCTAAATCTAGCAATGAAATCATGACACAAACCCATCCAGGATCCTATAGATCCAGATGGAATACTGTTCAACCACGTTTTTGCCCTATCCCTCAGTGAATAGGGAAATAATTTTAGCCGTAGAATATCCTCATGGACTCTTTGTAGCTTGAATGAGTTGCAAATCTCCAGGAATCATTTGAGATCTTGTCTGGCATCTTCAGTTGCCGAGCCGCCAAATTGACCAATTGTGTTTATCATGTTGAACATCACATGTTTTAATTCAAAGTGAGCAGCTTCTATTTCTAGTGTGACAACTCCTGGATTGAGACCATTGAGATCTTCTTCTAAGTAGTGTCGAATGAGTCTGTTACAAACATGTTGTACAACTTGATCTCATTATGCTCTTACCATGATGTTCTGGTTACCATTGGCATTCAGATTGTCGACTGGGTTACCTTGTTGTTCTGTCATTACTGATCGTTGTTCTTGTCTTCTCCTATGAAGAACTCGTTCTATCTCGGGTTCGAATGGGTAGTCTTGTGCTGTTGGTTTCGCCCTGGTCATACACAGATGCAAAACAAAAGTTATAAGTCCCTTGAAACCGATTAGAAAAATAAAAAGGAAAAGAAATAAAGGTGCAAAAAATAAAAAAAAGTTGTTATTGCCAATCCCCGGCAATGGCGCCAAAAACTTGTTGTGTGATTTGAGTGTTTTGCAATTTGTACAAGTATACACGTCGCAAGTTATAGTATAGTTTAGATATCGTCTCCTCAGGGATTGGTGCTACTTCAAGAATTTGTTTTCATGCACTTAAAAAGTAAAAACACAAGTAATGATAGTTGGGTTGAATAAACAAGTAAAATAAAGAAAGCAAGTAAACTAAAGGGAACTTGAACGATTGAGAGAATAAGCCGGATTATCATGGGTCATGGTGTGATAATTGATTGAGTTTGTCTAGGCAATGAATGCTGGACCGACTCGAATAACCTAACAACTTCAACAGTCGGATTGCCTGGGCAACTGAAACAGCGATTGCCTGAGCAATTAATATAACGATTACCTGGGCAACTGGGTGACTATATGATTGCTTGGGCAACTGATCGATTTCTTTGAGATTCGGCAAGCGTTCTTCAATGGCTTCTCCTTATCCCTAATTCAAAACACTAGTCAACAAATCAAACCTTGGTGATACATTCCTGCGTTAACCTTTGGTGAACTTCAACCGATCTCACGCTTCTCTTAGCCGTTGAAATTCATAACTTATCCCTAAGTCGAATTAGTTCTCACTTTCGATTGACTGAGTGAAAACCATGCTTATCCGTTTCTTGAATCTAACTCTCCCGATATTAGATAAATAAATGCGATCACGAGATCCTCTCCCAAGTTACTCAAAATCAAAATTCAAACACCAAGAATAAGCAAACCTCAAACTAATTAGCATTCAAATACCTAAAAACAAACTACAATCGTTTCTCAACCAATCAACATAATAACCTTAGCTAAAATAGTTTAGTTCATGGAGAGGTTTAGAATAAACACAAAATAAATTCCCAACAAAAGCATGAACCAGAACAAAGGAAGATGAAGAACAACCTCTATCGAATTCTCTCTTTTTTTCGACTCCCTTGGCCGCGTCTAAGTCTTTGGGATTTATAGGAGATGATTCGGATAGATGAGGAAGAGTTTGGAGTGAATTAAAATATAATAAAAAAGATAAACTCTTTTATTTATTCAAATTCTCCTTTAAACTCCTTTGGACTTTAATCTGTCCTTGACTTCTTCATGGAATTCCAACTTCTTTTGGGATTTGTTTCTATCCTTTAAGTTTGTCCGAATTGCATGGATCACTCTCCAAAAGTCGCTGGTTTCCATTTTCTTCATTTCCAATTGCTTTGGTAATTTCCAGTCTTTGCTCGGGCAATTAATCCTGCACATAGTAGACAACCACCAGCAGTACCTTTCCACCGAAAACACCCAAAATATGTACTCAAGCATCACACTAGAGGAAACAATGCAAAGATACATGATTGGCTAACAAAATGCAACTAAAATGGGCCTAAAATCGACAATAATTACGAGTAAAAAGGCTAACATTACAGAACTTCTATGCACTTAACGGGGAGCACCAGAAAGGACACCAAATTATAGTTAGAAATGGGTTAGGTGAAGTTGAGAGTAATCCACCCACCGGGGGCTGGAGCTGCTCATTATATTATTAATTGTTATTAGTAGTAGTAGTAGTTAGATCAGCTAATTAATTGTCAAAGTCAAGAAAGTTTCAAGCCCCAGCAGATTACTACTTTGTAACAACAATTTTGATTGAAAGACGGTACACCAATTCTCAAACTTTGGACTCACCTCACCAATTGGTTTTGATTTACATCTCTAATCTTTCCGGCAAGGAGTAGGGAATAATTAGTCAACGATTTAGGCTCAAATCTGTTAAGTTTAGTTTAGGCCGTACAAGATAGAAAATAATTATAGATTGTTAGTCTTTTTGGTATGGAAGTGAACAGCAAACGATGTATTTAGGTTTTGATTTTTTCACATACCCTCCTCATGTTGAGAATCTGCTTTTGTCGACGTTGATATCTTCTTTTTTTTCCCCTCTTGTTCCAGGGACTGAGTTCTGTTCATCCCTATTGAACTAGTTAACCTGTTGTAATTTTCCTTCCTTTAATATATTCCACTTCTTTGATCAAAAAATACTCAAGGAAAATTCCCATCTTACTTGGCCGGCAAACTGGTCAGTTCTTGTACGTTTGGAGTGTTGATAGCCGGACTGATGATTGGCTTGTTACCGGCTATTATTTATCCATATGTTGGTCCTCTTGAGTCACATTTTTTTAAACTAAAAGAGCCGACTTCATTAGAAAACGGGTCATATAATTCTTGAATTTTAGCCTATTTGTATGTGCTTTATAATATAAATAATGAATTTTGAATTTATTGGAAGTCAATTCTAATTATTGAGTTATTGTCAAAAAAATTAAATACACCACAGGATTAATCCAAATAGTAAGCAGTTTGGTATCGCTTTATTAGATTTCAAGTTCGAGACGTTGTGTATGTAAAAAATCCCCGCTAGAAAACTCAACCACCAAAATCAGGTGTGTGACGCGGATAGTCCCGATTAGTCAAGACAAAATCCTAGAAATTGAAAGGGAACAAAAAAAAATTAAGTACCAAGTGTAGAAGATGATTTAAGTTGTTTTGTCGAGACATTGGAATTTGATATATTACTTGGGATCAGGCCATTTTTTGGGGCCTGGACTCAATCTCATCACTCGAAGTTGAAGCTCAATCTTGCCTTTTGAGGAAAAAAATAAAAAGGTTATAGCTGGCCATGATTTTAAAAACATTATCGACCGAAACTTTTATAGGTTAAATTATATTTTCGATAGCGATTTGAATACATATCTTTTAACATAAATATCATTAACTTTTTTTAAAATATTTATTAAATTTATAATTATTAAAATATTAATAACTATAAGACATTTATACAATTTATAAATTTGATCTATAATAATTGTTATAATAATGCATTTAAAAAAACTACTCTTAATGTTTTTATATTTTTTTCAACTTGGGCGTCAAAGTTTCAGGGAGTTTAGCGTACATCAAGGTGCCCACCGGTATTATTTATCGTTGATATCAGTAGCTAATTCTCTCGTCGCGAGTACTCTTACTAAAAAGTAAACAGTTGATTATAAAATGTGCTTCATTCTCATTGGTAAGAATCGAACTCCTATCCTTATGGTTAAGAGATAATGTAAACAACCACCGCACCACACCTAATGATTTTACCTTTAATTTTTTTTAAAAAAATACTAGAATAATTATGACTTTGCCCCTACCTTTCAAAGTTTATGTTTTGCCCCACCCATAAGTGTCGACTCCATCCGGAAGGCAATGAAGCTTGCATGAGCTAACACCCACGAAGATCTAGTGTGTTTCCAAAGATGTAAAGGTGGCAAACAGACCCGAGACCAGAACTGATTTTATCCGATCCGAGACTCGATATCGACCTGAATAGGATCATCTGAACTTGATCCGAAACTCGAAACAAACCAAATTGAATTGAAATCGACCCGATTTTTAGTTGAATCGATATAGACCCGATTCAATTTTTCAACCGAACAGAACGAACCCCAACCAATTTTCAACCAAGCCGAATGGACCCAAACCGATTTCATCCGAACCAAAGGTAACCCGTAATAAAGAAAAAATATTAAAAAAATAATGAAAGATTTAATGTGAATCGTAGCACAACTCACCAAAAAGTTAAATATATTGACTTTATAAAGCCATAAATAGGTTTAAAAAACTAATTCGGCCTGAAAACTTGACTGAAACATATCGATCTCTTATTGAACCGATTTTGACTCGACCCGAAATCAATCAACTCGAAAATACCCAACCCAAAATCAACCGAACCGGTGTCACCCGATCCGGACTGATATCCGACCAAAATTACTATAGACCCAAATTAAAACTGAACTAGACCAGATCCGACCTGAACTGAACCGAAACTGAATATAGTTAAAATCGAACCTGACCTGACCTGAAATGGCTTGAACCGAACATGATCCAAATGACCGATTTGTCACCATGCAATAAACAACGAAATTCACAATGATATAATACTACCATAACGTTATTAAAGTAGTTTAACCAAATCACACATATCATTACATAATCATATTACTAATCCGCACATTAAAACAAGAAGAAAACACACACTCACACAAAAAGGGCAAAATCCAAAGTTCAACCCAAATTACTAAAGTAATAAATTAACCTCATCTCCTGCAGCGAGTGATCCTGGAACATCCTCTGGAGTAGGGGTGAACCGGTCCATGAGCGTTGAAACAGTTGTGGGTATAGTAAGATCTGCCCGATCTCGGTGGGCATGGAATTCTATTAGCCGAAAGCGCACCGTAGGAAATGTAATACCTCATCCTCTTCCAAAACAAAGATCTACGACTATACCCATTCCCCTCTTCACCCTCCATCTCTTCGTCACCGTAAAGCGACATCGAAAGCGGCCATTCCAAAGCATCACTCATCAGCTTCAAGCTTGTTTCATCAACCTGGGCGTCGATTTTCAAGCTTGACAACACAATGTAAGCGATGAAAAGGGGCAAAAGAAGCGAACATGAAGCCATTGTCAGTAACGAGTTGCAGAGCGTTGGTGAAGAAGAGAAAGGGTCAATGAAAGTAGGTGTTTTTGGGGTTTGGTTTGAGGGGGCAAAATGGAGTCATGGTGAGAAGAGAGGTGATTGCTTTACAGCTGTGCTTCTCATCAATGCATTGCCCTCCATTAACGCCTGCTTTGGTTCCAGGGCCAATTAGAACAGGTTTGTCATCTTCTGTGTGATACGGTTCATGGTTTTTTTATTGGTTTTAGCCGTTGATATTGTGATGTTTGTGGGTCCATTATATTTGGCTCAATCAAGCTCGTTGAAGTACAGTGTTTCCTGTTTTTTTTTTTTTTTAAGTAGCTTATGATGGGGAGACATGGTGCACATGCGACGGATGGGATGATGGAGAAAGACGCGGTTGGCAGCTAGCCAAAGGTGGTGGGATTGGATTGGACCGCTTGATTACCTCCTTGGCTCCTTTTGGGATCTACCTTTAGTACATGAATTTGGAACTTTTTTTTTTCAATTTAAGAGTTAGTTTTATTAAATCAAAAAATACTTAAAATTACAATAAAAATATATAATTATCTTCGTAAATTAAATATATAATTTGAATATATTTTTAAAATTAGCCACTTTAGATTATACAAGGATCATACATAAAAAAGGTTAAAAACCAATCCAAAAGACTCAAACGAAAAATAGACACGAACAAATTTGATTGTATCAACAAACGAACAACAAAAGATGATTAAGCTATTGAAAGAAAAAACTAGTCTAACTTAAATTACAAGTACTTATTAAATATTTAATTTTAAAAAATTAAAAGAAAAAAAAAACTAGTCTAAATTAAATTTAAGGCTGAAGTGACAAATAAGTGCTCAAAGTGTATCTTTTTTTTAAATAGGTGCCTAACGTTTTCAACGTTACTCGTTTAAGTGGCTACCGTCAACGTCCGTTAATTTTTCCGCAGTTATCCATTAAAATACTGACACATGTCTTATTTTTTTAATTTCCGATATTTAAATTTTGAAAATAAATAAAAATAAAATTCAAAATTAAAAGTAATTAGTTACCCCAAATTCAATTCAGTGTAAAAATTAGATTAACCCTATTCTCATTCTCTTTTCCCTCTCTTCCCTACGTTACAGTGAAAAAATTCAAAAAACCCTAAAACCAAATTAAAAGAAAGATTAAAACCTAAACAGGAACAAAAGCTGAAGAAGATGAAGAAAAGAACTCCGTTGAAAGGTATTTTTTTTTTTTACTTCTAAGAAAGTAAGTTTTTGTTGTGAAGAGTATACTTTGTTGATTTTGAAATACTTTGTTGAAATACTTTGTTGAAAGAAAGATTCGAAATACTTTTTGTGTTTTAAACAAATGATTTTGACAGGTGCTGTGAAGAGATACAAAGTTGAACGACAGATATAAAGTGTATGCACTTGGGGGCTACCTGTAGATTCTCTTGTCTGTTTTGCAGAGATTTTTGGGAACAAGTAAAGTGGTGAAAAAACAATTTAAAAATTGTGGTTATATAAATCTAATTGTTAAATGAAGATGACAGACAATAATAAACTACGTGAATATTGATTTTTTTTTATCCTGCTTGGTGCTTGTTGATTGTTTTATAAATAGGAGTTAGTTGACTTTCTTGACTAGTTTTAAATGACCTTCTTCACTGTATATAATTTATTTGTGTTACAGAAGTGGTTACAGATATAAATGACCTTGACTTTAAATGGCCTGCTATGATGCTTGTTGATTGTTAGTTTTGTGCATCTATAAAATAAGTTGACTGTAATATTTGTGTTGCAGAAAAGTAGTAATTGATGTCTGAGTTAGGTTTAATTGGGTGAATATAATATTTTACTCAAAGTATATGTTTGAATTTATTTCTGTTGCATGCATATAAGAAATTGGTTTGAATTTTGCTCATTATTGGTGACTGTGTATATGTTGTTTGTGTATGTTGACTGAATTATTACTTCATTATTAGTTTGAATTTAGGAATATGACATTAGACAGTGCTGGTAGTGGATCAAATATACATGTTGCAGGTGTTGGTAATAGTGGTAGTAGGCCTAATAGGCCAATTGGACTTGATACTAGTGCTGGAGATGGGTCATATGGTGGTAATTTCTTCTATGATGATGAAATTGTAGATGATGTCAGTTATGAAACAAAAACAGAAGATAATAGTGGTGGGTCAGACAATGGACCTATAGGGTCTGATGATGAGGATAAAGAGATACCTGAAATTTTCAGGAAGTGGAGGGTAGTGAAAAGGAAGATAAAAAATAAGACAATTTGTGTAGAGGACTTAGAACCAGATGTTAGTTTGGCTCCAACAGGAGCAGATGAAAATGAAGCTACTTTGGGTGGTTTGGGTGCAACAGAAACTGCTAAAAATGAAGCTGATTGGTTTGGGTGCAACAGCTGCTGAGAAACTGTACATGAAAATGAAGATGCTTCAGGGGCTTTATCTAGTGGAGAAGACACTGACTATTTAGACTCTTCAGACGTTGGGAGCTACAAGATAGATTCAAATGGAGATGATATTCCTAAGAAGGTTGGTCAAGTTTTTTTTAATGGATCAACTGTTGAACTCAGATTTGAGGTGGGAATGGTTTTTGAAAATCAAAAATTGAAGGATGCACTTTATGCTTATGCAGTATGTAACACCCCAAAATCCGGTCTAGTCAGAATTGGGTTCCGGCGATCAGAAACCCTACGTCAAAAAGGTCTGAATATTGTATTGACTTTGACCGCAAGGTCAATCGCATCGATAATGGACTCCTATTGGGTCAAATTATTGTTTAAGGACCTTATCAAATGTATTAAAAATCTGTTTAGTGACTAAATTATAGAAATTGAAAGCTCGGGGGTACAAGTATAGGGAATTGAGAGTTGAGAGACTAGCCTTGCGATTAGCCCCTCTTCAATTACAATCACCACTTACGTGGGTGATCAAAATTAGTTTCCTTCACCTTAAGGAAACCTCAAGGCATTAGGAAATAAAAGAAAAAATAAAAGAGCAAAATGGACTTACCCGATTGTGTATTAAGCAAGCACCTCCCTTCATCTTCATCTTCATCTTCCTTCAAGCAAGCACCTCTATTGTTGAGGGTAGAAAAGCTTGAGTTTTCTTCGGTTTATTGATATCGAAACATTGCCATCGATCGGGTAAGCTATAATCCCCAAATTATTGATGAAATCCATGGATAAATCAAGCTTAATCTTAAGCTAGGGTTGTGGTCATCCATGGAATTTAATAGCTAATAGTTATTTTAAGCTTCGATATTGATTTTGATATCGTTATAGTGATTTTGATATCGTATTGGTAATTCTAACAAATTCCCTATTGTTTACCTAGCCCAAGAAGTGGAAAAAGATCATCTACCATCACTGACGAAAGCTAGGAACAAAGGTGTTGGGATATTTGTTTTGATATAATAATTGAAAAACAGTTTTGGACTAAATTGAAAAGATTTCAAAAATGATTTTAAGTCCAAACAACTTGAAAATATGTTTGATGGATTTTATAAGGTTTTGGAATGATTTAAAATGTCATTAAAGTTGCCAAACTTGAGTTTTTCAAGTAATCGTACCGATACGGTATTCCCCGTATCGATACGCCTTAGGGTTTCAGCTACAATCTATTTGAATCAGCCAAAACCCGTACCGATACAGAGCTTGCATGTATCGATACGGAGATGAGTCATTTTGGTACGCCTCTTAACGTTTCGATACGCCTACGTGGCAAAAACTCCAACGGTCAATTTCCCAACGGTATTTTAAATTGCAGGCCGTACCGATACACTCCTAAGCGTATCGATACACATCATCTGGAAAGAGCCAAATCTTCTAGTTTGTAAAGAACACGTACCAATACAACTACCCGCGTATCGATACGGACAGCTCCAGAATTGTATTTATTGCGAGAAATAAAGGCCTCAATTCAATCCCAATGGTCTTCAACGACTAGAAACTCAGTTAGGAGTATAAAAGACCTCAAGAAGCATCTAAAGCAACTAATGATCCTCAAGTCAACAACATTATGATGCAAAAATTATCTTAGTTCTTAAATTTCCATTCTTTGTATAGTCAAACACTTGTGAGATCAAATTGTCAATGTATGCTCAAGTGTTCTAGGATTTGGGTGAGAGCTTTAGTGTGCAAACATCAACCTTTAGAGAAGGATTTTATTTGCTAAGTTTTCTCTTGTTTAAGAGTGTTCCCAAAGCTCGGTTTGTGAGCTTTGGATGCTAGACTTGGGTTGTGAGTCTAGGTTGTAAAAGGTTGCCTCTTAAGCCTTGAAAAGGGAAAGAATTCTTAGTGAATTGGTGAAATCCTTAGTAGGAAGCTAAGGTAGTGGATGTAGGCTTTGGTTAGAAAGCCGAACCACTCTAAATCTTTGTCCATATTTTTATATCTTTTTGCTTCTATTCCAAACACCCAAAATATATATTCTCCACCACTTGGCAAGTAAAACGGTTGAGGGAATCCAATCCAACAATTGGTATCAGAGCGAGGCTCAATCGAGAGGATTAACATCCTATTGAGGCGATCCCTGCAAGCTCGATCAACCATTCTATCAACCGGTGTTCATAGCACAATCCATCGACAAGCCACCATTTTTCAACAGTGAACATTATGCCTATTGGAAGAATAGGATGATGTACTTCATCAAGGTAAAAGATTATCGACTTTGGGACCTTGTTGAAGATAGATCGTTCGAGCCTCAATAAAGGAAGACGGATTGGAATGCCAACGACAAAAAGATGATGGAGCTAAACTCTAAGGTGTTACTAGTGCTATTTTGTGTATTAGGACCAGAGGTTTATGCTACGGTTTCTTCTTGTGAGAGTGCCAATGATGTATGAGACAAGCTTGAAGTCACATACGAGGGAACAAATGAAGTAAAGAAGACTAAGATCGGTCTTCTCAACCTTGAGTATGAAAACTTCAAGATGAACTCGGATGAAGACATCAAAAGGATGTTCGACCGTTTCTCCACAATTGTCAACCAACTCAAAAGCTTTGGAGAAGAGATTTTGAAAGACAAACTCGTTCAGAAGTTGATTTACTCACTTCTCAAATTATGGGAGGACAAGAAGACGGCTATCGTTGAAGCCAAGAACTTGAGGGAGCTCAAGCTTGATGGGTTAATTGGATTCTTTCTAACTCATAAGATGATGTCTAAGCCCTTGAAGAGGGAGAATAAGAAGAAGATTAAAGAGCAAGGCATTGATGTTAATGTTATTGCTCTCAAATCCTCCAAATACCAACATGAAGAATCAAATGAGAAGGAAAGTGAAGATGAAGAGATGGTTCATCTCTTCAAAAAGTTTGCCTGATTCATGAAGCGCGAAAAAGAAGAATCTAAGCATGAATCGAAGAGGAAGATGAATGATCCCCAAAAGAACCATAAATGCTTTAACAAAAAGGGATCATCTTCAAAGAAAGCATACATGGCAACATGGAGTGATGAAGACTCCATTGATGAAGTTGAAGTTTCCCGTCTATGCTTCATGGCCCTCCAAGAGGGAGATGTGGCTTCTAACTCATCTATTTCTAATTCCTATACTTTTGATGAGTTATAAGAAGCCTATGACGAATTGGTTTTTGAGTTCAAGGCTTTATTTTTGAAAAACAAAAAGTTTATTTTAAAATTAAAAACCGAAAATAATTTGCTTTTGAAAACCAATTTAGAGTTTGAAGCAAAAATCAAAGATTTTGAACTTAAAGTTTCAAATTTACAAGAATTGCTTCAAACGATAGAAAAAGATCATCAAAAGGAAGTTGATGATCTTAAGAAAGAAAAAGATTTGATTTCCAATGAACTTCAAAAGAAAAATAATTTGGGAAATTAAATTTTTATGTTAGACAATCTAGTGCCCCTAAATTTATTAAAGAAAAATGTTTTAGAAGTATTTGGGTCCTAAAAGGAATAACTACTTCAACTAAAAATGATGACATTGAAAAATGGATTCCTAAGGGGATTAAGTTATGTGCTACTAATGCTTATAGATCTAAAGCAATTTGAATACTAAAAATTATTTGATTGTCTTGTTTTAGGTGTGATGGAGAATGATCAACAAAGTACAACATTAAGAGGGAGCTCCATACACACAAGGAAAGCACTTGAAGAAGGAAGGCTTCACATCTTCCCTTTGGTTCAAGAGTGGTAAAATTTAGTTGAATTTATTTGCTTTAATTTGGTTTATTTACTTTAATTCAACTAGATTATCATAAATTATTTGACTAACATTTGTTTGATGCTTGATTAAAGGGGCATTTTTTAAACCAAAAATCCTATTTATGTCAAATTGTTTTAACCTCAATTGTTATTTTGAACATAAAGTTATTTAAATTCTTTTTGATATAACAAAGAGGGGGAGAAATTGTTTGAAAATTTGATTTTTCAAGTGAATAAGGGGAGCTTTATATACATTTAAATTTTAAAATCACTTATTCAAATTTTTAAATACTAAGAGGAGAATCACAAACAATTTTTAAGTTGGTTTTATTATATCAAAAAGGAGGAGATTGTTGGGATATTTATTTTGATATAATAATTGAAAAATAGTTTTGGACTAAATTGAAAAGATTTCAAAAATGATTTTAAGTCCAAACAACTTGAAAATATGTTTGATGGATTTTATAAGGTTTTGGAATGATTTAAAATGTCATTAAAGTAGCCAAACCTAAGTTTCAAATACGGTATTCCCCATCGATACACCTTAGGGTTTCAGATACATTCTATTTGAATCTGCCAAAACTCGTACAGATACAGGGCTTGCCCGTATCGATATAGAGAGGGGTCGTTTCGATACGCCTAAGTGGCAAGAACCCTAACGACCAAAACCCCCAACGGTCTTTTAAATTGTAGGTCGTACCGATACACTCCTAAGCGTATCGATACGCATCATCTGGAAAGAGCCCAACGTCTAGTTTATGAAGAACACATACCGATACGGCTACCCGCGTATTGATTTAGACAAATTCAGAACTGCATTTACTGCGGGAAATGAAGGCCCCAACGGTCTCCAATGACTAGAAACTCAATTGGGAGTATTAAAGACCTCAAGAAGCATCTGAAGCAACTAATGATCCTCAAGTCAACAACATTATGATGCAAAAATTGTCTTAGTGCTTAAAATTTCATTCTTTGTATAGACAAACACTTGTGAGCTTAAATTGTCAATGTATGCTCAAGTGTTCTAGGATTTGGGTGAGAGCTTTAGTGTGCAAACACCAACCTTTAGAGGGGGATTTCGTTTGCTAAGTTTTCTCTTATTTAAGAGTATTCCCAAAGCTCGGTTTGTGAGCTTTGGATGCTAGACTTGGGTTGTGAGTCTAGGTTGTAAAAGTTTGCCTCATAAGCCGTGAAAAAGGGAAAAATTCTTAGTGAATTGGTGAAATCCTTAGTAGGAAACTATGGTAGTGGATGTAGGCTTTGGTTAGAAAGTCGAACCACTCTAAATCCTTGTCCATATTTTTCTATCTTTTTGCTTCCACGCCAAACACCCAAAATATATCTTCCCCACCACTTGGCAAGTAAAACGGTTGAGAGAATTAAGTCCAACAAAAGGAATTGCTATCCGAGAGTCGTAGGAGCATCGAATTATTGAGGTGAGCATAGTCGGAGTCACGGGATTAGGCTAGGTGCCTTCCCGATTTCATTATCATTGATTATAACATGGCTATTATTATTGTCAAGAAATATTGCATTGAACCACTTAGTGGATTCCATCGGTAAGTTAAGGTAAGTTATAGCATTGAATATCGATTATTGATATTTCCAATACGGAAGCATTGAACATTAATCATAGAACATTTTCATTGCTATTGTTATAGCCATTGTCACCGAGTGTTGATATTGGCATAGTTATTTCTATCGAAACATTGTAAGTGAAACATCAATCATTGCTATTGTTATTGAAATCATTGGACATTATCATTACCATTGCACATGGATATTGACTCATTGATTATTGATAAGATCATTGAATATTGTTATTGTTTACCGAACACCGATCAATGATATTGTCATCGGACCTTGGATTTGAAAGGACATTGGATACAATTGGCATGCCATAGAATTCATGAGCTTAGTGTATGGGTGGACTACGATCTTTGGGCTATGGCCTTTTTGTGGCGAGGCAAAGGAATGTATGTGTTATTGGTCATATTGGTGAGGTGGAGGGACTAGACCATTCATTGATTTGGCGAGTCGTAGGAATTTGCGTATCCACAATTTTGAATCGATCCAATGGTTAATATTGAAATATGGACTTATTGTTATTGAACATGATCATTGCATTGCTATTATTGATTCATTACATTGTTATTGTCAAGATATGATTTGGAATGCATTTCATTGATGAAGTGTTTAGTGGTGACTACCTCACTAGGAAAAGTATGCCTAATGCATTTTATTTCATACATTTCAGGTTAAGAGATTTGCAGTCGAAGATCATAGTAGTTGAAGAGCTTGACAATTCACAATCAAGGCCAAAGTAACATATTTTGTCTCTATGAACTCCTAGGATGGTGGCAAAGTAGTTGAACTAGTCATTTATGACTCTTTTGATAAGTGTGTATCATGCTTGCATTGTACTAGTGTTTTTCTGCTCAAAAAGGTTTTTATTTATTAAAAAAGGCTAAACATGTATATTTGGCACTAAAAGGTGAAAACCCACATTAAACGCCTTCAAATAACCCTAAAATTGACATACTAATAATTATAGTGATTAAATATTGCTATGAAAATTTCATTGCATTTGGACATCGTTCAACATAAGCAATTGTTTAAAAAGTTCTAAAAATGTGAGTTTTGCTCTCAAAAAGTTGTCTTCCTTGGGTTCATTATTTCATTACGACTATGCATCCATTTGGATCAAAAAGAAATTCTCAAGTCAACCATTTTTGATTGAAATGGCCAAAGAATATTTTCGTGACGTGAAAAGTTTCCTTGGTCTCATTAAGATTTTATTGTAGATCGTTAAAGGATTCTCTATGAAATAGCTCCTCTAACTAAGTTGTTGGGTATCGGACACATCTTGAGCTTGGTATCGATCACGAGTTCTTGATCATTTGAAATTGGGATATCATAATTACATGTCATAACCGAACCCGAACCTAGAAAGGACTAAATCGAGTTTGAGAGATGATTCGGATTACTTAATTAGGATGCATATTGATGCATGAAGGAAAAGTGTTTGCTTATACCTCGAGTCAACTAAATCCATTTCAAATCATTGTTCATGACCTTGAAACATTGCAATTGGTCACTAAAATTTGGTAAGACTAATTGGATGAAGAGAAAAATGACATTTTACAATTAACAGTCTCAAAATTTTTTAGACTCGTTGTTATTGTATTGAATTTCATTATGGTGCAGTTAATTGCATTAAAAGACCTCTAAATTTTCAGATTTATAGTTTAGTCTCAAAATTTTCAGATGCACTCAGCCACAAACCTCTACCTGGTAAGTATCGTTATTGATCATTGAGTCTAAGATGTTGATTAGTGTATCGACTTATTGCAAAGTCCTTGTTTTGTAGCTCCTCAAGCTATCAATGCTCACTTCTGTCTTCGGGAGAACCATTGTCGCGTGGCTGAACTTCGATATTAGTGCAGCCTACCTTACCAGTTATCCAGCATGCACGAGCCTCTATTGATAAGCTTTCACAGTGTCGGGCTTATACTTTCACTGGTCAAGATGATGACAATCTTGAAATTACTAAATATTGGCTGGACAACACCCTACGAATATTGAATAAATAGTTGCAGTGTTCGGATGAGCATAAGCTGGAATGCGCCCTTGCATTACCAGCCGATGAAGCTTTACTTTGGTGGGAGACTACTACCTTTACGGTCTCCGAAAACACTATGACCTGCGAATTCTTTCTTTGAGAGTTATGCAAGAAGTACATTAGCGAGTTTTATCTCGTGAAAAGACGTAGCATCTTCCTCCACCTCAAGCAAGGTGGGCGGCCAGTCGAGCAATACATCCATGATTTTTGCAAGTATTGTCGATATGGTACTGAATATATCAAGAAGAAGGAAGAAAAATGTCGTATGTTCACTGTCGGGCTAAGTGATGAGCTTCGCCCCATGTTCACTGCACTGGGCATCATCAACTTCCAAGACTTGGTGAATCGAGTCAAAGTTACTAAAGCATCGTTGAAAACCCAAAGGACCATTGGGTCGGACAAAGCTGAGAAAAGGTCTAGAGATGGTTCTCGACCTCCTAAATGAAACAAGAAGGGAAAGTATCAAGGCCCTAAGAAATATGTCTATCCATAGCCATCTCGTTCTGGGAATATGGAGAAGCCTCAGACTATGACTCAGTTTGTTTCCAAGGCGACCTCGATTGAGAGCACTGGAGGCTCTAATAGAGGTCCACAACACCCTGTTTGTAACTACTACCAGAACAAACATCTAGTAGGTCCATGCCATAAATAGATTAGAGTTTGTCTCTTTTATGGAGAGCAAGGCCACTTTATCTGTGATTACCCGCTGAATGCAACCAAGTCTACTGCTACACTAGCTAACGTTGCAACCCCTACTCAGTCCTTCCAAGGTAAGGGGTCAAGGCAAGGTTCATTGGGAGCTGTGGGGAGACCTAGTGGCTTTAGGAAGGCATTGAGCAAGCAAGAATCAAAGGCATTTGCCCAAATGTATCATGTGAGGAGCAGGGAAGAAGGGGATAAACCTGATGTTATTGCAGGTACCCTTGAATTATATTCTTATCCTTTATATGCATTGATTGATCATGGTTCTACCACTCTTTTATAAGCATCGCATTAGTTAAAAGGTATAAATTATCGTCTGAACCTATAGCACCGATGATTTCTATAACAAATCCTTTAGGTGATTGTGTTACCGTAAATCTCATGAGCAAGAACTGTCACTTATTGATTCAAGGGATTCCTTTTCTAGCCAATCTGTTGTCTCTACCGATCTACGAGTTTGATGTGATACTGGGATTGGATTGGCTCAATAAACATCAAGTGTGTGTAGATTGTAGTAAGAGGAAGATATACCTTAGAGGCATTGGCAAGGAAATTATAGTGTTGATGAATTCAGGAAATCCTTCCTTATATATTTTGACATTGGAAGCTAGAAATAAACCTCGATTTGTGGATGTTAACACCGTATGTATCTTTCCTGATGAACTTTCAGGATTGCCTCCAATCTATAAAGTCAAATTTGGCATCGAAGTGCAACCTGGTACTGCCCCAGTTTCTATTGCACCTTACCGCATGACAGTCGTTGAGCTCAATGAGCTAAAGACTCAAATTCAAGACCTTTTGAATAAAGGTTTTATTCGACCGAGTTCCTCTCTTTAGGAAGCACTAGTTCTTTTGTTAAGAAGAATGATGGTTCTATGAGATTGTATATCGATTATCGATAGTTGAACAAGGTAACCACTGAGAATAAGTATCATTTGCCAATGATAGATAACTTATTCGATTAGCTTAAGGATGCCTCTCTGTTTTACAATATCGATTTAAGGTCTAGGTATTATCAGATGAGAGTCAAAGAATGTGATATACCCAAAACTGCCTTTTGAACAAGATATAGACACTACGAATTTTTGGTGATGCCTTTTGGGCTAACCAATGCACCGACAGCTTTCATGGATTTGATGAATTTGGTTTTCAGATCCTATTTTTATAAATTTGTAGTAGTGTTCATTGATGATAATTTTATCTATTCTAAGAATCCTATCGAACATCGAGATCGCCTCCGCATCGTGCTTCAAACCCTCCAGGAGAAGCAATTGTATGCTAAATTCTCTAAATTTGAGTTTTGGCTCACCGAAGTTGCCTTTCTTGGGCACATTGTATCGACTTCAGGCATACAGGTGGATCTGATGAAAATCCAAGCCATTATTGATTGGCACCTACCGGAGAACATTGGTGAGGTGAGGAGTTTTCTTGGTCTTGCTGGCTATTATAGAAGATTCGTCAAAGGATTCTCTATGATAACAGCTCATTTGACTAAGTTGTTGAGAAATGAAGCTTCGTTCGTTTGGTCTATGGATCAACAAAGAAGCTTTAATCAATTGAAGCAAGTGTTAAACCATGCACCGGTCCTAACCCAACTTGAGTCTAGAAAGGATTATACTGTTTATAGTGATGCTTCGCATCTCGGGTTACGATGTGTGTTGATGCAAGAAGGCAAAGTCATTGCCTATGCTTCGAAGCAACTAAAGCCACATGAGATAAATTATCCTACTCGTGACCTAGAGTTTGTTATCGTTGCCTTTGCGTTGAAAATCTGGAGATACTATCTCTACGGAGAAAAGTGTTATCTCGTCACTGATCATAAGAGCCTTAAGTATCTATTGACTCAAAAAGAGCTAAATCTTCGGCAAAAGAGATGGATGGAACTCCTTAAGGACTACGATCTTGTTATTGATTACCATCCAAACAAGGCCAATGTTGTAGTTGATGCACTCAGCCACAAACCTCTACCTGGTAAGTATCGTTATTGATAATTGAGTCTAAGATGTTGATTAGTGTTTCAACTTATTGCAAAGTCCTTGTTTTGTAGCTCCTCAAGCTATCAATGCTCACTTCTGTCTTCGGGAGCACCATTGTCGCGTGGCTGAACTTCAAGTTCAGTCTACCATCGTATCGAGAATTCAAGCTTTGCAAAAGCAAGATCCTAAGCCTTGAGTTATCATTTCCATGTTGCAAGACAACCCCAACTTCAGAATTAATTTTGAAAGACTCTTATGCTTTCGTGATCGGGTACATATGCCTAATGATGAATCTCTTCATGATGATATCCTTAAGAAGCTCATTCGAGCTCATTCTCTATTCATCCAGGTTTTATGAAGATGTACAAGGATCTTCGTGAGCTCTATTGGTGGTCGGGTATGAAGCAGGCCATCATCAACTTTGTGTCTAAATGTCTCACGTGTCAACGTGTCAAGGCTGGACATCGTGTCCCTATCGGGTTATTGCAACCTATTGAATTACCTCAATGGAAGTGGGAGAAGATCACAATGGATTTTGTTAGTGGTCTACTTTTGACTCTTGCTAAACATGATGTCATTGGATCATTGTAGACCGTTTCACCAAGTCAGTATCTTTCTTGCCAATTCGAATGGACTATGGCCTTCATAAGCTAGCTGACTTGTATATCAAGGAAGTTATCCGACTCCACAGACTGCCTCAGCCAATCATTTTTTATTAAGATCCACGATTTACTTTTTGATTTTGGAGATCACTGCAAGGAGCTCTGAGAACCAAAGTTAATCTTAGCACTGCTTTTCACCCTCAATCTGACGGCCAGTCAGAAAGGGTAATCCAAATCTTGGAAGATATGCTTCGAGCATGTATCATTGATTTTGGAAGCTCTTAGGAGAAATCCCTACCTCTTATCGAGTTTGGCTATAACAACAGTTATCAAGATTCCATTAAGATTGCACCGTATGAAGCATTGTATGGCAGACGATGCAGAACTCTATTGTGTTGGTCTAAACTTGGTGAAGGCAAGACGTTGGGCCCTGACTTACTTCGGGAAACTGAGGAATGGGTTACCACCATCTTAGATCGATTAAAAGCTACCTTTGACCGACAGAAGGCCTCTGACAATCTTAAGCGAAAGGATATACAGTATGAAGTTGGTGAAAAAGTATTCGTCTCACCGTGAAAGAAAGTTCTGAGATTTGGCATTATAGGTTATTAAAAAAGTTGGCCTTGTGGCTTATTGCTTATTGTTGCCCCCAGAACTAAGTAAGATCCATGATGTGTTTCGCGTATCAATGCTCTGAAAGTATCGTTCTGACCCTTCGCATATCATTGAACCTGAATCGGTGGAACTTCAACCAGATCTGTCATATGAGGAAGAACCGATTCATATTCTTGCAAGGGAAGTCAAGAGACTTCGTAACAAGTCCATTTTCTTAGTTAAAGTGTTTTAGATGAGCCATTCTGTCGAAGAAGCCACCTAGGAACTTGAGGAGGTAATGAGGAAGCAATATCCTTATCTCTTCGATTCAGGTAAAATTTGAGGTCGAATTTTCCTTAAGGGGGAGAGTTGTAACACCCCAAAATCCAGTCTAGTCATAATTGGTTTCCGGCGATCAGAAACCCTGTGTCGGAAAGGTCCAAATATTGTATTGACTTTGACTGCAAGGTCAATTGTATCGATAATGGACTCCCATTGGGTCAAATTATTATTTAAGGACCTTATCGAATGTATTGAAAATCTATTTAATGACTAAATTATATAAATTGAATGCCTGGGGGTACAAGTATAGGGAATTGAGAGTTAAGAGACTAACCTTGCGATTAACCCATCCTCAATTACAATCACCACTTACGTGGGTAATCAGAACTAGTTTCCTTCACCTTAAGGAAACCTTAAGGCATTAAGAAATAAAATAAATAATAAAAGAGCAAAAGAGACTTACCCGATTGTATATTAAGCAAGCACATCTCTTCATCTTTATCTTCCTTCAAGCAAGCACTCTATTGTTGAGGGTAGAAAAGCTTGAGTTTTCTTCGATTTATTGATATTGAAACATTGATATCGATCAGGTAAACTATAATCCCCAAATTATTGATGAAATCCATGGATAAATCAAGCTTAATCTTAAGCTAGGATTGTGGTCATCCATGGAATTTAATAGCTAATAGCTATTTTAAGTTTCGATGTTGATTTTGATATCTTTATAGTGATTTCGATATTGTATTGGTAATTCTAACAAATTCCTTATTGTTTACCTAGCCCAAGAAGTGGAAAAAGATCATCCACCATCATCGACCAAAGCTAGGAACAAGGGAATTGCTATCCAAGAGCCGTAGGAGCATCGAATTATTGAGGTGAGTGTAGTTGGAGTCACGGGATTAGGCTAGGTGCCTTCCCGATTTCATTATCATTGATTATATCATAGCTAACATTATTGTTAAGGAATATTGCATTGAACCACTTAGTGGATTCCATTAGTAAGTTAAGTAAGTTTTTGCATTGAATATCGATTATTGATATTGCCATTGAAATATGAAAGCATTGAACATTGATCATAGAACATTGCCATTGCTATTGTTATAGTCATTGTCACTGAGTATTGATATTGGCATAGTTGTTATCAAAACATTGTAAGTGAAACATCGATCATTGCTATTGCTATTGAAATCATTGGACATTGTCATTGCCATCGGTATTGCTATTGCACATGGATATTGACTCATTACTTATAGATAAGAACATTGAATATTGTTATTGTTAGTGAACACTGATCAATGATATTGTCACCGGACCTTGGATTCGAAAGGACATTGGTTACAATTGGCATGCCATAGAATTCATGAGCTCAGTGTACGGGTGAACTACGATCATTGGGCTACGACCTTTATTGTGGTGAGGCGGAGGAATGTATGTGTTATTGGTCATATTGGCGAGACGGAGTGACTAGACCATTCATTGATTTGGCGATGCGTAGGAATTCACGTATCCACTATTCCGAATCGACCCAAGGGTCAATCTTGAAATATGGACTTATTGTTATTGGACATGATTATTGCATTGCTACTATTGATTCATTTCATTGTTATTGTCAATATATGATTTGAAATGCACTTCATTGATAAAGTGTTTACTTATTACTACCTCACTAGGCAAAGTATGCCTAATGCATTTCATTTCATACATTTCATTTAAGAGATTTACAGTTGAAGGTCGGAGTAGTTGAAGAGTTTGACAAGTCATAATTAAGGCCAAAGTAATGTATTTTGTCTCTATGCACTCCTAGGATGGTGGCCTTACCTAGACTAGTCATATATGGCCCTTATGATGTGTATAAATCATGCTTGCATTGTACTAGTGTTTGAGTCTCAAAAAGGCTTTTTAGTATAGCTTAAAAATGGCTAAACATGTATATTTGGCACTAAAAGGTGAAAACCTAGTAAACAGATTCAAATGACCCTAAAATTTGACATATTAGTAGATTATAGTGATTAAATATTGCTGGTAAAATTTCATTACATTTGGATATCATTCAACATGTTAAATTGACTAAAAACCAGATAAAATCTGTCATTACAGTGCAGGGCATACCGATACGAGTTCACCTATTTCGGTATGGCTTTGCATATTTGGTCAGTCAAACCTCAGGGTCAACCTAGGCGTATCGAAACGGCCTAGAGGTGTTTTGATACGGAAACTCACAAAAACAATTAAGATTTTAATTGTATTGATACGACCTAGGGGCATATCAAAATATGTTAATAAAGGTCAACGGGTATCGGTACCTCTTGAGCTATATCGATACGAGTTCTTGAGTTGCTGGGAATTTGGATATCATCCTCACATGTCGTACCGATACGGACCTTGACCATATCGAAACGGGTTTGGATAGTGAAGTTTGAATTACTTAATCCAATTACGACGTACCAATACGATCTATAATGTTTTGGTACGGAAGCAGTTAAATTCGTTACAAATCTTTGTTCATAGTATTGAAATATTGCAAAATGGTCACTGAATCTTGGTAAGACTGATTGGATGGGTAAATGGCATCGAATTAACATGAAAATTTGTAGACTGGCTATTATTGTATTGAATTTCATTATGGTGTAGTTAATTGCATTAAAGGACCTCTAAATTGTTTGATTTATAGTTTAGTCCCTACTTCTTGTAGAAGTTAAGAATCAGTCCTAATTGATTAATTATTGTTTCCTATTGGATGAATTGGGCTAATGCTTATGTTCAATAAGGTTTAAAAATCATAGCATGGGCTAAGTGACAATCATTGATTAAAAATATTACACCGAATCACCGTATCACTCACATGTAGCATGTTCCGACCCGGTTCTCGATCAGGCCGAGAAAGGGGTGTTACACAGTAGCACATATATTTGATTTCAGATTTGTGTCAAATAGGAAGAAGAAAATAAGGGTACTGTGTAAGGGCTCAGGATGTCCTTTTGTGATACATGTTTCTTGGGTCAAATCTGATGGGTGTTACAAAATTAAGACTCTAGTAACTGACCACAACTGTTCTATAACCTTTAAGAATAGTAGAGCAGATTTCAAATTGGTTGGAAAGCATTTTCTTCCAAAGATTAGGATTTTTCCCAAGTTGAAACTAAGAGACATGATGAAGCTTGGGAGAGAGAAGCTAAAAGTTGAATTGGCCAAACAATGTTGTATGAGGGCTAAAAATTGGGCTTTAGAACAAATAAGGGGTAATGTTGTACATGAGTTTAATAGGTTGTTTGACTATGTGTTTGCTTTGAGGAAAGTTTATCCAGAAGGTACATTTGATTTAGTGGTTGAAAGACCAATTCCCAATGAGATACCAAAATTCAGGAGAGTTTATGTCTAATTCAATGCATTGAAAGAAGCTTTCAAAAGGTATTGTAGACCAGTCTTTGGATTAGATGGATATTATTTGATGGGTTATTTTAAATGTGAGATACTTTCAGTTGTGGGTAGAGATAGCAACAACCAAATTTTCCCTATTGCTTGGGTAGTGGTTGAGGTGGAAAATAGAGAGACTTGGTCATGGTTTCTGAACCACATCCAGACTGATTTGAATTTAAGAAATAGTGAAAAATCTAATTTTCTCAGTGACATGCAGAAGGTAATGAATGGATTTTTATTTAATTTTTGAGTATAAGTTATTTTCTAAATACATCTTTTTTTATCTGCTGACTTTATTCACTTTAATTTTGAATGGATTGCTTGAAGAGGTTCATATTTGCTTACCAGAGATAGAGCATAGATTTTGTGCTAGGAACATGTATGCCATTTGGAAGAAAGAACATAAAAGTGGTGACCTCCAAAAGTTATTCTGGCCATATTGTAAGGCTACGACAACATTTCAATTTCAGCATTTTGCAAACAGAATGACTAAGTTAAAATGGGATGCCTATGATGATGTTATAAAAAACGTTCCAAAATATTGGTCCAAAGCTTTCTTCTCTTCTAGGTCCAAGTGTGATGCAGTTGATAACAACTTCTCAGAGGCTTTCAATTCTGCCATTTTAGGGGCTAGGTTTAAGTCTATGATTTCACTATTTGAAGATATTAGGCATTATGTTATGCATAGGATAGTTGAGCACAATAAAACCTCACTTAAGTGGAAAGGTGAGCTCTGTCCTAGGATTGCACAAAAACTTGAACAACATAAATCAATTAGTGCTTTCTATCATGTAACTTGGAATGGGGCTGAAGGGTATGAGGTCATGCATAATCAAGATACTTTTGTAGTTGATCTTAGAGGCTAGAAATGTACATGTAGAGTGTGGGATCTCACTGGAATTCCTTGCCCTCATATTGTGTGTATCATACTATATAAGGGAGAAACTTTAGAAAGCTATGTACTTAATTTATATAAAGTACAAATATACCATGAACTTTGTAGTGCTATCATTTCCACCATTCCAAGTGAATTTTTTTTGGAAAGATACAAAAATGGGAAATCTGGACTCTTTAGTGAAGAGAAAAATACCGGGAAGACCACCACAGAAAAGAAGAAGAGAAGAAGGTAAAGCAAAAGGTAAAACAAAGTTTAAAAAGATAGGAGCAAAGATGAGTTGTAGTTGTTGTGAGCTTTCTAGACACAATGTAAGAACCCGTCTAAAGAAAAAACAGTCTAATGTAAGTGTTTAAAAGTTATTTCTACAATTGAAATTTACGTTTTTTCCTATTTTAATAGTATTTTCATAAAAATTAACTGTGTTTGTTAGGTTCAAGAAGCTCTCAACAAATGCCACTAAAAGCTTCTCAACCAATAGCAACAAATACTTCTCAACCAATGACAACAACAACTCCTCAGTCAATGTTGTTCATGCCAACACCATCACTTCAACCAATACCTTTCATGTCAACATCTCCTCAAGCAATGCCAACACCTTATGTTCCATCATCAATTACCCAACCAGGAAGCTCAACACCTAGAAGAAAAATAACAGCAAATGAGGCAACTGGACTTCAAATATTAAATGTAAGTTTGATATAATAATTGTAGTTATAAATTAGGTCATTTATCTATAGTTTTTTTTCATGAACATCAATATATAATATTTGTCATTTTATTTCACTGGAACACCCAGGAAGACCAAGTTAGGTGTTGACTTCTCCACCTCACATCAGGTCCTCTTCTGTAACCTAGACCAAGTCATCCCAACAATCTTCTCAAGCTTTAACAGTTTCAGCAACCCCACCTACAACATATTCTCAATTTGCTGAAAATGTTATTGTGCCTTCAAGAACAAAGAACTCAAAGATGAACATAAAAAGGTCCTTCCCTAAACGAACCATATAGAGACCTTAAATGTGGTTACAAACTATGTAATGTTTTGAAAACAGTTTGAAATCTGCCTTGAACCATTTAGAACTGTTAAAGTTGTTTTGAAAACTATCTTGGACTATATAACATGTGTTTTGTTATTGTACAAGAAGGTCAACCTTGTTTTTAAAGAATTAGAAAGTGTTTAGAAGTTTTTTTAGTTTTCAAACAGGTTGATAACTCTTCGTGTCCTATTTATCATTTTGTGTATCAAGGATGCCTGTTATTACTTGTACTAAACTTGTACCAAACTTATTTTGATAAGTTATTTGTATCACCCTAAAAACCGGACTAGTTGAAATTGGAATGATGTTTATGTGGTGTATGTAGTGTGGTATAAGTATGCTCTGCATTTGATTGGTGTAAGTCTTTGATATTTAAGTGGTGTAAGTCTTTGTTATTTGACTGATGTAAGTCTTTGATATTTAAGTGGTGCAAGTCTTTATTATTTGACTATGGTAAGTCTTTGATATTTAAGTAGTGTAAGTCTTTTTTATTTGACTGATGCAAGTCTTTGTTATTTAAGTGGTGTAAGTCTTTGTTAAACAAGGTGGAATGATGTTTATGTGGTGTATGTAGTATGGTATAAGTATGCTCTATATTTGACTGGTGTAAGTCTTTGATATTTAAGTGGTGTAAGTCTTTGATATTTAAGTGGTGTAAGTCTTTGTTATTTGACTGGTGTAAGTCTTTGATATTTAAATGGTGCAAGTCTTTGTTATTTGACTGGTGCAAGTCTTTGTTATTGACTGGTGTAAGTCTTTGTTATTGACTGGTGTAAGTCTTTGTTATTTGATTGGTGTAAGTCATTGATATTTAAGTGGTGTAAGTCTTTTGTTATTTGACTGGTACAAGTCTTTGTTATTTAAGTGGTGCAAGTCATTGTTATTTGACTGGTGCAAGTCTTTGAAACTATAGGGGTCTAATTGAAGGTGTTTTAGATCTCTGATAAGTATAAAAACTTTCATTGATGAGTAACAAACTTGGTAGAAAAAAGTTGAATCTTAAAGCACTAAACTTTTATTGATATCAAATAAGTCTCATTACAATCAACAGTTGATGAGTAATAAACACAACATTTTCATACTAACAGAACATTTTCATACTAACTTTCATCACTTCAGTACACACTTTCATCACATGTATCATTAATCACTAGAGACCAAATTTTGCCAATAAGTACACCATTCATGAAGTAAAAAAGGCTATCTTGTAGAATAATGAATCATTCTTCCTCTTCGCCAAATTGATTTTGTACAATCTGATTTTTTTGTTTTTGATTTTTCACTAGAATTCTAAGCCTTTGGACTTCATCCATCTTCACAAGTTCCTTTAATTCAGTGTTCTCAATTTTGATATTTTATTTTCAGTCATAACTATTTTCAGTTGCCTTTTTAAATCTTCAACAGATCCAATCTCTTCATCAAGCCACTCAAAAAAACCACATTGATTCTGAGAAAATTAAAACAATAACATTAGTAATAGAATAATTTGTTCGTTACTAATCAACAAATTGTTCATGCATAAAATCTACTTGAGACTAGAATAATTAGTGCATAAAATCAATTGATTAAAACAATAAATTATAACAAATTTCAAACTAATTGAAGTTACCTCTTCTGGTCTAGAACACCCATAAAATTTTCTTTTTTTGTTTCAAGTCGTTGTCGAACAACAAATGAGAGCTCTCAAATCGCAATACATGACCCTGGAACAGATGTTGGGCTTTGAACTTTCACTCGATATCATTCAAGATTAAATTGTTATCTTCGAACGAACCCTAGAATTAAGACCAGTTGAAAGAGGGGGAAAGAGTTTTGTGGGGAGGAGAGGGAAGAGAGAATGGGGAATAGGGTTAATCTAATTTTTACTGGGTGAATTGAATTTGAGGTAATTAATTTTTTTAATTTTATTTTTATTTACTTTCAAATTTTAAATACCAAAAATTAAAAAATTAAGACACATGCTAGTATTTTAATGGATAACGACGAAAAATTAATGGACGTTAACGATAGACACCTAAACGGGTAACGTTGGAAACGTTAGGCACCTGTTTGGCTCAAAAAATACTTTGGGAACCTATCTAGAAAAAATGGTATACTTTAGGCACTTATTTGCCACTTAAGCCTAAATTTAAACTTAAATACGTTCCAACCCGATTTCACACCCAAAACTTTTCACTTGCTAGAAAGGTATGGTGGGCTCGACATATTGGGAGATGTAGAGCTAAGTATTGATGGGATGATTACAGGTAGAGATGGTCATTTAATCCATACGCGACAGGTTTTGACTTGACTCGATCTTATAGGATCAAGTTTTTTTAAAAAAAAAAACGGGTTCGAGTTGAATTCAGGTTTGATTTTTTTGAGGATGAGGTTGCGCCGGATCGGGTTTGAGTTTAAGGTACCCTATTTGACTCGACCTGAAATAATAGTTTAATTTTATTCTAAATATTTATGTATAATTGCTCTAATGTCCATCTCTTTATATATATTTTTCAATTACCTATCTATTTTGTCTAATAAAAATAGAATATTTATTATAATGTTCCCTCTCTATTAACATTTTTTCAATTAGCTCCATATTTTGTAGAATAATAATGAAAATTGATTAATTTTTCTATTTATATCGGGTCTGGTTCGAATTGGGTGAAACACCATAAAATATCGGGTTGGATTTGAGTGAATGTGTTAAATTTTCGGGCCGGGTGCGGATTGATAAAAAATCTAACCCATCCCGACCCACGGTCATCCCTAATTACATGCGTTTAAGAATTAAATTAAAAGAAGATACAAAATTTGAAGGATTAAATTCATCAAATTATCTAAAATTTACATTAAATTAATAAATTATATAAAGGCTTAATGTCAAAATAAGTGTCCAAACTATCATGCTTTTCTCTTTTAAGTGCCTAATTTTTTTTGCCTCTTTTAGGTGCCTAAACTATCATGCTTTTCCCTTTTAGGTGCCTAAACTATTTTTACCCCTTTTAGGTGCCCAAAATATCATTTTTTGTCCCTATTAAGGTTAAATCGAAGCACCTACTTTGACAAAAAAATAATAGTTTGAGCGCCTACTTTGACCAAAAAATAATTGTTTGTGCATTAAAAGGGGCAAAAATAGTTTAGGCACATAAAAAGGAAAAACGAGATGTTTGGGCACCTAAAAGAAACAAAAAATAGTTTAAGCACCTAAAAGAAGAAAATAAGATAGTTTGAGCACTTATTTTAGTATTAAACTTTATGTAAATATTAAAAGTTAAAATAAAACACGTTAATAATTTCATTAACTATTTAATTGTGAATAATTAAAAAGGATAATTATGTCATATGCTGATAGTGAAAACATAACTAATATTACTATAAAAATTAAATTCTTAAACTTTGAATCGTAACTCCTAAAACCTAAATTGAAACCATAAACATAAATTCCAAACCTTACAACCTGAACCAATAAAATTTCATCCATACAATTTAAACCCATAAAACATAAACCCTAAACACTAAATTAAATTTATTTGTTAAAAACAAAATTCCACCGTTAATATATAAAATATTTTGATCGGAAATGAAATACGTTCTATCTAAATAGTTTATCGTATCAATTAATGGCAATTATCTATTGGTCTTAATACAACAAGCACGCGTATATGTTGCAATCCAATTTCCTTAAAGTTGGGCCCTTTTCTTGAGTTGGCTTAGCAGACTTTATCAGAAGTGCAGAGGTCAAAGCCCGCTCATGGCTGCCATAACCCACCAACTTTAGCCCATGTTGGCTACAAAACGAAGCCGACGCCCAACAGGGCCTCTCCACACGATTAACGACTAACGACTCAAAGCGGCAGGAGCGAGCGAGCGAGCGAGGGAGGGAGGGAGAGGGATCTTCTTCCGCAAATTTTAGGGTTTTGGTTGGATTGGTCAGGTCAGTGAGCGCCAAAAAGGAAAATGAAATCGGAACCTTTTTATAATTACTGTGATTACTACTACAACAGATCAACTGTTTTTTTGAATTAAAGTTTTCCTTTAAAATAGAAACAAAATAATTATACGAAGATGGTCAATTTGATTTCGTATTGGGTGATGATTTTGTGTGAGAAAGAGCGTGTGCTTATTATTTGCAGGAAGAGGAAGAGACAGTGTGTGAGAGAGATTTATTAAGAGAGGATCTTTGTGAGAGAGCTTTTGTTTTGAGTGTTAAAGATTTCAAAGATTTTCATTTCTCAGCTCAAGTTCTTCCATTTCTCCATGGACCGGAAGCTTGTGGTTAGTTTCCCGTTCTTAATTTTTTGAAAATTTACGTTTTTGTTGCAGGTTTTGTTGTTGTTGAATTCGATTAATTTTCTTTTCTAGGTTTTGGGAATCCCGTGGGAGGTGGATACGGAAGGTTTGAGGGAATTTATGAGTAAATATGGTGATTTGGAGGATTGTATTGTCATGAAGGTTTTCCCTTTTTTTGTTCTCTCATTTATTTTATTTATAGATTCAATGATTGGATTCGATTGGAGGATTGTGAAAGCTCAAAATTGCTTTATATGTAGAAAAAATTGTAATTTCAATAACTTAACTAGCATGGTTGTTTTTTCTCCCTAAATTTAAATATTCTACCTTAGAAACTTCGAAGATATGTATAAAGAAATGTGTAATTACTTTCCTTGTTTTTCTTATGTTGTTCATTGATATCAATGTTCTTTTTCCATTATATAGGAGCGATCCACAGGTCGATCTCGTGGTTTTGGTTATGTGACATTTGCATCTGCTAGTGATGCTAAGGTCATTGGCCCCCTCAAGCTTTTCTTTCTTTCCGTTAACTTTAAACCATTAATAACAAATAATGCTTGTTTTCATTTTCTACAGCGTGTGCTATCCAGAGAGCATTTTCTTGGGGAGAGAATGCTGGAGGTTAAAATAGCTACGCCAAAGGTTTAACATAAACTTCAGTAGATGCCACTTCCTTTGAAAATTCTTATCGGTTAATCGATAACATCATTTTTGTCATATTGACAGGAGGAGATGAGAGCACCTGTAAAGAAAGTAACCAGGATATTTGTGGCCAGAATTCCACCCTCTGTGGATGAATCAACCTTTCGGAGGTAATTAAGTGCAATATACGATCATGGTTGTGCTGCCTTTTTTACTTTTTGCTCATTATTCTCTGAACATGATTTGTCAACTCTACCCAATAAAACAATGGCTTTGTTTGTTTGAGCATCACGCTCAATGGGTAAAGAAAAAATACTGACCTGTTTTGTCTGCTATGGGAGGAATTAACATAACAATCGGTATATTCTTCTTCACAGGCATTTTGAGGATTATGGTGAGATAACAGATTTGTACATGCCAAAGGTACTCTGTCTCTGTTTTTGTTCTTGCGTCTATGTTATGCTTACGGTTGCATGCAAACGTAGTAGCTCTCTTGTTAGAACTTCCTTAGATTATTATCAAGCATTTGCTTCACAGGATCAAGCCTCAAAATCTCACCGTGGAATTGGCTTTATCACCTTTGCTAGTTCAGGTCAGTTTATCCTGTTCCTGGCTTATTACCTTTCATTTAATTGTCTGCATCAAATGGTTTGCATGCTTTCGTTTGACCTTTGGGATATTTTGTTTGGTGTCTACAAGACTAAAGTTCTACAAGCTATATTCTTGTCTGTTTTTCGAAATTAAAATCCAATTTGTGCAGTTAAGAATCACCTGTTACTTGTTCGAACTTAGTTATAGAAACCGGTTCTTTTCCTCCTCTCTTTTTATGTCCGATAGTGAGATACTTGTTTTACTTGTACAGGTTCTGTGGAGAATCTGATGGCTGATACTCATGAACTGGGAGGTGCTACCGTAGTAGTTGATCGAGCAACACCCATTGGCATTTTGTTTTCGTATTCTATTCCCCTGTAAATTTCACACCCAATGTGTGTGTATGGGTAATATCACTATTTTGATATTATGTTGACAGGAAGATGATTTCAAGCCTACAAGCAGAATGTCACAGGGCGGATATGGTGCGTATGATGCTTACATTTCTGCTGCTACTAGATATGCTGCAGTTGGTGCTCCTACCTTGTATGACCATCCTGGTCCAATGTATGGAAGTAAGTTCCTTTCCTACCTGTGACTTTGATTTGTGGAATTACTTTTTACTTATGTTGTACTTTTCCCCCCCTTATGTTGATGAACTAGGAGGGGAGTCCAGTCAAGGGATGGGAAAAAAGATATTTGTTGGCAGGCTCCCTCAGGAGGCTACTGTTGATGATCTGCGCCAGTATTTTGGTAGATTTGGTCGAATTATAGATGTTTATATTCCTAAGGTAAAAGTGATGAAATGTCATGTAGAAGTGAGAGATGAATTGAAGCCATTTGATCGAGTCGAGTAAAAAAAATTTGAGTTATTCAAGTTGACACGTCATATTTTATAAATCAAACTTCATTTGAAATTTTTTCGATTCAAGGCGAGTTTATGAAATTCAAGTCGAGTTTTCGAGTTCCTATACAAATTTAATTGTAATTATTTATCATGTTATAGTACAATTTTATTCGAATTTAAACGACCTTCTCTAATCATATAAGATATGCATATATATTACTTCATATTTTTTCATACGTGGCATATTTTTTTTATATTAGGAAAAATTAAGGGACTCGACTTGAACTTAAAAATCAATCCACTAATTATTAAAAATTTCGGGCTATTCAAATTTCAATTTTACAACTCAGACTTTATTTCAATTTTTTTCGAGTCCAAGTCGATTTTATGACATTTCAAGTCGAGTTTTTTCGTCTCGAGTCAAAAAAATTCGGTTTTTATCGAGTAGAGTCGAGTTTTGCTCACCGTTTAGGCTTGAATGCTCTTACAATGTAGGACCCCAAGAGATCTGGCCACAGAGGTTTTGGTTTTGTATCTTTTGCTGAAGAGGGAGTTGCAGACAGAGTATCTCGTAGGTCTCATGAGATTTGTGGACAACAGGTACATGGAAACAAACTTTTATTTTCTTTCCTCATACTTTATTGCCACCTTACATTTGAGGCCTGGTTCGTGATACCCTTTTTTATTCATGATTATAAGAATTTATGCATTTTAGGAGGCTAAACAGGCCAAGTATATGTTAAATTTATCCTGCCACAATATTCATTTTTACTGTTATGGAAATTAACTCTAGTTCTGAGATTATGCTCTGATTTTTATTTTATTTTTTTTTTGGGGGGGTGGGGGGTTATTTTTTACTACCATGAATTAATTAGAGAACTGCAATTTATTATCTTCACAGCTGTGAGTTGAATTGTTAATTCCATTATGCACTAAGGTCATTATGGACTATATGTGCTTTTTAATGGCTAAATTGTGGTTATCTGTGTTACAAGATCTGCAATGTAGGGGGGGGGGGGAGCGCTCTGCAACTATAAAAAGAGAGCAGTTTCACTTGAAAAAAATTTCGAAATCCTCTTGCAATGACTACATGATAGTTAATAGGTAAGAGGGGCGTACTCATCTACAGTTATGCCCCTTTGTTTTAGTTCTCTCTACCTTCTATTCTCTGAACTGCAATGAAAATGTTGCAACTTATGTTGATTTAAACTCGTACTATTTTAAATCTAAACTTGCTTTTCAGGTGGCAATAGATTCAGCAACGCCTGTTGATGACGTTGGCCCTAGTTTCATGATGAATCCTGTTGGACCATTTAGAGGTTTTGGTGGTCCAATGCGCCCCTTCGGTAGGATGTATGGAGGCCTGCATTATGACGATGTGAGTATAAATACATACATATATACACATAGACGTATTGGAAACAACTTAAACATTTAAATTGGGACTTAGGTTCACTTTGAAACAAAGGTGATCTAATTTTGAAATTAACCCATTTCATAGAATGAAATTCATGTTCAGACATAAACAGAGTTACTTTTACCCTTTTCTGGTCCTTTAGTCATTTACTTATTTATTATGCATTTCTTATTTAGCAGTGGGGTTATGCCTTTGGAAGTACAAGGCCATCGAGAGCAGATTGGCGATACCGACCATACTAAGCAGCCATGGAATTGCTATGATCTTTTTCAGATGTCAACTACTGAACAATCTTGACTATTACCCTGATGTGATTGTAATTCTGATTATAAATCACGTTATGCTGGACATACTTTTCATTGTGTACAAATTGAAGCATCTAATTAACATTTTTAACAGTGTGCTGCCTGTCTTTTCCAAACCCTTTCTCCTGGAACTCTGTCGGTGGTATGTTGTCAAGTTTCAATTGTTCCTCCCTAGGGGTGAGGAAATTTGCTATTAAATTGACAACCTAAGGAAGAGAGGGGGTTGTCAACTAAAAATTTAACCACTTGCTCTAAATATTATTGAAAAAGATGTATATATTTGATTGCTGACGTATGAAGCTTGTCTCCTTGAGTTCTAATACTCAGAGTTCAAAGGGTTTTTCACCAACTTATAAAACAGTAAAGCAATATATAGGACCAACATATTGTGGTCAGTGGACATTGAAGTGAAGACCATAAAAGATAATATTTCATTCAAAACATCCACCAAGAACAAGAGCTTGAAATCTGCCGTCTCCTGAACCATTGAATCTAAAATTCTATGATACTTTACATGAAAGATTAGGGGAAGCCGAGAAACCAGCAGGCATTTAACAAACAAAAAAAAATCGGAAACAAAATACTCCATTGCTAAGATAATACTTTGAGCCCATGGAGAGGATATTTGATGTACAGAAAAACTCAGAAACTAGAAACCATTGCAGGTGAAACAACTGCCGAGATAACGCAAGCGGATATGGAAGAATGTAAACTTTGCTGAAGTCTTTGGAGTCTGTTCATCCTCATTGCCTGATATTGAATCTCTCATTTCTTGAGCTTTAATCTGAGAAGTTCTCAGCTTTCTCAAGATCTTATCCATTGATGCTTACCTCTTCTTTTCTAATTTCATCTGATAGTAAGATACATGAAAAATGCAGGAGAAATAAATATAAGAAAGCTTAAACAACTGGATATAGATAAAAAAAAAAAGGAAACAAAAACAGAGTTCCTGTGTGCATGTGAACCTCTAGTTTTCGAATGGCTGCCTCGGCTTTTGCTCTCGGCAGATTCTCCCATGCACTGATCTTTGCTTCCTCTCTTTGCAGCCCGCAAAATCTAGTTGAAAATATTTTTTCAAAGAAATTCTGACCCTTTTATTTCACTCAACTACTCCCCTAGTTTCTTTTGGATATTAATATTAATGCTCCCCTGAAATCATGCAGTTCAATCTAGGAACTCAATGTGGAAATTTACTTGGAACACTAAAAACTAGCATTGAATGAAAGATATTAACTATATTTCATCCAAGTTAGATTCCAGGGATATTGATGGAAAGTTTTGTGGTCCCAACTATTGGAAGTTATTGGAACTCTAATCTTATATGAAAAAAGCAGTGATCTTGGTCCCCCCCCCCCCCCAATGAAGCTAGTGAAAATTACATTCTACACTTTGTTAAGCAAAGTAGAACATGTATTTGTGGGAATTCTAAATTCAGATCATACATTAATTGTGTTCTAATTGCATCATGCAGGACCGGAATTAAGGAAGAATGCAATAAAAACATACTTTGAAAGGCTTGTTGAAGCCTCTGAGATATCCAAGGATAAAGCAGAAGCCGGGGCACTGTTTCGGTAGAAGTCTTCAAAATCCAGTTCGCGTTTCTTGATTCTTCTCGATCCATGTCTTTTTGAGCAGTTAGTAACAGTGGCTCGCTTGTCTATCTAAACTTCCCTGATGTCCAGTTTAGAAGGATGGTCATTGTTGATCACGGCAGGAAGAGGAAGGATAGGAGGAGGTGAATGGCCAAATGAAGACCTCTCTCTCGGCGATGAGTGGTTGCTACTCTCGTCTGGGCTCATTTGTGTTGCCATATCCCTCCGTGAAACTGCACGATTGATCATCATTTCGGCATCCTTGATCTCATCAAGTTTTTCATCTGGAAATTTGATCCAACATCAGAAGTTTGAAGCCAGTATGAACATATACAACGCGTAAACTAGCCCTTGTAACATACAAAGTGTCTTACATCTAAATCATTCGAGTTCGACCAACACAACTTCAACGATATAGCCTTCTTATTGTAGTTCCAAGCCACAAACTCAAATGCAATTTCAAGCTAACATAACTAAAGCTAGCATATGATTCTTCTGCACCCTGGTTCCAAAGTTCCCCTACCAGATGCATAATTAAGAACTTCATCATTCACAATTAGTCATTACAGATTACATATTCAACAGAACTGGTATTGATTGTTAGTATATCTTATGTGCAATTTGAAGTTCAATCTTAAAATTGGGTTTTTGGGGGGTTCGATTATCCTACTTAATGTTCTTTAGCTTTTCCTTCAGATCAGCAGATAAAATTCTATGAAACATTAGCAGAACTGATGTACCTTGAGAGCTTGGCAATGATGGCTCACTGACTAACCAAATCTGACCATCCAGGTATAATAGCGGATCCAGCCCCACAGCCATCACCCTGCACCATACAAGACTGGTTTCCGTCACCATCTCCGCCATGTGCAGCGGCGGAGACGGCAGCTCTACAACCAACATAATGAACGGAAACCCCATCCGCCATCAAAACCCCAGTTGAAAAAGGAGACCCCGCCATCAAATTCCTCACACTCCCACCTCCTCCACCGTCAAGTAAGTTCATGGACGGCGAGCCATTGGAGTAGAAAGCAATCCCCGGAGGCACAATTGGCCCGCTTTTAGACTTCGGCCGCCTCTGATACTGATAGTTTACATTCTTGCTAACACCATAACCCAAAACGGGGCTACAAATCCACCTCTCCGCATCTTCCCATTTCGAAGGCAACGTCCTCCCACTGTAAAAAGGTGTCAAAGATGAAGCACTGATATGTCTTCTGCTACCGCCATTACTGTTAGCTGAAGAACGCGGAACTCGCTCCGAACTCCAACCTTTTTGACTCACCGCGACGCCATTATCACGGAAATCCGAAGCTCCTGGGCTTGGAAAAGCACCCAGATGGCTCAAAGAAACAGACCCTTTCTTCATTAACCCTCTCAATCACCAAAAAGTCTTACCCTTTTAGCTCAGCTTTACACAGTGCCACAAAGAGCTAAATTTGAACAAAATAAGATTGGTTGTTTTGGTTTGCGGGCAAGCATATCCAAAAGGGTCAAGAAATTGTTTGAAAGCTGAACTTTTTTTTTACCGTTCTCTGTAGCTATTTTCTTCATTTTATCTTGTTTTGGGGAAAGCTATCCATTTTGTTGGGTACAAAGATTTGTTTGCATCCAAGACAAGGCCGATGAAGGGTGTTGGGTTCATTGAGAATGAAAAATGCCAAAACAGTGCATCAAATCATTGAATACAAAAGCTAAGCATGTTGACGAACTTTGCATTAAACGCTTTTTAACAGGGTTAAAAGCTGTATCTATCCAAGACAATGATGGTATTTCATCGTTTTCTACGTATTCATTCTTTCTTACTGCTCCATGAAATCTCAGATTTTCAAGTAAAACCACACGGATAAGACAACAAAAAAGGCACCCAGAAAGATAAAAGAGTATGAATGAATATATCCATAAATGGTTGAGCAATGACCAATGAGAACAGGGAGGCTGTATAGTGAGTATATATAAGCATTGTTCATACTTGGCATTGTCTCGTGTTGGTTCCTTTACAATAGAAGAAACTAAAATGTTTTTCTTAGGGATGTAAAAAAGGCACGCAGAAAGATAAAAGAGTATGAATGAATATATCCATAGATGGTTGAGCAAATATAGTGTGCCTTGTAATTACTAATTTTATCTCGAGCGTTAATCTATTTTTATATTTTATATTTTGTAATAACGGGTTTTACTTATCTACTTTATTTATTTATATAATTTATAAATAAAAACTCGAAAAAACAAAAAAAAAGACTATTAGTATTATTATTTGCTTATTACAATTATGTATATATATGTGTAATACTTTCTATTATTATGTTATTATTCATTTTAAAAATCCCTTAAATATTATTAACATTATTTGTTATTATCACTATTGTTATATTGTTATTATTCTAAAATAGAAATTAAAAAAAGAAGCCAAAACAAAAAAGAAAAAAATTTATTAAACTTAATTAAATAAAGGTCCGCATATATATATAGGGATGAGATCCAGTTACATGATGTAAAACTCATTTAGTTTTACACTAATCCATGACCATTGGATGAGTGAAATGGATGGATGAGATTAACAGTAGAAAATGTGAAGATTATCACTTGAAAAAAAGATAAGGAAATAATCTGAGCCATTTATTACCCTCATCCAACGGTCCAAAAACTGTGTAAAAGTAATTGAGTTTTACACAGTGTAAGTGGATCCTAACCCATATATATATATAAGGAGTCTAGTCCATTTACAATTAAAATAATAAGCCCAAAAAATAATAATAGAATATAAATACATTTTGGTCCGATAAGGGCCCAAGCCTAAAAACTTTAATCTGCCCTATCTATCTTTTTTGTCTTTGGCGCAGCCGGCTCCTAGCCGTTAGATCTGGGGCAAATCTAACGACCCAAGATCAAGACGGGGAAGATTTTAGAGCCTCCACACGCCCGCCTCTTTGGCTCCCCACGCGCGTGTTTGGTTCACGTCTAACCTCTCAGCTCCTCCACGCCGTCTGCCATGATTCAACCTATGTCTCCTCCTCGATCAAGCATAAGCAAAATGCAACAATGCAAAGCCACAAAGCATCAGATAACAAATATGGTAAAGATGACATGCAAACAAAAAACAACAACCAAGGTCAACTAGACAAAAGGCAGAGAGCAAGGTGAATCCGGCTAAAGATTTCAAAGGGCAACCAATAGCATTATCCGATATGTTTTCTTTCAATTTAAAATTCGTGTAACAATCAAGGGCTATATAACCAAAGCTCCAAACATTGTAAACCCTAGTTCGGAATGGGGGAAACAACTGATGTTTCGGAGAACAAACAATACAAAAATAACTTTTGAGGTATATTTCCTTGATGTTCATAGCATACATACGAAATAAAATTAGGGTTTAGTGTTTACCGAGGAGTCGATCCCTCTTTTCGACATTTCTTCTTCTCAACGCTCGTTGTTCTCCCTCGCTGGCGATAAGCCAACCAGCCTCTTCGAGGCCGCATGTGGTGAGTCGGCAAAAGGATGAGCAGACAAGGGAGTTTGTTTTCAGTTTCTATTTCCAAAAAAGGGTTTTCGTGGTTTTCAAGTGGAATGAGGCTTAGGTCTAGGTAGACCAGGGTTTAAAAGTGAAAAAAAGAGTATTTTTGGGTTGAGTTCGAGAAACGCCAGTCGCCGTTGAGTAGTGGCCGATGCGGCGGAAAAACTACTGGAATCTGGAAATTGAGGAGGTTTTTGGGTTTAGGGATGAACACCATGGCGGTGTTCATCCTCGTTTCAGAGAAAAAATGAGAGCTTTTTGGGTGAACCAGCTTGATCGAGTTAGAAAAGAGGGGCCTAGTGCCTTATAATTTGGGCTTTATACTCAGTCCTCTTTTAAAAATGGGATAATTCTATTTTAAATCCCTCTGCCCTTTGATAATAACGCCCGCGGTCCTTCCGCCTATTTTAATCACGGCCTTAGTCCCTGAGTTTCTTTATCTTTGTCGTTTCGCCATATTCTTCATAAATGCTAAATGCTTGTCCCTTTTCTATTATTTTTCTTCAATTTTAGTCATTTTTTGTTCATGTTCGTTTATGTTCCTTGTCATGATTTAGGTGCATGTATGCGACATGTATATAGTATCTGTTACATAATATGTAGTTTATGTGTATAATATATGTTATATATAATATAGTTTTTATGTATGTAATGCATGACATTTATAATATAGTTTCTAAGTACATAACATATGACAAATAACATATAGTTTTTATGTATAATATACGTAACTTTTATTATATACATAGTTTCTATATAACATGTAATATACATTCTTAGTATATAATATATGATTGTAAATATAAGATATAATATGTATAATATATGTTTATAATATATGGTTTATTATGTGATACTACTTGTATATATTACTATATAATATAATTGATATATGTTATATATATTTCACATGTTGGATATATTTTGTCATCCCTTTTTGTGCATGATTCATTTTCTTGTTTATTTGCCCTATTTTAGATAGTTGGTTCTTAGAACTTAATTTAATTAATTTAAAACATACCCTTGGCTTAATGGGGTGTGTGTTTAGATTAATTAGACTAAGTATAGATTCTTTTAGATTAAGTGAAACTTAGGTTTTGAGCCTTTTAAGATAGTTTAGGGTAATTTAATTTGATTAATCTAAAGTGTGCGCTCGGCTTATTGGGGCATAATCTTTAGATTAATTGAGTTAGATTTAGGATTAGATTTTTTTTAGAGTCATAGTTAGATTTAAGGTTTGAATTAGCTTAATCAATTTAAATCCTTGGCTTATTCGGATAAATGTTAAATTCATTGAACTAATAGAACACCTCTTAATTACCCCTTAGGATAAAATTGGCAAAACTTAGACGAACACTTAATTCAAATAACGATTTAATTAATTTGATTCATTTTAAATAGAATCCGTGACTTATTGGTATACTAGTTTAAAATTAATTAAATTAATTATCGTTCAAGATAATTTGTAAACCATTAGGAGTTCTTTTTAGGGTTAATAAATTTAGGGATAATATTAGATTAACCTAGCTAATAATTAGATCATTAATTAAATTTTTATAATTTGGGCCTTTTAAGATAAGACTTTAGCGGGCCTAGGATTTTAATTTTCAAGCTCTTCCTTGCCATGCATTTCTAATTGTTATTCATACGACCTCTAATTTTATAATCAGGCATGAAAATTAGTTAATTTAAACCCTAAAAAGGAGGTATTCGTTAATTTCGATATTTGTGTCGTAACAGTCATGGCTCAATAGATGTTGAGCAAATGTTCGAATTAATCCCTACTGTCCGAAGGTAAACATTAATTAAAAGTTGACAAACCATATCATCATGTTTAAATGCTTGCATCGTGCATAAAGGTGATGTACGGGATTCGAACCACAAATTAACACGACAGTCGACCTTATTCGATGTCAGTTTAATATATGGTTCGTTTATCATCACCCTTATTAATTAAATGTTTAATTAATTTGAACCCACCAATTTGACTAAGCCCACTTAACTAGAGTTCATACTCAATCGAGGACATTTACTTAGCGTTAATTTGAATTTCGTCCATTTCCATCGACTAAAAGCAATATATGATTTGGTACCGATTTCGGGCGTTGTGGGGGTGCTAACCCTTCCGCACACGTAACCAACTCTCGAATCCAATTTCACGAGTCTCTGATTTTGTGGTGTTCGGTCTACCTTAGCTAAATGATCGGTGGTGACTCCAAGTACTTTTATTTTTAAAAGGAGAAAAATATTTTTCAATTTCAAAAAAGGTCGCTACATGTATATATAAGATTTGTTCATACTTGGCATTGTCTCGTGTTGGTTCCTTTACAATAGAATAAACTAAAATGCTTTTGTTAAGGATGTAAAAAACTGACCCAACTCGAGAATTCGACTGAAATCTGCTCGAGTCAGAACTTGGTTTGACCCGAGGATGGGATGACCTAAAGTCAATTTGTAACCGACTATTGTTGACTTGAACTCGAGTTGGACCTGTTATTACCGAATTGAACATGTTACTATGGACCCGAAATCCTATCTGCACCTGACTGAAACAAACCCGAACTTGAGACTGACCTGGCAGATAACTAATACTACTCGACTGAATCGACCTGAGATCCAATTTTACCCAACCTGTTTTGAACTTGACCTGTTAATTGACCTGGCTTGTTTTGAACCCGACCTGTTGTTGACCTAAACTGATATTGATATGGCTTGATATTTACCTAACATGTAATTGAGGAAGTCTATGATTTGTTGATTTGATGAATTTAAAGTGTTGATTAATGTAAAGTATTAAGTGTTGATAAATGTAAACTATTAATTTTTTAAATCAATTTAAAGTGTTAAATAATCTTTTTTGTTATACATACATATATAATCAATTAAAAATATATATAAAAAATGAAAGATTGGATTTAGATATTCATTTGACACTACTACGTTTGAAATTTTGTTAAATAATTTATTTTTAATAACATGTTATATTATGCTTAGTAATAATTCAATATGCTTAGTAATAATTCAATATGCTTAGTAGTAACTCATTCAATATAAATTATTTGTGAAGTTAATAAGAATTAACATACCTAAATTCATTTTTAATGACATGTTTCAAGTTTAGTGTAATTGGAGTTATGAGATTAGTTGAGGGATTCAGGGATTAGGCTTGTACTTTAATTATTTTTTATTGTAAGATTCAGGGGTTGAAGTTTGGGGTTTAGGTGCAAACATGTCAAGTTGAGTGTTTGGGGTTATGGTATTAGTTTAGGGATTTGAGGTTTATTTTTGTTCATAGTAGTCCCTAATTTTTAACCGAATTGACCTCAATTTATTTCAAAATTTTCTAGTTTAGTCAAATGTTTTAAATATGATGATATTTTTTCATTATAGTCCCTGAAACTTTATTTTTAGCCAAAATTGACTCATATACATTTCTATTTTTGGTAATTTAGTCGAATAATATTTTTGTTTATTCTAGTCCCTACAATTTAATTTTTAGTCAAAATTGCCCCATGTTTATTTATATTTTTTGCAATTTAGTCCAATTTATTCTAGTCCCTAAAATTTAATTTTTAATCTAAATTGACCATATTCTTTTTTTAATTTAGTCCAAAATTAAAAAAAAATCGCATATTTTTTAGGGATTCGGCCCGCTCAAATCCCAATGAACCAAACGGTCCAAACTCCAATCCCATATTTCAATTTAAAAAGAAATTGAAACAAGAAAACAAGAACAACAGTTAAGCTAACAAATGAATGAAAAAATCTCGCCTATTTTTAGGGGATATTTGTACTTTAGGTCCTTACTAGTTTAGGAGCTTTACACTTAGGTCTTTTTTTATCCTTTAGTTTTAGTTTGATTCATTTTAGTCCCAGTTTTAGTTTATTTTCCTTAGACCTTTACGTTTAGGTTTTTTTTAATTAGATCATCCTTCATAAAATTATTTAATAATTAAACCTTATAAAGGCCCAATTTATTTCGGTTGTACCCAACCCAAAACGATCGATGGGGATTCTAAACGTTTGACGGGTTTTTGAAGGCCCAATTTATTTTGACCCAGAAAAAAATTTAGGGATTGATGTTTGGGGTTTAGGGGTAATTGTGTCAAGTTGAGTGTTTGGGCTATGGGGTTAGTCGAGGGATTAGAAGATTATGTTTGCACTTTAATTATTAGTGATTGTAAGATTTAGGTGTTTAGTTGGGGTTTAAGGATAACTGTGTCAAGTTGAGTGTTTGGGGTTATGGGATTAGTTTAGGGATTAGGGGATTAGGCTTGCACTTTAATTATTAGTGATTGTAAGATTTAGGTGTTGAGGTTCGGGGTTTAATGGTAAATGTGTCAAGTTGAGTGTTTGGGGTTATGGGGTTAGTTTAAGGATTAGGGGATTAGGCTTGTACTCTAATTATTAGTAATTGTAAGATTTAGGGGTTGATGTTTGGGGTTTATGGTTATAATATATGTTTCAAGTTGAGTGTTTGGGGTTATAAGATTTGTTTAGGGATTAGGGGATTCAAGGATTAGGCTTGCACTTTAATTATTAGTGAATATAAGATTTAGGGGTTGAGGTTTGGGGTTTAGGGGTAAATGTGTCAAGTTGAGTGGTTAGTTGGGGTTATGAGATTAGCTTAGGGATTCGGTTTGCACTTTAATTATTAGTGATTGTAAGATTTAGGGGTTGAGATTTGGGGTTTATGGATTCGAATTTACCACTATTTATTTTAAAATTTTCTAATCTAGTCCAATGTTTTTTAATATGATGACATTTTTGTTCATTATAGTCCATAAAACTTTATTTTTAGTCCAAATTGACCCATATTCATTTATTTTTGTAATTTAGTCTAATATTTTTATTCATTATAGTCCTTAAAACTTTATTTTTATTCTAAATTGACCTCTATTTTTTTTAATTTTAGTCCAGTGTTTTAAATATGATGATATTTTTATTCATGTTAATCCCTAAAATTTTATTTTTCACCGAAATTGACCCTTATTAATTTCTAATTTTTGTAATTTACTCCAATATTTTAGATATGAATCATTTTAATCTTTTTTTGTAAATTGACTAAAACAGTAACGATCGAAAATATAAGCGATCATTTTAATCTTTTTTAATTAAATGACCAAAACAGAATACGCCCCAAACAAAAGATACACTCCGCGTAAATGACCCTAATAATAATAATTAAAGTAGTTATAAAGAGAGGATTTACATTTCTTAATTAAAAACAAAACCTTGGAAGCATATCCAAAACAGGGCGGATCCAAGGTCTGGCCCCTCTCGGCTACTTCAAATATTTTAAGCGTTAAATTTCAAATATTTAAACATAAATTGAAGTTTTCGTTTTTCGTTGGCTTTAATATAGTTTTTTTAATGGTCTTAGATATTCTTAATTCTTTGACAATGCATTGACTTTAATATAGTTTACAAAATATTAATTCAATTTAATTAATTTTTTATTTGATTTGATTTAGTAAATTTTGAATTAACTTTGATTGATAAATAAATCTTATCAACCCAACTATTTTTACCGTAAAAAACTAATTACTTCAAACTTTTTTCTCAATTTGATTCAATTTAATTGAATACTCATCTTAAAATCTAACGACTATGGTACCGAATTATAAAATTTAATATATCTTTTCCTATTATTAAGGTTTAAACCCATCAAAATAGTTCTGAATACTTTAGCCCTGTTAGTTTTAAACCCATCGAATATGTATTTTTTGTTTAACCCCCAATCTAATTTTTTCTATTCACAACGTCAGAATTCGAACCACTGAACTTGCTTAAAAAATCTAATGTCTCATCCTACTAGACCAACTATGTATTTATTTTGACTTTACATTGTAACGAATGGTTTTAATTATAAATATTCAAATATGTTTGTTAATGTAATCGTAACAAGTTGAACAACAAAGAAATGTTAACAACCATAGAAAATCTAAATTCATTTTTTAATAATCTAAAGTAGTGTAGACAAAGTATTTGAAATCGTCTCTCCTAAGATAAATATCATCCACTTAAGTAGAATTTGCTCATATATATTATTAACCCTTTGACAATCCACATACGTCTTGTAGACAAAGTATTTAAAACCGTTTCTCCTAAGATGAATATAATCCACTTTTTCACTAGATACTTGTTGGGTTCAAAAATTTAAATTCATTTTGGGAGACTAATAATAATAACGAGAGTAAATGACATGAATGAGTGGTCCATTGAATTAATTTTGTAGCAGCTGGTGCCCATTGCTGAGCGTAGGGAAGTGGAGTAGAATTTACAAATAAAAAAAATTCTTGAAGCAAAAGAAAAATAAGATAATTATTCAAAATGTTAATTTTATCCAATAGTAGAATTTATTCCAGGAGTAGGGTGGCTAGAGACGCACAATGACCGAGACTTGGATAAGAAATTTAAAATTTTAGCTAATTGACTCAATCTAAATTAATAATTTATAGAAACATTATATTACTTAAATTTTTAATTTAATAATACAATAATAGTTTTAGCTTTTAGGTTGGATCAGGGCGAAGGGATCCCATGAGAGATCTAATGGCCATATATAAATTGCTAAATAATAAGTACTGTTTTGAACATTTTCTATAAAAAGAGAGGAACAGAAAGTGATTTAGAGAAGGTTTTATTCATGTCACTCTTGGCAAATAATACCAACCTCTCTTTCTCTCTCTATATATATAAAAGAATAACAAACTATTTAACAACAATATATTTGAAGTTTAAATAATAGATAATAAAGCTGATAATGTTGCCAGAGAAAAGGAAGAATCTCAACGACAAGATAACGGTGGTTGAATAATCTTATCATGCCCCCACAAGATGGACAGCGTTGAAGCGAGGCCAATTTTGTTAACGACGTTAACGAACTGTTGGCGAGGTAACGGTTTTGTGAGAGCATCAACAAGCTGGTCGGTAGTGGAAATATGAGACACACGAAGACAACCACTTTGTACTTGTTAACGAATGAAGTGGTAGTTTAGTGCAACATGCTTCATACGAAAATGATATACTGGATTAGCACAGAGATGTGTGGCTCCAACATTGTCGCAATATATCACTGTTGTTCTGCTATGATGACACTGAGTTCAGACAGAAGGGAGCACAACCAACGTAACTCAGTAGCTATATCAGCCAAGGAGCAATACTCAGCTTCGGTAGAAGATCGAACGACCGTTTTATGTTTCTTTGAGCTCCAAGACATGAGATTGCGACCAAGATAGATAATATAAGCACTTGTAGAGGTAAAACCATCATTGTCACCAGCCCAATCAGCATCAGAGAAAGCATGAAAGGCAAGAGGCGAATGCTGATGGATGGAGAGGCCATGATCCAAGGAAACATAGAGATAGCGCAATAGTCCTTTGACGACAGTCCAATGTTCGGTCGTGGATTGATGCATAAACTGCGATAGCTTGTTAACATCATAAGAGATATCGGGTCGTATTAACGAGAGATACTGAAGATTGCCGACAATGGTGCGATAAGCAACTGCATCTGCTAATTGTCACGCCTGAGAAGAGGCGGGGTCATTAATCCCACACCGGAAAGGAAAAGGGAGGTCTTGGGATATAAATACGGTGGTGTTGCACATCCTATCAGACATGTCTTTTGGGTAGAGGGTAATGGCCCCGTGACAAGTGGTATCGGAACGACCCTTTGACTGCCCGATTTCACGCCGAGCGCCCATGAGTGGGGTAGGCATGGTGGATAATTGTGACAAGGTGGCCCATCACGAGAGCGGGAGCTCGTGACGAGGGCGTCACGAGGTTGAGTGGGGGATAATGTCTCGCCTGAGAAGAGGCGGGGTCATTAATCCCACATCGGAAAGAAAAAGGGAGGTCTTGGGATATAAATACGGTGGCGCTGCACATCCTATCAAACATGTCTTTTGGGAATAGAGTAATGGCCCCGTGACATAATGGGGAACCTTAATGTAATGCAAAAGACACAGATAAGGACATAGGTGTTGAAACCAGTTTAGCTTCAGTCATTTGAGCTCTATGAAGAGGGTCATCAATGTATTTGCATTGACTAAGAAATAAACCATCAGCATGGGGAATGGCCTCAACACCAAGAAAATAATGCAAGTGACCAAGATCCTTCAATGAGAATCGAGCGGATAGGTGATGGAGAAACTGAGATAATAGTTGTAGAGGTATTGCCAGTAACGATGAGATCATCAACATAGATAAGAAGATAAATCACAATACTTTGGCTACGAAAGACAAACAACGAGGCGTCGATAATGGAGTTGATAAATCCAAAAAATAGCAAGAATGACCGTAATTCATGATACCAAGCACACAGAGCCTGTTTAAGCCTATAGATAGCTTTTCGAAGCAGACACACATGATTAAGATTATCACGATCGATGAATCCCGGAGGCTGAGACATAAACACATCCTCTAAAAAGGTGCTTTGGAGGAAGGCGTTATTGACATCAAGCTGATGAAGGGCCCAACCATGACTAACAGCAAGGCTAAGTACCAGACACACCATGGTTGGTTTAACAACCAGAGTAAAAGTTTTAATGAAATTGACACCCGGGTGTTGATGGAAGCCTTTTACGACTAGACGGGCTTTGTACCTATCAAGAGAGCCATCAGGATGATATTTAGTGCGGAATATCCATTTACAACCTACCAAATTTTGAGTAGGCCATAACAGAACAAGCTCACATGTTCCATTGCGAAGAAGAACGTCAAATTCATTGAACATGACATGCATTCACTGAAGGTCTTTTAAGGCCTGAGTAACCGTGGTTGGTTCACGGTTAAGGTGGTGGAGTTTTGCATGAAGGTTGACTTTTTGAATGATTTTGTGTATATTATGTTTGGAATGAGTAACAATGCTGGAAGGGGATAAAGGTGATTGTATGGTGGTGTTGGTTAGTAATTCAGGTTGACTGGAGGTGAGGAGGGTTGGTAATTCAGGTTGATTAGTTGTAGTGTTTGGTGAGACAGTTTGGTCTAGTGTAATTGGGGAAGATGGTTGAAGGTTTGGATCGGATGAAGTGGTGGAAGAAGATAGAGCGTTAAAGGCGGGTGTAGTGGTAGGTGTTGAGGCAGATAAAGTAATGATTGATATAGACAAGGAACACCATTCAAAAATAGTAACGGGAGCAGCTCTCAGGAGAGTGGGAGCAATTTGTGTAAAAGAGAAGACGATTTCAATAAAAAAAAACATGACGAGAAGTATAAGGCAACAGAAAGACGTATCAAGGTAGAGATAGACACTCTAAGTAGACAAGTAACCAACAAAGAGACAAGGGGTCAATCTGGGTTCAAGTTTATGAGAGGCATAGGGATGTAATCAGGGATAACAAAGGCAACCAAGGCTTCGAAGTTTGCTATAATTAGGAAGAGTGCTGAAAATTTTGACGTTTGGGGAGTCATTGTGAAGGGTAGACGTAGGTATACGGTTTATAAGATAAACAACTGTAAAACGGCATATGACCAATAGGATAGAGATATTGAGGCATGGGAAAGAAGGAGAGACCAATTTCTACTATATGTCGGTGTCGACGTTTAACAATGTAACACCCTCTTCCCGGCCTGGTAGAGAATTGGGTTGAAATATGTTACCGGTGTTTAATACGGTGATTGGAATACAATAACCACCCGATAACGATGACTTAGTGACATGATCTCAAAACAATGAGGTCAACGCAACAGTATAATAATCTATTTCTTGAGTTCGGACCAATTTAAAACTTTTATAACCTTTAGGGGCTAAATAGTAATTTCTATAATTTAAGGGTCCTTACTGAATAATAAACTTACCGCAATGAGATTCATTCTTTAATCAATGAACATGTAAAATTTCACAACTATCAAAAGTCATTTGCTTAGTCAATTAAAAAATATACCGAATAGTGACCATATTACAAATTTTCAAACTATTTCCCATAACTTTTAACTAACTTACTTGAATCCGTACCGATACTCAAAAATGTCGTATCGGTACGCCTATGTCATGACCGGTAATATAGTAGAAATCAGTGAACTCGTATCGATATGTGCCTATCCGTATCGATATGCCATGACCAATATCAGATTACATAAATTCCAATAACAAAAAACTCATATCGGTACAGCTAGGGACCGTACCAGTATAGGTTGACCATGTTGACCCATTTTGATACGCCCTAAGGTCGTATCAATGTATTTATTTTGCTAAATTCTAATGTTGACTTTCCGTATCGATATGCCCCTTTGACGTCAGGATACACCCTGTTGACCGATGTTGAGCAAGTCCAAATATGCATACCCGTATCGATACGCCATCACCCGTATCGATACGCCATGTACTTTAATGACAAATTTTGTCTGATTTTTATCAAATTTAACCTATCAAATAATGTTCAAATTCAATGAAACTTTACCAACAAGTTTATAACTTGATAATCTACTAGCATGCCAAATTTCAAGTCAAGATGAATCCATTTACTAGATTTTAACTTTCTTGAGCTAATTGTGCTAATTTTACCACTTTTAGCCAAACTTAAAAGGGTCATTTAGGGCCCTTTAGGCTTTTACAAACCACTAGCAATATACACACAACAAAAGAGCTAAAAGTGACTAGTCTAACTACTTTGCCACCATTCTAGGAGTTCGTAGGGATGATATACATTACTTTAACCTTGTAGTGACTTGCCAAACTTCCAACGATCCCCAATCTTGCAACGATGACTTTTAACTTGAAATGCATGAAATGAAGTGCATTAGGCATACTTTGCCTAGTGAGGTAGTCATAATCAACAATAAGTTCAACGGCGTGCAATTCAAATTATGCTAGGATTATATCAATACTATGGATATATCAATCTATGACTGTTTCAATACTATGACAATATCTAAACTATGGCAATATCAATGTTATGGCAACATTCAATGCTAGGAAAATATTCAATGCTATAACCATAACCAATGTTATGACCATAATCAATGCTATGACAATAACCAATGCTATGACAATGTTCAATGCTATGTCCATATTCAATAATATATATAACATTTAACAATAGTTTTCCTTGGATCGAAACAAGATAGTGGATACGCGAATTCCTACGCCTCGCCAAATGAATGAATGGTCTAGTTCCTCCGCCTCGCCAATTGACCAATATCACAAACATCCCTCCGCCTCGCCACAATAAAGGTCATAACCCAAGGACCATAGTTCACCCGTACCAATGAGCTCATGAAATATATGACATGCCAATTGTATCCAATGTCCTTTCGAATCCAAGGTTATTTACCAATTTCAATATCATTATTTCAATGGTAATATCTATGATCAATATCTTCAATACCAATGTCTATAATCAATGATCCAATGACATGTCAATGTTCAATGTTCGATGTTCCAATGTCAATACCAATAATCAATGTTCTATATCAATGATCAATGTTCCAATATTCAATGTTTCAATGAAAATAACAATGTCTATAATCAATGACTATGACTATACTTATTTCAATGTTCAATGTCCATGTCAATATTCACTATCATTATCCAATAGTTAATGTTCTATATTTCAATGTTTCGATGATATCAATGACAATGAAAATGTTTATATGAGCAATATTTCAATGTAACAGCTTACCAAAGCTTACCAATGCTGCCTCCCAAGAGGTTCGATGCAATATCCTTTAACAAAAGGTTAGCTAAGCAAAATTCAATGATAATGAAACCGGGAAAGGCACCTAGCCTAACCAGAGACTCCGACTATAGTCACCTTAATTTTCGAAGCTCTCAAGGCTCTTAGATGACAACCCATTTGTCCCTAGCTTTTGAAGGAGATGATGATCCATCTTTTCCCCTAGACTTGAGCTAGGTAAAACAATAAGGAGATGTTAAAATCGATATAATGAGCTTAAACCAATATTCAAGCTTGACATAGCTATTAGCTATTTAATTTCCATGGATTTAAGCCTTGGAGATCATAGGCCTAATTCAAGAGTTCAATAATTTCAACTTGAAATTAAACTCTAATTTTCCATGAATTTCAACAATTGATTAAGGTTTATTCTTACCCAACCAATGTCTACTCAAATGTATCAAGGAAAACTTGAGTTTAGGGGGCTCAATAAGAGAGGTTTTAGCGAAAGCTTGAGTTAGAAGATAACAATGGTGGTGCTTGCTTGCTTAAAAGCAAAAAGATGAATTTAGATGGAAAAGTTTCGGCAATTGACTAAATGACTATAGTTTAAGTGTTTCAAACACTTGTCCTAGCTAAGAAGCTTAACCGATGGGTTTTCCCTCAATGGAGGGTAAGCTTATAATATTGATATCCATTTTTTTTCCTATTTTACCCATACAAAACAACAATAATTGCCCACATCAATGTTGTCATCCTTTATTGAAAATGGATGATTAAAACACGTGAAGATGAAAAAGGCAAATAGGTGAATCATCTTTAAAAGGGGAAAATTACAAGGGTGGTCCCTAATGTTCTTATTCCTTGAACTATTATTCCCAAACTTCCAATTTCCATATTTTAGTCACTAAATAACTTTCAATAAATTCAATAAGGTGCTTAGTCAATAAATTAACTCAATTAGAGTTCAATATCATTGTAATTGACTGTTCAATAAAAGTCAATGCAATATTCAGACCTTTTCGGTGTAAGGTTTCTGATCATTAGAACCCAATTCCGACTAGACCGATTTTCGGGGTGTTACAACTCACCCCCTTAAGAAAAATTCGTCCTCGAATTTTACCTGAACCGAAGAGATGGGGTATTGCTTCTTTATTGTTTTCTCATGTTCCTAGGTTGCCTCTTCACAATGTGGCTCTTCCAGAGCACTTTAACCATTGGAAAAGATTGTTGTGAAGCCTTTTGTCGGTCCGAGACAATTTTCAAGCGATCATGGATGATGGTAACCCATTCTTCGATTTCCCAAAGTAAGTCAAGGCCCAACATCTTGCTTTGACCGTGATCAGACCAACTCGATGGAGTTCTGCAACGTTTGCTATACAACATTTCATACGGTGTCATCTTAATAGAAGCTTGGTAACTATTGTTGTAGGCAAACTCAATGAGAGATAGGGATTTCTCCTAAGATTCACCAAAATCAACGATGCATGCACGTAGCATGTCTTCCAAAGTCTGTACGGTAGGATTCAATAACGGTACATATTTCTAATGATTCAATGGAATGAGTTTTTGATGTTTACTTGAATTACCCTTTCTAACTGAGCTTCAGATTGAGTGTGAAAAATGGTACTAAGATTAACTCTGGTGCCCAAAGCTCCTTTCAATGTTCTCCAAAATCGAGAGGCAAATCGAGGATCTCGATCGGAGATGATTGATTGTAGTACTCTGTGGAGTCGAATAACTTCTTTGATAAACAAGTCAGCCAACTTAGGAAGACCGTGATCCATTCTAACCGGTAGGAAATATGCTGACTTGGTGAAACAGTCTACAATGACCCAAATAGCATCATGCTTAGCGGGAATTAAGGGAAGACCACTAACGAAGTCCATAGTGAACTTCTCCCACTTCTATTGTGGTAAATCAATAGGTTGCAATAGCCCCGTAAGGACACGGTGTTCTACTTTAACACGTTGGCACATAAAACACTTAGATACGAAGTCAGTTATGGCTTGTTTTATGCCTAGCCTCCAATAAAGCTCTCGAAGGTCCTTGTACATCTTTACAAAATATGGGTGAATGGAAAAAGAACTTGAATGAACTTTCTTAAGTATATTGGTGCGAAGAAATTCATCATTAGGCACACGGACCCGATTATGGAAACAAAGGAGTCCTTCAGAACTAATTTTGAAGTCGAGATTATCTTACAACTTAGAGGCAATAGATTGGATTTTGGGGTCTTGATCTTGCAATATTTTGATTCTTGAAACAATGGTAGACTGAACCAGAAGTTCAGCTACGAGACAATAATGTTTCTGAAGTCGAAAATGAGCATTAATAGCTCGAAGGAATACAATACAATGGTCTTGCAATGAGTCAATGTACATAGCAATGCGTAGAATTCAATGTTCATTAATAATACTTACCAGGCAGAGGTTTGTGGTTGAGTGCATCAGCAACAACGTTGGCCTTACTTGGGTGATAGTCAATGACAATATCATAATCTTTTAGGAGTTCTATCCATATTCATTGTCGAAGATTCAACTCCCTTTGAGTCAATAGATATTTAAGGCTCATGTGATCGGTAAAAAGGTAATATTTCTCTCCGTAAAGATAATGTCTCCAGATTTTCAATGCAAAGACAACTGTAACCAGTTCTAAGTCATGAGTGGGATAATTCATCTCATGTGGCTTAAGCTGTCTTGAAGCATAAGCAATAACTTTACCTTCTTGCATCAATACACATCCTAACCCGAGATGTGAAGCATCACTATAGACTGTGTAGTCCATTCCGGACTTGGGTTGGGTTAGGATAGATGCGTGAGTCAATACTTGTTTCAATTGGTCAAAGATTCTTTGTCTTTCCTCAGTCCAAAAAAAAATGAGGCTTCTTTTCTCAATAACTTAGTCAATGAAGCTGTTATTATAGAAAATCCTTTAATGAACCTTTTATAATAAGTAGCAAGACCAAGGAAGCTTCTCACTTCATCAATATTCTTCGGTGGGTGCCAATCAAGAATGGGTTAGATTTTCTTTGGATCTAATTAGATGTCAGAAGTTGATACAATGTGCCCAAGGAAAGCAACTTCGGTGAGCCAAAACTCACACTTAGTGAACTTGATGAACAAATGCTTCTCCCGGGGGGTTTGAAGCACAATGTAGAGGTGATTTCGATGCTCAATAGCATTCTTAGAATAGATCAAGATATCATCAATGAATACCACTATGAACTTGTCAAGATAAGATCTAAAAACCTGATTCATTAAATCCATAAAAGCTGCCGGTGTATTGGTCAGCCCAAAGGGTACCAAGAATTCATAGTGGTCGTATCTTGTACGAAAATTAGTTTTGGGTACTTCACAATCTTTAACTCTCATTTGATAATATCTTGATCTTAAATTGATCTTTAGAAAAACAGAGGCATCCTTAAGCTGATCGAATAGGTCATCGATTCTTAGCAACGAATACTTGTTCTTGATGGTTACCTTGTTCAATTATTGGTGATCAATACACAATCTCATGGAACCATATTTCTTCTTATCGAAGAGAACCAATGCTCCCCAAAGTGAGGATCTCAGTTGAAAGAAATCTTTGTTCAATAAATCTTGGATTTGAGCCTTCAGCTCTTTAAGCTTAACTGTAGTTATACGATAAGGTGCAACAAAAACTAAGAATGTTCCAAGTTGCACTTCGATGGCAAATCCTACTTCACTGGTTGGGAGGTAAGCACGGAAGTTTATCAGGAAAACGTCAGGAAACTTATACACGGTATCAATATCTTGCTATTGAAGTTCATTCTTGACTTCCAATGTCAATGCATACAACGAAAGGTTTTTTAAGCTCATAGGGATGATGTTCTCCTTGCCAAGACCTCGAAAATATAGCTTTTCTTACAATAATCCATCAATGCTTGATGTTCACTGAGCCAACCATTCCCAGTGCAACATCGAGCTCGCAAAACGAAAGTGCCAATAAATTGGCCAAAATTGAAATCTCTTGACTCATTAAGGAACAATCCTTGTATACGAGACTTATGGTGACATAATCACCAACTAGAATGGTTACGGTGATCAAAACTAGAGGATTGATCATCACGGTCCATTAATGCTTAATCTAGATAGGAGTGTACTTCAGAGGTACTTACGATATTGTTTGAATTATCCTTCTTTGATAATAGGTACAGACGGTCTTTATAAATCCTGACTCGAACCCCCGATACCACGGGTCATTCCAAAAACGATCCAAGACATAACCAGTACCATTGCAATGTCATAGAAAAAGAAGACTAAGAATTATCTCAGGTATTTGTTAAGTTGTGAGGGTCCTTTGATCTTCAGAACTCCTCCTTACAACTTCCGTAGTAGAATCAAGGATGATGACTTGATAAACCATTATCAATGCTCGATATATCTTTACAATGATTCAATGGTAGCAATATCAATACAATGATTTTAATAATCGCCACCTAACAAGTTTAGGGTTATTATTTACCCTACTGGTGAGGGTGCAAGTTCACTACTAGACGAACTAGGTAATAAAGGTTTAAGGTGTTGAAATTTCAACCACAGAGGGCGGTACAGCCTTTTAGGCTTCAACGAGGCCAAGGATTATTCACTTATTTTAGTTGTATTTTTAGTAATTCTTTAAGCTCAGTAATCTACCTCAATAATTCAAGGCTTAATGATTCTTATCAAGAATATTACAGACTTAAAGGGGTCCCCCCTTTTATTCCTCGTAACCATTGAGGACCCCATAGAAACTCACTACTCATGGGAGCCTTGTTTAACTACATACTACCATATTATAAAAAGAAAAGAGTTCGAGTTAGTCGGCAAGTCACTATATTTACAATAAATAAATCCTAGGTGGCAAATGCAATGCAATTACAATACATTAAGCATAAATTTAGTCTTAGAATCGACTAAAATCTAGCTCTGGTACCACAAATGTAACACCCACTTCCCGGCCTGGTAGAGAACCGGGTCGAAATGTGTTACTGGTGTTCAATACGGTGATTGGAATACAATAACCACCCGATAACGATGACTCGGCGATATGATCTCAAAATAATGAGGTCAACGCAACAATATAATAATCTATTTCTTGAGTTCAAACCAATTTAAAACTTTTATAACCTTTAGGTGCTAAACAGTAATTTCTATAATTTAAGGGTCCTTACCGAACAATAAACTTACCGCAATGGGATTCGTCCTTTAATCAATGAACATGTAAAATTCCACGGCTATCAAAAGTCATTTGCTTAGTCAATTAAACAATATATCGAACAGTGACCATATTGCAAATTTTCAAACTATTTTCCATAGCTTTTAACTAACTTACTTGAATCCGTACTGATACTCGAAGAAGCCGTATCGATACGCCTATGTCATGACCGGTAATATAGTTGAAATCGGTGAACCCGTATCGATACGCTATGACCAATATCAGATTACACAAATTCTAATAACAAAAAGCTCATATCGGTACAGCTAGGGATCGTACAAGTATGGGATGACCAGTTTGACCCGTTTTGATACACCATAAGACCGTATCGATGTATTTATTTTGCCAAATTCTAGTGTTGACTTTCCGTATCGATACGCCCCTTTGATGTATCCATACACCCTGTTGACCGATGTTGACCAAGTCCAAATATGCATACCTGTATCGATACGCCATCACCAGTATCGATACGCCCTGCATTGTAATTGACAAATTTTTTCTAGTTTTTATCAAATTTAACCTATCAAATAATGTTTAAATTCAATGAAACTTTACCAGCAAGTTTATAACCTGATAATCTACTAGCATGCCAAATTTCAAGTCAAAATGAATTCATTTACTAGATTTTCACTTTCTTGAGCTAATTGTGCTAAGTTAGCGTGTCGAATCGACTCTCTAAAATAAAATCATTTGTCTTTCTTTTTATATTTTTTTACTCTAAATTTTTTTCTTGGCGACCAACGTCTATTTCTGCAGGCAATTGACCTCTTTGCTCTTTCTTTCATTGCATTTTCTTCTTACATTTTTTTTTGTTTAATTTAACGATTTTTTATGATTTTCTTGGTTATTTGATGGGGTTATTGCTCCCGACGTTATTGGTCTAAATTAGACCTTCTTTTGAACAGAGAAAAATCGACCCTTGTTTAAATGTGTCATGGATGATTAGGAGGCTGCACACCTGTTCATGATTTTGGTTGCCATAATTCCCAGAATATTTTTTGTTCATTTGCCCCAAATTCCTAAATTTTCTTTAACATTATTTCTCATCTCCACTAAAAAAGGTTTTGAAGTGGAGAATATAATTTAACAAAATAACATATGAACACCACATAAACGTGTCAAAACATTTCATCCCATGATAATGCTGAGCACTTGTCCAGTTTTCTGATTTGGAAATCTGTTCATTTTGCTGTCTTTCTAATCATCCCAATCCAGAAATTGTTTTCCTTTAATACAACGGAAAACCAAAGTTTGTTGCTTTTTGTTTATTTAAACCAACAAGGCCTTGTAAGCTGGAAAAGGAAAGGTTCTTTCCTTTTTGGTAAAACAATGGCTGCAGCTTTGTTTCATTCATCAATTGTTTTCACAGCCACAGGAACCCAATTTCCGGTGTCCATCTCTAAGTATGTTTCAATAGAATCCTCGCCTTGTTTACACTGTAATCACCATTTTAGAAGCAAATCAAGAACGCAAAACAAGGGAGTTTTACAAGTCAAAGCTACAGTGGCAGATGGTACCCAAAGTGTTTCAAAGTCTACTGAGAAGAAGGAATTTGATGGAAATCAAGCGGAGAAGAAGAAGTTGAGGATATTGGTTGCTGGGGGTGGTATTGGGGGGTTGGTTTTTGCATTGGCTGCAAAAAGGAAAGGTTTCGACGTGATGGTGTTTGAGAAGGATTTGAGTGCTATAAGAGGCGAGGGGAAATATAGGGGTCCAATTCAGATTCAAAGCAATGCATTGGCTGCTTTAGAGGCTATTGATATGGAAGTTGCTGAGGAAATTATGGAGGCTGGTTGCATCACTGGAGACAGAATCAATGGATTGGTTGATGGGGTTTCCGGAACTTGGTGAGTTTTTAATGATGCTTGCTTGCTGTAAGTTTTCCCTTTTCCTGCAAATTACTAGGAGAGACACTGTTGAAAACCTCAATACTAAGGAAATTTTAGTGAACTCCTGTTGTTGTTGTTGTTGTTGTTGTTTTTGTCTGCCTAAATGGAATCACACTTAATGATGCACGGTTTAAACAGGTACATCAAGTTTGATACATTCACCCCTGCTGCAGAAAGGGGGCTTCCAGTTACAAGAGTTATTAGTAGGATGACTTTGCAAGAGATCCTGGCTCATGCAGTCGGCGAAGACATAATTTTTAATCAGAGTAATGTTGTTGATTTTGAGGATGATGGAAATAGAATTGCTCATAGCTTAATCCTGAACAATCAATTGTAGCTGAAGGAAAGCATGGAATGTTATATCTATTGTTTTCTTTTAGTGTTAAGCAAACTGGTTTAACTGCTGATTCTTTTTTGTAATTATGCGACTTAAAAGTTCAGGTCACTGTTGTTCTGGAAAATGGAAAGCGTTATGAAGGTGATCTTCTGGTTGGAGCTGATGGAATATGGTCGAAGGTACGATTTTATGTAATCTATTTATACATGCAGAATATAATCTGTATGTTTAGATGCTAGACTGTTAGCAACCTGGTCTTAAGCTTGATTTGACAATATGTCCCTGGAAAATTGATTATCAACTTTTTTGCTTAACTGTTTCGAAGCTGAACCAGTTGCTGAAACAATTGCCAAAATTGAATCATATTAAGAAAACAGAATTAGAAACTAATCCTCAACTCTAGAGTGTAAACTTCAGTCAACGACGTGCATTCTTTTCATTCAGTTTGCCGCAATCAAACCAAATAAAGATCTAAATGCAACATGAGGTTTTCACTAGTAGCGACACTGGTTGCCTGTGACTAGTTGTTTAACCTTGAAATGTTGAAGTGATATCTTACTCTGAGAATTTCTTTTCAGGTGAGGACCAATTTATTTGGGCCAACGGATGCTGTTTACTCAGGCTACACTTGCTATACTGGTATTGCAGACTTTGTGCCTGCCGATATTGAATCGGTTGGGTATGTTCTATTTTGTTTTGCATAATATGATTGACTTAAGGACTTTACATTTTGCTTTGCATAATACCTTTAGAATGGCATTGGGGTCCTGATACTTGTAGTTTCTTATGTTGAAATTTCACCCCGTGAAGGTACCGTATATTTTTGGGACACAAGCAGTACTTTGTTTCCGCAGACGTTGGAGATGGAAAGATGCAGTGGTATGCATTTCACAAGGAACCACCTGGTGGTGTGGATACCAATGGTAGATAGCCTAGTATGTTTTATTTGTTAGAATTCAGTACGTAAGCCAACAACTTTGAAAGAGGCTTCAGTTGCCATGGAAGTTCTTTTTTGGGTTTTGTTTCAAATGCGTACGTCTTTCGAATTTTCAACCGACAAAGAGTGTTCACACTGAATGTTCCCAACTTATTACATGATTTGATTGTTGATTCCGAAACTGGTTTGTACTGGCTTTAGCTTCCTTTTTTCATCCTTTTGCAGGTAAAAAGGAAAGGCTACTTAAAATATTCAATGGCTGGTGCGATAATGTGATAGATCTGTTACTTGCTACTGATGAAGATGCAATTCTTCGCCGTGACATATATGACCGAACTCCCTCCCTAACATGGGGAAGGGGGCGTGTAACCTTGCTCGGGGATTCTATCCATGCAATGCAGCCAAATATGGGTCAAGGGGGGTGTATGGCAATTGAGGTATGACTTGCAAAACCATTGTGTTGTCAAAAAACTGAAAGAAAGAAAAAGGAAACACATTGTGTTGAGTTCTTTGTTCCCCAAACTTAAACATTGTGTTGAGTATCTTTTATGTTTTTCGAACAATAAGAAGGATCTCAGGTTATCCTAGAGATTCCAATGCCAAATGAACACATCTTTTTTCCCCTTCATCTTTGCAGGATAGTTACCAATTAGCATTGGAACTTGACAAGGCATGGAATCGAAGCGTCGAGTCAGGGACAACTGTTGATGTTGAATCTTCTTTAAGAAGGTATGATAGCATTAGAAAAAGGAGATCAAAACTTATTGTACAACCAATGGGCACCTTTTGCCTTTCTTCAACCCAAAGCTGACTAATTGAATTCACAGGTATGAGAGAGCTAGAAGGCTCAGAGTTGCGATAATCCACGGAATGGCAAGAATGGCTACAAGCATGGGTTCAGCTTATAAGGGTTTTCTAGGTGTAGGGCTAGGTCCTTTGTCTGTAAGAATACATCTTTAGTGAGTAATGATCTAAAGTTAATAATTATGCGGAAAATGCATGCAAATTCACCATGGCATCCAACATTTTTTCCAGCTTTTGACAAAATTTCGGATCCCGCATCCTGGAACAGTTGGTGGAAGATTTTTTATCGACTTGGCAATGTCCTTAATGCTTAATTGGGTTTTACGTGGTAACAGGTTAGACCTTGAAATGAATGTTTTCTCTGCTTATATGTGTACCTTGACTTCCAAGCTTTTTTTATTATGGAACATCATTAGAAGAGTTCACTCTTTTGACTATGGAAGCTCAAAAGAAAGCTTTAAATCGGGGAAGAGAACTAAACGGGATTTAGCGAACTGTCTAAAATAATTGACTAAGATCTTAGGACAAGGTTTCCAATTTCTTCTTCCTTCTAAAAACGAATCAATATGTTTGCAGCTCAGAACTTGAAGGAAGGTCCTTGAGTTGCAGACTCTCAGACAAGGTATGTCGCTTTCATCCTACCACTTCTCCATAAACGGCTCTGGGAAATGTTTGAAACATCTGTGAAGTCAATTTTTCAGGCAAGTGACCAGTTCCGGACATGGTTCAAAGATAATGATGCATTGGAGCGGACTATTAAGGGAGAGTACGTATCATAGTTCTTTATCTGTGAGTTCCATCGTCTGATGATTTATTAAACAGTATAGGCTCTTATATTTCTTATCTTGTCTGTTTTGCAGCTGGTTCTTGTTGCCAGTTGGAAACGGAGTGGTTGTCTCCCAACCAACTTGTTTAAGTAGGGATGAGAACAGAATTTTCATGATTGGGTATGTTTTTGCTCATAATAGGTTTGTTGTATATGACCTTGTTCGTGGACTTTTCGTTTCCACTTATTCTGAAATAATCGATGGGGGCTTTTCCAATAGAAATTTATGTCTGTCGATGCATAATGGTCATTGCAGGAGTGAAAAGAGCTATAAATTTCCAGAAACATCAATAGTGATACCTTCAAAGCAGGTGATTTTCGATTGTTTAAGAACTCGGATTTGGTGCTAACAGAGTTTCCTTGCGGAACACTTCATGTTGATTTTTTGTCTGTTTTTATTTTTCCTACATATACATCTTAGGTATCCAAAATGCATGCTAAAATCACCAATAAAGATGGTGCGTTCTTCATAGTTGATTTGCAGAGCGAGCATGGGACCTTTATCGAGTAAGTCAATGAGCAGCAAGAAAAGTATTTATATATTTATTTATGCGTCTTAAATTTCCCGGGGTTGCTCTTAAAACAAATTCTGTATGTGCAGCCATGGAGGAAGAAGATCTAGGGTGCCCCCAAACGTTCCCACTCGTATTCGTCCCTCCGATGTCATCGAGTTTGGTTCCAATAAGAATGTAATAAACAACATCTAACTATGAATGTTACTTTCTCCCACATTTTTTTCCGACTTGAACCTTGTCTTTACATTCCGAGCAATGCTCAGGCAGCGCTCCGGGTAAAGGTGATAAGATCACATCCCAGGGTGACTGAGACGGAAGTTGGTGGAATTCTTCAGGCAGTCTGAAAAATTGTCATTTCTCGAAATCAAAACATTGTACAGCATTTATTTACAGTGATGGAGTGATTGAAACCAACTACATTTGTTTACAAAATGTTATACAAATAAATGTCATATGCCCCTGCATCACAGCAGAAACTGGAATTCTCGCATGTGTAGTAAGAATGAATATGTGAACATTTAATGGTAGTGAGTGTCGGCCCACAACCAAAACAAAGTGTGAAGATAAACGTGGCAAAAAAAAACATTTGAACAAAAATATTCTTCTCCTTACTATGTCCTACACCACAAAAAAGTTAAATTTAATGTTAGGGTTTATGAAATTATGGTAAGGCCTAGTACTTTATAGTTTAATATTTAAAATTCAAAGTTTAGACTTAAAAATTAATTTTTTAGAGTTGAGGCATGGAGATGGGTGCTGAAAAGGGGTGGAAGACTTTTATCCATATGAATATAAATCATCTACCCCTTTTCGGTGCCCCTTTCTATGTCCTATATTAAAATTTTAGGTTTGGGGTTAAGGGTTAAGATTTAAGGTTAATATTTAGGATTAAAGTTTAAGGAGAGTTTAAGGTTTAGGAATTGAAATTTTGGTTTAGGACTTGGAATTTGATTTTTTTTAGTGTTAGAGCTTAAAAAGGGCGCCGAAAACGGTAGAAAATTTTTATCCATTGTACACGAGCAAAAATTCTCCGTTTCTTTTCGGTGTTTCATTCTATGCCTAACATTAAAAAAATTAAATTCTAAACCCTAAACTTTAAACTTTAAAAATATATTATACCACTAATTTAATATTTTAATGCGGTGCCACCAAAAAGTGGTAGAGTATTTATATTTCTTGTACACAAGAGTCCAAAATGAAGGTAAGTGAGGTAGGTATTTGGAAGATATATGGGAAAGCTCAAAGTTTGAAGTAGCATTAATTTCCATGCAACATTATCTTCATATCCATACATCAATCTACTTATCCTTGGCATTAAAATTCACACCAAGCTTGCTTGACAGTTGACCCCCATGTTGCCAATCAGAGCTGACATCTCTGCCGCACAAGATATGCATGAAAACGAAACCCACTTCTCATTGACAAAATCCCCACGTAAACGTGTCCCAGTTCTGGAAAGTGCCATTTTTTTTCTCTTTGCACGTGTGAAAAAAAGAGAGGGTTCAACACGTGAAATGCTGAAAGCGGTGAATGGCTGTGGTGGACGTCCTAACGGTCGGTTCATGTGGTGTGGTGGATAGCGGCGTGGCAGTGACCGTTGGAACATTAAATGCGTGTGTTCTGTTTTCACTACACTAGTATTAGTATCATTTTCTTAACATGGGGTTTTGGTAATAATAAATGTGTTTTTATACTTCCAGGAAATTGTAATGCGGATGGGGTGGCATGTTCAAACATCAAGCTAACCATACACTTTTACTGTGTAATTATTGGGTATTAACTATTCATTGTTCTGGTCAGCAGTAATACGCTTATCTTATCTTATTTTACAGGAAATAAATCAAATATGATCTCTCAGTTCCTGATGTGATCGTTGTTTGGATACAATTATAACAACCCTAAACAAACAAATTTCTAACTATCCCATTCACATCTTATGTACGGACCATATTGGACCCCACATCACGTCCTAACTTTTTTCATTGTTCAGTTTAGTCCTTCAATATTTCCTCAGCAATACATTAAAATAAGAAAAATATTATTATTTAGTTCAGGATATTAAAATCATTATTTATATTAGTACTCTGAATACTGTGAAAGATAAAAGTAACTTCATTCACCAACAATTTAATTTTGTGAAAAATAAAAACATAAAACTCCGTATTTATTAATGCCGATATATATAATATTTTTTAGGCTTATATATCATATTAGTACTTAAAGTATATTAACTTTTTTTATTTTGGTACCTAAAATATTTTTTGGTCAAAAATAAGTACCTAAAGCATACTTTTTGGTTAAACTAAGTACCTAAAATAGAATTTTTGGTCAAAATATGTACCTAAATTATTTTTTCATCAAAGTAAATATCTAAAGTATATTTTGGTCAAAATAGGTACTTAAAAGTATTCATATTTTTTATATAGGTTTCTAAAAATTGTCATATGGCATTAATTAAAAAAATTATTATCTTATACACTTGCGGTAAAAACTTTTTATTTTCGCAAGCGTCACAATTATAGGGTTTATGGTTTTCATTTAGGGTTTAGAGTATAGAGGTTTATAATTTAGGGTTTGTGATTAGAATTTAGGATTTAGAGTTAGAATTTAAGGTTTAGGTTTTAGGGTAATATGGGTAGGGATTTAGGTTTTAACCCCTAAACCCTAAATTTTAACCTTAAACCCAAAATTTTATCAACAACCCTAAATTCAAAACTACTAAACTTAACCCCCTAAATTTTAAACCCTAAACAGAGTTCCTAACCCCTAAAACTAAGGCGCTTGTGTAAAAAAGTTTATATAAGTGATTGTGTATAGAATAATTACCCTAATTAAAAAATACATCATGTGCCTATTTTAAAGAAAAATATATTTTATGTACTTATTTTGGCCAAAAAATTACTTTAGGTATTTACTTTGACGAAAAATACTTTCGGTACCTATTTTGACCAAAAAATATACTTTAAATACCTAATTTAACCAAAACTATACTTTAAGTACTTATTTTGACAAAAAAAATATTTTAAGTACTAAAATAAAAAAATTAATATACTTTAAGGAAAAACTTTGATACACAGACCGTGTAAACTTTAGTTTACACGTGCCTTTTAATTTTAGGGGTTAGAGTTTTAGTTTAGGGTTTAAGGTTTAGAGGTTTAGATTATAGAGTTTAGAATTTAAGGTTATTCCTTAGAATTTAGTGTATAGAGTTTAAGGTTTAGAGTTTAGTTTTTTAGGATTAGGGTTAGGAATTTAAAATTTAAGTTCTTATAATGTAAATACAAAGGCTGTGTATATCAAAGTTTTACCCATTCTTTAAATACTAATACGATATATAAACTTGTTTTTTAAGAAAAAAAAGTGAGCTCTGCTAAAAACGCGAAACGAGGGTGGTATTTAAAATTGTTTTTGCTTTATCGAGAGTGGGGTTGGTGCAAGTTGGAGATATTCACACCTCGTTGTTTTGTCTCTTAAAAGCTAAACTGTGGGAAGGTTTTGATGTCAGGATTTTTTTTATAAAAAAATGGAAAGTTTTATCACTTTTTAATTCTCCAATTTCAAGAAATTATAATTTTCTTTTGAATATATATAAAAATAAAAATATATGAGAAGGAAGTGAAAATACAAGATCCTCCATACGTTTCTTCTATTTAATGTAACAAAAAAATATTAATAGGTGTTTAATAAGAATAATTAAAATTACTATTTTTAATAAATATATATATTTAAAATAATTATTACACGAATCTCTTTATTAGTGTCTTAAAAGCAGAGATATCTACAGTGCCTGTCTTCTACTAAATACAGGATTCCCTTTTATTTCTTAGTTCCAAAATTGTGAAAATGGGCTTTGAAAAGATAAATGAAAGCAACAGTTAAAACGACAGTGTTTGATGAGCTTAATACTTCAAATCTTATTTTATAGCTTTAAATTAATTGAAAAAAATGGGTTACTGCTTGTTTTATTTGTCCAAACAGTGGGATTAATAAAAAAACAAGCACACGTGCACTGATGACCCATCTAAAACGCTGACCGAGACCTACCTCACCACCAAAATATTTCAATTTTGAGATTTGTATTTTATTTTTCATTAACATTTCATCATATTAAACGAAAATAAATAAACATGAATATAAAAATATTTGATTTTGATTTAGTGCTTTAAAATAAATAAATTTAAATAACTCTGTTTTCGATTAATTTATTTATAATATGAACAACAATGGCTTTTTTAAACCCGAGAGGGAGGAATACAAACCCCAATATCCTAAAGTTTTTTTAAATAAAAAATATGAGAATTAATATTCTTTTCAAAAGAGGGAAACAGTTTTCTCGCAGCTCTATCATGAACCGGTAACCGATTAAGCAAGTTTTCCGATTTTTTCTACGAGCTCCGGGGATAACTGCTTCGCAGGTTTCCTTTCCTTACCCGGTCGAAAATCAAACCCTAACGCATCCGAAACTTCTTCTGAGCTCCACCCGGCTTTCCGAAGGGCATCCGAGAACCGATCCGCTTTTAAAAGAAGAGCATCGAAAACCGCTTGATTATCCAATAAAACCATCTCTCCCTCGAAAAATCCGGATGCTGACACGTGCACGATATCCGTTATGTCGGATTCGCCCCACCCGCCTTCTCGAAGAACTGATCCGATTTGCCCAATGTATTCGTCGACCCATTTGGGAGGAGTTTGGGTTCTGGGTATATCGATGTATCTATCAGGCGACGAATTCGACGATGACGACGACGAGTTCCTCCGGCGCCGATCAACTGCCGCGTCACTCCAGAACTCGACCCATCTAGGTGTCCTCGTACCGGTTACTAAACCGGCATCCAAACTCCGCCTCGAGAAATTAGTGGACGACCCGGCTGATTTTTCGCTAACCGATCTCTGTTTTTTCAACACTTTCGGCTTGGATTTGGAGCTCTTAAACAAGGATTCTCTCTGGAAAAAAACCCGATATATCAAGACCGCAACAGAAAACATGGTTCTCGTCGATGTAGAAAATCGGGTTACCTGCTAAAGACGGATTACATGGAATATAGCAGTGGTTAAAAATGGGGATCAAAAGAGGAGCTCTTTTAAGCGCATTCCTTGCGACTCGTAAAGCTTTTTCCGGATCAGACGGTCTCGGGCCCCAAGATTTGGGCCATAAAGTGTTCCGCGCGATCTGGAAGGAAATCGCAGCGATGGGAAGATCAAGCGAAGCCCGGAGATGGAGTCTTGCCCCGGCAGATCGCCAATCGGGAAAACCAGGACCCACGGGCAACCCGGCTGATAATATGGCTCGGAGGTCAGGCGGAAAAACGAAACCGAACTCAGCTTCCGCTCGGGCGAACTCGGCGTCCGATAAACCCGACTGGACTTGAAAGTCGGAATCCCGTAAATGGGTTATAACTTTATCAGCTAAAGAAGAGAAAGACTGAAGACCGTTGCGAACAGTGAGGGAAGTCGGAGTTGAAGGAGCGGAAGCCCGAGCAGAGAGACGGCGTAAGCCAGCTATATGAGCTGGATTCAGACCGGACATCCTCCGGTCCACGTCGACCATTGTTGCTCTAATAACTAACGTCGTCGTCTTTTAATTCCCGGCGAGAATAAAATATACGCAGTCGAAGGAAAAAGCTTCCGACGACTTTATTTTGTGTGTGTAAACAGAGAGAAGTAAAGTGAAGATAAGCCGAGTGGGGATAGCTTGATTCTTGGGGGGAGAAAAAAACTTGAAAAATCCAAGAAACGGTGCGTATTTATAGCTCTTTTGAGTTGTTGATAATTATTTTAGGGTAAACTACACTGGTTGTCACTGAACTATCATCTTTTTTTGTTTTGGTCAGTTAACTAATATTTTTATCAAAACCATCACTAATGTTTTATTTCGGTCACTGGCCGTTAAAAAGTTAACAGAAATGATGAAATGTCATAAGATAGTAACACTTTTATTGCTAAAACTTATACATTCTATTAATTAGGTCCTAATTTAAAATAATTCCTCAAATATATTGGTGAAACCCTAAGTTTCCTATTTTCTTTCTTCTTACTGTGCAACAACATTTCCCTTTCTTTTCAACTTTTTCATTTTCGTTAATGTTTCGTATCCAGCACTTCTTGCAGACCTGCGCATCTTACTACTATTTGGTTCTAAACAGAGAAAGCATTTCTCGCAAGAGGAGATGGTAAATCTGATTAATTGTGAGACACTGACCCCTTAAAAGCACCGAAAAATTACTGTCAAAGACTTCACATTAATTATGAAATGGAACAAATCCATTTCAGCATCTACTTAAAGAAGCATTGAATTAAAAGAACATCATTAAAGGTTGAAGGTGGAAACTGATTCACCAATATATGGTTTAAGCATCAACTTTCTACGAAAGAGCCAAATAACATTTACAAGAGAAGTTTGACACAAGCAGCAAAGGCTTTATTTGTCCCCCCCAAAAAAAGCAACAAAGGCTACATAGCATAATTAAACATTTTTAGAACTCTAAAGCATATTCAAGGAATATATTTTTACTTGATCAGAAGTAATTAGTAATGTTGGCTCAGCTTCCTTTACATAATCACCAATGGGGAGCCCCTGTTAGATAGCATCCGCCTGAAAATTTTCAATCCAGTTAAGCCTAAGCAACGGAATATACATAGCAGGAAACAGAAGCAGTGGAAACAATGAATAAGAAATAGTGTGCATGTAAATGACCCTAAGAGGGAATATACAAATTACAAAGGCTACATTCTGAAAGTGCAAGTTGTGGGAAACTTGATCGGTCTAGGTCTTTTGATTAGGCATACTTCATTTTTATTTTTTAGCAATACATCTACCACGGATCAAAATCCAGATTTTACTGAGAAATATGATTCAAACTAAGCAGCTTATTAGAGTTCAGTTGCAATAAAAATATGTTTAGAGCCCTCATTAGCACTTATGCCACTGATAATGAAACAGATATCGAGCTCTCTTGATCACTGATAGTTTGTAGTTTTGATACAATGGAATCGATCAAAGAAACTCGAGAAATTCCCTCCAAATTCACAATATTAACACTAAGAAAGCACAATAAAAAAAAACCAAGATTAAACATTGTTCAAAGCAATAAATACAACATCGGTTATAGTCTTATAGACTCTGAGCCTTTTCACTTGAACTAAAACAATCACTCCAAATAAGCACTGCAAAATTAAGTAAGAAGAGAACCTTTGTTTCAGCCAGAGAGATGACCAACTCCTCTGGTTTCTCCTTTTTGATAGCCTGCTCGTCAATATGTGCACTCTAAAAAAAACATCTATTTGAAAAGAAAAGAAAATGGGAAACGAAACATTAACGAAAATGAGAAAGAAAAAAAAAAGAGAAGTGTTGTTGCAGAGGAAGAAAGAAGAAAAAAAATGGAAAATTTGGGGTTCCACCCGTATATTTGATAAGTTATTTTGAATTAAGACCTAACTAATAGAATATATAAGTTTTATGACTAAAAGTGTTATTATTCCATGACATATTACTATTTCCGTTAATTTTTTAACGGCCAAAGACCAAAACAATAACCAAACGAAATGTTAGTGATGATTTTGACGAAAATATTAGTTGGGTGACCAAAACAGGAAAAAGGTAATAGTTTAGTGACCACCAGTGTAATTTACCCATTATTTTATTTAAATATTATGTTTGATAGGATTTTTACTTTCCTTGATAAACCTCTGATATTTTGTTTTTGACAATGACAGTTGAAGATGTACTAAACTAAGGTTAAAAAAAACTTTTGACTTACGAATCAAATTCCTCATCCAAACAAACAAAATTGAACCATTACTTTAAATAATCCCGATTTTATTTTTTATTTTAAAGAATCTCTGCTAAGAATACCCACAAGTGTCTTGATTAAATTTGAATTTAAATTGAATTAGATATTTTTTTTATTTTTATTTTATAATACAATAGTATTAGATGTAAAACTGGTTTTAGGTGTCGAAGGATATCTTTATAAAATTCATTAGGTTTATTAAAAAAGGAAGAAATATATGAAATTATAATGAAGTTTTATAATTATAAACGTGAACTAATATTTAATTTGGATATGTTTTTATAACTGTTAAAAATGTAGTTACTTCAAATCATTAAAGAATTTTACAATGAAAAGATTAAAAATCAATCAAAATATTTAAATAAAATATAAATACGAACAACATTAAAAATTACCTATTTTTCAATGGGTAAAGTTAATATAATAAGATTGAGGAATACGCTGATCATTAGTTACAGGATTAGGAAAATCCACGCCTAACAAAGTTATGTTTCACAAGGGGAATGCATATTTATAACATCCGTTAACTTCTTCGCAAGTGTTCCAAGGATTTTCTTTGAAAAAACATAAAGTCAAAAAAAATGTATCGAACGTTTGACTAAATATTCATTTTGGCCTCTATTTTTTTTAATTAATTTAACTTTAATGTTTTATTTTAGGTTAAAATGGTCCCTCCACAGATGAAAACTGTTAATCAACTGATGATAAATAACTTGAAATGACCTAACAGAATGATGCGTCAAAGAAAAAAATATTTTATACAATTTTATAAAAATAGTTTTCGACTGATGTATCATTATGTAAAGTTAGCATATTTGTCTAGATAACATTGCTATCACGACGTACACTACCATGTAGGTTTGTCAGTTGACTATCAGTTTTCATCCGTAGATTGACCATTTTGACCCAAAATAAAATCCTTGAGGGTTAAATTGGTTCAAACAAATAATAAGGTCTAAAAAGACAATCCAGTCAAACGTTAGTGTCATTTTTTGACGTTATGCCTTAAAAACTTATATTTTATGAAAAAAAATTGACACATTAACCAGACAATTTTATTGATGAATAAAATAAAACTAAAACTTTAATTGAGGTTTTAAAACATTCAAAAGAACAACAAAAGAGAAAATCATAAATCTAAAAGAAAAGATAAGCGTTGCACCAGTCTTAACAAACATTTCCTCTTTGCACCAAAGAAAATATCTATGGTCCACTGTAGGAAGAGTTCAAAACACGAACTAGAAGAAATCACAAAATCAGCAACAACCTTTCACGCCTATTCTCAAAAATGACAATTCGTTATAGATTACATTAGCAAACAACCCAAAAGGGGATCAAACTCTACATGGCCACCGACAAATAGGGGTGTTCATTCAAACCGATACTCAATTCTTCGGGTACTACATATATCGGCCCGTGTATCGGGTACACGGTTCACATTTTTATTTATTTATTTATTAAATTTAAAAGTTTTTTTTTAAATCACATAGTAAGTACATAAAATTTAAAAGTTCATAATACATAATTCAAACAAAAAAAATAGTGATTTGAAGTTAGTTTTAAGATAAAATATTTGGATATATATATATATATTAAAATTTAGGAAAATTCTACAACGCTCGACGAGCACCGCTGAACACTACTAACGATGAACATCGCTGAATACCATTAAATTAATTTATAATGATTAAAAATTTAAAGGACTCAACGTATAATTATAAATTATTTATACATATATTTATAAATTATTTAAAATAAAATAATAATTAAATTATTTTTCATATATATATATATAATATTTTTAAATTTAAACCTTAAATCCTAGCCCCTAAAACCTAAACCCTAACACCCTAAAACCTAAACCTTAAACCCTAATTATTTTCCATTTCGATTTTCTAATATTTGACTCAATTTTGACAAACAAGCTTAATAGAACCATACAAATATCTTATTTTTATCTCAAAACAATTTCGACAAACAATTTTTAACTTTAAAATAAAACTTCTTCGAATTTCTCATCAAGCTCAAGTTTGAACTTTGAGAAATTAAGCATGGAAAATGTAATTAAAAATTGAATGATGCTAGGGTTTATGGTTAGAATTTAGGGTATAGGGTTTATGGTTTAGGTGTTAGGGTGCTAGGATTTGGAATTTAAGTTTTAAATATCTAGGACGAGGGTTTGGAATTTAGGTTTTTGGGTGCTAAGTTTTAGGGTTTAAGGTTTAGGTTTTAGGGTGCTAGGGTTTAGATTAAAAATATTATATATATAGAAAATAATTTAATTAATATTTTATTTTAAATAATTTATAAATATATGTATAAATAATTTATAATTATACGTTGAGTCTTTTAAATTTTTAATCTTTATAAATTAATTTAATGGTGTTTAGCGGTGTTCATCATTAGTGGTGATCAGCGGTGCTCGTCAAGCGTAGTAGACTCATCCTTAAAGTTTATCACCAAAAAGATATTAAAAATATTAATGACATTTTTTTCTTTCGAATCCCGATATGAGGATGTAATATCTCTCTATTTAATCAAAAAATCTATTTAAAAAATTTAAAACTTAAAAGTACATAATACAAACATACAAATAATTTAGAAATTTAAATTTAGTTTTAGGTAAAAAAAATATTAAGGAATCTAAAATAAAAATAAATATATTAAAAGTATTGGGTCAGGTACCCGGTTACCAAAAAATTCGGCCCAGACTCGGCCCAACTACTCGAGAAAAATCTCGGATCGAGTAATTTTTTTAAAAAAAATTATCCAAAATTTTAAGGTTCGGATCATCGGGTCGGGTCAACCGGGTCAAGGGTTTTTGAACACCCCTATCGACTAACACGAATCAGAGAAGCATGTCATAAAAGCAGAAAAACGTACCACGGAGATAAAAAAAAGGACAACAAAATGTGCGAAAAAGACAAGACAAATAAACGAAAATAAATAAAATATAAATTATCGATCAACAACTAATATAAAAGTTAGTGACACCGTCGATTAAGCAACGAAAAAAGGAAAAAAAAAACAAACGCCTATAGTTTGAGAGAACACGAAAATAATGGCTAGGCTTTTTTACGCATTGTTTTTAAAATAACTTCTGTATTTTATGAAGTTAACTCGTGATTCGATTCGTTAAATCATTTTTATAGTTATTTAATATGATATTTACTGTAATATTATTATTAAAAGATCGTTATGTATACATATAATAATTTAAATAACGTATAAAGTCAAAAATACTTTTAATCTTCGATTGAATAGTTGTTTTGGTCTCTATTATTTTAATTAATTTAACCTTTAACGTTTTATTTTGAGTTAAAATGACCCATTTATGAATGAAAATTGTTAGTCAACTGACGATAAACAGTTTGAAATGACGTGACAAATCTACATGACAGTGCACACCGCGATTGCAGTTTCATATAGACAAATATGCTGACTTTACATAATGACACATTAGTCAAAAATATTTTTATAATATTGTATAAAATATAAAATATATTTTTTATTCTGGAGAGTCATTTTGTCAGAGTTATTTCAAGTTGTTTATCGTCAGTTCACTAACAATTTTCATTCGTAAAGGGGTCATTTTGGCTCAAAATAAAACGTTGGAGATTAAATTAATTAAAAAATAATAGAAGCCAAAATAACTATTGAGTCAAATTATTGAGTCAAATTATTGAGTCAAATTATTGAGTCAAATATTAGAAACATTTTTTTGGCTTTATACCTTTAAATAATGTCTTTAAAGTCCTTATAAAATAAAATCGTATATGTTTTTAGTAATTAAAAGTTGAGTTATATTTTAATTCGTAGTATAATTTTTTATATAACTTTTTTTAATTAAATTGTAATATTTAAATTTTAAATTCTAACTTTTAATTCATAAATTTTAATTGTTAAACTTTAATCCCTAATGTAGATAGACTTGTGTTTTACGCAATACGTGTCAAACAAATTTTCTTAAAAATTTAATAGAAATGGTCTAATGAGATGAGTTGTTAGGCTCTTTAAATAAAATCAAAAGTTCGATTATTGATATTATAAAAAAATAATTTAAAAAGTTATCCTCGTAATAAAAATTTATAATATATGATCTAAATTAATTGACTAATAAATCAATTATAAAAGTTATTTTAAAAAGAAAAGAAAAACTTAGTAGAAATCACGAGCAACCCGGGCTTGAATCAGTAATGTAGTTGAGAAGCAACAAAAACTGTGGCACCGATTCTTAATTAATGAGAACATTAACCAAGAGTTTTCGAGAATATTGAAATGCCATAATTAACAATAAATTAACCTCATTTACTTTTAGGTAAATTACTACGTGCATGCATTCTCATCTACACTTTAGCCCCTCCTACCGTATAGTGTCATAGATCCTATGCTTAAATAATAGATATATTTTCCATGAGTATGCTAGTTTTCTTAAAAGAGGAAAATTTAAATATAAAATAAGAGTTTATTATTGAGTTAAATAAACTTGATTCAGATATATTTTTATAAATAAAAAATATGAAAACTAACATATCTAGATCATAACCATGACCAATGATGGATCCACATATACTGTAGATGGCCCATGCCGATCTTGAATTTTTTAAAGTTCACACATTTACTCTTAATTTTTTTAATTTTTATAAATTAGTCATCATATTTTTGAAATATTTAAAGCTTGTGCCCACCCTAAAATTTCGAGATTTTATCTATGCCCAACCTCAAATATATTTATAGATCCGCCACTAACTATGACCATACGAAGAAAATATAAAAATCATAACTCAAAGGCTCGAAAGAAAATAATTACAAACACCACTAAAATTCGACGATTAAAAATAAAAGCCAACAACAAATAACAATAAATGTATATTACAATTATAAAATATGTTGACAATACCATTATTATCACGACTTAATTATGAATAAAAACAATTATTATAAGCTCGTATATAAATTTAGTTCGAAAATCTAAAATAGAGATATCAACGTGATGATAAAAAAATGCGCCCCATAACCATCCTTACACATGATCAGATTACCTTATTAATTGCAAATGTCCACTTGCAAAAACCAATCTTTGTTTTGAAATGACTTCGGAAATACTTTGCGGGAGTCCTGTCAACTGTCAGGTGTGCATGGCCCATGTGGTATGGCCAACTTTTATTTATTGTTTGTTTTAGGTTATTATTGCTTTTGGAATTTTAATAAAATATAGACAAAACAAAAAATACTTTCTATTACACGTAAATTATATATAATTTATTTTAATTTAAAAAATCTTAAAATATTTTAATTATTAATCCGATCATACTTTATAACGATTAAAATCTTAATTGTAATCCATTTATATATGTATTTCTTATAATCACAATCGTTTTCCACAATCAATATGAGTTCGGTTTTTGGCTTTCAATATGTGGGATACGACAATGAGTAAACAATGCTGGCAAATGTGATGACACACCGAAACATGAAAGGAAGGTTTAGGATTAGATTTGTAGGGCTTAAAAAGGTGAGGGTGGACCAAAATGGCATGGTCCCCAAATCCAAACCATAAGCTATATTAAAAAGGTGTAGGGAAAGTCACCAATAGTGCTTGTTTGCTTATGGAACCGTCGATCACAGGGGGCAATCAGGGGTCCATGGCGACCAAGAAAATCAACCCCACCTGATTTTTTTTCTATTAAATGAAAAGTAGTGGGCAACATTGCTTACTGGTCTACCTCGATCCTACATTTATGTCCCCTTAAACACCGATTAGGAAATCAGTGTCCATCATCATTTGCCTGTATATGGTCATTTCAGGACTAGGAAATTCATTTAGGATGAGGCGACAATTATGTCCGTGTTTTGTTTTTCATATATGTATTGTTGTAGGAAAAATAGTTGTTTAAACCAATACGATGGTTAGAAGTAAGACTTATTTGAGGCGTGCGCTAGACAATATTTATAAGAATATTTTACGGTGAAACACATACTTCAAGATTCAACAAACACTTTTATCGAAGTTGGCAACATAAAAAACAAAGAACTAATGAATACTCAGCTTTAAAACATTCAAAAAGTGAGAGAGGGGAGAAGAAAGTGAGTAAATGATTCTTTTTTGGGTTGATTTTTGAATGCATATGTGCATGGTATTTAGTACTATGCATGCCCAAAAAGGAATTTAAAGTTAGCATTAGTCACGATGAAGTGTACACTTCAAGATTCAACAAATACTTTTGTCGAAGTAGGCAACATAAAGAGCAAAGAACTAATGAATACTTAGCTTTAAAACATTCTAAAAGTGAGATAGAGGGGAGAAGAAAGTAAGTAGACGATTCTTCTTTGGGTTAATTTTTTAATGCATGTGTGCGTGGTATTTATAGTACTATGCATGCCCGAAAAGGTATTTAAAATTGGCATTAGTCAAGGGAAAGTCTATCAAAAATAAAATGAAGGGTTAAGAATAAAGATATTTTCATTTAAAATGAATGATTAAAAATGAGGATAGTTTCATTTTAAATGAATGGTTAAAATAAAGATAATTTTATTTTTAAAATGAATGATTAAAAATTAATTTTAAAAATAATAAAAATGGATCAGGCCTCTAGCTCATGCGCATGGAGAATCGGCCAATTTCAACTGAATTAGACTCCTTGGCCAAACATCGTATGCGCGAGGCAACCATCATATTTTCTATTACAAGTCTAATATCAAGGCTTTATATTTAAAAACAAGTGTTACACAAAAGAGATGAGATATTCTTTGAAATATATTATATAATCTTATATTTTACAGGAGTTGTAAACGTTGGTTTATGATTACAAAAACGTAGGGGCTCTTGGGAAGGATTAAAAATCATCCGCCCCTTCCCAGTGTCTTTATTTATGTTCATACACTAAAAAAATTAAAGTTTATGATTTAAGGTTATTGTTTAAGATTAGGCTTAAAAAAATTAGAGGTATGTGTATTTTTATGATTTATAATTTAGAATTTAAAATTAAAAATTAACACTTAAAATTTATTTTTTTAAGTGTGCGACGTAGAAAAAACCACAAAAAAGTACATTAGAATTTTTGTCTCCCAGGAAGGTGTGTTATCCCACGGTTTGTGCAGAAGGTATAATTTGGTAACTTTGGTTTTCAAAGGACATAAATATTTACGGTTATGGGCTTTAATTAAAGAGTTAAGTCGTATTATGATTTTTTTAGGTTTAATAGGTGTCCAAATTATGCCATTTTTTCTAGATAGATACCAAAACTATTTTTCGGGCCAAATATGTGCCTAACGTTTCATTCCGTGACCCATTTAAGGTTTTCTGTTAATTCTCACTGTTAAAGGACACGTGTCACCTCCGGAAAATTCCAAAATTATATTAAAAATAAATAAAATAAGATAAAATATTATCCTAAAATTTTCAAATATTCCCAAAATAGTCCCCAGATCCCTAAACCCTCCAAATTCGTTCACTCCCGCTGGCATTGGCCGCATTGTAAGCGACGGAATGAAGCGTCCTCCTCTCGCCGAACAACCTATACATTGTTCGTCGCAAACCGTTCGAAAGAACCATTCGACAATTTCAGCAATTTGCACGACGTCGGTCGATTTCTTGGGACGAGGTGGTGGGGGAAATGATTGTGATGGTCCAGCGACCGATATGGTGGGTGGTGACGTGGCAATCGACGGCGGAATCGGCCCAAATCGAGATTTAGGTTTTGGGGAGTTAGGATTGTTTTGTGAAATCTGAAAAACTTAGAGAATTTCTAAAAATTAAGTAATTTTATTTATTTTAAATATAATTTTTGAATTTTCAAGAGATGACATGTGTCCTTTAACAGTGAGAATTAATGGAGAACCTTAAATGGGCCACGAAATGAAACTTTAGGCTCCTATTTGGCCCGAAAAATAGTTTGGGCACCTAACTAGAAAAGAAGGGTTTAATTTAGGTACCTATTTGAGGGTTAAGCCTTTTTTTTATTGTGAGCTCAACAAACTGTATAAGTGGAAAAGAAGATGGCATGTTTGGTAAACAATTTTTTGAGCTAAAATCAGAGATTTGAAACATTTCCAGAGGTTTGACCAGTCAAACTCGTTAATTTGGATGTTTGATAAATGAAGGTTGTAATAAAGGATTGAGGCGAAACCTCTCATTTCGAAAAAAAAAACTCCATTTAGGAGCTTTTTGAGTTAGCGGTTTGGATAAAAGACTTGTAAAGACTATTTTGTCTTTGATAATTATAAAAAATTTCTCTAAATAGCATAAATTTGATTAACTAATAAAATTTGAAAAATTATTTTTATAAATAAGAAATCAATAAATACATTTAAATTTAATACTTAATAAAATTATATTCAAAATATAATTGCATAGATAAGAAATTAATACACACATCTAAATTTAATAATATTAAGATTATATTAAAAAGATAATTTCACAAATACAAAAGTAATATGTACATTCTTATATATGCTCAGTAATGCTATTAAAAAAAGGAAAATTCTATAACGCTTGATGAACACCGTTGAACACCATTAAATTGATTAATAAAGATTAAAAATCTCGAGGATTCAACATATAATTATAAATTTTATTTTAAATAAAATTTCAATTAAATTATTTTCCATATATAATATTTTTAATCTTTTTTAAATAATTAGATCAAATACCAACCTTAGTTAATTTAAAAATAAAAACCCTAAACCCTAAACTCAAAACCCTAAATTATAAAATATAAATCCTAAACCCCAAATTTGAACATTGGATTTAGAATTTAGAATTTATGGTTTTGGGTTTAGGATTTCAAGTTTAGGGTTAGGGTTTATTATTTTTTAAATTGACTGGTTGGTATTTGATCTAATTATTTAAAAAAATTAAAAAATATAACATATATGAAAAATAATTTAATTGAAATTTTATTTTAAATAATTTATAATTATTGTTGAGTCCTTGAGATTTTTAATCTTTATTAATCAATTTAATAGTGTTCAGCGATGTTCAGTGTTAGTGGTGTTCAACGGTGTTCGTCGAGCGTGGTGGACTCATCTTTAAAAAAATAATTTTCATAATCTAATAATATTAATAGATACAAAAGGTTAGTAACTAATAAATTATTCAAACAAAGATCAAATATAATCATGTCCTTATATGTTATTTTGTTTGTTCAAAAAATCAAACAAATATCTGCTAATTTTACCAAACACTTTTATACAATCAGTATAATTCGCTAGTCAAATTAGCTAATGCTATCAATTAATGTAATCCGCTATTCGTTATCAGTTATTCACTAATTACCAAACATGGACGATACTTTTTAGGATATACAAGTTCGAGTAGTTTTATCATCAAGATGTACATATCTTATTAAAGAACTAAGAAAAGTATGAACAAATATTACATTGTAATCACTTTAAATTTATTTAAAAATAACACTTACATCACTTAATAAAACTTGTATGTATGTCTGTCTATCTATTTATTCATATAATTTTCAAGTTTATAAAATTGTTGTTTTATGCACTACGTCACGAGGCCATTACCCTCTTTCTAAAAGACATGTCTGATAGGATGTGAAGTGCCATCGCTTATATATCTCAAGACCTCATTTTTCCTTTTCGATGTGGGATTAATGACCCTGCCTCTTCTCAGAGTGACATTCTCCCCCACTCAACCTCGTGATGAGCTTCTGCTCTCGTGATTGGCCAATTGTCACGGTTGTCCACCCTGCCTACCTCACTCATAGGCACTCGACGTGGAATCAGGCAGTTAAAGGGTCGCTTTGATATCACTTATTATGGGGCCATTACCTTCTTCCCAAAAGACATGTCTGATAGGATGTGCAACGCCACCGCTTATATATCCCAAGACCTTCATTTTCTTTTCCGATGTAGGATTAATGACTCTGCCTCTTTTCAGAGGTGACATTTATTGGAATAAAAGAAATATACAAAAATTATGATGCCTTCTTTTAGTTTTAAAAAATAAAACTAAAAAATAAAGGCGGTTGATAATGTTATTATCTAATATTATTTTTTGAGTGAAATACGATGGCTTTATCTACATGTTTTAACAATAAATATAAATTATTTTCATCAAGTCATATAAAATTACAAATATGTCAAATGTTGTAAGTAAAATAATAAAGAACAATAATCAGGAACAAAGAACAAAGAGATTGAGAGAAAGAATGAGATTTTTATTTATTCTCAATATTGAGTTATGTACAATGCTTTCTCTAAATCTATATTTATAGGCATAAGACAGAAACTCTAATTTCAATGGGTATTAAACCATAATAATAATAATGTACATTAAAGTCTCCTTTAATACATGGATATTCACCATAAATAAATATTCATAACACTGCCCCTTGGATATCCAAAAAGATAATGTGTCTCGTTAAAACCTTACTAAGATAAAAACTCTTTGGAAAAAAAATTAGTGAAAGAAAAAGAGTACACACATCTTTGATACGCATAACATATTGCCTCATTAAAAACCTTACCAGGAAAACCCATTGAGACAAAGCCTTGGTTAAAGAGAAAAGAGTGCAACACGTATTTACTCCTCCTCATGAATACATCACATAAGATCTTTGAATCTTCATAGTTAAATTTTAAATACAATCTTCAAATGTTGAAGTTGACTATGCATTGGTGAATAGATCTTCCATATTACTGCTTGGAAGGATTCATCAAATATTATTCTTCTAAAGATCATGAGGGATAGAACTTTGGAGAAATATGTTTCGTTTTGTCGCATTTGATGTATCCATCTTTTGATTGAAATATAAATTTTACATTATCTTCACACAAGATATCTTGCATCTTGTGAAAGCAATTCACATATCTTCTGAATATTTTTAACCAAATACATTTTTAGGCTTTGCTTCGTGCATAACAATTATTTCTACATGATTTGAAGAGGCGTCAAGTTTTGAAAGATCTAAAGGTAATGATTTTTGTAACATTTAGATGTTACTTCTGGACCAATTCATATATGGTGCTTCCAGACCGAGGATTCATTTATATTTTTTTCGAAGATAAATTTATTCACATCCAACAACCTTACAATCGTTATAGTACTTAATAGATATGCTTTATCCATGTTGAATATTCTTTAAGATTCTTTCAGTTTATGTCAATTCATAGACAAAAATACACATTTAAGTTCTCGATCTTCAGGTCGAGACAAAACTTGATCTCAAGATTCTTTTCTTAAATACTTTCATTAAATAATCAAATGTTTTGAAAGCTCTTCATGAGTTTTCAATTTGAAGCTCTTCAAGAGTTCTAATGATATTCAATTTGATCCAAACTCCTTTGTAAAATGCAAAGGAAATATGACTATTTTTATTGTATTTCCTCAACAAGTACTCATTAAGGAGATTATATCAAATGCGCCAAAATATAAATGTTCAAAGGGGTATATATAAATTTTCTCCAAAATTTTCAAATGCTTCTGGAATTTTAAATCCTTCAAGGATAAATATGGATCCATAAAATAATTAGACGCATATAAAGTATTTCATAATTTCCAAATTAATTGCATCCACCATGAAGAAATTAGAAATTCTTCATAATCCAAGTTGTGTTATATCTCACGACTACTTATTTGTATCCCACTTACATTACACCTTTAGGTGTTTGGACCACTGATCCAAAAACTTCACTTTCAAAAGTTCAAAGCGTCTTTCTATATTGACAACTCATTTCAATATCCATAGATTTGTATACAATATCCTCATTTTTTTTAATTCTATAGAAGTATTCTATGTAAAATTATTGTCGACAAATTTTTCTATTTCGGTTTAATTCTTTTCTCGTAGTAACATAACTTATTGAGACATCTTTTAAATCTTTATTTCAAGTACTTGAAACTTTTCTAGAGTTTTCTTATTAGTTATGTTTGGATCTCTTCAGGAGCACCTCCCTCCAATATATGACCATCTCATATTACTTTCTAGTTATGAGAATTTTGATCATTGGAACTAGTTTTAATTATTATGCTTCAAGCATCATTTACATCCATTCATTCTAACATGTAATTCAAACTTAAAACATTTTAGTTGGTATATGAGACTTGATTACTCTCATTAGGCCAATAAATATGTCTGGCAGTTGACATATAATAACATGAATTATCTTATGAACTTTTTGTTCATATACAAGGATCTAGATAATGATAATTTATTTGTCTTCTTTATCCAGTTGATTATTCTCTCTCTATGATGTTGAGAAAAATCATCTCATAAATGATTCTCCAATTAATGTTTAAGATTTTAAACATAAAAGGATATTCATACTCAATATATATTCTCAACCCTTTTTATTTACCCATTTTGTGTGTTTTTGTGGAGCAATTCAACTATATATCACACATTCAAAAATTATAAAATTAGAAATGTATGGCTTCTGACTAAAAACCAATCATAACGATGAGTTTATTATAACTCATTGGCTTTGATACGTATAAGTGTTGCTGCATGTGAAAGACCATATAGATAATAAATGTTTTGTTCTCATAGTTTAGCTATTAAATATGAGGCATCTAATTAAAATTTTGCTAAATTGTATTTTTCAAAATTAATAGGCTTTGCAATAGTTATTCCAACTGATATAGCCTTGTAATCACTAATTTTGTCTGGGATAACTTTTATTTCGTTTCATAATAAATGGGCTTATATGCATTATGGGTTTTGGTTAGTTTCAATCATCTATATAAAAATTGGGTCATGTTTATTTTATTTGCTTTGTTTTCATTATATGTGTGTCACTATCCATTTGAAAAAATCCCTAAAAATTATTGTATGATATGTCAATATTGTTACCTTGTTTTAGTATCATAATTTTGTACGCCATTAGTATTGTTATTATCATGATACTTGTTCTCCTAATCTTTCACTACTATTATCACTATTATTATCACTATAAAGAGTATCGGAAAATCCAAAAATATATTAAGTTAAATAACGGCCCAAAGTGTCTAAAGTAATTAAAAAAATAAACAATCATTTACCTGTTACATATTAGCCCATTTACAAAATAATTCAATATTTACAAAGCCAAAAAAGTCTATTACACATGTTAGAGCCCAATAAGGCCCGAATTATAAAAACCCTAATATGATAAATCCATTTATTCCCCGCGCAGCCACTCATCCACCGTTGGATCAAGACTTTATCCGACGGCTCATATTGAAATGGGGAAACTTTTAAAACTCGTCACGCGTGCCACCTGCAACCTTCGGTATCGCCCACGCGCTCGTGCGTTTCAACCGATCGACCTTTCCAGCTCCCGTGACCATCTGAATTCTGGCCGCACCAGCACCACCTCGACAGCTGTTGCACTCCACGACGACCGCCACGCTGGTAGATAGCTGGTCCCCCTTCCACAATCGCTCGGCCATGGTAGCATATGCAACAAAAAGGACAAGATTAGCAGAAAAATCAGAAACGCAAATAACATAAATGTCAGGGAGCAATACGAATTAGGGCATAGGCCGACAATTGCAGAGATGCACCATAATATTCTAGAGAAAACAACGACAGCCAATAGGATTAATCGATGCGATTTCCATGTATTTTAGAATTTCATGTAATTTCGGCTATAAAAGCCGAACTCAAGCAAATGTAAAGGCTAACAAGCAAAAATGGGGATATTCAGAGAATCAATAGAAAACAAAAAGGGCCTCAACTTTCAGAGGTATAATCTTTTCTTCCTCTTCTATTTCGAGCATTTACATAAAGAAAAACATAGAAGTTTAGGTTCATGTAGTTCTTACCCTTGTAGTTTTCCCTTTTTTCGCGTCGATCTGCCTTCCCTGTCCGTTGATAAGCCTTGAATGGTGGAACAGAGTGGAGACGACCTCGGAGAAGTCCCCTAACCTCGGTGGTCCTCTTTGAAGGAAGGGGGTTTCTCTCAATTCTATTTTTGGCGTTTTCAGGGGAAAGTTTCAGATTCTGGGGAAAATAGGCTGGATTTGTGTTCTAGGTCAAAAAGGGGTTTTTTGGGGCTTGCCAGCCACCGTCGAATGTCAAATGACGCGGCGACAGAGCCACCGAAAACTAGGTTACACGGTCGGATTCTGGGCAGGGCGGTGGTGCTGATGAACACCACGGCGGTGTTCATCCCCTACCCAGAGAGTTTTCAGAGAGTCTGGGGAGGGTTTTAGGCATTATAACTCTTTATTTTTCTATTTCTGGTAAAAAAAACGTATAATATATATTGTTTTAACATTTTAAAAAGGGGGAAATTGCGTTTTAAAACCTTTCATCCCGGCTTATTCACCCTTTAAGGAGCTCCGTGTTTTTAAACCCCTTCCGTGGTCCCTGAACATTTGTGGCGTATTTCAATTTGGTCACTATTTTGAGCAGAGTTATCATTTTCTTTTAATTTGTCCCTTAATTTTGTTTTTTATTCAATTAAATCCAATTTCCAGTTTACAATGTTATGTTTAATTTGTTTTTATCATTAATTTTGTGATTAATTAGCTCAAAATGCGTTGTTGTGTATGGATCCTAATTTTTGTGAACGCTAGAGAACATGGGTTGACATTTTGATAAGTTGATATTTTGGACCTTTGGGTGTTTTAGGCCTAGTTTGTTTGATTGGGTAGCTTGGGCCTTTAGCTCGGGCTTTAGGTTTAGGCCTTGTTTTAAAAGGTTTTGGGCTCTTGGTTTCGGGTTTAGTTGTAATAGTCTTAGGCTTAGTTTTTTGGGCTTTAGATTAGATTAAATGGATTAATTCAATTAATTTAAATCGCGTGCTCGTCTTATAGGGGTGTGATTCCTAAATTAATTAAGTTAATTCTAGATTTGGGTTCTTAGAGCTTTAGTTAGATTAGGGTTTGGATTAATCCAATGAATTTTAATTTGCTCTTGGCTCATTAGAGTAAATGTTAAATTCGTTAAATTAATCAAACGTTTCTTAATGGCTTAGGATAAAATTAATTTCAAACCTAGACTAACGCTTAAATTCCCGATTAATTATCATAATTTGTTAGGATCGCAGTCATTAGGGGTTAATTAATTTAGGATTAAATACTAGGATCACTTAATTAACAGTTAGGTCACTAATTGAATTTCAATAATTTGGGCTTTTTAGGTTAGGTTTTGGGGTGAGCCTTGTGTGCTTATCTTTTATACCTTTTGTTTTCCATCTCATATTTTGTCATTCATGTGACTGTAATGTTTGATTACATATGATTTGACTCAGATCACAAAAATATGAGGTATTCATTAGTTCTGGTATTTGGGTCGTAACAGTCCGAGATTAAAGGATGTTGATCAAATATTTGAATTAATCCTTACCAACTCAAGAAAGAATTAGAACTTGACAAAGCCATTACATCATTCCTTAACTGCTTGCACCATGCATAAAGGAGACGTACGAGATTCGAACCCTAAATTAACACGGCAGTCGGGCTTATTCGATGTCGGTTTAATCTATTGTTCGATGTATCGTCAACCTTATTAATTAAATGTCCAATTAATTTGAACCCATCAATCTGATAAAGCCCATTCAATTAAGGTTAATTTCGACAATTTCCTTCGATTAAAAGCAACAAATATTCTGGTACCGATTTTCGGGCGTGGTGGGGGTGCTAATCCTTCCCCACACGTAACCAACTCCCGAACCCTTTCAAAACGAATCTATGGTTTCGTGGTGTCCGTCCTACCTAATCCAAGTGGCCGGTGGCGACTCCCAGTTTTCAATCAATTTTCAAAGGATTACGATTCTTCAAAAGAAATTCCCCTTTAAAGCAAACCTTATCCCAAAAGGTATGATACTTTTAAAAGTTTTTTTTTCAAAAAACGTCGTTACAGGCCTAAAATATAAACCCATTAGCTTTTGCAAGACGAATAGTTTAATTGCATAATCTGAATATTTTTTAAATCAATCTCACAAACTTATAGCTGTAAGTTAATAAAAAACAATGTAGATGCATCTACTAAAATCATGTAAAAATTTTCCACATCTGTGGATAAATGGGCCAATATTTCATTTAGGTATACAAAACATGCAGTCTCAACTTTAGTACAAGAACTTCAAGTTCTTTTGGTAAGTGTAATATTAATCAATTCTTTTGAGAACAAGTAACACAAAAACTTCATGTTCTTTTAAAAAGTATAATTTAATCAATCACTTTGAGAACAAGCACCACAAGAACTTTAGGTTCTTCTAGTATACATGCACGTAAATCTCAATAAATTTTGCATCATTATTGATCAGGATGGTCTAACCGATCATGCCAACTATATATACATGTCTGTATATATATATAATATATATTTATGAATTTGTAAACTTCTAGTTTACCATAACATGTGATTCAATCTCACTCGTACATGTCTAGTACGGATTTTGAAATACAAGTTTTTTTAAACTTGATAATACATTGTCCACCAAAATTGTTCCTTTGAATATGAATATATTTAGCTCTTTTAGTGATAGTGAAAAGTATTCTTTTTGGTAACAATGTATAGCTCTTCTAGAGCTTTCAATTGTTTTTTTTCACTATTGAAACTTATATCCACATTGACTTATTTAATATGCCAATTGATAACATATGTTATCTATAATTCTAAAAAGATTATTTTGAGAACTCTTATTGCTCTCTTAAAATTTCCACTTTTGGTGGTGACGATATTATTACCTTTAGCGGTAAATATTGTGATATTCACAATTATGCACCTTTCATAATGTTCTTTCTCTCAAGAACTTATTGCTCTTCTAGAGCATCAATATTTTTAGTACTCTAAGATATAATACTCACATTTTTTTCCCTTACATATAAATGGGAAAATATTTCTTATGCTTCTACTAAGCATAAATCATCATCATAGACTGTATTTTTTTTTGTAATATACATGTCCATCTTATGGTCCATAGATTGTATTTGATAAGTAATCATGTTAAACAAAAATAAATAAATATATAAAAATTAAATAATTATATTGTAAAGTAAATAAACATAAAGTAAAATAAAATAAAAGATTAATAATTCTCTTCAAGGTTATGAAAATAATTAAAAGACGATTTATTCCCTTCATGGGTTATATAAAGAAATCAACAATATCCAAATGAGTTGGACAACGTCATCTTTATCATTTTCGCAAACAAATTTTCTTTTCTTTCTCTTTCCTTTATCATTCAATGATTGTTGATTTTTTTAGCGTACGTCAAGTACGAAACCAATGGTTTGTAACGTCACATTGGTAACAAAAAGATTTCACTTTCTTAAAATGACCTTATCACTCTTGGCTTCCTTATAACTCCACTTTTGGTGGGTATAAACATTCTTAAAATAATCATATTGTCCATGTCTATGTTCATGGCTTGTAATCTCCTTGACCCGGTCTTGACGCCAGACCAAACCGAGCGAGTTACACTGGGTTTGCCTAAACAAACCCTAACAAGTTACTTTAAACTAGGTCTCTTTTTATCTTGCCTAGATGCAAATATTATCTTTAAGGTAAGCATGCTAGCAGTGGATAATTTATCGTTTGAATTGGGTGTCGACAGGCATCCAATTGGGCGTAATTACAATTTAAGGACCAAATTGTAAATATGGAAAAACATGAAGACTTAATTAAATCCGAAGTTACCAAATCTTAATTAATCAGGTTACATGTATGCCGGTAAAATTTCAACTTAAAACAATCTCCCAAACTCATTTAATTGCGTAAACAAGAATCAATGGCCAATTTACGAAGTATCAAACTTCAATGAAGTAATTACCGGAAATAACTAACTCGGTACCTGTAGCGACCTTTTTTGAGAAATTCGAAGAACTCTGGATTTTCGCTTTTATTGAAAACATTTTATTTAAAGAGGAATTCTTCAAAAGCATGCTAATAAAACTAGAGTAGCCACCGGTCACTTGAGTAAGGTAGACCGGACACCGAAAAACAAAACCAGAGATTCTAGGGCTCGGGAGCCAGGTACATGTGGGGACGAATTAGCACCCCCGCAACGCCCATAATTGATACAAAAAAATTTACCGATTGTTTAATATTGGATTTTACGATTTAAAGTGATAATTTAATCAAAATTTGGTTATACAGACAAGTATATTTTAAAAGCCCTAATATTCGAGAAGGAATTTCTGAACCACCACCACTACGACTGGTACTGGCCTCGTTTATTTCCGAATAAAAGGACACCACATAACAAATTCTATTCCGAATGCAAAACAATATAATAAAGCACTAAGGCACAAGGTATAAATAAAAAAAGATGAACAATAAAAAGAAACTACTAATACAATACCATATTATTTATATATATATAAACAATATATTGCATATAAAACTACATATTAAATGCTTTACACGTCCATATTATACTTTATAAATAAAAGTATATTATGTACTTTATAAGAACTGCGTATTTATTATATATATATATATATATATATATATATATATATGAAACTATATGTTATGTAATGTATAAAAAAAACTATATATATTATATTATGCAAGACTGTATATTATATGTCAAATTATATACTATATAAAACATACATATTATATGTTATAAAAACAATGTCATACGTAGACTACATTGTATATGAAAACTATATATTGTATGGAATACCATATTACATATATGAAAACTATATATTGTATGGAATACTATATAAAACTATACATTATGCATGGAAAACCATATATTATATATACATCATATGTTATATAAACCACATATAAAAAGCATATTATATAAATCAAATATTATATAAAACTATACATTATACTACACATAAACAAATATAAAAATTAACATACTAATATGACATGCATACATTAAGGGTCACATTATAACATATACAAACATAAAACAGGGCTGAAATCGAAGGAAATTAAAATGCAGTGCTGAAACTTAAGGAAACAAAGAAACATATGGAATTATAAGACATTTTAAATATCCAGGGGGCACAGGGGCGAATTTTAAAACGCAAAAGGGCCAACGTTGTGATTAGAATAGGGTGGAGGGGTTTATTATGCAATTTTTGCCATTTTTAAAACAAAAAACAATATAAAACTCACCTTAAACCGAAAATTAAACCTTTCCCCTAGTGTTATACCAACCAAAACCCAATGAGCTCATGCTCTGCTAGGGTTCATATGAACCCAAAAATCGGTGAATGCCCAGCCGCGCGCCGCCTATTCTTCAGTTTCCGACGATGCTTCGTCATGCCGGTCGCCGCTCACCGGCGGCCGGCGCCTTAAAAAACCCAAAAAAAAATCTTTTTCATTATCTGAGACTAGATCCGGTCCTCCATTGTTCTAGATCGACTAGAAAAATACCCCTTTTATATATAAAGAACAACCGAGACTCTGATCCTCATTTTTTGAAAAGCCGAAGGTTATTGCCGCTCCGACGGTTCACCATGCACGACATTGGTGAGGCCAGAGGCTTATCACCGATAGGGCGCAACCGACTCAAAGGGGAGTGAACTATCCCCCCTAAAGGTGAGAAATCATAACCCTAATCCTTTTGTATGTTTTTTTTATTTGAAAAGAAGAAGATAATGTATGTACCTCTGAAATTTGCTTTCTTTATTGCTCATCGAAATACTGAGATCCCAGATCCCCTTTTATAATGGTTCGACTTTTGGTTATATAGCCGATTGAATACATGTATTGTCAAGATCCTAATCAAATGCTTCTAATAACTTGCTTTGGTTGACATGCCTTGGTTGTCTTTGATCACTTTTTCTATATTTTTGCTATTTTAGGCTTACTGCTTTTGCTTTTTTGCATGCATGTCGTTGGAGGCGGCTGGAATGATGAAGAATGGCACGCTCGCCGACAGTTAGGCGGATGGTCTTACCGCCGTTGCAAGGGCGCGTGGAGAAGCTGGACAGGCACGGGCGCGTGGGAGATCCGAACGGCCGGTGCGTGGGAGATCTGAACGGCCACCATTGCTTGAATCTGGATCGTCAGATCAATCCTAAATCTGACAGCTAAGATCGGGCGGCTGCAAGAGATGACCTTAGGTTAGGGTTTTGTTTAGGGCCTTAAATGGGCCAGATATGATAACATGTAAATATTTTTGGGCTGGTGTGTTAATTAACTTGTAATTGGACTGTATTTAATAGACTTGGGCTCCTTTTATTTATGACTTATAATTTTATAACATTTTTGGGTTAAATAAACTTAGGATAATCTTTTATTTCTGATTTATTTTCATACATGGGCTTGTATAATAATAATTATCTAATAACAATAAAAATAGAACCATAACATCAAACACGTAAGCAATAACAATAATAATGATAATTCTAATAATATAACATACATAATATGCATATACATATAAACAAACACAATGGTACGTATTACATACACATTCACATTTGAATATTACATATTACAAACACATATTGCATAAGGACATATATTTAATAACAAGATAATCCACAAAATATTTACACACATTCACATTTATAATAGATATTAATAAATACATGCATACATGCAAACAACACATACATAATAGGGGTAATATGATATAAACAAAACACATATATAATGACAATAAGACTATATAATATGCATAGTAATATTTAGGTTTTGCAGATGGATAATAATATGATAACCATATATAAAGCTTAATTAAAAGGTAGTAATAGTTAACTAATTTTTAGAGTTTTTTTAAAAGTTTTAATAAAGGATAAAATAAAGCCCAATATGTATACTTATATAGCATATAAGCCTATTATTATAGCAACAGAGAAGGAATGGGTATCCCCCGGACAAAATTAGTGATTACAGTACCGGAACACCCCTAGCTCGTATCGGTACGGTGTTGTTTGGTAAATGGGGTATCTGTACGATCCCCTGTGCACCGATCCCAGTGTTATAATTCTAATTCAGGGTATTCCAGCAGCTAAATAGTGTACCGATACAGTTGTCTGTGTATCGACACCTAGATCAAATATTAAAGAGGCGTACCGATACCCCCGTGCAATTTTGCACAACTTTGAGCCTTATCAGACCTCGTGTACTAATCCCTAGGACCCGTATCGATACAAATGGGCCTTTAATGACCTCTTGGCCAAACATGCGACACTTAGGCTCAATCTAACATACTTTACACAATATATAAACATTATACCAACTCAAGACTGTCATAAACCACAAAGATATGAAAGCACGAGCACCATGGAAGCACAAGCAATCAATAAGGTAGACCTATAGGCATGGTATCTACCCAACATGCTTAATTCTTTCCAAAACCCCCAATTTAAAACATAAACCAACATACAAATCCAAAGCACCAAAAGAAACATGTCTAAAACATTGAGTCACCAAACAACCCTCCCAATTACAACTTGGTCACATTGCTCTTTATTACTACAAAGTACTTATAAAACCATACTTGAAATATCTCAACCCTTGGATTCCTTCTTCTTTGCTTGTTGTCTTGAAAGCTTACTTATCTGCATTGATGAGAAATGGGCGCGTAAGCACAACAAGCCTAGTGAAGGATTATTGAAAACACTCATCAATGCATTAAAATCATTCGCTTTAAAACATGTAATGTATATCATGCCAAAACATCTCATGCTTCACTTATCTTTCCAAATCTATACACAATAAACCATTTACTAAACATGTATCATGAATCTCAAGCATACTCATATGCTAACCTTGATTTAAGCCTTCACATGCTTAATCAACCAAAAGCAAAGCTTAAAGATCACAACATGTATAAATTACATTATACAAAATATAACCATTTACCATGATAAATTAGTTCATATATTGGCATTTAAGTAACCTAAAACCAAATCTTCCATTTGTAAAACACATTGGATACACGAATTTCCGAAGTAGTTCATTAGACCATTTAAACATACATCCCCAACTGGAGCAAACAACACAATTAACCCCTCAACGGTTATGATGTATAACATCCTCCAGCTGGAGAATAGGACACAATTAACCCATCGACCGTTATAGTTCTCTTGGTGAAGATATGGTACATTCATAACCCCTCGACACACATGAGACGACTTATTATAATGCACTTTAAACCCTATGTCTAGCCAACTATATCTGATAACATTTAATCTTTGTCACTTGCCAATATACTCAATTAAAGCATGTTACCTCAATGTTTTACATATGCATCAATCAAACCAATTTCCAATACATTAAACCATGTGTTTTAGCATTCTCAAAATCCTTTCACAAACCATTTTTCATAATCATATATAATCAACATATGATCATTTGTAACATCTTTCATTGCTAAAACATGCATATAACAATAGGTAATTAAATCCATAAAGAAGAGCATGAGAATGTATTTTACAAAACCGAAAACGAGAGCGAGAATGTCTAATACTTACTTCTGAGCTTAGACAAGCATTTCAAGCTTAATCTAAACTCCCAAAATCACTTTCAAACTTTTATAAAGCTGAAAATCTTGTTTCCACTCACCGACAACACAAAGCTTCACTTGCCGATGTGAAATCAAGCGTCTAAAGCTTCCAAAACTTCATCAATTGCTCTAGGATCAATGTCCCATGTTTTAACCATATAATAATATAGGATTAATGCATCATTATGTATCCATAATCCCAGCAACATCCACTCCCAACTTCGCCTCACTTAAAACCATTAAACGTATTCCAAAAACAACTGAAAACATCATCAAACAAAGCCTAGCCACAACCTATCGTTTTGAAAAATCTTAACAACATCCATTAACATATAAAACACTTATATCCACCCTTTATACCTCAAAAAATATTTTAACACCATAAACACCTCAAAATCTAACTATTCACAACCTAGAAAAATAGCAATTCAATTAGTTTATGGATTCCTTTCAAAAATCTATCTTTATAAAATTTAATCACATTATTAACATGATCTATATCAATCTAGATCATCACAAATCAGATTTATGACAAAGATTTTCCAATTTCTTATTAAAGCTCACTTTAACCCTTTCAATCTTGATTTAAATACCAGCACATAACAAAAATCGATTGTAAAGGATCAAGAACTTGGGAATTTCAATAAAGAACCTTTGATTAGAGGAGTGAAACAAAAATTACCTGTAATCATTGGCTTCTCCCTTAATTGGTATGACTTGAGTGAAATCTCCAAGAAAACAAATAAGGTTTAATGTAGAAATCCAATGAATCAATTGAGGAATCAAAACAAAATCAAAAAGATTTGATTCATGATCATTTTGGAATATTTGGCTGATGGGAAAATTGAGAGAAAAAGTAGTTTTGTGAGAAAGTGAATTAACTATTAAAATCAAACTAATTAAATCTATTTTGCATTTTTTTACTAACCATTTTAAAACTATTTAAAAATATCCTAAATTAAGGGAAAAGTTTGATTTAAAACATTGGTAAATTAGCTCCTTAAAGATTCTAAATTTTAAACCTTTTACAATTTAGTCACCAAAAATAGTTTTGAAAACTTTACATTCTAGTCACCAAACCAAAATATTACTAAATCCGAATCTATTTTATCAAATTGAGTTTAACAAAACCCTCAATATCTTAATTAGAATTTTCAACATTTTCTATATTTTATTTCACATTAAAACATTTATTATGAATTAATCCCTAATACTAACTCGAACCGACTAATCTGGTTCACCCGAACCATCTAATCTATCTAGCTAACTTCTAGGCCCAAATTTGGGGCGTTACATGGCTTCAATCGCGACCACAACTACTAAGGTGACCTTTATTCTTTCCATTATATAGTCTCACATTCACTTTAGGGAATGGAGTGGAGCTAGTGGGCATTTAAAATCTTTTTCACGAAATTGTGTTTGAGGACAACATTTTTTGTGTGAAAAGTGGAGTATGTTTTTTTAATATATCCTCATCATTGATACTCTGGCCACATAACTTTATTTGTGAAGTAATTTGGATCATATTTGAGTTATATAACTAACTGAATAGTGATTTATCATGTTTGTATTCACTTCAGGGAATGAAACATATCATGCAATAATCTCATGAAATAAACATGATACTTGTTGTAACATCCCAAAAACTAGTCTAGTTGGAATTGAGTTCCGGTGATCAAAAACCCTACATAAGAAATGTCCAAATATTGTATTGACTTTGACCGCAAGGTCAATTATGTCGATATTGGATTCTAATTGAACCAAATTATTGTTTAAGGACCTTATAAAATGTATTGAAAATCTATTTAGTGACTAAAATATAGAAATTAGAAGTTTGGGAGTACAAGTATAGAGAATTGAGAGTTGAGGGACTAACCTTACGATTAGCCCCTCCTTAATTATAATCATCCACACGTGTGATGATCAAGCTCAATTCCTTCAAAGGAAGAAAAGCCTTGTTATTGCAGAATAAATAAAAGAAAGTGAATAGCATATGAGGGCTTACCCGATTTCTAAAGAAGCAAGCACCTCCCTTGTCTTCATCTTCCTCCAAGCAAGCACCTCTATTATTGAGGGTAGAAAAGGTTGAGTTTTCTTCGGTTTATTGATATTGAAACATTACTATCGATCGGGTAAGCCATAACCCCTAAACTATTAATGAAATCCATGGATAAATCAAGCTTAATCTTAAGCTAAGGTTTTGGTTACCCATGAAATTTGATAGCTAATAGCTATTTTAAGCTTCGATGTTGATTTTGATATTGTTATATTGATTTCGATTTTAGATTATCGATTCTAACGATTCTTATTGTTTATCCTAGCTCAAGAATTGGATAGAGATCATTCACCATCATCGACGAAAGCTAGGGACAAATGAATTGTCATCGGAAAGCCGTAGAAACATCAGATTATCGAGGTGAGTGTAGTCGAAGTCTCGAGATTAGGTTAGGTGCCTTTCCCGATCTCATTGAAATTGATTATAGCATGGGTAACATTTTTGTCAAGGAATATTGCATTGAACCACTTAGTGGATTCCATTGGTAAGATAAGGTAAGTTATTGCATTGAATATTGATCCTTGATATTTCTATAGTCATTACTACTGAGCATCGTTATCGATTTCACCATTGTTATTGTCATTAAAATATGGAAGCATTGAACATTGGACATAGAGCATAGTTATTGCCATTGTTATCGTCATTATCAATGTCATTGAACATTGATATCGATATAGCCATTGTCATCGAAACATTGAATATGAAGCATCGATCATTATCATTGTCATTGAGATTATTGAACATTGTCACTATCATTGATATTGTCATTGAAAATTGGAATCGGAACATTGCTTATTGATAAGAACATTGAACATTATTATTGATATTGAATATGGATTATTGATATTGTCACCGGACCCTGGATTCGAAAGGAATTTGGATACAATTGGCATGCCATAGAATTCATGAGCTCAGTGTACGAGTGGACTACGGTCCTTGGGCTACGACCTTTATTGTGGCGAGGTGGATGGATGTATGTGATATTGGTCATATTGGCGAGACAGAAGGACTAGAACATTCATTGTTTTGGCGAGGCGTAGGAATTCACATATCCATTATTCTGAATCGATCCAAGGGTTATTATTGAAATATGGACTTATTGCTATTGAACATGAACATTGCATAGCTACTATTGATTCATTGCATAGTTATTGTCAAGATGTGATTTGGAATGCATTTCATTGATAAAGTGTTTACTTGTGACTACCTCACTTGGCAAATTACGCCTAATGCATTTCATTCCATACATTTTAGGTTGAGGATTTACCCGTTGAAGATCGGAGAATCGACGTTGTTGACAAGTCACTACAAGCCTCAAGTAATGTGTTTTACCTTTATGAACTCCTAGGATGGTGGCAAAGTAGTCGAACTAGTCATTTGTGACTCTTTTGATATCTGTGTGTTATGCATGGCTTGTAAAAGTATCTAAGGTTCTAAATGGCTTTTTACTATAGCTTAAAAATGGCTAAATATGTATATTTGGCACTAAAAGGTGAAAACCTAGTAAATGGATTCAAATGGCCCTAAAATTTGACATGCTGGTAGAATATAGTAATTGAATATTGCTGGTAAAATTTCATTATATTTGGACATCATTCAACAGGTTAATTCGATTAAAAACCAGATAAAATTTGGAATTACAGTGCATGCCGTACTGATACGGGTCCACCTATTTCGGTACGGTAGAGCATATTTGGGACAGCCAAGTGCAAGCTAACCCATGTGTATTGATACGGCTTCAAGGCGTATCGATACAACTTTGGTCAGTAAGGTTTAGAGAATTAATGGTATCGGTACGGGTACAGAGTGTATCAATACGAGTCTTGGTTAAAGTCAACGTTAGTCAACCCGTATCGATACTGATTAAGCTATATCGATACGAGTTCTTGACTTGCTGGGGATTGGGTTATCACCCTTACATGTCATACTAATACGGTCCTAGTCGGTATCGAAACGAAGTTGGCCAGTTTCAATTTGGAGTTCAATACATGTATACCCGTACCGATAACGCCCCAAGACATTTCAGTACAGTGTTTGTTATATCAGTTAGGGGTTGCTGAATACAGTTTTGCATTATTTACATATTGGTCACTGAATCTTGGTAAGTCTAATTGGATGGGTAAATAACATCGAATTAACATGAAATTTTGTAGATTTACTTTTATTGTATTGAATTTCATTTTGGTGCCCTTAATTGCACTAAGGGATCTCTAATTTACCAAAATTACAGTTTAGTCCCTAAAACCCGTAGAAGTTAAAAATCAGTCATAATTGTTTAATTATTGCTTTCTATTGGATAAAATGGGCTAATGTTCATGTTTAATAAGGATTAAAGAGCACAATGTAGGCTAAGTGACAATCATTAATCGAAATTATCATACTGAATTATCGCATCAATCATCGGTAGCACGCTCCGACCTAGTTTTCTACCAGGCCGGATGGGGGATGTTACACTTGCATTCATTTAAGGGAATGCCTCCCCATAAAAATTCTTATCAAGATGAATTTTTGCAACCTGAACTTTGGGAGAAGTCTATAGTTGAGTTTTTCAACGAAAAAAATATTGCTTTCGAGCAAATATAGACTTTATAACAGTCTTCTTGTGGATTCAAAATCACCATGATTTATCGCACTTTAAAATCATAGTTTAAAGAATAAAAATAAAAGTAGAGTTTACTGATAATGATTTTCCTCTAGAGGACAATGGAGACATAGCAAATGACCAGGACAACTTCTCATAATTTCTTTTACGTCATGTCTCTTACCACGCCATTTAAACATATCATGTAAAACTCAAAATACGGTTAAAAACATCAAATCTCATCAATAGAATAAAATAAACTAAAATTTGATCTTTAATTAAGCAACAAGTATGCAAGGACTAAAATAAATAAACCGAAAAATATGGAAAACTTGAATTTTTTTACCTTTTTCTCTTAAAGCTTACTCACACAGGGACGGACTGAGGGGGCTGGGCCCCCCTAAAAATATGAAATTCCTATATGATTTTAAAAAAAATTAATATTTTTCTATACAGTTTTTATTAAAAATCTATTTTTGTCTCCCTAAATTATTATAAGTTCACCCCCTAAAAATTTATAGGGTTCGCTCCTCCTAACCTAAAGTCTAGCGTATGTCTCTGTACGCACATGTAACACACAACATAGGAAACTAATTTTTAGAGATAAAAGAATTGTTCCTTATGCATTTTATTGACCTAACATATCAAGAAACATGGCGTTCATTTTTTATAGTCTTAAAATTAAACAAATAATATCAAATTGAATCTGCTTGTCTTAAAAGATTTCTCAACATCAAACCCTTTTTTTATTCAGCTTAAAATTAAATAAACAAAAACAAAATTAACTCCTTTGATTCTATCGAAACCGTATAAAACATAAACAAATAAACGAGTAATCAATTGATATTGTAACTAAAATTAAGCATACCTTGCAAGTAATTATAAAAGTAAAGCAACAAAAAAAAAACTTGCTAACCTTAGCTTTTCACGTACGATTCTTGATGTCCTACATCTTTAAAAGACGGAATTAAGTGATTGACGTATAGTAGATAAATCCAATATTTGAAGTAAATAAATTGTTGTTTAAGAGCAAGTCGCACTGATAACGTATTGTAAATAAAATAACAAAGAACAATAGTAACAACAAAGAATAAAATTATTCTCAATAATGAGTTATGTACAATGTTTTCTTCAGATCTATTTTTATAGACATAATACAGAAATCTTAATTCTAATGGGTATTAAACCCTAATAATATAGTACATTAAAATTTCTTTTAATATATGAAAATTTACCATAAATTAAAAAGTAAAGGCGGTTGATAATGTTATTATTTAATATTATTTTCTGTGTGAAATACGATGCCTTATCTACATGTTTTAACAGTCTAAATATAAATTAATTTCATCAAGTCGTATAAAATTACAACTATGTCAAAAATATTATTAATTATTTAATATTATCGTATTGATAAAGAAAAAAACTCTTTAATCTTCTGAAATCTGAATGTCTATAATATCACATCCTAATCACTGCTTGTTCACTCTCACATGATAATACTAATAACAATTTAGATCGAATTCAACAAACAATATATATAATATTAAAATGAATATTTTAACCAGATTTCTTTTATTTATTGAATTTATTAATAAATTATGCTTTAAATTCCAAACATATCTCAAGCAGAGAAGATCCTGTCCTGAGACCCATAACTCTCATTGTCATATATTTCAAATTGATTTCAAATATTTTTTAGGTATGGGGACGTATGGTACAAATTAGATTTGACAATTGACATCATATTTTGACATGAAAAAGAGATAGAATATTACCACTTTGATTTCAAAAGCATCAATATTCAATTGAAAACATTATTAGTAGATATATCAATAATGTATTATTTATATTTTTTTCAATGAAGCTTATATAACCCTAAAAACTATACTACATGAACCGAGAGGCGTTAGAGAACCATTACATTTCTTGAAAATGTCAATTTTTTATATTTTAGATTTTCTGTATTTATAATGATAATGATTTCGTACTTTGTAAAATTTTCAAATTCTTATGTAATTTTACTCAGATAAAAATTTGTCCCCTAACTTAAAATCTTTAATTTGTCCTTGATTATCAATATACCTGATAATAATATTTTTTTAAAAAAAATTTAAGAGAGATAACACATGTGAGCGGTGATGGTGACCATATGGAGTAGCAGAACTTGAAGTAAAAGTTTAAGGCGGCCAACTTAAATTTTAAAAAATTGGAGGCTTAAACAAAAATTTTCAAAAAAAAAATTGAAAGTTTAACTAAAAATTTTATTAATTTTGATAGATTTAACAAAAAAATAAAAAAAATTGAGAGTGAATTTAATTAAAAATACTCAAACGTTTAAAATTTAATATAAATTTTTAAAAATTTAGAGGGGAGCAAATTAATTTTTTTAAAAAAAGTTAAGAGACAAAATTTAAATTTTCTAAAATTTTTAAAAATTTAGAGGGGGCAAATGATACGTCCCTGAGCTGATTACCATACTGTAATTCCATAATTATTGTAAGCAGGGATGAATCTATATACATTGGGGGAGGGGCAATTGCCCCAATTTTTACGGGTTAATTATATTTTAAGCTCTAATAATTTTAAAACCATTGTAATTAAGCTATTTTTCCTTTCTTGCCCCTCCTAAATTTTTATGGTTTATTATTTTTTAGGACCCTATAATCTAAAATTAATAAAATTAAACTTTGACCCTCATATTTTTTCTGGTTTAATTATTTTTAAGACCTTTTAATTTTAAAATTTATAAAATTAAACCTAAACTCCTTTAATTTTTACGATTTAATTACTTTTTAAGACCTATTTATTTTAAAGTTAATCGGTCAACCCCTCGTAATTTAATCTAAGCTGTCCGTAATTATAAGACGAAAGATACGCCTGTGTTGGAGAATATTTATTACATTGTAGGGCAAGAATCTAAACCCTAAGTATGGTTTTGGTGGGTATATATGCCTAGGAATTAACAAAGAAATAAAATGGGATTCAATTGCTTCATTGAATAATTAAATCCGCCGAAATCAAATATTAAGTCGAAAAAGGTCTCCACCGAGTATATGATTACCGACTTCATTTTCAAGGAAAGCTTTTGGTTGAACGGAGTTAAAATTTAAGGTTGAAGAGATAAATTTTAAATATTTAAAAATAAAGCGATAAATTTATAAATAAATTAATTTTTTAAAAAATTAAATACAAAAATAAAAATAAAAAAATTCTTTAAATGTGTGAAGGGGTGCGATTACCCCTCTCTACCCTATATAGTTTCGTAGGGCTAAAAAGGGGTTGGAAAAAAAGGGCAAGTTTCTGAACGATAGCTTTGTTTTAATTGATTCAGAAAATATATTATAAATAAAAGAAAGAAAGGGAGGAGTTTAAGTTCAGATAAAACTAATAAGGGCAGCAGCTCACAGGCTACAAAAACCAATAGCTTTTATCTTTTGCTAGCTTTGACGAGCACTTCAATTAAATGAAATACTACTACTTTTCAATTTCTAGTTTCTTCAAGGGTTTTAAGCCAGGAGGTTGGTTTTTTAATGGTTTTAAGGGGTTGGAATGTAATATTAATATTTTTAACTTTTTTATAAGACATGTACATTTTATCGATATAAAATGAAAATTAATTTTTTTAAAAATATATATATTTTTTAATAAGCATAGTAAATATATACTAAAGGTATAGATATAAGATTATATTATTCATATCGGATATATATTAAAAAAAATTAACCTACACTAACGGGTTAGTTCAAGTGGTAAGCAATTTAGTATCGCTTAAGCAGGTCTCGGTTTTAAGATGTTGTGTATGTTGAAAATTTCCGCCAAAAGACTCGCCCACCAAAATCAGGTGTGCGACGCAGATTAATCCGAATTAGTCAGAACAAAATCCTAAAAATCAGAGGGCAACAGAAAAATAATTTTAACATACTTTTCTCTTCCAAATTTCCCAACTCCGTTGAGTTTTTATCATCCTTTTTATTTGGTTGACAGTAGCACTGATTTAATGTTGGTTGCCAACTGCCGATGCTCATTATTTCACTTACTTTGTCATAATTTTGTTTTATTTTTTTGATTTTTTTAATTTTTAATAAAAATCTCTACTATTGCGACACATTTTTTTGTGACACGTTTTTTCAATCATTTGACACAGTTTTCTCATATTGTAGCTGTCATTTGGCACTAGTTTAGAAATTCTCACAATGCTTGTTTTTTGATTTGGTTTGTTGGTTGGTGGTCATAGAAAGTTTATTCTCTTTTGATGTTTGTTGGCCGATGTAATCAAAATTCTGTAACGGAGCAATCTAACTGATAGTTTGGTTCGCTCATCACTCATTTTTTACTTCGTAAAATATTTCATTTGAATAGGGGCAAGGAGATTTATGAAAATTTCTAGATTATTTGATGACGTATGCCAATCTTAAGAGAATGGTTATTTTTCTTTACACTTTCGATTTTTTTTTTGTTTTTTGGTGAATTATATATATCAAAATTGAACACAACAATGGTCACACTGATAGGGAGTATACTGTTGATCTTAAGAGAATTAAATTCGAGCAGTTTCGTCTGTAATGGGTATATTTTATTAAAATGTCAAGAGAAAAATAAATACAAATACTACCTTAAAATCACATTCTAACTATTAGAAAATTATATATATTAAAATTATGTTCATAAATCAATTATAAGTTCATGATTTCATATTTTTAAATTAAAAACTAATTAATAAAAATAAGGGTAAACTACTTGGATGACCACCTAATTATTGCGTTCGACCTGTTTTTACCATCGAATTATATATATTCAAAATTTGACCACTCAACTATTCAATTGGACCTATTTTGACCACCAACCGTTAAAATCTAACAGAAAGATAACGTAACAGTTAAAAAAATTATATAATTACATATTTAATCTATGTCAATTACATATTATATTAATTTAATTATAATTTTAATTTAATTATATAAAATTAATCAATTTGGTCATTATTTCACCCCCTTAAATTTCCGTTCCTCTAGATCTACCCCGTTCTTATTTCTGGTTCTTAAAATCCATTCATCCAAAATCTCCATTCCGAAACTTCCCTGTATCAATTTTCAATTTTCAAATCTACTCTAAATGAAAAGATTTAGATTTTTTGCCATTGCTTTCTTCTTAGTTTTAGAACTCACTTTCGCTACAGATTCGCCGGCGCCTGCTCCCTCGCTCGGTGCAGACTCACCACAACTCGCTCATATTAAAGTTACTGGATCCTCATATTCAAATCCGTTAATCTCACCAGTAATGCCTGCTTCGCCTCCCACGCCAATGGCGCCATCTAAATCTTGCGCAAGAAGATTCATCACCTTCAAGTTCTCCTGCTCTTTCACCGGGCGATGCGATTGATGTCAACCACAGTAACATCAATGTAGAAGAAGGCAAAGACAAGACCGATGATGGCGGAGGATTGAGCGGAGGGGCAAAGGCAGGAATCGCGGTGGCAGTGGTTGCAGCGGTGTGCTTGGTTGGCTTCGGTGGATTGGTTTACAAGAAAACACAAGATAATATCAGGAGATCTCAATATGGATACGCCGCGAGGAGAGAAATTCTGTGAAGAAGAGACCGAGTACAGATTTTAAAAATGATTACAAGAGGTTACATACATTATGGACTTTACCTGCATTTGATTTGATTTTATTGTAGTAATAATAATTACGGGATCAAATATATAATTATATAAATTTGTGGTTAAACTAAATCTAATTAAATAATTAGGTGGTTAAATTTTAAATTTTTATAGTTCGATAGTCAAAATAGATCAGACTCAATAGTTGTATGATCACCTAGACAATTTACCCAAAAAAATAATAAAGTGAAATGATTATAGATATAGAATCATTATCTCATACACAGGCGGTGGACACTTTTTTTTCATGAGCGTCTTAATTTTAGAATTTAGGGATTTTAATGTAAGAGTTTAAAATTTAAGATTTAGGGTTAGAATTTAGGGGTTAGGTTTTAGGGTAATATAGTTATGGATTTAATTTTTAACCTATAGAACCTAAATTTTAACCCCTAAACCTAAAATTCTATCAACAACCCCTAAATTCATAGATAGTACATTGAAACTCAAAACCCTAAACAAAATAAATAAACCCTAAAACTAAGACATTTATTTTCGCAAGCGTTTGTGAATAAAATAATTACTTTATAAATATAGGTGGCATCCGTAAATGTGAGTGTGAATATAAATATTTTCAACGTTCATATTAGCACGAAAAAGAAAATGGGCAAGACAATTCGTACTACCTTGCAATTTGTTCATGCTTTTGGGCGTATCTTTTTTTACTTTTAAACCTGAATTTAAGCGATGGTTTGGGCCATCTGATAATGGGCTTAATCCATTGTTGTTCTTTCCCTAAAACAAACGGTTCGGGAGATCCAGTCCAATGGATATTTTGAATTATTTTTTTAATAGATATTTTGAATTAATTTGTTTTTATATGAAAATAAAAAAATATATATTTTCTTGATAAGGTTAGTTGTCACGGGCCGTCAGCCGAGGCCCGAGTTATTGGCACCACGGGGTGCACACCAGGGTTCCCAAGAGGTTCAGATAGAGATCTTGGGCCCAAAAAGACCACCAGACCTAGCCCGATCCGTGGAGGATTCAAGAGGGTAATTCGGTCAAAGTATCATCTATTTATTTGAAATATAATATGTAGATAATGGTTGTGATAATTAGAGATTTGAAATTGAGATTTGATTAGATAAGATCAATTTCGACTGTCGATGTAAATTTTTATAGACCGTCTGATTAGGGGGAACTCAACTATAAATAGAGGCCTTCCCCTCCTCATTTGATGTATCCAAGTTTCCAAGGAATAAAGGCATTTACTCTAAATCCTCTGAGTGTTCTTGTGTTCTTTCTTTGTTCTTGAGCGTTCTTTCGAAGTTCTTCTTCGCTCATCTCTTTTAATCCGATTCCGCGTAGAACGCTTTGCGTTTGTCGGTGCTTGGGAAGTTTGATCTTCCGAGAGGGTTGAAAAGGCTTACTTAGGCGTTTGTCTTGAGTCGCATCGCCTAAGGTCGTACGGTGGGCTGGTTGGAAATCTAGCCACGTGACATAATGCATAGGCAAATTCAGAAAATTATCTCAGAGTACTTAGAGTTAAATTATAAATTTTTAAGAAGTTAAAATATAATTTTATGACGAAAATTAACGTGTTTTTATTTAAAAATAATATATCATTATTTGAGCATGTAATTATATATTTTTAATAGGACTAAACTGAAATCCTAAGACATTTTTTAGCATTACTTATCATTATATCTTGATACTGAAAATGAAATTTTATTATTTATGGGCCATGACCCTTACTCCCTATTGGTTAAGGCACTAATTGTTCAAGAATTAAACTTAACCTCAAAACACAAAAGCACAAATCATAACACGACTAACCTAAAAATCTTTCAACTCTCATGATATAAATGTAAATCTTTAATTATTCAACATATAATTTCATTGATAATATAATAAGTAAAATATTAAAACGAACAAATTTAATAATTTTCTAAAACACGATGTCATTGTAACAAATAAAAATAAATTTAATTTGGATCAAATATTGTGAAGGTCCAATATAGAAGTGAGCCTCTCGTTTTCATTTACAAAGTTAATATTTGAGCATTTGACCTTAATTAAGAGTTAATAATATTTTATCACGCTGGATCAATCGATAATTATTGTATTTCATTTAATTTTGATTGGTTGGTAAAATTGATTTGGGACAAATTAATAAAGTCAGTAGCAGTTGAGTTTTGCACTTGAATTTAGTCTTCAAAATTTGGGTGGGTTGCCCGGAAGTCTGTTGGAAGTTTTGTAAGCTTTCTTTTCCATATAGAAAGTTCCATATCTAAGAATTTTTTAAGAACCTTTACTAAACGACACTCTTACGTGTCGTATGGGCTGCAAATTGGGTTATTTAACGAATTTCTTCATCTTGGAGAAAATCAGGCAGGGACTGACCATCTTAAATCTTTTCACTTAACAAATATATAAATAATTTAAGAATTCTGATAAAAAAATTTTAATGCAATATAATAAAGGTGTTTATATACATGCTAAACAGGGACATACACAGAATATTATGTTAGAGAGAGCAAATTTATAAAATTTTATGGGAGGCAAATTTATAAAATATTAGGGGCAAAATTCAATTTTCAGCAGGAAATAAAGTTTTTAAAAACTTTCTTAATTATATAAGAATTTTAAATTTTTAGGAGGCGACCGCCCTTTCAGTCTCTTCTTGGTCCATTCCTTGTGCTAATGTATATATAAATATAAATTAGATAACTGAGTCTTATTCAAACAATTCAACTCAACAATGATTAAATATATATATATATATATATATATATAAAATACATAAAATCTAAAAAGTAATAATAAAATTTAATTAGTTCCACTAGTTTTATGGTGATATTTTTTTAAGGGTAAACTATATAATTGCCACTGAATTTTAATGTGTATTGAAAATATTACTAAATTATAAATCAATATTGGCTTCAATCCAAATACTTCGTTGTTAACCATATAACAAATCGTTAAACCAAAATGACGTTGTTTTGATGCCTAAAATAAGCCGTCGTTTTGATAAAGGAATATTTAAGAAAACATTACTCTAAAAGATACTTGAACCAAGGACATCAAGAATGGAAAGCTAACATCTAATCACCAAGCCAACTTAAATCTTAATATGATTTTAACGCTAATAATATATATAACTGCAATTGAACTTGATATTATTTATCTCTTGATATAATTTTATAATATTTATAATATTTATAATATTCTCTAGTAATTTATATATAATTTATAAATATTATTTTTATAATATGTATAACTAAACCCGAAATCCTAAACCCCAAACCTTAAAACTTTATGGTGAAGGGTTTAAGGTTTAGTTATATACATATTATAAAATAAAATTTTAGTTTAAGGTTTAGTATTTGAGGTTTAAAGTTCATGGTTTTAGGGTTTGTGGTTTAGAGTTTGGTGTTTAGGATTTAGGGCTTAATTATATATAATATAAAAATAACGTTTTAAATATTATATATAAATTATAAAATATTATAGAGTTACATCATTCGATAAATAAAATTAAGTTCAATTGTAGTTTTTTTTTATATGTTATTAGTTTTAAGATCATATTAGGATTTTAAGTTGGCTTTGTGGCTAGGTGCTAGCTTTCTATTCTTGATGTCTTTGGTTCAAGTTCCTTTTAGAGTAATGTTCTCAGCTATTAAGATATTTGTTTCTCTATAATAATTAAAAAATAATTTTGGACAAATTTGAAAAGATTTCAAAAATGGTTTTAAGTGCAAACAACTTGAAAATATGTTTGATGAATTTTCATAAGGCTTTGGAAGGCTTCAAAACGTTTTTAAATAGCTAAACCTGAGATTTCTTAAGTCCCGTACTTATAAAATCTCAACCGTATCGATACCTTTTAGGGTTTCAGCTACAAAAAAATTATAGAACTGAAAACTCGTACTGGTACAGGCTTAGCCGTACTGATACGGTGGGGTCGTACCGATACGCATTGAGGCGTACTGATACCCTTATATTTCAACTACCCCAGCGGCTATTTCCCAAAGTGGGCGTATCGGTACTTATCGATACCTGGTATTTGAGTGTCGATACCAACAACACGAGAATGGGAAATTCAGCATGAGAATCATCTCTAACGGCTCCAATTCAATCCCAACGGTCACCAACGACTTAGAACTCATTTGAGAAGATAGAAGGACCCTTCAAGCACCTGGAACAACTAATGATAAAAAAACCAACATACTTATGATTGTAAAAGAGTCTTAGTGGTTAATTTTCACATTCTTTTATGTGAGCTCAACTTGTTATAATTTGCTCAAGTATTTTAGGATTGGGTGAGTGCTTAAATTGCTTAATTTTATGTTTGGACGTTGGATTATGTAATTTGAACTTTTAAATCTATGTATGTTTTTTAATTTAATGATTTGAAAAATAAAAAAAATTCAGGTACCCAATTACTCGATTTTACGGGTACCCACAACACCCAAATACCCGACTAACAGGTACTCGCAACACAAGGGTCGAGACATGAGCCGGCCAAACAAGTAACCGAAGACCCGGGTACCCGAATACTCGGATTTAAACACCCCTAGAGGTTACTCATATAAAGGGTTCGGGTACCTAAATTTAAACACACATAAAGGTTACCCATATAAGGGGTTAACATTTCAAAAATGTCACGACAATAATCATGTTGGCAACTTGATTGAAACTAAATTGATAATTAAGTGACTTAATTGATAAAATATTTTCTTTAATTATCAAAATAAAATCAAACCCATAATTTATTGGCTTTAGAGTAGTTTACCCTTTTGCTTTTAAATTACGTTCATATCTTATGTATCAGTTTCGAGGCAGCTCAGTCAACTACCAATCCGAAGGCCCTCAGCTTGAACACCTGACCCACTACCCCACCGAGGAGGATAAAAAATCTCTAACTTTTTGTTTCCTCCAACAATAAAAAATAAAATTTTAATTTTTAATTTTTAAATTATAAATTTTAAAAATAATTATATATTTAATTCTTTAAACTCTCCCCTTAAACGTAAAATTTTAAAGATTTCTATTCCTCCGAGGCACCATCTCACCACCTTTTATATCTCATCAACCATTAATTGACCTTCATTCTTCGCTTCTAAAAACATACCCCAAAATCCCCACCAGCCATAGAGCTCTCCACTCCGACGGGCGAGATCTCCCCGGACCTCCTCGGAGCATCTGAATCCATGTCCTATCCCGGTCACGCACCACCGCAACCGCCACTATCTTCTCCACCTCCTCCCTTGCCGCCACCACCACGAGAAAAACTACTACAAGCACTAGAATCACTACAACCGCCGTCGTCGCCACCTCTGATTCCTCTATACAAGCAGCGATCATGGTCACCGGACATTATCCGAAACGAGGCATGGCTTAGAAAGAAAGGAAACAGAAAGAACCGGCGAAGCAAGAGCGTGACAGACGAAGACCTTGACGAGCTCAAGGCATGTATTGAGTTGGGGTTCGGGTTTGATTCACCTGAAGTGGATCAACGTTTGTCGGATACTTTGCCTGCTCTTGGCCTTTACCGAGCTGTTAACAAGAACTACAACGACACCATCTCAAAGCACACGACGCCGTTTCCTTCAGCCGCATCGGATTGTGACAGCAACAGTTCATCCCCTATAGGTAGCCCCCACGCCATCTTTGGCCCCGGTAAGTAATAAATTCATTTGTTAAATAGAATTTGGATCAGTTTCATACTCTGAATAAAAATTAGAACTTAATTCATTACTTTTTCTCTCTCGAATTATTTAGTAAGAATGAATAAAAATTATTAGAATATAAATAAGATGATTAATTTTAATAGGAGGAATTATTAACGATTCATATCGAATGAGTATAGTTCGATTGATATTATCATTGATACAATATATTTAAGTACGTATGATTGAGTATGTTTAAGTCCTGCTCAATATCCGGTTTTTTTTTGTGTGTGTAAAGGTGATCATCCACAGATGGTGAAGACAAAGCTGAGACAATGGGCGCAGGTGGTTGCTTGTTCCGTGCGGCAAAGCTCATGAGTTTGATGTAATTAATGGATGTTTGTCCAATGTTTTGATGTCTTTTTGCTTCTCAGAAACTGAGAAACAAGAAAGTAATGAAGTTGTCATCAATGTAACCCAACATCAACAAACAACAATTATGATGTTCGGTTGGAATTTTTATAAAAAGGAAAACCCAAATTTACATTGTTTAAGGTACTTTAGTTTCTGCTGAACTATATAAATAATCATGATTGCAGCTTTTCTTCTTTATCAATTTTTTTTTTCTGTAACGGAGAGCCCTTCGTCTTGATGAATTTGAGCTTAGCTTTTTTTATTCTTGGGCATACAAATTAATCATTAGCTTTGGTGAAACGAAAGGGAGTCTCGAACTCGAGATTGCTTAAGCAATATCAAACTGCTTACCACTTGCACTAATCTCTTTGGTAGAATCTTGTAATCATTGAAAGTAGATAAACTAAATTTCATTTTTGTATTTAAATACTTCCTAAGTTATTATCAATTTAGAAATTAAATATATTAAATATTGACCTTACTTTTATTTACATACTTCTTATATCCTTATTGGTTTCGAATTTAGATAAATAAGACCCTAATTTTTATTTTCTTTTTAATTTTAAATCGATGATTTAACAATTACCCTTGCTCTCATTTTATTATTGTTTTTATGTCCCCCCTCTGGGGTTCATCAAGGCTCCATCTGTGCATATGGTCCTCAAGGGTTTATTATTGAAGGTTTGTCACCCTCAAATCAAACCTAATTAATTGGATCGAAAATTGACTGGTAGGTCAGTTCGAAACACACTGTAAAACCAATAAGACAATAAACCAAGCAAAGGTAACCGGAAAATTAAAAAAAACCGGTTCGACCGATTTTCAGAAAAATATGCTCATTGTAGTGGGCCAAACTCGACAAAAATAAAAAATCCAATACCTAATAACCGCATCCGGTCCAACTGAAATAAAAAATAAAAATAGTATGATCAGCCTAATAACCACGTCCACATTTAGTCTTGGGGAAAAAAAAATGAGATGATCATGTTATGAGATTTGGGTTTGTATAACTTTATTAGTAAAATATATACTTTTTAACAAAAGATTAAAAAAAATAGAAATAAATAATATTTTGTAATTATTTCAAGACTATTAAAAAATATTTTTAAGCGATTTTATAATGTACAATGATGTTTATGACATTATTGTTGTTTAAATATGTTTATGTTTTTTTTTTACAATTGAGTTTTAGTTGAAATTGAGAAAGGCAGACTTTTCAATGACAGCTTTGAGAGGTGTATAGATGAGTCGTCGAGAAGAATATATTTGATGAAATTATAAGCAAGGTCATGGTTAGATCTCAGCCGTACGATGAAATGAGAAAGGAAGCTAAAATGGCAGCAAATGCACCCAACAGGCAAGCATCGATGTGGAGAGAAAAAAAGGAGAGAAAAACATGACAATTATATATATATAAAATTATGGTGTCAACAGATACCCAAGTCTCTATGTGACTCCGTCCATACTTTTATCAATGAATTAATGTCAAAGCAGAGTAGACGACGTCATGATCAACTCATCACGTTGGAGACAATTCTATTTAAGTTCCAATATGTGAACTAATTAATCCGTTATCATATACTTACCATGTACCACTAAAATTGTCATATGTTTTCTGGTTAAATTTTTTCAATTTTGGCTATACTTTTTAAAATGTTGTAATTAATTAAAATTTTATAATATATATATATATTTAAAAACAAGTTAATTGCACTACACGTCCTCAAACTATAATACTCATTTTAAATTGGTCCCTAGACTTTTAAACATTCTAATTTCATCATCAAACTATGAGTTTCATTCCAAGTTGGTTTCCAAACTTTTGAACATTCCACTTTCATCCTCAAACTATGACTCTCATTCTAAATTGTCCCTTAAACTTTTTGAACGTTCTATTTTCATCCCCAAATTTTCAGTATATGCTAATCATATCTTATGTTAATAAAACCATTATAAAAATTGTTAATTGTCATGAAACACTAATGTGTATTATGTAATAATATGATGTGGTATAAACGGTAATTTGAGGATGAAATTGGAATATTCAAAATATTTAGGGACCAATTTAGAATGAGAGGCATAGTTTTGAGATGAAAATGGAACATTCAAAAGTTTAGGGGTAATGTAGAATGAGAGTTATAATTTGGGGATGAAATTAAAACATTAAGTTTAAGGACTAATTTAAAATGAGGATGCTAATTTAAGGACGTATAATACATTTAACTCTTTTAAAAACTACTTGATTGAAAGTTTTTAAAATATCTATTTTTTCATTTTATTATCAATAATATTTTTTAAATAATAAGAAGCCAAAATTAAAAAAAAAGGAAGATATAACACATGATAGTTTTAGTGGGATAAAAAAATAATATTTTAAATCCTTACGGAGATGACCCACATTCTAGAAGCAAGTCAATGGCAATCTTAGGGGTCAACCAATCCAAGATTTCTTTAATGAAGCCAGCAAACTCAAAACCACCAATAATGGGAAATGGCGGCTGAAGTGAAGCTGGCAGCGGTAAATGGTTACGTAATTGAATGAACGGACAAATCGGGGGGAGTGGCCGGTGGCGAAAGAAGAATAATTGTTTTCATGTCGGATAATGATTTGGCCGGCGGAGAAAAATAAACAGTAGGCACCAGCATATGACGCGACATCTAAGTATGAAAACGAGGATTCATGTACCTTCGTTTTAGCCAAAAAGGCAAAGTGAGGTACGAGGATTCATGTGCCAAAGTTTGAAATCAAAACGAAAAGTTAATTTGTCTGCATGTTTTTATTACATATTTGTTATATTTTGATATTTAATTACTACATGTTTTTATATTTTTTTATTTGAAAAAATTACAATTGAAACTGTTGATTTAGTATAATAATCAACTGATTAAATCCATTATATCGATTGAATTGATAAAGGAAAAAAATTTCTTACTCTTTTCGAAGTTTTTATTTGTGTCTCGCACTAAAAAAATAAATTTAATATTTAATATTAAAGTTAAAATTAGAGTTTATAAAATTAGGTGTAAGATATATTTTATAAAATTTAAAATTTAGGGTTAGAATTTAAATTTTACTTTTTAATAATAAGTCGTATATAAAAGGCATTGAAAAAGCAGTATAGAAATTTTGTCCACTCCAAAGTATGATAACTATTGTCATTAATATATTTAAAAACATTGACCATATTATTATAAAATTACCAAAAAGATGTATCATAATTTAGCCAAATTAAATAGAAAATCAATACTATAGCAAGAGTCGGGACTAAATTTAATATCATATTTTATGTGACACTGATTCAAATACAATAAATATTTTATTTTAAATAAAAAATATTAAATCACGCATGTATATTGGTATCTTATAACTTTAATTAAAATTTAAAATATAGCATTTATTTATAAAAACAATTACTCAATTTTTTTAACCGTAAAGAACTTCTGTTTTTCATACTTGTTAGTCTTTTAATTCTAGAGTTATTTGAAGTTCACTTGAATTAGAAATAAAAAATCAAATTTACTTTGAATTAATCTTACAAAAATGTCAAGTCGAGTCCAGAGCTGATAGAACTATGGTACAAGTATTGGGAAACAGATTTTGCAACAGCCTGTTGTGCGCTGTCAAGCTGAAGCTGAGCCACGGCACATTTTTCTTGCGACGCCGCGTGGTCTGAACAAGATGACGCAAGCGATAAGCTCATTGATCCAGGTTGCACCACTGGACCCCACTAACAACACAATAACCATATAAATCCTCAGCTCGGCTAGCTCGCTTCGTCTTTAGAATAAAATGCAATTGCGATTTGATTCCGAAAACACCCTTAACGTCATGCAAAATTACAACACAACTCACCCTAGCGCTTTGACGTTGACTCGTGAGCAGGAACATGAGATCATGGTCTCCACCCTCCTTCACGTAATCAACGGCGAACAATCCACCACCTCAGCGTTTCCTTCGTGTAACATGAACAACAACGGGCTTCGGCTCAACGACATGTGTCATCCCATGCAAATCAATGGCTACGATGAGTATTTCAACTCCATTTTCCCGCCAAGCCAACAACAATTACAACCGACCAGGGTCCCGACAACAATAAACAGGAGGCATTACAGAGGGGTACGGCGGAGGCCGTGGGGGAAATGGGCGGCGGAGATCCGAGACCCGAAACGCGCTGTTCGGGTTTGGCTGGGGACGTTTGACACGGCGGAAGCTGCCGCCAGGGCTTATGATAGGGCCGCTATTAGGTTCAGAAGAGATAAAGCGAGGACCAACTTCCCATTAACAGATTACAAAGAGGAAGAGGAAGAAGAAGAAGAAGAAGAAGAATTAAACAATGGAGAAAAAGGAGAGAGCAGTAAAGAAAATGTTGAAGAAAACGGATGGGAAATATTTTCAGAGAAAGAGTTTAGAGAGCTGATGATGATGGATTAATGGCCGATCCCATGATTTAATCATGTTAAAGCGGTTTAACCGTAATCTTGAGTTAGCATATGCCTACATGTTTGTTTACCGTTTCTTTAATCACGTTTTAGAGATAATTCATGAAAGATACTGCGTTTAACGCTATCTTTTTTTTTAAAAAAAAAATATCTATTATGTGTAATAATAAAAGGTTCGAAATACGTTCGGAATTCCTATTTATGATAAGTTTTCTAAATAATCAACATGTTATAGATAAAAAGGGAGGGGAAAAATGTACGCAGGCTTAAAGAAGAGGAGAAGAATCATTGTTTCCGGAAGAAGTGGAAGGGTAAACTAGGAGACTGCCATGTTTAAATGTGGGGTTTGCTGGCTGACCTTCTTATTTAAGTAATGTTTAGAATATAAATTTATGAATAAAACGGAGTTTTTACCCTAATATGGTTTTTGATTTTTTTTTTAATAATGTAGTTCATCATTGTTTATTTTTTTGTTTATGGAGATTTATTGTTTAAACTCAGAAATTAGATAAATTACACCCCGTCTTCAAACAGTATTTTGTAAAATAATATTAAAATATTAAAGTCAAATAGATTACATCTCGACTTCAAACAGTATTTTCACAGGTGGCGTGCATGAGTACATGCATTTTAATGGAGGACGGCTTAAATTTTATTTTTTTAATTATTTTTTTAGAAAATACTATTCGAAAACGGAGTGTAATGTACCCGACTTCTGGTTGGAACAGTAAATCACTATAAATTGAAAATTAAATAAAGATGAAACACATTGTTGAAAAAAAAATCAAAAATCATATTAGAGTAAAAATTCCGAATAAAACAATTAACAAATTTACACATAGTCTAAACTACGACAAACAAGTATCAATAGAAGTGCAAACATGTGCATGAAATAAAGGAAAAATGATTGGATGTACTATGTACAACACATCATTCGTGATTCTGACTAATATTATTTAGTTATTTTATTTTTTTAAGATGAATTTTTATCTCTTTAAGATATTATAAAAAATTATTTAGAGATTTATAGATTTTATTAGTTAAAATCTCAAATAATATAATAAAGTTCATTTAATAATTTCTCGAAATAACGGGCTCGGTTAATCTTGTATGTTGCAGAGCGAGTAACATGAGACAGGGTCTTCCAAGTTGAAAACTCAAAGGCCTAAGAAGCCAGCTTGGTTTGTTAGCAATACAGATAAGAACATTAGACAATAAATTTACCGTCCAAATTACAAAGATTGGAATAGTAGGTGCGTATAAATTGATATTGTATTAAGTCCTTGTTTTAATAGGATGTATAAGTTTAATGGATGATCCTTCTATTATTAAATTGTTATAAATAAAATTTTAAATAAGTTTATTGATTTATTTCAAATTAGTAAATTAATAGAATGTATAAATTTCAAAAACTAAATTGTTATTACACTAAATTCTCATTTTAATTTCAAAATGACAGAATGACATATATGCCACAAAATTTTAATTGAGTGATATGTTTGTTCTTAAACTTATATTTGAGCTAAAGTATTTTTCGGCCTTAGTAGGTTGTTTCATATTGTAACCTTGGTATGGTTTCACTGTAACATACGTTAAAAATTTTGTAATCCAATAAAAACACGACACATGATCTATTTCTGTTATTTTTTAAATTTTTAATTTTTAAAAAATTAGAAAACATTAATTTTATTAAAAAAATTTAAATCTTTAATTTCTCAAAAAAAATCTCAATCTCTAACCATAAATCACTAAACCAATAAATTCTCCTCCTTTGACAAACAATTCAACCACCACCAGCCACCCTTTCCTTCACCGACCCTCCGCAATCATTAACCTCAACATTACATCGTCGAAAATTGATGAACGAGCAGCCAAACGAACCACACATAATTCCACATGTCTAAAAATAGGTACATATACTATGCGATATTACATGTGTGAAATTACGTGTTAATATTTTTGAGACCAGTCACTATATGGAGGGGTTTTTTGTTATATTAATCTCACCATTTTACTATGATCTAATCAGTTACCATAATGTTAAAACATACATTGTATCACATACATGTAAAGCAGTAAATATAAATGCAATGTTATAGCTCGTAAAACTAAGGTGGCTCATCCCAAGCCAACGGGAGAACCAAAATACTAAGGATAGAACTTGCTTCTCAAGCACCTAATTCACCTTTGATTGGCTTATCATTCTGCTCCTTTGGTCCACGCTTTCTTTCTAAATATTATAATTTTTTCAGGAACTCGTTTTACATATGAGGGAGTAAGATGAAAAGAGAATTACAATAGAAGAAAGAAAGACACGACACACAAGCCATATTTATATAAAACTGTAATACCCTAAATTTGTCCGGGTGCATATATATACTATATTCCCTATAAGTATAACCAAAAACAAAAATAAATAAAAACTATAAATATACAAAAAAAGTCAGCCCAAATAAATAAATAGTCCATATACACAATTTAAGTGTCCATTGCAGAATAAAAGACTATTAACAATATACAAAGCCCTTTTATAAATCCTAAAGGCCCAAATTACAACTTCAAGCTCAAAATATAAACCATTCCCGCCCAAAATCCATGTTTATCGGGTAAAGAAGCACAAACAAATGTGTTTGGCCCGCTAAAAGTGCCACGTGTTGCCGCAGCATTCGCTCGATCATCCTTCACTTGGATCAACTCCTTTTGCTGACATCATCCTCTACATCACTATAGAAGGAAGAGAGAGTTAGTGGGCAATTAATCAGAGTCTAATAATTACTCTAATAATTGAGGAGAGAGAAAAGCCCAAGAGTCATACCTGAGGAAGACAAAAAGGCTGCCTGGAAGCTAGAAGATCATCGGAGGAAGGTGAACAGTCGCTAGAGCACTCGTAGGAACAATGAGATCACTACTTAAGGTAGACTTGTAGCGACCTTTTATATATTTTAAAATTATAAGAGTTTCACAAGTTCGGTGTTACAAGTTGTCCCAAAATCATTCTTTGAAAATTAGTTTTAAAGGGGATCACTTTTGAAAATCTTCATTCATTTGAAAACGATAAAAAAACTTAGAGTCGCCACCGGCCGCTTGGGCAAGGTAGGCCGGATACCATAGAAAACCAGAGATTCCTTTGGAAAGGGTCCGAGAGTTGGTTATGCGTGGGGAAGGATTAACACCCCCATCACGCCCGGAAATCGGTACCTGAATATTTGTTGCCTTCAAATTGATGGAATTTGAATTGAATTTAACTTGGCATACTTAATTGAAAATTTGACCTTAATTACACGGGCTTTTTCAAAATGGTGGGTTCGAATTAATTAGACATTTAATTAATAAGGTTGACGATACATCAGACCATAGATTAAACCGTCATCGAATAAGCCCGACTACCGTGTTAATTTATGGCTCGATTTTTGTATGTCACCTTTATGCATGATGCAAGCAATTAAGATATAATGTAATGATTTTGTCAAGTTTTAATTTTACCTTGAGTCGGTAGGAATTAATTCAAATATTTGGTCAACATCCTTTGAGCTAGGACTGCTACAATACGAATATCGAAACTAATAGATACCTCATTTTTCATGAGTTAAATTCATTATCATGAGAATTAAATGGACCATATGAATGACAAATAAAATGGATGGCAAGTAAAGGCTTAAAGATAAACACGCAAAAGCTCACCCTAAACCCTAACCTAAAAGGCCCAAGTTATGGATCATCCAATTAGTGATCTAGTTGTTAATTAGGTGATTCTAGTATTAACCCTAAGTTAATTAGCCCTAAAAGACTAAAAACCTTAACAAATTATGAGTTGTCTTGTGATATGATAACTAATTCAATTGATTTTAAACTAGTATTCCAATAAGACAATAATACTATTCAAAATAAATCATATTAATTAATCATAGCTTTTAATTAAAATGTCAAACTAATTTCCATGTCAGTTTTATCTTAAAAGATAATTAAGAACTGTCCAACTAATTTAAAGAACTTAACATTTATCCCAATGAGCTAAGCGTAAATTTAAATTCACTAAATTAATTCGAACCCTAATCTAACTAAGGCTATAAACGACTAACTCTAAATTAATCCAATTAATTTAAAACTGTGCCCCTATGAGACGAGCACACAGATTAAATTAATTAAATTAATTCCTAAACTAATCCAAAGGCCTTAACTAACATAAAGCCCATCTAAACTAGGCCTAAGGCCCACTAAGCTAAAGCTAACCTTAAGCCCAAACACAAAAGGGCCCATACACTAAACTAAACCTACACATTAAAAAACACGTGTATATACATTTAAGAAAATATACTTTAATTAACATATTACATACTACATATGTTATATGCCCCTTTTTTAACACTATATATTACGAAACTATGTAATATGATATATTATCTAAAAAACTATCTATTATATATTATAACGTACATTTTATAGAAAATCATATATTATAAGAAATATATACATTATATAGAACATATATAGTATGTCATATGGAAATTATGTATTAATTATATATTAAGAAAATTTATGTGTTATATATCTATTATAAAAAGACTACATATTAAATGTATTAAAAATCTATATATTATATATGTTTTAAAAAGACTATATGTTATATACTAAATAAAAAACTAGGTATTAAGTAATATTCATATATTAAACACTCAAAATTAAGCATAAAAACAACATATCCACATCAAAACAAGGCAAACAACAATATCAACATGAATTAAAAGCTGGAAAAAAAAAAGAAAAATGCAGATGCAAAACAAGAAAATAAAAGCTTGATAAAATGGGATATGAATTCTGAAAAAAGGACCGAACTGAAAAGAAACAAAATTGAAAGGCCAAACTTTAAAAGAAAACGAGGGTGAGATTGCAAAGGTTTGAAAAATCACAAGGACCTGGAGGGTGATAGAAAACGCGGAATAGCTAAAGGTGCAATTTGACAATGCTGAGGGACCATTGTTGTGATTTGCCCATGTGGAAGGACCGCGGGCGTGATTAAACTAGGGATGAGGTCCTTAAAAAACAATTACACCAATTTTAAAATAGGGGTCGACTATATAACACATCCTCCGGGCAAAATTCGCCTCATTTTGCTTCTTTTGGCATAAACGTCTCAATTAGTTCTCTCTAATCCCTCTTCAAACTCCAGAACAGGGATGAACATCGCCGTGGTGTTCATCCCCAAACCCAAAAAAACACCACCATTTCCCAAAAACTGGTGACCAGCCGCCGCGATCCACCGCTTTGGCCGTCGCTGGAAACTTAAGAAAAACCCTTTTTGAACCCCTTTTCGAGTTCTAAACCGCAATTTTTTAAAAAAACAAAAAACCTCTCTTTTTATAAACAACAAAAGTGGTGATCCCTCTCTTTTGGTTTATGTTCTGGCCGACTCACCATTCACGGGCTCGAGAGAGCCAGCATGCTTATCATCGGCGATGAATGATACCGTTCGCGTAGAAAACGAAACGTTCGAAGATGAAACGATGCTAAAGAAGACTCAAAAAATAAAGGTAAAATATCTAGAACCCTAATTTCTTTAGCATGCATATGCTTTGATAATGATATGAAAAAAAAGATAGAAAGGCTACCTCCAAAAGCTTTGAGGTTTTCTGCTTTTCGTTATCTATTCCTCTGATTTCTAGAATGGTTACAATAGCTTAGGGTTTGGTTTATATACCCCGAATATACAATAATCATTGAAGAAAAAAGAAAAAGGCCATGTAAATTGCCATTGGTTGATCTGTTATCCATTGTTTATATTCATGTCAGTCTCTAATTTGGTCAATTTGCTCCATGAAATCTAATATCGTTGTTGAAATATGCCGCTGCTCTTGACATTCATGTTTGTTTGCATGTGATGAGAGAGGAGGGGACCAGTCTAGGTTGCTGGCGTAGCTGTTGGCGTGGCAATTGATGTGAAAGAGAAATGGTGAGGTGGCGTTGGGCCACCGGTTCTCTTCGGCCGACGTGGAGGTGGTGCTAGAAGAGCAACAGATGCAGACTTATGATGCACGTGCGTGTAGGAAAGCTTGTAAAGCCGCGCGTGAGGGAGCGTGTGAAGTCTAGAAGGTTCCATTGGTTGCATCTGGACCGTTAGATCAACAACAGATCTAACGGCCCAAATTTGGCTGCGTAGAGATAACAAATACCATTAGGATTTTGTTTTATCAGATTAAAGCTTTAGGGTTTGGGTTTAAATGGGCCAAATGTGTTATATACTTTGTAAAATGGACTGATATATATAATAGACTTAGGCTTTCTATTTAACATTATTTGTGGGGTTTAATTATTAATATTTTTTTTTCAGTTTAGTTTTATGGCACCAATAATAATAACAATAGTAACTATAATCATAATAACAATAATACTAATAACATATACTAATAATAGGCTATCAATGATAGTAATTAAAAACATAAAGGGAATAATATAGCAAATCACTTTATAGAACCACCAACAGCCCCCTATAATGAAGTATAATATATAAGCAAAGTATATTAAAACCATATGTTAACAAACACCACATAATAAAATGTATAATGTATATAGTATAATTTAAGCAAAGCCCATGATTCATATTTTCCTTTATAGATAGTAATATATATAAGCCCATTATTGAAAACAAAAGTAAAGCGGGTCCACCCCAGACAAAATTAGTGATTACAGCTGCCCCTCTTTACTTATTCTTGTGGAACAAGCATAAAGCAAAGACTATAAGCACTAATTTTGTCCTACTTTCCTGTTGGGCGATTTGCTCTTTTGAAACGGTAGCGAGCAAATCCAAATAACATGTCTTCTTGAAATGACAAGAGACCACTGGTTAGCGCTTGCATGTTATTCCAAAGCAGCAATGAACAAACTAGCTAGCAAACGGCCCATTCCTCTAGAGCTGCAGCGAACGAATCCAAATAACTTATTTTCCCGAAACGGTAGAAAACAATTCGGGTACCATTGGCATGTCCTTCCGAAACGACAACAGACGGGCCAACTAACCTACAAGTAACTCATTCTTCTGAAACGACAGTGAATGAATCTACACAACTTAATTTACTGAAATGGCGAAAACAGACTAGGTAGGGTTGGCATATCCTTCCGAAGAGGCAAACAAACGAGTCAACTATCATTCAAATGACTCATTCCTCTGAAACGGTAGTGAATGAATCTAATGTCCTCAAATGGTAGATGAACTTGTTTCCCGAAGCAAAAAACAGACCCATCAGAGACAACATGTTCCTTCAAAATGGTAGTGAGTAGATAGATGTGTTCCTTCGAAACGATAGTGAATATATAGATAAATACTCTATAAATGAAGACTCTAACCTTCTTGGGCATGGATGGGCTTTTTTAGTTTACTGTTTGAAAATTCTTGAATCATGGGCATTTGTGTCTTTTTACTCTAAAATCTTGATGTGGCGAATCTTGAAGTCCCTCACCTAAAAGCCCTATTCGGATTTTACTTTGTCATCGACTCCTCTTCTTCCTTTGGACATCTGTGAGAAGTCATGAAAAACTGTGATATGAGTTAGCATGCTCCTAACCTAGGGATGCTTAACTAGACATGATGCATGAATGATAGCAATTTTAAACTTTCTCGGGCAATTTTACTTATTGCCCCTTTTTACTTGCGTTCTCCGTTTTTTCTTTTTTGTGACGGCGGTGCATCCTCCCTCATTCAGGTTCACCCTTCATGCCCTATTTTGAGTTCTTGAACCTTTTTTTCTAAAGTGACTTTTCAGGTTTTCACTTTAGAGAATTTTCTTTTCCTTTTTTCTATATTTTTTCTTTTATTCCTTTTTCCCTTTTTTCTTTCTTTTTATTTCTTTTTTCTTTCTTGAACGCCCTTGCGGGTTTTTGCCTTTAGTCCATCGAACCTCAACATGAACAACGTTCGATGCCTTTCGACGATAGATCTTTCCCACTTTACTTCCGATGTCCTCTTATCGAAATTTTGGCGAGCTCCTTTCCTACTTGGGAATAAGCCTACACCTAATAGGTTAGACCATACTAATGCTAAGAAATCCTTTGTTTTTTATTCTATGTCAATCTATCTGTGAAACAGATAATAGGGACCAAAATACTACTTTATTGAAACTTGAAGGAATATTAGGATAAATTTGAGAGTCTTGGCAAACATGAGAAAATGAAAAAAAGGAAAAAGATGTAGATAATATTGACTGCATGAATGACGAGTACCTATCAACCTTTGCAGATTTCTCGCTGGCCACCCTTTTTTCATTTCCCCTAATGATATAAAAACCGAAGCATAAACCCTTAACTGAAACAAGGCTCGTCAGTTGGATGCCAAAATTTAAATATATCTGAACCGTCTTTTTCAGATTTTCAATTTAGACCCTCATTTGGTTTTAAAACGCCCATTTTCAGGTTTTCACCTTAAATCCTCCTTTTTCTTTTTTTCTTTTTCTTGTTTATTTTCTTTTTCATTTTTCTCATTTTTTTCATTTTTTTCTTTTTTCTCTTCTTTTTTTCTTCTTACGCGTAATACTTCTTGACGACATCCGAGTTTATTGGGTTGCTCAATTCTTTCCCATCCTTCTTCGTTAGAATTAATGCTCCCCCAGAAAAAGTAATTTTCACGATATATGGCCCCTCCCAATTTCGTATCCATTTCCACGAAAGTCTCTTTGATTCAACAAGACCTTTTTGAGCACCAGATCTCCCTCCTAAAACTCCCTCGAGCAAACTTTCTTGTTATAAGTTCGCATCATTCGCTTCTAATACATCTGATTATGGGAAATAACTTTAAACCTTTTCTCGTCAATGAGGTTCAACTGATAAAACCTGGCTTGCATCCATTCGGCTTCATCCAACTTTACTTCGTTCAAAATTCGAAGTGATGGGATTTCCACTTCAATGGGTAGTACTGCTTCGGTGCCATGTACTAAGGAGTACGGTGTTTCCCCGGTGGAAGTTCTCACGAATGTTCAATAGGCAAACAAAGCAAAAGAGAGCCTCTCATGCCAATCCTTAAATGTCTCCGTAGTTTTTGCTATGATCTTCTTAATATTCTTATTTGCCGACTCCACCGCTCCATTCATCTTGGGACGGTAAACAGTAGAATTATGGTGCCCAATCTTGAATTTTTCACACACCTCGATCATTATCCTGTTATTCAAATTGGAAGCATTATCGGTGACTATTCTTTCAAGCAGACCATAGCGACATATAATTTCTTTCTTGAGAAACTTACAAATCATCGCTCTTGTGATATTTGCGTATGTGGAAACTTCCACCCACTTGGTGAAGTAATCAATAGCCACTAGGATGAAGAGATGCCCGTTGGAAGCCTTCAGGTGTATATGACCAATGACGTCAATTCCCCAAGTAGCAAATGGCCATGGTGAATTCATGGTGTGGAGATGCACCGACGGGGAGTGTATCTTATCAACATGGATTTGACATTTGTGACACTTCTTTGCATAACTGATGCAATCTCCTTCCATAGTTGACCAGAAATAGCCATATTTAATGATTTTTCTTACCATCGAGAATTCGCTAGCGTGGGTTCCGCATAAGCCCTCGTGGACCTCTACTAAAATGGTTTCGGCCTCTGGAGCACTGACACACCTCAACAGTATATGATCCTTGCTTCTTTTGTACATGATTTCCCCATCCAGGATGTATTCTGATGCTAACCTTCTGATAGTCCTTTTGTCATTATCATCAGCCCTCTTTGGATAAGTCTGGAACTTGACGTACTAGAGGATGTCAAAATACCATGGATTACCGTCATCCCATTCTTCCAAACTATAACAATGGGCTGGTACCTCAAAGGTTTGTATTCGGATTGGCCCTATCTCGGGTGTCTGGCTTGCTTCGAATACAACGGCCAAAGTTGCTAGGGCGTCGGCCATCTGATTATTCTCTCTTGGCAAGTAGGTGAAACCGACTTCTTCAAAATCCTTTATCAAATCTTGGATCAAGTTGTAGTACTTGATCAACTTTGGATTTCTAGTCTCCCATTCTTTCCAAAGCTGATAGATTAGTAAAGAAGAATCTCCGAAAAACCAGAGCACCTTGACCTTTCTCTCTATGGCTACTCGATTTCCCATGACACATGCCTCATACTCGGCTATATTGTTGTTGCAAAAGAATTTCAACCTACTTGTGGAAGGGTAGTAGACATTTTTGGGAAGACCAAAACTGCCCATATTTCATTGCCTAAGACATTCAATACCCCAGCAAAATAAAGCCTCTATCTTTCAATCTCGATAGTATACATCCCTTCGGGCAGATCACAGATAGATCTTTATTCAAGAAACTGAAATCCAATGGTTCATAATCATCTAAGGCACGACTTGCTAGAAAATCTGCCACCACACTTTCTTTTACCGTATTCGACTCACATAAACGATGTTGAATTCTAACAAAAGCATTTGCTAACGGGCCACTTTCCTGGTCAAAGCTGGTGCTTCCATCAAAAATTTCAACGGGTCTGTCCGGGAAATCAAATAGGTGGTGTGATACAACATGTACTGTCGGGGACGCTTAGTATCCCATATTAGGGCTCAATATGGATCAATGGGTATTGTGTCTCACACTCGATGAATTTCTTTTCCAAGTAATAGATCGCTCTTTCTTTTTTACCTGTGTTATCGCGTTGTCCCAACACACAGCCCATAGAGTCTTCAAAAACTACCAAGTACAAAATCAACGACCTATCCGGTACTGGTGCTACTAATATTGGAGGATTGGTCAGATACTTCTTGATATTTTCTAGTGCTTCTTGACAATCTTCATTCCAAATTCCCGGGTTATTCTTCCGGAGTAGTCTAAAGATGGGGTCACATTTATCGGCCAACTGGGATATGAACCAGGAGATGTAATTTAATCTTTCTAAAATTCCTCGAACCTCGTTTTGAGTTTGAGTTGGCAGAAGATCTTGGATTGCTTTCACCTTGTCAGGATCAATCTCGATGCCTTTTTGACTCACCACAAACCCAAAAGCTTTCCTGGTGTAACTGCGAAGGTACATTTGGTTGGGTTGAGCTTTAGTTGAAACTTTCTTAGCCTCTGGAAGAGTTTTTGCAAACTTTGAATGTGTTCCTCTTTAATTCAGGATTTAGCTATCATGTCATCCACGCATACCTCAACTTCCTTATGCATCATATCGTGGAACAAGGTCACCATGGCTCTTTGATATGTTGTCTCAACATTCTTCAACCCAAAAGGCATCACCTTGTAGCAAAACGTGCCCCCACGTAGTCATAAAAGTGGTCTTCTCCATATCCTCGTGATGTATTTTGATCTAATCGTACCCCGAGAAGCCGTCCATAAAGAAAAACCAAGCATGCCCCGTAGTATTGTCAACCAGAGTATCAATATGAGGCAAGGGGAAATTATATTTGGGGCTCACCTTATTAAGGTCCCTAAAATCTACACACATACGCACCCTTCCATCCTTTTTCAGTACCGGCACTATGTTAGCCACCCATTCCAGGTGCTTAGAAACCTCTAAAAATTCAGCCTCAAACTGTTTCTTCACCTCTTCTCTTATTTTTAATAACATGTTTGTCCTCATTCTTTGAAGCTTCTGTTGGAAAGGCTTGCATTTCGGCATGATGGGGAGCTTGTGCTTTACAATATCTGTGTTTAGGCATGTCATATCTTGGTATGAACATGCGAACGCTTCCTTAAATTCTACAATCAATCCTACCAACTCTTGCCTGACTTCTGGTGACAAGGTGCCTCCAATCTTCACTTCTTTCCTCTCTTCATTAGTCCCCAAATTTAAAATCTCTATCTTCTCTTAGTGTGGAAGGATTTGTCTTTCCTCACTAGCCATCATTCTTAGCAGATCCTCAAAAATCTCATCATCTTTCTCTTCTACCTCTGCCAAGTACGTAGGTCGTTCAAAATCTACTTCAGGATTAGGTTCCACATTATTCGTACAGTTTATGTTAAAAGGCATGCACAATTTTGAAAGTGCGTATTGGGAAAGGAAAATTATAGCTTATGATGTGAACAAATAAATGTATAAACAAATGAACAAATAAGCAAATAAATAAATAGATAAATAATAAATAGAATGGGATGAAATGAATGTTGTGTTTGCCATTTGAGAGGAAAATGTAGACATAGTCTATTTCATTTAAAATAGATAAATATTACATAGCCGCCCTTTTTACAAAGGATGTCCATTACTTTCGGGCAAAAGTAACGGAATTGTTCTGAGCATTACTTTGATTGGATCCTAAAAAGGGCTTGTACGTCCCCAGAGGTCCAATTGTTGAGCTCTTCTTATACGAGGCAGGGGCGAATCTTAGCCAAAAATTGATTGGCCTCACTCTCGTCGCCAATCATATCCACGTTCATCTCTTCGAAAGCCTCACTGGTCAACTCCTCCTAGAAGCACCTCTCGCATTCTCGGTTTGCCTCTTGGACATCCACCTCTAGATTTCAAATTCTGCTACATATAAAGGCACTCTTAAAGTCTCCATAGATGATAGTGGCCCATGTAATGTCCTCCCATCTAAGCCTAACCTTCATTTGCTCTTGCTTCCTCTTCTATTCTTGCTTTTTTTTGTAAGAAATTTGGCTTGTAACCGAGTCTAAAGCAGTCAACTTTGTGGATCACCTTGATAGGACGAAGGCATCCTTGTAGATTCTTTCACAAGCCTTTCTTTTTATTTTCTCCTTTTCCCAGGGTTTCGTAGACCACTATCTTAGTACAATTGGACAAGTTAGGGCATGGAATCTTGTTTTCTTCGGCGACAAATGTAGCATTGATAAGTTCCAAGGCCCTAAAGGCACACTCCATTGCTTCCTCATCAGTGTGGATGTACATTGTATCCAAAGTCATGGAAATGAAGATGTCCTCTTCGGCGTTCACTATTACTAGTTTCCCTCTGGTGACAAACTTCAACTTTTGATGGAGTGAGGACGAAACAGTGCCGACCGAGTGTATCCATGGCCTCCTTAAAAAATAGTTATAAGATGGCTGGATATCCATAACCATAAAATTGACCACATATTCGGTGCGGCCAATGAGCATGGGTACTTTTATTTTCCCGACCACATATCTCTGTGTCCCATCAAAAGCTCACACTGTATTATGACATGGTTGCGTATGTGAACTGTCGATTGGTAGTCGCTGCAATGTAGCTAATGACATAACATTCAACACAGAGCCATTATCAATTAGCACGCCCGACAACGCATGACCTTTGCAGTGAGTGGTGATGTTCAGGGCCTTGGTGGCTCTCGTACCTTCCCCCGGGATTTCTCCATCACCAAAGGTAATGTGATTAACGTCGGTGATATAGCTGACAATCTGATACAACCTCCTAATTAAGATATCATTTGCAACATAAGTCTCATTCAAAACTTTTAACAGAGCCTCACGATGCTTCTCTAAGTTCAGTAAAAGATCAAGCATGAAAATTCGAGCTGTCTGTCTACGAAGCTGGTCGACGACGCTATACTCGTTGTACTTCAAAAACCTCAAAAAATCTTATGCTTGAGATTCTGTGACAGGCGCTTTGATCTTCGGTGGCAGGTCATCTCCGAAAACTTTCTTGGGCTAAACTCTGACTTCCTTACCTTTCTCTTTTGGTTTCTCCGGTGCCTTTAGGTTCTCTGGAGCATAGCATCGGTCACTCCTCATGAGATGCCCCACATCTTTTAGCTCTTCGGTCTTTGGCTCCAAAGGTTCTTCTTGAATGGGTTTCTTCCCTATTTTCATTTATTCTCTTTCATGCAAACTAGAGGAACTCGACGTTATGATGCTTACAGTGTAGTTCTAAGGAACCATCTTCGCATCCTTGAAGAAAAACGACCTTGGAGAAGCAATTATCATCTTGAAGGCTACCTTCGATGCACTTGCCTCACTTGGATTGAGACCGAGAACGAATGGTCTCTTCGCACTACATTTGGTCTCCTGGCTCTCCAATGCACAGACTTCCACTTCCTTCATCCCTCTTTCTTCTTCAAAAAACTCAATCTCTTTTTTATCCATCATAGCTTGTATCAGCTAACAGAACTCCTCACAATCTTGAATCTCATGATCTTCTGATTGATGAAATTTACAATACGGGCCACAACCTTTCCAAAATCATCATTCCCCGGTCAATGAGGTGTGCCATACATAAACGTTGAAAAACTCACCTTAACGACGATCAAACCTCAGACACGTTCTCCCTAGTTTTTTTTGGCATTCTCATCTTCAATAGCATTCACGCCTTAGCCTCCGTGAGGGTTGTTGGTCGTGCTTGGTTCTCCCAATTGTAACACTCTAGTTCAGATTAAGTTCTAAATGAACTTCTTGAATGCCACACAATTTTCAATCGAATACCCCAGAACATCGACATTGTATTCGCAATGAACCTTGGGATCATACCATGCTGGGTAAGGTAGGTTGTAAGGAGTAACATGATAAGGATGAACTAAATCGACCTTATACAATTGTGAGTAGAGCTCATTGTAAGAGATTGGCAAATGAGTGAAGGATCTTTCCTCCCTTTCCTTCCTGGGTCCCTTGTCTTCTCTCTTGTTGAAGTATTTGGAATTCCCCGCTGGGGCTGGGAGATAGTGAAGTTCTTGGTTGCCTCGAAGGTGTTTGCATTGTTCACCTTGTAGTCATTTTTCTTATATTGTTTGCGTGAATAATCCCCTTCATCGATTCTTCTGCTCTTGATGGCTACTTTAATATTCTCGCTAGTCATAACCATCTCCGCAAAATTGCTAATAGGGTTACTGATCAATCGATCATAAAGTATCATTTTTAGCGTGTCAAAAAATATTGGGGAGATCTCGTGCTCGTGAAGCGGTGGTTGAATCTGTGCTGCCACATCATGCCATCTTTGAGCGTATTCACGAAGGGTCTCATTGCGCCTTTGTTCCATCCCTTGCAACAATAGTCGGTTGGGAACCATGTCGGTTACATGCTTATACTAATTAGTAAAAGCTTTTGCCAGTTTCATCCATGACTTAATTTGAGCCTTGGTTAGCTGATTATACCATCTCGAAGCAAACCCTACTAAGCTATCCTAAAAACAGTTAATTATGAGCTTCTCATTGTTGGTAAATCCAACCATCTTTCAGAAAAAAATCACTATATGAGTAGTAGGGCATGTGGATCCATCGAACTTTTCAAAAACGGGGGGTCTTGGACTTATATAGGATCTCCACATCGGAGACCAAGCTGAGTTCCCTAGCCCTTAACCCATAAGAGCCATCCTCGTCTTCTTTCACTTGAAACTTTTCCTATAGGTCTTTTTGAGTATCCTCTAATTACTTAGTGAATTATGCTTTCATTTGGTTCAACTTCTCCAACTCATCAAAGTCTGGGATGCTGTCCCTGACAACTTCGAGATTCTCGAAGGTCATCCCCAGTTGAGTTTGAGGAGCTAGACCGATATGAGAGGAAGATGCCCCTTGTGGGGGATTAAGAGAAGGATCAACAAGTAGAGAGTTCTGGACAATTTGGGCATGAGGGCGATCCCCTGAGTTTTGGGCAAGATTTTCAAGGGTACTAGTCGAGCTTGCAGCAACTGAGATATTTCCTTCATCATATCCTACTAAGACTTGATGATGGTGTCCCTTAATTCCTGTTGGGCTCGTTCCATCTGGCTACGTAGGTCTGCCTCTAACTTGGCAAAGCTCTCCTCCATTTGCTTTGACTGTGAGTGAGTGCAATAAGGGTGTGGAATGATGATAATTTTTAAGAAGAAAAATACAATCTTTCTCTGTAATAGAAAGCCTTTTAATTAATAAGTGGCAATTAATCAAAAATACAAGCAATCGTACTAATTAGATGATTATTAGTTTTTAACAAAGAATGGAAATGAAAGAATCATGCATGAATGCAAAAAGCAACACTGAGTTTGGCAAATATTATCGTTAAACGACTTTCATTAACGAAAACATTGTCTTGTTACAATAACATAAAGAGAACCAACTACACATATGGCTTCAGGGTAGTATCAAGGTCAATGACCTCCCTCAGAATCCAAACGATCCTCTCTCCTTCTTTAGAATCATCATCCACACAGTCATAAAGTTTGGTAGCATCTTTCGCCAAAATCTATATTTTCCGGGCAACCTCTCGCATCTGAGTCATCTAATGTGCCAGCTCTTGTTCTTGCCGCCAAATTGTGTAGGCGGTAAGGTGAAGTTGCTCCAAACTCAGCATCGGGCGTAATTGAATCGCTCCTCTAAGGCTTGCCAAGTGATCATTGAGATGTTGAACCTCAGTTTCTAAATCATCGACACGAGTCGTCAAGGCTTGATTCTCCAAGTTGCTGGCATTTAGCTTGCTAGTTGAACCCTTATGTTTGAAAAAGAGATTTTTCCAAACACTTCACTTGATCTTTCAAGGCTTCATGCTGGTGTTGTTTCTTCTCGATTTGTCTCGGGTGGGAGAGTCGTAGATTCTTCACTTATTTGGTCAAAGCGAGCACTCGATCTTTGTGCTCGTAAAACATTCTTTTGTAGTTCTCGGCTTTTACTTTCTCTTCTTTCAAACAGAGCCCTAACCCTTCACTCGGTCTGCTTTCTGTGACTATTTTCTCTTATTCAACCTTTCAAGCTTCTGAATCTCTTTCTTCTTCATCCTGAGTTCGAGTTCCAACTCATCTCTTTTACTTTGTAGATCTTTAACCACTCATTCGAACTACGTCTTCTCTAGCTCGAAGTCGAAATTTTCTTGATGGGCTATCTCCTCGAGCTTGAGGTACCTCTTTCGCTTTTCTTCAAGTTGTTTCCTCATCAAGTCGGCCCCGATAGGAAGTATGGCTAAGCTCTCATCCATGAATTTCTTTCCATTGGGATTCAAGTAAGGAATGTTGTCATTGACACAATTAAATTGCCATGCTTCGTACTCGGGAGTGACCATGTATGAAGCATTTACGATCCTAACCTGTCTTGCGTTGTTCCAAGTTGAAGAAGCATTGTATACCATCGTCATGTAGCATTTCTCCTTCGCATAATCCATGTTGAACTCATTTAGACCTTTGGTGGCTGGCCCAAACTGTTTCGACATGTACTGTCTCAAAACTAGAAGATGTGCATATGCGGTATGCCCCCAAAGGCCTATTAATGGCACCCATGAATGCTCTCCACACCTATAGAGAATGTTCTTTGCCAACAACCATGGTGCTCCCCAAACTACATCTTCCCCTTTTATATTTTGGAGGACATCTTGCCATACTTCCTCGAATCTTCGGGTTGGCCAATCACTCTTTCTTAGAAATTCTTCTAAGGGTGAGAACTTACCGTCATAAAGGGGCCTTGAAAAACTGGGATTGGTTCAAAGGTGGTTGTAGAACCAAACAGTCAAAAGCTGCAGGCTTCCTCGAAAGTGACCTCCATCATACTCTTGACAGAACCTCATGGATTAAAAAGTTTTAACCAAAATTACAGGTACCGAATTAGTCCTGCTATCCAAACGATCAAGTATATCCAAAACTGATGGATCGATGAGTCCTAATGCTCGGGGAAAGAGTGCCAATCCATAGATCAACAAAGCAAAAAAAATTGTTGAACTCGGCCAACAAGATACACAGAGGCTAAAGCTAAGATCTCTCCCCACTTAAGATGCTCTTTACTGTTCCAAGTAGTGACTTGATGCTCGACCCAAGATAACAACATATCTGAGAACTTCTTCAACTTACCTCAAAAAGCTTTTTTCTTACTTGGCTTTGAGTATACACAAATTCATGTCAATAATCTTGCAATTTATAAGGTTCCGGTATTCTTCGATTGTCAGAGTTAGGTCAAAGTTACTAATAGTAAAGCAGCTGGAGGCAGAGTTCCAAAAACCCACCAAAGCTTGTAGTAGTGCTTGATCAACTGGAACTCTATTTTCATGAATGTCATGGCTGATCTGAACCTAGTGACAATATTGTCTCCCTCATGTAATTGCTCCGCTTCTGACCATATCTAGACATCATAATTCTTTTCATCACTGCTACGGACTAAGTCTCCCATTGATCTAGTCTTTAACTTCAAACTATTTCCAACTCAAACTCTTCATGATATGATAAGATATGCAAAAAATGGTAAAACAGGAAAATGAAGAAAACAAAAAGAACGTTAGTTATAAGATAAATAATAAAATGGAAATGAGAAGAGATAAACGTAAAACGAAATAAGCACAAGACAAGAAAATAAGGAAATAAGCCTAACCACATGAATTCTAGTTCGCTAGGGTTATCCACACGGCTCTAACAGGGTAGGTTTCCTAAATTCTCACACATGTGATTGGTCCTAGATACGGGTACCCGAACCTATCTTATTACCTACTAAGGCAACAAAAACCCCAATTCTGGCCCATTACAAGCTTGCGAATTGGTTTCAGTTCGAGGGAAAGCACGACCTAGTGGCTAGTCACGTGTCAAAAGGCATGGATTCCGGAAGTGAATTACAACCCGTTGAAGGCTACTCACATGGGTATATGTCGTTTCACTCCCACTTAAGGGACAGAGCTCGGGTATACAGCTTGATGAACATGAAGCAATAAATATCGGTGATTCCTTAGAAATTAAATGAATAATTATTTTGAAGTCCACAAATTATCAAAACCCGTGCAATCTTAGCCACATTTTTAGGAGAGGGTCAACCTCATTAAACTTAATTAAAATTCCAACATTTTCCATCATTTTAAGGCGACAAGTATTCTTTTGGTCTAACTCTCTTTTGTTTTTGTAAAAACAAATTTGAATTCCCAGCGGAGTCGCCAAGCTATAGCGACCTTTTATATATATTTTAAAACCATAAGAGTTTCACAAGTTCGGTGCTACGGGTTGTCCCAAAAATTATTCTTTGAAAATCAGTTTTAAAGGGGATCACTTTTGAAAATCTTCATTCATTTGAAAACGATAAAAAAACTTGGAGTTGCCACCGGCCACTTGGGTAAGGCAGGCCGGACACCATAGAAAACTAGAGATTCATTAGGAAAGGGTCCGAGAGTTGGTTACGCATGGGGAAGGATTAGCATCCCCATTACGCCCGAAAATTGGTACCTGAATATTTGTTGCCTTCAAATTGATGGAATTTGAATTGAATTTAACTCGACCTACTTCATTGAAAATTTAACCTTAATTACACGGGCTTTGTCGAACTGGTGTGCTCGAATTAATTGGACATTTAATTAATAAGTTTGACGATACAGCGGACAACATATTAAACTGACATTAAATAAGCCCGGTTGCTGTGTTAATTTATGGCTCAATTTTTGTACTTCACCTTTATGTATGATGCAAGCAATTAAGATGTGATGTAATAATTTCGTCAAGTTTTAATTTTACCTTGAGTCAGAATTAAATGGACCATATGAATGACAAATAAAATGGATGGAAAGTAAAGTCTTAAAGATAAACACACAAAATCCCACCCTATAAGCCCTAACCTAAAAGGTCCAAGTTATGGATCATCTAATTAGTGATTTAGTGGTTAATTAGGTGATTCTAGTATTAACCCTAAGTTAATTAGCCCTAAAAGACTAAAAACCTTAACAAATTATGAGTTGTCTTGTGATATGATAACTAATTCAATTGATTTTAAACTAGTATTTCAATAAGCAAAGAATACTATTTAAAATAAATCAAATTAATTAATCATAGCTTTTAATTAAAATGTCAAACTAATTTCCATGTCAGTTTATCTTAAAAGATAATTAAGAACTGTCCAACTCATTTAAAGAATTTAACATTTATCCCAATGAGACAAGAGTAAATTTAAATTCACTAAATTAATTCGAACCCTAATCTAACTAAGGCTCTAAACAGTTAACTCTAAATTAATCGAATTAGTTTAAAACTGTGTCCCTATGAGACGAGCACACAGATTAAATTAATTAAATTAATTCATAAACTAATCCAAAGGCCTTGACTAACACAAAACCCATCTAAACTAGGCCCAATGCCCACTAAGCTAAAGCTAACCCTAAGCCCAAACACAAAAGGGCTCAAACATCTAAACTAAACATACACATTAAAAAACACATGTGTATACATTTAAGAAAATATACTTTAATTAACATATTACATACTATATACAAACATATGTTATATACCCCTTTTTAACACTATATATTACGAAACTATGTAATATGATATAATATCTAAAAAAACTATCTATTATATATTATAACGTACATTTTATAGAAAATCATATATTATAAGAAATATATACATTAATAGAACATATATCGTATGTCATATGGAAATTATGTATTAAGTATATATTAAGAAAAGTTATGTGCTATATATCTATTATAAAAAGACTACATATTAAATGTATTAAAAACCTATATATTATATATGTTTTAAAAAGACTATATGTTATATACTAAATAAAAACTAGGTATTAAGTAATATTCATATATTAAACACTCAAAATTAAGCATAAAAACAACATATCCATATCAAAACAAGGCAAACAACAATATCAACATGAATTAAAAGCTGGAAAAAAGAAGAAGAAAAATGCAGATGCAAAACAAGAAAACGAAAAGCTTGATAAAATAAGATTTGAATTCTGGAAAAATGACCAAACTGAAAAGAAACAAAATTGAAAGGCCAAACTTTAAAAATAAACGAGGGTGGGAATGCAAAGGTTTGAAAAATCACAAGGACTTGGAGGGTGATAAAAAAACGCAGAATGGCTAAAGGCACAATTTGACCATGCATAGGGACCATTGTTGTGATTTGCCCATACGGAAGGACCGCATGTGTGGTTAAACTATGGCGGAGGTCCTTAAAACTATTACACCAATTTTAAAATAGGGGTCGGCTATATAACACATCTTCTAGGCAAAATTTTCCCCTTTTTGCTTCTTTTGGTATAAACGTCTCAATGAGCTCTCTCTAATCCCTCTTCAAACTCTAGAACGGGGGTTTTCATCCCCAAAACCAGAAAAACACCACCATTTCCCAGAAACTGGTGACCAGCCGTCACGAGCCACCACTTCATTCGTCGCTGGCTGGTGCCGAAAACTTAAGAAAACCCCCTTTTGAACCCCTTTTTCGAGTTCTAAACCCCATTTTAAAAAAAACAAAAAAAAACTCTCTCTTTTTATAAACAACAGAACTGGTGATCCCCCTTTTTTGGTTTATGTTCTGGCCGACTCACCATTCACAAGCTCGAGAGAGCCGACATGCTTGTCATTGGCGAGGAATGGTACCATTCGCGTAGAAAACAGAACATCCGAAGATGAAATGACGCTAAGAAAGACTTGAAAAACGAAGGTAAAATATATAGAATCCTAATTTCTTTTGCATGCATATGCTTCGATGATGATAATGATAATGATAATGATATGAAAAAGAATAGAGAAAGGCTACCTCTAAAAGCTTTGAGGTTTTCTGCTTTTCGTTCTCTATTCCTCTGATTTCCAAAATGGTTACAATAGCTTAGGGTTTGGTTTATATACCCCAAATTTAAAATAATCATTTAAGAAAAAAGAAAAAGGCCATATAAATTGCCATTAGTTGATATGCTATCCCTTGTTTGTATTCATGCCATTATCTGATTTGGTCCTCTTACTCCCTGAAATATGATATTGCTGTTGAAATATGCTGCTGCTCTTGACATTATTGTTTGTTTTCATGTGACGAGAGAGGAGGAGACCAACCCTAGTTGATGGCGTGGCAATTGATGTAGCAGAGAAATGGTGAGGTGGCGTTAGGCCACCGATTCTCTTTGGCCGACGTGGAGACGGTGGGAAAGCTTGTAAAGCTGCGCGTGAGAAGCTGTAAAGTCGCACGTAAAGGAGCATGTGAAATCTGGAAGGTCCCCTTGGCTTTATCTGGACCGTTAGATCAACAGCCAGATCTAACTACCCTAATTTGGATGTACATAGATAACAAATACCATTAGGGTTCTATTTTATCAGATTAAAGCTTTAGGGTTTGGGCCTAAACGGGCCAGATGTGTTATATACTTTGTAAAATAGACTGATATATATAATAGACTTGGGCTTTCTATTTAACATTATTTATGGGGTTTAATTATTAATCTTTCTGATTTTTTTTCAGTTTAGTTTTATGGCACCAATAATAATAACAATAATAAATATAATCATAATAACAATAATACTAATAACATATAGTAATAAGAATAAGCTATCAATGATAGTAATTAAAACATAAAGGGAATAATATAGCAAATCACTTTATAGAACCACCAAGAGGCCACTATAGCAAAGTATAATATATAAGCAAAGTATATTAAAATCATATGTTAACAAACACTACATCATAAAATGTATAATGTATATAGTATAATTTAAGCAAAGCCCATGATTCATATTTTCCTTTATAGATAGTAATATATATATATATATATATGTAAGCCCATTATTGAAAACAAAAGTAAAGCGGGTCCACCCCGGACAAAATTAGTGATTACAATACTTCGACCTCCACTTTTATTTTTCCTGCACTAAAACATAAACAAAACATTATATTTAAGCCTAAAACTAGTAAACAATAACCAAAATAAAAAGAAGGCTGAGACACTTATTTTGGCCATTGTGTGTTTGAATGCTCATCGAAGGTTTTTTTTAGGTTATTGGAATAGTTTTGTTAATGGATTGAGTTGAAAATGCTTAGGAAGGGTATTTTTAGGGGGAAGAAGGAAGATCCCAACGGATTGGGTAGATTTAGGGGGTTCGGAGTGAAAATCATGTTTTTTATATATTTTTGGGTTTCGGCTCAGCGATTGGAAATCACCTTACGGCGGAGGACGGTGGCTGGAGTTGAACTAGGCGGCGGTCAACGCTCAAATGTGGCGGCCGGTGAACATTGGAAGGTGATCAGAGTGAGGTGGAGACGGATCAACAAGGTGGAGGTGACGGCGGCGCATGGTTGTGTTCTTGAAGTTCATCAATGTTCTTCAAGAACATAATGAACATCAAGTTAAAACTCAAGTTCTTGATCTAAAATGGATATGATTTCTAGGTTTGGGATGTTTAAGTTGAGAGGGTTTTGGGAGTAAGATTGGGTAGAGAGAGTGGGGCTCGGTTAGAAATGAATAAGTTAGCTCGAGTTGGGCTTTTACTCAGCCCGAAACGATGCCGTTTTGGCATCGGGTTTAGGCGGATCTGCAAACTGAATCGGCCCGGGTCAAGAGGATCCACACCCTACTCTTGAGTCTTCATATTTTGGGCTAATAAGTTTACATTTCTCACAAGTTGGTCTCCAATATCTTGTAATTTGGAACTTATATTCTAATAGAAGTTCAATTTAGCCCATGTTTTAATTATCTAATTTATATGTATGTTGCATTTCTTAAAATTAGCATATAGTATGATTGTTTAGATAATTTAATTCACTTAGTTTAAATGATTAGAGCCTTAAATGCTCGGTTCTTTAATTAAATTAAATAATTCAAATAGGTAAGATAATTCTAGAAAATAAATGTTAGGTTCAAGTGTGGTAAAATTTAGTTGAATTTTGTTTATTTTATTTTGATTCATTTTTTAGTTCATCTAGATTATCATAATTGTTGGACTAACATTTGATGATGCTTTGAGAAAGGGGAGCCATTTTTAAACAATTTTTTTTTAAAAAAAAACTCTCCATTGTTATTTTTGAACATAAAGTTTTATCATTTCCTTTTGATATAACAAAAAGGGGGAGAATGATTTAAAATTTTGATTTTTTTTTCAAGTGAAAAAGGGGGAGCTTTAACTATTTATGAATTTTCAAAACTCTTATTCAAAATTTATCTTACTAAGGGGGGAATCCCAAACAATTTATCATGTTGTTTTATTATATAAAAAATAGGGAGATTGTTGAGATTTTTGTTTTGATATAATAAATTGAAAAATAGTTTTGGACTAAATTGAAAAGATTTCAAAATGCTATTAAGTCCAAACAACTTGAAAATATGTCTTATGGGGTTTTCAAGGCTTTGGAAGAACTTAAAACGTTTTAAAGTAGCAAAACCATTGATTTTATGCTTACCGTACCGATACGGGTATACTTGTATCGATACGATTAAGGGTTTCAAGCTACAAAGATTTTTCAATAGCCAAAACCTGTACCGGTACAGCTTGGCCGTACCGATACGGAGAGGATCGTATCGATACCCCTATTTATCAAACCCCCCAACGGCTACCGATACGCCTAACGACTTTTCAACAGTCAATTTCCCAACGGTCATTTGATTTGCAGGTCGTACCGATACGCTCCTACGCGTATCAATATGCATCAACTGTGAAGAGCATAACAGCTAGTTCCTGAAGAACCTGTATCGATACTGCTACCCGTGTATCGATAAGGAAAGCTTTAGAACCACATTTATTGCGAGAAATAAAGGCCCCAACGGCTCCAATTCAATCCCAACGGTCTCCAACGACTAGAAGCTCAATTAGGAGTATAAAAGGGACCTTCAACCATCTATGGAAGACTAATGATCCACAAGTCAACAATCATATGATCAAAAGCATGTCTTAGTGCAAAATTCTCATTCTTTGTATAGACAAACACTTGTGAGCATAATTGTCAATGTATGCTCAATTGTATTAGGATTTGGGTGAGTGTTTTAGAGTGCAAACATATACCTAAAAGAGGGATTTCCAGTTTTCTTCTAATTCTCTTGTTAGAGAGGTTTCCCAAAGCTTGGTTTGTGAGTGAGTCTAGGTTGTAAATGGTTGTCTTCTTAGCCTAGAAAAGGGGAAGAATTCTTAGTGAATTGGTGAAATCCGTAGTAGAAAGCTAAGGTAGTGGATATAGGCTTTGTTAGAAAGCTGAACCACTCTAAATCTTGTGTCTAATTTTTTATACTTTTGCTTTCACTTCCATCACCCAAATTACATCTTCTCCATCACTTGGCAAGCATTTCGGTTGAGGATATCGGGCTCCACAATATTACTCCTATTATGTAGGAGGGACAAATCCTATCTTGATCAACCATATTTTGCTACATAGATTGCAACATATCCAATATCAGTCTTTATAGCGTAGCTAGGTATGACACACGTTTAACCACATCAAAACACGTCACTCACGATGTTGAAATAATGATGATCTCAAGTCTGAGGATCATACATGTAGTTATCATCATGAGCAATGTTGTGACTATCACATAATAATCTAAGAAACATGCTCATAGCGGGTCAGTTCAGTATGTCGTTCTCTAACACATACTTATGTATTGATTTTGACATCTTCATGCCAATGACAACACTTTGCCATCAATCAACTACATATTAGTCTTAATATATTATTGTTGTCCATGCCCACAATAATACTCGACTAAGGACATTCAAGAATAATTATATTATTCTAAGGACTTTATTATAATTCAGTTATTTATAGATACACAGAATAAGATTAAAATAATAATAATGGCTTTATATTAATAAACGAGATAAAATAAGTATATCTTTTACAACTATCTCATGATTGGTCTTTGGGCATACCCCAACATCTTTTGTGTTATAATAAAATATTTTGTAGCATTTTCAAAAATTAAAAATGTATATATCTATGTTCAAGGGTTTCGCTGATCTTGGTGGTCCAGTTAGTTTGAAACATTGTTCTTCTCCTTCCTTTTCGCACTAAATTTAGTTGGCAATGCATACTACTTGGAGAAGTGCAAAAGGAGTTTTTTCTAATGAAATTAATTTTTTCTATATGTTGTTTGCAGGTTAAATAATTCTTTTACATACGGGATTTTTTGGCCCTTGTCTGTCATATTACTAACCAATATTCTTTCTTGTGCTTCAGAAATTAGAAGAATTGCTTGAGGAGGTTGTGCTTTCTAAAGCTCTTAATAGTTTATGAGCATTTGAGAAAGATGGTTTTAATGCTTGCACGACCTTTATCTATTATTCAGATTATCTCTTATTGATCTCTTTCTTTGATAATTTAAAGGTTTGCCAAGGTTCGTATGATGTAGCATTGATAAGTGCTTGAGGAAAATGGGATGAAAAGGATGTGTCTCAAAAAATATTAACCAAAATGGTTCCTAGAGGAACATGTATCTCTCTTTTGCAATGAATATATGTACACGAGAAAGTTATAAATAAATTATGAATACATGTATAAGAAACTCGCAAACTTATGGTCCAAAATAAAAATATTTATTGTGTACCAATACTTATTGAATGAAGTGAACCTTGTTATTGGATCCAAGTCCAACGGTGGCATTAAAATTTTGCTTAGATTGTGGTTACTTGTAAAACCTTTGGTTATATTTCTTGGTTTTGTAGTTGTTATTAATAGTTCTAAATCTGTTGTAGCGTGCTTTAAGCTTGTTATTATCACCATTTATTCTAATGCTTAAGGTGAAAGTAGGTATGATCTTGTTCCTAACTAAAGCAAGTCAACTTGTACAATCAAATGTGATTGTTCTAGTAAAAAACTTACTGAAAAGTTTTGCTATCCCGGGAATCCATTCTTTCAACTGAAAAGGTTGATATATATAAAAAGAAAATAACATTTGATCGAAAAACGTTAAAAATTTAAATAGTGGATTATATTTTGATACACGTTGTGTAAAAGAAATCTATACAACCCTTATATTCTACATCCCATAACCTAAATCTCTAAACATTAAAATTAAAAGATTTGTGCAAACTTTACAAGCTTGTGTATCAACCTGAAATATGACTCTGAAAACTGAATGGTATAATACCTATTCTATCACGTGTTTAAGACTTATTTCATAAAATAAAACTCAACTAAATGATGTAGCATTTACATGAACCATTAGCATATCATGAGTTCAGCCAAACACAAGAACATCGAGCATGAAGAATTAAAGATACAAGTTCAAGTGCCAATTATAAATTAGATATAATCTTTAGTACTTGACCTAGTTCCAAGCACAAGCAAGTATTACTCCAACAATGATCCTAAATTACAGCTACTGACCACTATTTTTGGTAATATTCGAGGTTTACAATATAGTAAATAACAATTCAGCTAAAGGATGTTCCTCTTTCAAACTTAGGCTATATTAAACATCATTCTATATTCTAACTTAGACATGCCAAAGCAGCAATACAAATTTAAAAAAGGAAAGAAAAGTTTCATTGGAGACATAGACTTAATAATTTCAAAATTTTAATTTTATTTCTTAATCATTCTAAATTAAATCGACATACTTAAACTACACTCCAGAATATAGTAGCCACTATTAGCAAAAAAACCTAAAACTAACACATTTTGTCAACCAAACAACTACATCAGCAACACCGACTTCAATTTCTACATATCACAATACATTTGCTTTGATGTTCGATACTATAGGTTAAAAAATTTGCTGGAAAAATAGTTTCAAAATTTTAAATAGCCATACTTATTCTCAATAGGTATTTATATTATTTCTTTGTCAATTTCATTGCTTGTCTTGCTCAACATGGAGATTAAACCAAATACTCCTTAAAGCAAAATGATAACAAAGAGGAAATAGATACCAATTAAGACAAACACTATAAAAGCTCACCCTTCTCAATATCATCATCATCCATATCAAGATCACCTCCCCTTGGAGAAATACCTTCTCCACACATATAAGTGATGTTAAGGTCAGTTCATAGCATGGCGACACCCCAAGCATAACTATCAATTTCATCAATTTTCCTCAAAAATGTTAAATAAAATAGAGCCAATGTCATAGAAGTTGAAGGTAGTACAATACATCCTATTATATAAAGCACTACTACCCAAATATAACGGTCTAAACCATGACCCTCAAGCAACATTTGCACCTAAATGTCCATAAGTTTTGCTGAGCCAAGCCAGTGAAATTGCACTCTTCCTTGATGAACTTAAGGATTCATCAATGTCAAGACACTCTTTACACAAACTACTTAAGTCCACGTCTTTCTCATTCCCTATAACATGCCTACCATCAATAGGTAGACCAGTAATCCTTAACACATCCCCTAAACCCATAAATTATTCAATAATCTTATCCAAATACAAAATATCTATCTTTATTATTGTATCTTTTTTGCCACGGATGTTAAAAGTGATGATATATGATGCAAAGAACTTGTGAGTCTCAATATCCCCTTATGTGATTTTCGAGCCACCAAGTACAGGGAAGACCATGACAATAGTGGAGGCTATCCTCCAACTCTATCAAATCCAAAAGATTAGGCATCTTCATTTTTGTTCCATTTTATATATGAAAGTTTGCACATTATAGAGAAGTGTGATACTGCTAATCAAATGAGCTTTGGTTTAGAACTACCTAGGCTTATGAGAAATTGTGATTCATAATTGTAATTCCTGCAAGTGTTGTGGAACCAATTTGAAATATGTCATAGTTTTCATTGATCTTTTAGCAACTTTTAACATAAACAAGTGTATTTTACTTCTTTTTTGTTTGTGTGCACCAGTTAATAATTGATAAAGATGATGAAAGTCTGAAGGATTTGAGAAGTCAATGGGGTGACATGATCTACAAGGCTATTACCAATGCATTACTGGAAATAAAAGAGTATAATCCAAGTGGGAGATGCATAGTTCTTGAATTGTTGAATTTTCAATCTAAAAGCCAGCTTACTAGAAGCTATGAAGAATCTCATGCTTAACCTCGAGCGGGGAACATATGCATGTTTCAAGCAGCTGGTAAAGTAAATATGATCTCTGTGGTGCCTCCCTTGTCCCTATCAACAGGCCATTCAAATCCCAGTATTTTGTTTAATATGTCCTTGACTTTCATTGCTAAGTTAATCTCTATTTATTTGAATTTGGATGGACTCTTACCTCAATTTCCTGGAACATTTTTATTGTCCAGTATTTTGCTAATCTTATTTTGTGTGTTCGATGTTTAATTGAATTCGGATGCGAGTTCGGTTGGTTTGATTATGTCTTGGGTTTTACTTCTTTTAGTCTATTCATGTTTTGTTATAACGTCGAGTATGAGATGCTCGATAACTTCTTGTAAACTGGCTTTTTGATCCTCTTCGAAATTCCACAATTCAAAAACTATGAATCTTCCACTTAGATTATACTCGTCCATTTCCAGTAATGCATCAGTAACAGCCTTGTAAATCGCATCACCCCATTCATCTTTCAATTCCTTTAGACTTTCATCATCTTCATTAATTATAAACTGATTCACACGAAACAATAAAGAAGTAAATTGTACTTGTTCATGTTAAAAGTTCTTATGAGCCTATGATGTTCTAGACCAAAGTTCATTTGATATCATTATCACATTACTCTATAGTGTGCAAACATTCATATATGAAATGGAACAAAATGAAGATATGTTGTATAGATGCACTATGTAAAGATAATTTACTTTGTTGTTTCCATGGTTGATCTTGAAAGGATGCCAATGTGGATTCTTTATATGTTCTCGCCACAAGGACATAATTCCATGGATTTCAAACACCAATCATTCCTATCAAGCTTCTTCTTGCACTCAACTATAAAAAGTTTCAGATTAAGTTCACTCATTCTTTTGATTTTGATGGTAGATTGAGAGGCATGAAATTTCTGCATATACTACTTCATGATAACAGTAGAAACCAGTAGCATAATGATATTACATGGAATACATGCGATGAAATAAGAAGGATAAAAAGACAAACATATTAACTTTTTGCAATCAATTCTGCTTATAATTACGACTCAGAAAATGAAGAAAGAAACGGCTTACAGTTATCAATGTTTTGCAAGCTTCCAGCAGTTGATTGTTGCTCAGACGTTCTCTAGTAATAAGAGACCGATTCAAAGAACCAGAATCAAGCCCCCAACTTCACTTACACGAAGAAGAAGAAAAACTTACCTTCAGCCTCCAAGAACTAGACAACTAGGTATTAAGCCTTATTTTAAAGGAAAAGTGACATGTTTGTTATTAAACCTATAATTGAGTGATTGAATTGTTATTTTAAAAGAAGAGTGACATGTTTATTACTAAACCTACAACTAGGTGAGAGGTATTACATTACCATACTAAGATTCGAACCCATATAAGATGAGCATCCTTAGCCACTATTAATTCTTTCTATGTACACCAGTACAGTCAACAAGCTGAAGTAGAAGGAAGTTTGATTTTGGAGAAATTCAGGGAAGCAACGGTGAAATGGAGCCAACATGCTAAGGTTCAGACAGGAGATGGTCATGAAATTGAAAAAAGAAGAGCAGAAATGTAGTATGATTGTTGTAACCGAGGAATGGCTTCCTCTCCCATGTCGTCTCGTGTTATGATTAATTATGAATTACCAACAAAGAAGGTGAATTTTCTCATTGTTCTTTCCATGTAGGCGACTGATAATCCAAAGTCGAAACCCTTTGAAGGTTTTTGTGTTTAATATGTTGTCATTGAATCTTAAGTTTAAGATTATATAAACTGTTTTAAGTTTTTAACATTGTTTTGGGAACGTAGTTTGTAATGTTGGTTGACAACTCGTTAATTCAATTCTGTTGGTTGCTGTAAGCCTGATTCGATCACTCGCTGCTGACTTCACTTCATTAGCTCTGTCGATAACGAGCTGGGAGCTAACCGGCCGAGCAAAGCCAAAACCTCATCGATGGTGGCTTTGTCGTGTGCCGTTTTCAGTAGCTTCATGGCTATGTTACTCATGGTAACAATGAGGTATGCATGGGGACGAATCTTCGCTAATGACAAAGCCATATTGTCGTTGACCACAATGTTGATGCCGGTGGCATGGTTGTGCGAGCTAGGGAACTACCCGCAAACAACCGGCTACGGGGTGTTGCGAGACCAACTTTGGGTGCCACCATAAACTTAGGATCTTTCTATGGTGTTGGTTTGCCGGTTGCAGTTTAATGGGCTTTATTACAGATGTTGGCTTGTTGGGGCTTTGGTGGGGTTTGTTGGCAGCCCAAGTTGTGTCGTGGTTGTGGGCTCGGACAGATTGGCTAGTCCAAGCAAAAAGAGCTGGACAGTTGACTGGAATTAATGGAGGAGATGAAGATGAAACTCATTATACAAGTTTTGCACTAACATAAATTATTGGCTAAATTTATACCGACGAATTTATGTAGAATCTCAAGGGTGGCATGAATTTCAACAAAGTTAAAAATCATGTTAAAAGATTCTGATAACAACAGCCAAACAAAGTGGCATTGCACCCATCTCTGGTAGCTGATTCTGTTTGCCACTAAAATCAATCCATTCAAGCATCTAATGGTGGACCGGCACCATAAAATGCACATTTGATATCGCCTTCCATTTGCTCAGTTTTCCATTAGACTTACCAGAGAGTTTCAGGACAGAGGCAGGCATGGCGATCATGAGGTGTATCGAGGTCCATCCCAGCATGGAAATGACGGTGGACGAATTCAAAGCGTGGCTCCGCCGTTTCGATGCCGATCACGACGGACGGATCAACGAGGAAGAGCTGAAAGAAGCGCTGCATAACCTGAGAGTTCGGTTTGGATGGTGGAAAGCACGGCAAGGGATGAAAGAAGCGGATTGCAACCATGATGGCCGAATTGAGAGCGCCAAGGAGATTGAAAAGCTGGTGAATTATGCTCAGAAACGCCTGCACATGAAAATTTATCAGAGTGATTGGTGATTTCATGATTTTGCTATATATGTGTGTGTATTGCATCAAGCCCCTACGTGCAAGTATAATAACTTTACGGAAATGAATGTTTGTGTTTGTAATGAAGCTTAATTCTATGCTTCCTTTGTGGATTTGCCTGCTTATTTCAGTCCGGATTCTGTAATAATTTTTGTTTATCTTTTATATTTGCAAAACCAGTGGATAAATGGCGAATAGAAATCGCCTTCCCCTCTTCGGTACCCTATTTATGTCTCATACTAAAGATTTAACTTTAGAGTTTAGGGTAAGTGTTTAAAGAATTTTGTCCGTTAATGACGTCTCAAAAGCAGAGTAACATGAGCTCATGCTTGGACTCTAATTTTGTAAAATCGTATTAAATATTTTGTAAATTATTTTAAAACATTATTTAATATGTAAAATTTAGATAGAGTATAATGGAAAGAACTTTGCAAACTTTCGTATAAACATTTCTCAATTTATTTTTTTTGAAAATTAATATTTTTTAATTTAATATTAAAAGTTAACCTTATTAAAAATTGATTATGATGATAATTTACTAAAAATTTATTTTAGATAATCTTACGTATCATCAATCAAATACAACAATCTTATATTCTGATCATATAAATCAAACATTACAATAAAATACTTTTAATAATGTCTCAAATAATCTTACATTTCAGTAATATTGTTCTCAAAGATAATGTTAAATGTAATGTTTAGCATGCTAAACACTTTCCTATTAATGTAATGATAATTTACAAAATTGTCTTTATTAAATAAAACAATATTCTCTTCCAAAAAAATAACATTCATATATTTTTAATATTTTCAATGCTCGTTATTCTAATGACTATTTGAATTAAATATTTAATAATAATATTTAAATTAATATTTTATAAAATTTTCATTTATAATTTTTATCGACAATAAAATTGTTTGAGTTTTACGGATTTTCTTTTTAACACTTAATTTATCATCCTCCAAGTTTTTTTTATATCAGACAGTGATTTTCAAGAAAAAATTAAATAACTATAATTAACTGTCGTGAATAAAATAACGAAGAACAATGAACAAGAATAAAAGAACAAAGAGATGAGAGAAAGAGAAAATTTTGTATTATTCTCAATATTGACATGAGTGTAGAATGTATTAATCAAATCATCTATTTATAGGCATAAGAAGTACATAATACATTGAACTCTAATTAATGGAGATAATATTCCTAATGATAAAGTAAATCAAATCTTCTAGATAAAGTACTTATCATGATAGACATCCACATAGATAAATATTCATAACATTCCCCCTTGGATGTCTATGAAGATAATTTGCCTCGTTAAAACCTTACTAAGATAAAAACCCAATGGAAAAAATTTCTTTGGTGAAGGAAAAAGAGTACATACATCTTTGATACGTTATGTTGCCTCATTAAAAACTTTATCAGGAAAACTCATTGGGACAAAACCTCGGTTAAGGGAAAAATAGTGCAACGCATATTTACTCCCCCTCATGAAAACATCACATAAGATCTTTGAATCTTCATAATTCAATCTTGAATACTATTTTTCTAAAGATCGTGAGGGATGAAACTTTGGAGTAATAAGTTCCATTTTGTCATCTTTGATGTATCCATCTTTCGATTGAGATATACATCTTGCATTATTTCTGCACAAGATAGCTTTGCATCATATCTTGTGAAAGTAAATCACATATCTTCGAAATATGTTAGGTCAATGGTCTTAGCCAAACACATTTTTGGCTTGCCTCATGCATAATAATTATTTCTACAAGATTTGAGGAGGCATCGACGAATGTTTGAAGATCTAGAGGTAATGATCTTGTATATCCATGGATATTTCTTGACCAAATAATATTTGATGCTTCAAAACCAAGAAAATATATACTTTATTCAATGGATATACTTTATTCATATTGAATCTCGTTAAGATTCTTTCAGCATGTGTCTATTAATAGACAAAAAATGCATATTTAAGTACTCGATCTTTAGTTCGAGACAAAACCTCATCTCAAGATTCTTTTTTCTCGAATACTTTCATTAAATACTTTGAAAGCTCTTCATGAGTTTCCAATTTGAAGCTCTTCAAGAGTTCTAATGATATTCAAATTATCATAATGAATCTTGATCCAAACTCCTTTATAAAATACAAAAGGAAATATGATCATTCTTATAGTATTTCCTTAATTAGTACTCACTAAGGCGATTATACCAAATGCGCCAAAATATAAATATTCAAGGGGCATATCTAAATAAATTTTCTCGGAAATTTCCAAATGCTTTTAGCATTTTAAATCCATCAATGATAACTTTTCTTTTATAGGAATCCACAAAATGATTAGACTCATATAAAATATTTCATAACTGCCAGAGTAATTGCATCCACCATGAAGTAATTAAAACTCTTCATAAATCATAATTCAAGTCGTATTTAGGACTACTTATGTGTGCCTCACTTGCATTACACCTTTAGGTGTTTGGACTGTTGGTCCAAATACTTCTCTTTTAGAAGTTTAAAGCGTCTTTCTACATTGGCCAATTCAATATCTATACTTTTGAATAGATTTCTATACATGATCCTCATTTTGTTCCTTTACTTCTATAGAAAGATTGTTTGAAAAATCGTTATCGACAACTTTTTCTATTTCGGTTCCATTCTCGTAGTGACATAACTTATCGAGATCTCTTCAAGATTTTAATATTTATTTTAGGTACCTGAAACTCTTCAAGAGTTTTATTATTAGTTATGTCTTGGGACTCTTCAGGAGCACCCGCCTCCAATATATGACCATCTCATACTACTTTCCATTTACGAGAATTTTGATCATTGGAACCAATTTCAACTATCATGCTCTAAACATGATTTACATCCATTCACTCTAACATGTATTCAAATTTAGAGCATTTTCAGCTGGTATATGAGACTTGATTACTCTCATTAGGTCAGTAAATATGTTTGGCAATTGGCATACAATAACTTGAATTATCTTATGAACTTTTAGTTCATATCCAATGATCTAAATAATGATAATTAATTTCCTTCTTTATCCAGTTGATTATTCTCTCCCCTTGATGTTGAGAAAAAAAATATCATCTCATAAATGATTCTCCAATTAATGTTTAAGAATTTAAACATAAAAAGAAACTCGTACTCAATATATATTCTCAACCCTTTTTATTTACACATTTTGTGCGTTGTGGTGGAGCAATTCATATCGCACATTCAAAAATTATAAAATGGGAAATGTATGGCTTCTAACCAAAACCAATCATAACGGGGAGTTTATTATAACTCGTTGGCTTGATGCGTATAAGTGCTGCTATACGTGAAATATCATATAGATAATTTTGTTCTCATAGTTTAGCTATTAAAGAGGAGGCATCCAATTAAAATTTTGCTAAACTATATTTTTCATAATCAATATGCTTTGTAACAACTGATATAGCCTAAAATATAAACCCACTAACTTTTACAAGACGAATAGTCTAATTGCATAATCTGAATCCTTTTATAATCAATCTCACAAACTTCTGGTTGTAAGTTGATAAAACAATGTAGATGCATCTACTAAAATCATATAAAACTTTCCACATTTGTGGATAAATGGGCCCATATTTCATTCAGATATGCAAGACATGCAGTCTCAACTTTAGTACAAGAACTTCAAGTTCTTTTGGTAAGTGGGACCTTAATCATTTCCTTTGAGAACAAGCAACACAAGAACTTCGTGTTCTTTTAGTAAGTGGAATTTAATCAATTCCTTTAAGAACATGCACCACAAGAACTTCAGGTTCTTTTAATAAATGTGCATATAAATCCCAATAACTTTCACATCATTATTGATCAGGATGGTCTAACCGATCATGAACTTCTTGTTTACCATAACATGTGATTCAATCTCACTTGTACATGTGTGGTACAAATTTTGAAATACAAGTTTCTTTGAAATTTGATAATACGTTGTCCACCAAAAATTGTTCCTTTGAATAGGAATATATTTAGCTCTCTCGGAGCTTTCAACGAAAATTGTTCTTTTGGTAGCAATATATAACTCTTCTAGAGCTTTCAATTGACTTTTTGGCTACCAGAACTTATATCCAGATTGGCTTATTTCAAATGTCAATTGATAACGTATGTTATCTATAATTCCCGAAGGAATATTTTGCGAACTCATATTACTCTCTTAAAATTTCCACTTCTAGTGGTGACGATATCATTACCATTAGCGATAATTATTACAATATTTGCAATGCTGCACTTTTCATAAAGTGCTTTCTCTCGAGAACTTATTGCTATTCTGGAGCATATTTTCAATACTTTGAGATATATTACTCACATTATTCCCTTGAATTTAAATGAGAAAATATATCTTATGCTTCTGATGGGCATAAATCGCCACCATAGATTGTATTTGACAAGTAATCGTGTGAAACAAAATAAATAAATATCATAATATATATATATATATATATACAACCCAACAAAGATTTAATCCTCGTACGCGACCTTGTTAAACCAGTTCACAAGGTCCTTTAGAAACCTCCTTTGAGACCAGTAGCCTCGCAGAACGGGATGTCCAGCCAATATATTTGGATTAAACTAATAGAAACAGAGAACATATTAACTAATTAAAGAATATACTTTCGGCATTAAATTAATATATTGCACAAATAATTAATGTGTAAAGTAAATAAATATAAAATAAAATAAATTAAAAGATCAATAATTCTCTTCAAGGTTATGAGAATAATTAGAAGACGGTATGTTTCTTTCAATGGTTATAACGAAATCAACAACGTTCAAATGAGTTGGACCAATATCACCTTCTTTATTTTTACAAACAAATTTTGCTTCTATTTTCTTTTCTTTATCAATCAATGATTGTTGATTTTTCAGCGTACAACAAGTACGAGACCAATAATTTATAACGTCACATTGGTAATAAAAAGGATTTCACTTCCTTAGAATGATCTTTATTACTCTTGTCATCTTTATAACCTCACTACCGGTGGGTATAAGTATTCTTAAAATAACCATATTTTCTATGTCTATATTCATAGCTTCAATCGCGACCACAACTATTAATGTGATCTTTATTCTTTCCATAATATAATCTCACATTCACTTCAGGGAATGGAGTGGAGCCAGTGGGCCTTTAAAACTTTTTTTTCACGATATTGTGTCTGAGGACAACATTATTTACGTGAAAAGTTGAGTATGTTTTTATTAACATATCCTCATCATTGATAATCGCATGGAATAAACATCATGCTTGTATTCACTTCAAGGAATGCCTCTCATAAAACTTTTTGGACCAAGACGAATTTTCGTAACTTGAACTTGGGAGAAATAGTCGAGTTTTTTGACACATGAGAATTATTGCTTTCTAGCAAAATCACAATAGTTTATCACACTTTAAAATCATAATTTAAAGAATAAAAATAAAATTAAAATTTACCGATATTGATTTTCTTCTCGAGGACAATGGAGGCATAGCAAATGACCAAGATAGCTTCTCATAATAATCTTGTTTTTTCCAAGCTATTATATCATGTAAAACTTAAAAACAATTAAAAATATCAACTTTTATCAATAGAATATCATAAACAAATATTGATGTTTAATTATAAACTAAATAAATAGGGAAATCTCAATAAACTTACATCAATGATGTTCACCCACGATTTTAATTGAGAAGTTATTGGTATGACAACATTTAGTAGAAAACACCAATTGTCAATGGTTAAAATTGAATTTAAAGTAAGTGTGGACTAAACTAAATAAAATAGAAACATGAGGAACAATATGCAAGATTATCCCTTTCCATGAAAAAAATAGGCGCACATGCGCAGACGTGTTTTCTTTTACTTTTAATTTAATATTTTTCTTTTTAAGTTATACTAATATGTACCGGTTATTATTTTTGGTTCAAACATGTTAAAGGTAGATCAATAAAGATAGTAATTTAAAATTATATAATTTATACCGAACACGATCTCTCAATCTCTGTCAATTCGTCCTTTAATTTGTGAGAAGCCACAAATTCATCTCTGTCCAATGCTCAACTATAATCAAACATGTCTCTATGATTTTTCAAAAATTAAAATTTAAAGCGAAAGACTATCAATAACTAAAAAAAATAGGGGAAATAACTTATCTTTGGTTCAACGTAGAATCAAAAAAATTTTCCGATAATTCTTTTGGGACTTGAACGAAGAGCACCAAAATCTTTCGAGCGAACTCGTGTTGATAACGTGTTGTGAATAAAATAACGAAGAACAACGAACAAGAATAAAAGAACAAAGAGATGGGAGAAAAAGGGAAATTTGTATTATTCTCAATATTGACATGAGTGTAGAATACATTAATCAAATCATCTATTTATAGGCATAACAAGTACATAATACATTGAACTCTAATTAATGGAGATAATATTCCTAATGATAAAGTAAATCAAATCTTCTAGATAAAGTACTTATCATGATAGACATACACATAGATAAATATTCGTAATATTAACATTAATGTTATAAATAAATATTTGCTTATAGTATGAATATAAAAAATCACATGGTAATATATTTTCATTCCAAATATATTTTAGTTTTCAATTTATTATGTTTTGTATTGATTAGATTCTAGCTATTTTTACATTCTTACAATTTATCCGTTTTGAATATATGTATTGTTTCACGGAAGGTCAATGTTCACCCAACGACGAACTCGGAATTCCAATACAAAACGGGATGAATTGTGGTCGTACATTGGGAATTTGGGATAAGATTTGCATCAATTTTCACTATTCCAATAAAAACGCGTGCACCTCAATACTTAGAATGGCGCGTGTAAAATTTCCTCTTCTATGCTTTTACATCACGAAAATTATTAAATAGCTCTCGCTCACCTTTAATTTAATAAAAAATTTCATCTTATTTTTTAAATGAATTTTTATCAATTTCTTACATATAATTAAGGAGTATGTAGTTACTCAAAAATTATACTAAAAAAGTTATTGTTATTGAATATACCATAAATAACGCGGTTAGTCGGTCCGTCTAGTAATTTTTCATACACCAGGCTCCATTGATTCTTTTCTTATTTGATTATTCTCCTTTTCATCCCTCATCTTAATTAACAACATTTTCTAAAAAAATTTAATTAACAACATTTGAGTTCATTTAGTCTAGAGAATGGAAACTATTTTCGTTTTCATTTTTAAAAAAATGAAAAACAATAAAAAAAACGTGTTTGGTTGAAAAAATAGAAAATAATTTTTGGAAAATGAAAATAAAATTGAGTGAAAATTTGAAAATATTAAAAAGATGTTTTAATTGAAAATGGAAAATATGAAAACAAGGGTTTTTAAATTTTAATACAGGTTGGATTTTTTCTAATGCCAATTTTTTTAAACTTTGATTTATTTTCTCATATTTTATTTATTTATTATTATACTAATATTTTTTAAAATATATTTTATTTTTAATTATTTAATAATTATTTTTTATTTCTATTTTAAAAAGCTAGATATCAATCACGTTTTTACTATTTTCATTTTTAAAAAACAAGTTTTCATCCCTATTAACCAAGCATGTTTTTTTATTTTTTAGAAAATTAAAATTAAAAATTATTTTCTAAAAGTAAAAGTAAAAAATATTTTCTAAAACCAAACGGGCACCTTCGAGAAATATATTTTAAAATATTCCTAAAGGAAAATGTACAAAGAAAAAATTACATGAAAATAAAAAAAAACATAAACTAAAAAAATCTGTGAATGTTGTATAATTAATGGAAAAAGAAAAAAATACAAATCAAAAAATATTACTACACCTATTATCAATTGATTTAGTAAATGAATATTCTCCTATATAATTAAAAATTCAAATTTTAATACTGTTAATGTAATAAATTAAATTAAAAAGATCATTTATAATATTTAATTTAACTTGCTCTATCTATGGATCAAATAGAATAATTTATTAAAAAAATTAGTACTACAAGTGACGAAAACAGTGGCGCCGTACCAGAGAAAGATTGGAAGAGAGAATTAGAGAAACAACAGAATTTAGCAGAAGAAACAGACACCAATTGTTGGAGATTGCCCCCATTTTTTTCCTCTTCGAAACAAGCTTCGTTTTCTTCTGTTCTTTTTATTTCTTCGTCATTTTAAACATAGTAGAAAACCCTAGAAATGTAAAAAAAAAAAAAAAGAACCTAAAATTTAAATAATGGCAGTACCTAAGGGCCAAGACAAATCGCCTGGCTAAATAAATCATCGCTTGATGGCTTCTTATTCATGGCTTTAGTCGAAGCCACTCGTAACGTCCTTCCAACGGTTCATCTTTGACAACATCGTAGTTATACCTAAAAACATTAAACAAAAATAATTCGTTTTACTTTCAAAACTTGCCGTTTGGTTGCTAAGAAAATTTAACAACAGAAAAGAAAATATATAGGTCTTTTTAAAAGTGAAAGTGCATGAACGTACTTCTCTGCAAATTGTTTTTGAAGTTTTTTCTCGACAGGAGCAAAGAATTCTTCGAGTTCAGCTTCGGTTGGCATTTTCTCCACCGTTGATCTACGGCGAGAATTCGTCTCAGATGACCTCGAAGTTGAATCCAGGTCTTCTGGTTCAGCTCGGAGATCACTCAACGGCGTCGGTTCTATCATACTGGAATTCACAAAAGAGCTAAAGAATTTGAGCAGAGGAATACACATTATACAAAGAAAAAGAGAATTTAAAACGGAAAATGAAATAAATAAATAAATGATCGGCGGATTTTGAAATTCGAATTCAAGATACGTGATACAGTAAGTTGCAGTAAAACTAATATAAGCGTTACCTTTCGCTGCTGCTGAAATGCGCGGATATTTCAACTTCAATACTCTCGTCCTGCAAAAAAAAATTAAAAAAATCCAGAATTTAATAGCAGCAATTAAAGCTGGAACAAAACGAAATTCCTCGAATTCATAAAGATATAGCTTAATTATTAAAATTTAAAAATAATAGAAAGTTTCGAAATTCACCTCCAGATCTGGCAATTGGATAATCCTTTTATCGCTCGATTCGATATTGCTTGAACAGCATGACACTTCATCATCATAATCCGAGTTAGCGCTCAAACACCGATTTCCGTCACGACGATGGTGATCTACCAAAATTCGCCGACTTCTCAACTGGATATACGAAGTAGTTGCGGTCCTTGACAAAGTTACTTCATTATATTCAGCCTCTTCGTCATCGTTTAATCTTCTGCGTTTCTTATGAACCGTTCCGATTGCCTGCACGGCTCGTGTTTGAACTCCGACATCAGCTAGCTCCATAACTGCAATTCCTCCAATTCTTCTACTCTTTCTCCTCATAATAAAAACAAATTAAAAATTCTTGATCTCTTTTACTTTCTATGAGAGAGCGAGAGAGGGAATTAGTTTTTTATTTGCTTGGAGCGTTCGTTTTCTGGTTTTTGTTAGCTTTAGATGACGACGACGACGACGGTGATGAGAGAGGAAGAAGAGGGTAAACTGAGCGGTGAGGAATTTCTTTTGCGGTTTTAAAGGGGGTGGGTTGTAGCCTGTGGGTGCTGGTGGTCCATATAACAGCGACGGGGAATCTGTAACGGGAGAATTTGACGGCATCGTAACGGGGATCTGGGAAGTGTAACGGAATTCGCCCAACTTTAAACTAATTACTCCATATAATAACAAGTAGGTTAGCGCTTGTACGATTATAAATAACCAAAAAATATTATAACTATGCAAATTGAATTAAATTAAAATTTCATGTATATCACTGTGCAAATCAAAATCCATATGTTAATATTATTACACATTTAAAAATAATTTTATGTTGTTCAAAAAAATTATGAATTTTATTTTGAAAATAATTATTATTATTAGATATATAAATTTAATTAGTATGATTTATACTACTAAGCTTAGATATAACACGGGATGATTAGTGTATGAAAGGATAAAGTTTACTTTAGGAAGGATTGGAGCGGATATCCTCTGCCACCATTGAATTATCCCCTCCGTTTATGTCAAACTTCTGCCACCTTAGACCTGTTTTCATGTGACTAGTAATTTTAGAGTCGTGTCGGACATTTTCGAAACTTTAAACAAATACTTAAAAATAAGTTTTTATAGAATAAAAATATATTTATTATTTTAAATAATTCATACATATATGAATTTCAATTTGTCCATTTATGAAACATATATTATGAAACTAAAATTAATCTAATCAGTAAGTGCGATTAATGTTTTAACATATTAACATTCAGATTAAAAAGTGTTCGGTCATGTTTGGCAATTAGCGGATAATTGATAGCGGATTATATTAGCGGATAGCATTAGATAATTAGACTAGCGGATTACATTAGCTAATTGTATAAAAGTGTGATTGTATAAGGACATGGTTATATTTAATACTTGTTTGAATAATTTATTACTAGTTATTAACATTTTGTACCTATAAATATTAATTAGATTATGAAAATTATTTTTTAATATCATTATTGAGCATATATGAGGATGTATATATTAATTTTTTTATTTTTTAAGTTATATTTTTAATATAATTTTAATAATTATTAAATTTAGATGTATATATTAATTTCTTATCTATGGAATTATATTTTGAATATAATTTTATTAATTATTAAATTTATATGTATTTATTAATTTATATATTAATCTCTATTTTATGAATTTTTTTAGTTTTACTAGTTAAACAAATTTATGTTATTTAGAAAAAAAATCATAATTATCAAGGACAATATAGTCTTTACAAGTCTTTTATCCAAACTTCTAACTCAAAAAGCTCTTAAATTGAGTTTTTTCAAAATGAGAGGTTTCACCTTAATCCGCTATTACAATTTTCTATTTACCAAACATCCAAATTAGTGGATCTGACTGGTCAAACCTTTAATAATGCTTCGTACCTCTAATTTTAGCTCAAAAAGTTATTTACCAAACATGGCCTTTATCTTTAGCGGAGTGAGTATAGCTTGATTGGTATTGTCAATTGATACAATATATATGAGGACGAGAGATCAAGCATGCTTAAACGCTCAATATTCTTCGATTTATAGGTGGGGAGAAGTGTTAGTAGTATAAATATTATACACTAAATAATAAAAAGTATGTATTTTTATATTGATTGAGCATTAATTTATTTGACATAGTTGTTGTAATATTTAAGATGACGTGGATTCAAATGTCACTTTTTTAAGTATACAACCTTGTAGAAACAAAGTCCTTAATTAGAGGGCAATCAGTGTGCATGCATGGTAGTGATAGTTTAGAAGGAATTTGCGCTCGTTAATCTGGACTGACCCGCATCGTATACATAGTTTTAGTAGGTGAGCCTCTCAGTATGATTTGATTTTCGAATTCGATATCTGCTGAAACGATATCAAATTACTTACCACTTAGACCAATTCTTTTAATTTCAAATATGCTCTTTTTAATAAATAGTAAATACAATAAAAAATAATCATAGGAAACGATTGAATTAATTAATCTCCAAAATTAGAAAACAAAAGCTTTGGATTCTAACAAAGGCAGATGATAAGTGAGATGATTGAATGACCCTCCAACTAATACTATGAACCAAACCATTTCCCTTGAACAAAATATGACATGATAGGCTAACCAAATGTAATGAGAGAGAATAAGAATGTAATCATTTCCATCTCCTTTAAATTCCTCTACCACTGCATTAATTATTTAAACCAAATGACTTTTTGTTTCCTTTATAGATAGTTTGGAACCAAATGGTACATTCCCAGACTACCAACCTCATTAATTGAGCAAATGCAATTAATGATAACAATGAAGGATAGTTAGATTGATTAATTAATCAATCAATTTAATGAGAAATAAGGAGTTAGATTCGTTTGGGGTTGTGTTATGGGACCTTTTGCAAGGGTGGGCACGGAAAACTAGGACAGATTTTGCCCACTCACAAATAAAAACTTTGGGGGCGCAGTCACTGAAAAACTCTCCACCCACTTTAGTTCCAAAACTTTTAATTTTCTACATAAAATCATATCATATCATATTTTGGATGAAAGATATCACGTGTTATGATGTTAATATCCCATTAAAAAAAACAGATAATTTGTTTAAGTTTTCATGTAATTGTGTGTAAAATTCTATTTGAAAACAATTAAATTGTTCGACTCGATTTAATGTCAAAAATATTTAACTCGACTTATAATTTCATAAATTCAATTTGACTCGAATTTTTTTAAAAACAAAATTATAAAATATAACTTCAACTTGACTAACCCAATTTTTTAACTCACCTCTACTCGATCAAATGTCACCCCTAGTTCCATGGGTTGTCAAGTTTTGTTTAATTATATATGGGTAAAACTTTGATACACTGTCTGTGTACCTGTATTTTTACCTTACAAAATACAAATTCTAAATTCTTAACCCTAACAACCTAAACCCTAACTCTAAAACCCTAAATTTTAAATATTAACCTTAAATTCCAAACCCCAAAACTTAAACCCCTAACATTTAAACCCTAAACTACAATCCTAACCTCTAAAATTAAAAGGACCGTGTAAACTTTAATTTACAAAATTTTAAAAATAAAATTGTGTGACTTATTTAATGATGTATCTTAATCATATTCATTAATGGAATAATAAGATATTGTACAAAATTTTATTGAAAGATCAAGATAATCATATTCATTAATGGAATAATAGGATAGCAAAATCCTATTGGGAGATCAAGATAATCCCCAATCTATACATATCCGGGAAGTATAAGAATCAACTCTCCTTATATACAATCGTATTCGAACAATCTCCTTAATAGAAGTAAGGATATTCCAATTATCTTAATACGATTTTCCTTTAAAGTATTGGATATTCCAATTCAGTTCTTCACTCTATCTGTCAACTCTTCTATCAACATGAGTTGTGAAATGTTGTCCCATATTCATACTTCATGCATCAAATAAATTTCTTAAAACAAAATCTTAGTCAACTACTTCTTAAATAAACATCTAAACTTATTTTTGTTAAGATCCGCCCATGAATTATCTTAATAAGAATATATAAATTTATTTTTGCGGTGCACTACAAATACAATTAAATAAAATATAGAGATATAAAGTTTAAAGTTGTAAAGGTATGTGAAGGAATAGAGTGGGAATATTTGATAGTATCAAAACCCGCAGTTGATGCCAATCATAATGATTGAGTATGCTCGGAAACCCATGTACTTCAAAGGAGGGGGAAATTTAAAGCAAAATTAATATTTCAACAAAGACCCACCTCTGAAACTTATTAATTTATGGTGGATCCATTGAGAAAATAAAATATAAGAAAAATCAGTGGTCTAAAAAAGGTTTGAATTTTTCCATATTCAATTATTTTTAACATTCTTAATTTGATATTATGATAATATTTATTATATTTTTTAGTCTTTTTAAAAAAAAAGTCACGTACAGCTAATGTCACGGACCACAGACCAACGACTGAGTCCTGGTGCAACCAGTGCGAATCAAGCTGCCCAGGAGACCTTTTGCACCATCCTGGGCCTGTCCAAATCAGCATGAGCTGACCCATTCCGAGTTTGATCAAGTTCTTGGAGTAATTTCAGCCATGTAATATTATTTTCCCTTGTTTAATTAATAATTTCATGGTTCTCCTTGAAGTTAGGGATCCTTAGGGATTTAGATCAATCTTAGCCCTTAATGTACTTTGATTTCCACCGTTAGATGTAGGGGGCATCAACTATAAATAGATGCTTGCCCCAACCTCATTTACTCACTCATTTTTTAGGAATACAATCAACATTCACTCAACACACTTGCTTCTTTTTGTGAACTATTTCTTTTTGTTGTTCGTTTCGTTTCCGCAAGGGTCTAAGCAGTCTTTGCTTGATCGATTTCAGGCTTACTTAATCGCATAAGAATCCGAAAAGCGTCTAAGGCCGCACGTTCGAGTTAGTAAAGTTCTATGGACGTGACAAGTAGTATCAGAGTGACCCTTTGACTGCTCGATTTCACGCCGAGTGCCCATGAGTAGGGTAGGCAGGGTGGACAACCGTGACAATTGGCCAATTACGAGAGCGAAAGCTCGTGACGAGGGCGTCACGAGGTTGAGTGGGGAGAATGTCACGCCTAAGAAGAGACGAGATCATTAGTCCCACATCGGAAAAAAAAAGAGAGAGGTCTTGGGATATATAAATGGTGGTGATGCACATTCTATCACACATGTCTTTTGGGAAGAAGGTAATGACCCCGTGACACTAGCAAATAAAACTATGATCATTCTTATGTTCTCTTATATTATTTCTTAATTATTTTATTTTAAAGAAAATTAACAACAGATGTTTTTGTTTTTATTATTTTTTTAAAAAATATTTTATTGATTATATATTTAAAAGATACTTAATCCAAGATTTTCTAAAAAGAAACTTTAAAGAAAGAGGGATTGAAAAGGAAAAAGGGGAGAAAAATCATTAAAAGGAAGAAAAGAAAGTGAGAAAAAGGCAAAATGAAGAATCTCATGGAAAATAGTAGTGATTATTATAAGAGTAAAATGGAAGCAAGCAATTGGAAAGTGAAATAAAAAATCAGTCCTTTTCATTTTAGCTTTTCACAATAAACGTGACAATGCGCCTATGATTCCTTTCATGTCATGTCCTCTCTTTTGAGTTTTGATTATTGTCTGTGAATTTGTATAAAAACTAGAATTGGGTCCTTTAAATTTCCAAAAGCGATCCAAATTTGTTTCTAAAGTCAGGCTTTTGAGCTTTGTTGTGAGACAATTTTCAGGACCCTTGGTCCCTTTATCTTCTTCTTTTAAAGTCATATGAAAAAGATATATACTTCATGGATAATGAGTGAGGCTAGTGTCTACGTTATATAATATTTCTTTATCGAGTCTTTAATCCAATTAATAATATGGAAAAATATATGATGCACTGCCAGTGGAAATATTTTATTCTCACAAGCACCCTAATTTTAGGGGTTATAGATTTAATTTAGGGTTTAGAGTTTAGGGGTTTAGATTTAGGGGTTTAGAATTTAGATTATGTGGTTAGAATTTAAGGTTTAGTGTTGGTGTATAGGGTTTAGAGGTTAGGGTTTAGGTTTTAGGTTTTAGGGTAATATGGTACATATTTAAGTTTTTATCTATAACCCCTAAATTCTAACCTTAAATTCTAAATTTAAACCGCAATCCTTAAATTCTAACACATAAACCTAAATTTCTAAACTATGAACCCTAAACCGAATCTATAACCCCTAAAATTAGGGCTCTTGTAGAAATAAGATGTTTCCACCGCAGTGCATGGTATAATTACCCTAATAATATGGACGTTGCATTCTTTTGAACATTTTATTAATAAAATTATGATTACTGTGAAAAAACATTCAACATTTAAAATATTATTTGTTTTTAAATATATAATAACTATTGATTTAAAGATTAAAAAGGACTGTAGGTAATTTTAGATATTGTATAAAAATGAATAAGTAATTATTATTTAAAATTTACTTACTGGAGTGAAATAATCGTCATAAACTATAAGATGGCCATATTTATATCATGAGATGAGGTGGGGATAATGGCCACAATTTTGGAGGGTGGAATGTGGTAGTGGGGGCACGACTCACAAGCAGTGCCTAATGGTCAAGGAAAGGGGTGGATTCATCGATTTAGACAAAAACGAAGGGAAATGGCAATCGGAAGCGATAAGAAAACACTTATTTGTCTTCACAACATGAAAGAGAAAGGAGAGAATAAAAAGGGGGTAAAAAACAAGGTGTTTGTAACACTGTATAAAATTCCAAACATTTTCTATAAGTGGAGAAATAAAATTTACTTTGAGTCGGTGTTTGCGTGTAACCATTTGGCAATTGTTTCATCATCAAAATTATGGAGTACAATTTTTTGTCTCGTTAAAACGATGGCGGAGACTTGAGGAGGGAAATGTTGGAAAAATACGAGGAAAATGGTAATTTTGAGCTATATTTCGAATGGGTAAATGTGGATATTCGAATAAGAATTCTATTGGGTCTTATTATACTCCATGAGACTTTTACAATGGTATCTCATATGCTCAAAATGGTTGAGTAATGATTGAAAAATTGACGCTCAAAGAAAGGAGTTGTGAGTTGAATAGGGAAGTGGAAAACCCCCTATCCCACATTGATCTTACCCACTTTGTGGTCATTGAATGACTTTGATTGAAATTGTGCCTCGCGCCCAGGGGGTGCGAATCAATCCTATTTGGGTTGCGGCGCACCCGCACAACGTGGACGATGCGAATGTCCATACTGGTCGGACCCTTTGTGGGCCTACGGATATTTTACCCACGTCGAATATTTTTTCTTTATAAATGACATATCTTTTTGAATACTTTGAATTAAATAGGATAATTTTTTATTTTCCATTTAAATTCAGATATTAAAAGGTAATGAGTACAATTCACGAGAATATTCCGGTTTAATATGGTATTAATAGATTTTTCCGAATTAAATCGGATGGAGATTTAATAGCCATATTTTCGGAATATTTTTTCTACATTAACCTACCTCACTCCCCATATAAATTGAATGACATACTTTTTTTTTGCTCGGCAAACGTATGATTTATTAAAGGAGAATCATACATGGCCAACACTACCGGAAGCCTCGTTAAAAACCTCCATAAACCTAAATAGAGAAAAAGAGTACCCCGGTGGTGTATAAAAGAACAAACACCAACAACGAATAACAACCCCAAAATACACAACACTATCCACATAAATGAAACCAGGAAGGTCGATCCACACCACTCTTAGCCAGTGCATTCGTCACGTTATTCGCTTCGTGATAAACATGATGAAAACAAACATCCACCAAATCCCTACATGCCACATCGATCCGTTTGAACCAATGGTAGAATCTCCAAGGGCGTTTCTCATTATGCAACACCTAAGCAATAGTGTAATACCCCAAACCTGAGCCTAGTAGCCCATGCTCAGGTTGCTCCTGCAAATAGCTGAGCCTGGTTCTCTATATGAGAGTGAATATGTTCTATCTCTACACAACTTTACAAAACTTTAGTTGGTTTAAAGAATAGTTATTTTAAGTAAAAAAAAACTTATTTAATATATTAACGGTAAAAAATTTTATTTTCACAAATGATTTTAATCTAATACCATGAGTATTTAGTTAAAATACAAGACAATACATTAAAATAGTTTGTAAAAATTAAGAAAATCGCCAAAAATGTATTAGATACATATACTTTATTTGATATTTGAAAAAAAAATCATAAAACTTGTGCAATCACAAGGCTTCTGCTTGATTGAAGACATTACATTCTTGTAACTTTGGTAGGTATCCCACGTGCTTGCGGAATCATAAACTTTGAAGAATGTGCCAGAAAAAAACAAAGAACTTTTGTCAATTATCACCTCCTCCCATCTTCAGAAAAAAAAAAAAAACCCATCCACATTTACAAAAGATAAAAAAAGTACTTTATAGTAAAAAATAAATATGATAGACAAATTATATATGAGACAAATGGGTTTGTTTTATCTTTTTCAGTTAAATTGCTTTCTCAAAACCTCCAAGAAAGCTAAATGAAAATACTTCAATGGAAGTGTATTGAAGTACCATGTTTCATAATTTAAGCCTTTTTATTTAAGAGTGGTCCATTGGAGGAAAAACAAAATAATAATAATAATGAAAATTGTAATGAAATACGAAAGTTGCAGTTAAAAAGGGGCGGTCCAATGGTGGGATAATGGCGTTTGTCGTGTTGCTCAATTAAAACCTCGATAACCCTACAGACGGTTGGCAATGCTGATCTGCGTGAAACAATATAGAAGCATCGGTCTCTGCCATTGTACTGCGCTGTGCTTGCCCACTAACGTTTTACATGTACTTTTTCATTGCTTATTTCTCCATACTTTCCTAAATTCTTGGACCACCTTAATACGTAGAACAAGTAGATATCACTTCATATTCTAAAATATATATAATTATCATAAGGGTAAACTACCTGGGTGACCATTCAATTATTGGGTCCGACCTATTTTGACCACCGAATTACAAAAACTAAAAAATTGACCACCAAACTATTTAATTAGTTATATTTTGACCACCGACCGTTAAAATCTAACAAAGAGGTGACGTGACAGTTAAAGTAAAATTTGTATAATTACACATTTGGTCCCTGACAATTACATATTATATCAATTTGATTCTAATTTTAATTTAATTAAATAAAATTAATCAATCAATCATATAACGATACGTGTTATCACCCGATTAGATGAATTTACTCTAATTTTTAATTTAATTTATTTAATATTTTCCTCCAATTAGGTGGTGATGTCACTACCAATAAGCCTTTATCACTACACCAACTACTACTTATGGTGCGTTTGGTTCACAGAAAAGATTAAACAGGGGTAATAATCTTTTTCAGACTTTACAATCCCATGTTTGGTTTAAGAAGATTCCTACTAGGAGGTATTATTCTTTTCCCAAAAGTGGCTCTTTTTTTTCCAAATGGTGGGGAAATTCACCATCATTTTCTTATGCATTACACAATTTCTTTCTCTTTGGACAATATTGCCCTTATGATAATGAATTATGTTCATTTTGATCCTTTATTGCATTTCTAATTAGGTGGCTAATTATTTATAGTGTAAATTTATTAAATATTTTTATTTAATATTAGTTTAATATATAAATGGTGTTGCATATATTTAAATAATATTTCAATATTTAATTATATATTTTTATTAATATTGTATTTATGATGTTTCTAGGGTTATAAGATGAGATTGCATGCTGTTTGAGAGTGAATGTGAGTTGAAGTTATTAATTTTATTATTGATTTATAAGATATTTTTCATCTTAAAAAATTCAAAAGGTTATTTTTTTATTTTTTACTACTTTTAGATTTTTTATTTACTTTAATTTCTTTGATAAATGATCAAAAGTAATAAAAAATTTAAAATATAAACATTTAATATTTTGTTGTTCACAAAAAATCAAAAAATAATAAAGGTATATAAATATAATTTTTTAAATTTTTTTAATAAATTAATTATATTATAAATATAAAATTTTTGCAAAATTTAGATAACGTAACGAAAATAGTTATATAAAATTTTATGCAAATATTTTTAATTTAATAATTAAAATTTTAACTTGTTAAAAAGAAAATATATCATAAGGACAAGTTGATTAATTTTGCTTCCAATTAATCGTATATTCCTCCAACTAAACACTACAATCTTATATTCCTACCAAATAAACCAAACAATGTAATGTAACATTCCCAGTAATGTGTCAGGTAATGTTACATTCCGGTAATCCTATTCTCAGAGGTAATTTTACATTTCGTGAACCAAACGCCCTCTTAGTGATATAAACTATATCATTCTATATATATCTTATAAAGAAGTAAATTCTAGGAAAAAAGAAGTAAAAATATTTGAGAGGGGACTCGAACAGAGGTCACATGAGGTAGTTAATGAGTTCACTCATGTAATAGGTAATTAACAGGTACCAAATATGTAATTATACAATTTTACTTTAACTGTCATGTCATCTCTCCGTTAGATTTTAACGGTGGGTGGTCAAAATAAGACTAATTAAATAGTTTAGTAGTCGAATTTTTAATTTTTATAGTTCGATGGTCAAAATAGATCAGACTCAATAATTATGTGATCACTCAAGTAGTTTATCTTATAGTAATATTATATTTGTTAATACGAAATATAATAGGAAATAACAGCTAATTATCTTTTAAATCTCCACGTCCCCAAATGTGAAAAACTCCAAAATTTGGCATTTTCACTGAAAATATCACCCCAAAAATTAATGGCGTAAGAGCGTAAGAATTTTTGAAAAAAAATAATTAAGCCCATGAATATTTTTTACACTCAATTAAACCCTTTGATAAATTTTGACCATTAAATCCTTATCATCTTTTTATTTATATATTACTGGAACATAATACACTACAATTCTATCGTGTTGTATTTACATATTTTTAATATATATATATATATATATATATATATATATCTTATAAGTTTTTTTAGAATTCTTAGAACTTTTAATGAATTATTTAAATAAAATAAACTTTTTTAAAAAATGTCAAGTAGAAATATTGTGACACGACACATTGCACCAACAGATTTAAAAAACTGTCAAGATTTAATGGTTAAAATTTTGTCAAATGGCTTAATAGATTCAATTTCTTGGTTCAAATGTTTAATTGATTCAATTTCTTAATCCAATGGCTTAACTGGGTGCAAAAATAGCTCGGCTTAGTTATTTTTTCCCTTAAAAGATTAAAGGCTTCTTACACCCTTAAGCCATAAAAAAATTACCAATTTGATATTCAATCAAAATTATTTCTTCGGATAGTAGTGTCTGGCGAGTTCTTGATTTTTTTAAAAAAACTCGTTATGCATACATGACAAGTTCACTGTAAAAGTGTTATTGCAGAAAAATAGTTTGTATAGATATCATAATTGTAAATATTTATTTTTTGAAATATACTTGATTATATTTAAAGTGAAAGGATTACAAAGGAATCACACCGTAAATATTGAAATTCAATGCATAAAAATAAATACAATAAAATTCTAAGGGTGTGAAGGATATTAAAATACAATTTTCTGAATGAAATCCAGCAAACAACTAATTTGACCAGAGTGCTCTAAGAAGAAAACAAATTCTTTCGCTACTTGTTCTTGGCATATCAGCAAAATCACAAAAGGGATCAAAAGCATCACAGACTACGATCTTTGTTGCTATAAAGTCTCGATTGATATTCGTCATATGAACATTAAATTGCTAAAAAGCAAGCAACACTGTCACAAAAATAGACTAAAACTGCCATAAAAGCATACGAATAAACTGTCTTAAAAGCAAACGAAAAAACTACAAAAAATAAATATGATATGAATGTGTCAAAATAAAAAAAAACAAAATACACTTAAAATATGAAAAGAGTATTTATCAACCAGGATGAATTTTTATTTATTTACAAATAAAAGCACATCAAACGGTTAAAGTCGCCGTTGACAATAATTTTTTTAAAAAGAAGTTTTGTAAACATTTTCAAAAATTGTTGCAGAACAAAAAAGGAAAAGAAAGTAATAGTAAATAATTTTTAAATGGTGATATTGAGTGAAAACTCCAAATTTGAATGGGAATGGGAATCATACATTTAAGTTGGGTCACATGGTGTGGACCTTACAGTTCGTCTTTCCTATAGTTTTCTACTTGTGCGAGGAATCACATTCTTGAATAAGAATGATTCAATATCAATATCAATATCAACACCCATCACCAACCTATACCGACAAAGGATACCCAAATCATTATGGCTCCTTTCCTTACCATTCAACTTCGCTGCCTCTCTCAAACTTGGACCAAGTAACTGCCTTTTTGGGTCATCGTAATTATTCCTAGAAAATAACCCTTTTGTTTCCTCTTGTTATTGATTAGGCCGTAATGTTAATTCTTATTCGAATATCATAATTTGACTCGACCGAAAAAGGTTAGACAACAATTTAAACATGTTAAAGTTTAAACTCATAACCGACTTGAATTCATATTGACCCTAACTAAAAGTTTATTTAAACTTGAAATTATTTGAATTCCAAACTATCATAATCTAAAATGACTCAAACTTGAAATGAACGAATCCCGAAATGATTCGAAATTATAATGAACTAACTTGGAAAAGCCTAGGCCTTGTAATAATCTGACAACAGTTATTTCAATCGGGCCCGAGATAAGAGGGGGGAAATGAAGCTGCAGGCATTGAGTCAGGTCCTTGGGTTGCCTTCTTTTTGCCGGGTGAAATGGTTTTGAATCAATTTGCTGAGGAAATAAATATTCGGTAGGGATGGGCCTGATTTTGATGGCATTTTGCTTCTTTCTTTTGCCGGATATTATATTACTAGTGATTCTAGTAAAAAATAATAATAATTATTCTATGAGATTTATTTTCAAGTAATTTTATTTGTGAATTGTATGTACGTTACTAAAAGGTTAAAAAATGTAAATAAATACTTTTTGTAATCAACTTAAGACTATTAAAAAAATATTTGTTATAAGTAAATAGTATAGCCTAAATTTTCAACTGAATCATAATGAAATGTTAAGGGGTTAAATAATAATTTGAAGCGCCATGATTTAATTGTTAAGTTATCGGTTTAAATTTTTAAAAATATGGTGTTAGCGTCTAATTTGTCCAATTTTATTATTATTTAATAATTATTTTTATCTCATACAAAGATAATCTAAATATGTAAATATAAGATATTAGTATAAAAAATAAATAACTTCAAATCATAATTTGAACAATAGATGTAGATCAAACATAAAATCAATATTTCATTGGTGTCGCGTGGGACGTTGTTCCAAGCGAGTTTGTGAGGGGTTTCGTGCATGGTGCGATGTGCGTGAGATGGAGTTGGTGCCAATTTGTTTAGTTGGTTTTCTAGCTGGATGTGAGCTTTTATAATGTTGATTTCATTCTGCTTGTTTCATTTTGGTGTTTGTTCATTTGCTCGTTAACGAGCCGTACTCTTTTCTTTCATCCAGGCTTAGGGAAATTTTTAACGAGACGCTCGTTAATGTTTGTTGTATGATTCTCCTTTTTTAATAAATCATGCAGTGTCGTTGATCAAAAAAATATTTCAAAAAAATACATAAAATTAATATTTATACTTTAAATTGGTTCAAATAAATTATTTACCGTAAGCATTCAGTTGGATAAAAAATAAAACTTAGTATCAATTTGAACCAACAAGTCACGCTCAAGTACTTAATTGGAGAAAAGAAATGTAGATGTCAAATTGAACCTTTAAGTTAAGCTTAAATACCTATTTGAACAAAAACTTAGATACCAAATTACACATAAACTAAATTCAAGTACTAAAATATGTTGTTTAAAATATATCAAGTAAACATTTCTAATGTTAACCTCATTTTTATTACTTATTTACTTCAAAATTAAAAGTGAAAAAACAAAATTAACCACTTTATAATAAATACAAGATATTATAATGAAACAAATTATTAATACTTTGGGAAAATATCTCACACGGTGAAAACGAAAAGCTTCTATGAGTGCCCTTAGTTTTAGGGGTTAGTAATTTAGTTTAGGGTTCAGAGTTTAAGCGTAATGGTTTAGAATTTAAGATTCATGGTTATTTTTTATTAAGGAAAACGAGATTCATTAAAAAACCCTTCTACAATCAGTAAAAGAGCCAACCCCTAACGGGAAAAGAATACTCACTATTGTTATCCATTAATAGAGTCAGTGATTACAACAATTGAAATGCAACAATCAGGACATTCATAATAAAAATGGATACATTGAGATTCAGTGAATGCCCATTGGGCGAGTATATGCGCTGCTGCATTTGCCTCTCGATGCACATAGGTAACCTTGATGTGAGAATGTTGATGAAGGATACTCCGTGACTCATCCAAAGTTTGGGCCAACATTGATCTACCAGGAGATGACGATTGAAGGAGATTAACCACATTAGCTGCGTCCCCTTCAATGATCACATGCTCCCATTCTTGATCCATCACTAGAAACATTACCACATAAAATGCACGACTTTCTACAATGGAGACCTCATATGCCGGTTGTATAGTCCGCGTCGATCCTGCTAGCACCATGCCGTTATGATCCTGCACTATTACTCCAACCGTGCCTTTCCCATACTGTGTGCATAACATACCATCGACCAAGATCTTTGTTGTACCCGGTTGTGCTTGATCCACTTCATTGTCGCCCTCGCTCAAGGAAACCCATATGGCATCGGGGTGATAATAGCATTGCTATACTATTAGGGGTGTTTAATCGGTTAATTTGATTAACCAACCGAACCGAACTAGCTAAATTTTATTAACCGAAATTTTTAACCCTTTAACCATTAACTGAACTGAACTTTTTAAATCTATTGCATAAAAAACAATTTGCAACAGTTTCAATTTGCATCAATTACATTAAAAACAATTTCCAACAGTTTTAGTTTGCATCAATTAAAAACAGTTTGGAGCAGTTTCATTTTGCATCAATTAAAAATAGTTTCAGCGAAGATTTAAACTGCATCAATTGAATTCCCTCAAAAGATCTCCATTTGCATTATATCTACAAAATATATGTTAGTTTAGAACATAATATAAATAAATACATAAAGAAAAAATTGATATATAGTACTATAAATCAAAACACTAAAATGTTGTAGAATGCATACCCTTCCTTCAACTCACACTCACAATATAGAACCTTATGAGCTCATATGATCTAATGCATTCCAAAAAGAATCTAAGAATTCAAATGACTAAACAAGTTAATGGTATGCTCAAAATAATTTTACTTAGTAAATAAAAATTAATAAATGAATACATCGACATACCATTATCAATCTTGTCAGGTTCTTGAATTTGTTCTTCAATTTTGTTGATCTCCTCTTCGGTTGATGGATTTCGAATACAATCTTGAGTACACACAAGGGCTTGTACCATTTTAGGAGTTAAAGAACTCCTAAATTGATCAAGTACACGTCCTCCAATACTAAATGCAGACTCCGAAGCAACAGTAAAAAATGGTATAGCTAACATATCTTTGGCCATCTTTGAAAGAGTTGGAAATCTAGGACTATTAACTTTCCACCACAATAAAATATCAAAATCATCATCATATTTCTCACTAGCTTCCCCTAGGTATTTATCCAATTCGGATGTTTGGTCATCACTACTAGCTTCAATGACACGTCTTTTATACAAATCTTTCACGCGTCTTTTTACTTTTTAATGTGGTTCACTTAAAGAAGAATTGTTTCCCACATTTGATTGGTCAAAATCACTAGAAGCTCAAGGTTTATATTCATCATACACTCTATACAAAGTATCCTTCAACTTTTGCCTAACTTCAGAATTTTTTTTAAGAATCATACATTTCACGTACAAATTCAAGATAACTCAGTTTTTGCCTTGGATCTAGAACACAAGCAACAAAAATAGACATATTTATTTATCAATGTCACCCCAATATTTTTCATATTTATCTTTCATCTTCATAGCCATAACACTAAATTCAATATCAACACTTGATTGAACATCTCGTAAAAGGATATAAATTTATGTAAGCTCAAAAAAAAAGTTGTTGGATGTGACGTACAAAGTGCCTGAAACTCGTAAAGTGACTTCATAAAAGTGTTATAAGAATTCTCTCAAATTTCTAACACTAGCCCAATCGTCCATAGTTGGCCAACCCTCTCTTAACTCAAGTTCAGACCTAAAGTTTATATCTTGTTCTTCAAATCTCTCAAAAGCTCTCTCAAAATTCTGAGCAGTATCTAACATCAAGTAGGTTGAGTTCCACCTAGTACAAACATTAAGACAAATATCTTTTTGCTCTATATTTTTTCCACCTCAACACATTCCATGAACCTTTTTAGTTTAGCTCGAGATTGTCTCACATATCTCACGTCCCCTAACACGTGCAACAGACTTATTCATTTCTTTTAAACCTTCAACAACAATGAAAATCACAATATGTGACATGCATCTCATATGAAGGTATTTACCATTTGCAATGCAACCCCCTCTAGGATTAAACTTCTTTCTTAAATAATTAATAACATCATTGGAACTTGTATTATCAACGGTGATAGTGAACAACTTCTCAATCTCCAAGCTCAACAAGCATTTTTCAATCATCATCCCAATAGCCTCCCCCTTATGATTAGAAATTGGACAAAAATTTATAATTTTGTATTCAATTTCCAATCATTATCAATGAAGTGGACAGTGAGATACATATAATTAACTCTTTGGAAAGAAGCCCATGAATCAGTAGTTAAACAAACTCTATAGCATGAACTTTTCAAATATTGCTTTAGCTTAACCTTTTTATCGAGGTACAACTGATAGACATCTCTAGTTATAGTAAGCCTTGAAGGAATACGAAACCTAACGCATGTCATAAACATATATTTCTTAAAGCCTTCACTCTCAACAAACTTAAAAGGCAATTCACCAATCACAATTATTTGGGCTAAAGCTTTCCTAGTTGCTTCTTGATCAAATTTCCAAGTCGTAATATGTTCCACTTTCCCTTTAGAACCTTTAGCTGGTAAAATTAGTTGGCCTTGATTAGTGTGAACACTATTACTAGGGTTTTTCTTATATTGCTTCTTGTGATATTTCAATGATCCAGTTTCATTTTTTTTTCATATCACAACAAAATTCCTTATCATAATAATTGCATTAGCCTTCGGTTCACCCTCACTATTAGCAAACTTAGTAAAATGAGACCATACTTCTGACTTTAGAAGAAACCAGCTTAAAGCACAATGAAAAATTAAAGAAAATAATAACATAAGAAAAGACCCTTTCTAATTGTCGTCACCGAAACCAGTACAAGTAAGTAATACATAAACACAATGAAAAGGAAAAAACATTGAATAATTTATAATTTCAGTAAAAATAATTCAAATAGAAGCTGAATTTAAAGAAAAAAGAAGCAAATATATGTATTCCAAACTAAGGTCTTGAAAAATTACAATAATTATATATCTAACCTCATGAAAGCTAAATACTGTACAACAAATAAAAAAATAAAAAATTGAAAGCAAATGTTTTTTTCACTACAATAGTATATAATTAACCGATCCATTAATCGATCGAAATTTCGGTCTGGTCGGATAATTCAATTTTAACCGAACAATGAACACCCTTATATACCATAGATGCAAATGTTGTGCATTTTGCACTACAATAGTGGCCGGTTGAAGTTGTTTATCATGAACAAAACGTATTTCAATGATCCATACATTTCACAAAAGGACTATGAAACTAGTGAAACAATTACTGTCGAGCACCGCTTCACAGTCTTCAAGCCATTGAAAGCAACTGGATGCTTGGTTATACAGGGCTTGTCTGGGCAACTTGAATAATTGATGGGTCTCTCGAACCACTAAACAATCCTGCAAGGCATACACCATCATTTCTATCTCACACATACATAGCAGACAAATACCATCACTAGAGCTCGGGTTCCCAATACGAGCAGCAACCGACAGTGTTTCATGTGCAACCGTACATGCAAAGATCTTTATTTTAGGAAGTGTGCATAGTTTGGATATTGTGTACCTAAGTTTTGGTGGTACAATAAGAAGATGAGATGCATGCATCATCCAAGAATAAGCAGATTTGGTTGAGTAAGTATCGCTTGAATGATTGCCCCAAATGATGAAATCATATGGATTGGATGTGATAGGAAATTATAATATAGGCTCAACATCTGTATGATTGAACACCGGGTGGATCTTATGGGCATCCCAAACATTCCTTCCTACGGTCATAAACTCACTGTAAGTGACTAGAGTAGACATACCATCCATGTAGGTTTCTGTAAAAGTGATCGGTTGTGAGCCTTCACATCGTGCTCGGAACATAGGGAGCCCACTATCTACACCCACACGCCAGAAAAAATCATCTCTCAGTTGCAACTTTGCTGTATGAATCGATCTCCATGTATAAGATGGTCCCCAAGTCTCGCATCAAAAACACGTGTCTTTGTAAAGTATTTGGAAGAAAGGACACGCGAGACTATGGAATGTGGCTCTAAAATCAATCGTCATACCTATTTTCCAATGAGAGCAATGTTAAATTGGTGTAGATTTCTAAATGCTAGACCCCGGGCACGCTTCAAAGCACAGAGTTTATACCACGCCACCATCATCCAACCTCGACCATTAATCCTTCCGGACCACCAGTAATTTCGCATTACCATCACCATCTAATCAATAATACAATCCGGATCATGTAGCAAGTCATCACATATGTAGGCAATGCCTGTGCCCCCGCTTTGAGAAATACCTCACGACCACCATATGAAAAAAGATTTTTGGTCCATCCCCGCACTCTTTTAGACACTCTATCGGGGAGAAACCTGAGCTTGACTGATTTGTTCCTCCCAATAATCAAAGGCATACCAAGACAATGGCATGGATCTTTCCACTTCCTGTATGTTAAACACCTCTTTGAATCCGTCCCGGCTCGCTTGAGATTTCAATGGAATAACATAGTTAGATGATTTTTCAAAGTTTATTCGTTGTCCAGAAGAAGCGGAATAGATGTCTAGAATATGTTTGACCCGAGCTATCGCTGAGACCGAGTTTTTGACAAATTATAGGCTGTCATCTGCACATAAGAGATGGGTGATACGAGGGTCATTTTGACTTGCCTGTATACCCCGAATAGTTCCACTACTCTGTTCCTTGTGCAATAAAACTGATAAACCCTGGGTGCAAAAAAGAAACAAGAAGGGGGATAAAGGGTCCCCCTATCGAATTCCACGAGTGGGAGCAATTACCTCTAATAAGGATCCATTAAGTCGGACTTGGTACATGACTGTGGTAACACATCGCATATTCAGAGAAACCCAACCGGCATCAAATCCCATTTTGAGCATACCAGATTGTAGGAAAAACCATTCCACACAATCATAAGACCTCTCTATATCCAGCTTTAATGTAGCACCTTTGTTCGGACCATTTTTAGAAGACTGCATATAATGGAACAACTCATGTGCAATCAGAATATTATACGAGATGTGTCTACCCATGGAAAAAGTTGCATGTTCTTCATCAATACAAACCAGCATCAACGGTCTTAAGTGGTTGAAAAGCACGTTAGAAATAGCCTTGTTCACAATAGTGCACAGACTGATAGGTCTATACTGCCGCATTGATGTCGGTTCTTGTAGTTTAGGGATCAAAAGCAATATGATTTTATTTATCTCAAATATGCTAATTTTATCATTCAACACATCAAGGCAAAGCTGAATAACATCATCACCTACAATGTCTTAGTAATTTCGGTAAAAACTAGTCGGTAAACCATCAATACCATGGGCTCTAGATGGATGAATCTGAAATAGTGCCTGATGAACTTCCTCGGATGTAAACGGACAACAAAGAGAAGCATTCATATCCGTAGTAATAGAAGGTTGAATGCTATCCAAAATAGCTGGTGAAGGTACACAATTATCTGTTTGAAAGAGGGCATCGTAATATTCATGCGCAATATCAAGGAGCTCGTCACATTGTTCATACCAATTTCTATCGGAACCGGTCAAACCACGTATATGGTTCTTTTTTGACCAGAAGCTCGAGCATGAAAGAACTTGGTGTTCCGATCGCCATCACACAATCAATGTACTCGAGATCGTTGTGCCCAATAAGCCTCCTCCTTATCAATGAGGGTTTTAAGTTCAGCTTTTGCATCCAAAAGACTTTGCATGGAATCAGAATCCGGTTGCCATTAAGAATAGACTCGATTGTCTTCTTTAGTTTCTCGATTCGCAAAGTATAAGTCCTTCGTCAATCTTGTTGTCATGTATCAAGATGAGCACCTACTTGAGCAAGTCTAGCCAATGTCGAAGTGTCACCTGAGTTTCAACCCCGGAGCACTTGTTCATGGCAAGCTAGTTCATTGGCCCAGCAAGCATCAAATTTGAAGTAATCTTCATAATGATATTGTTGTTGATTGGGAATAATCCCAAATGTGTCCATGAGGAGGTAGCAATGATCTGACTCGTCTGCAAGTTCTGAGATCACTTTATAAGAACCGTTCTGCGCAATCCAGCCCGGATTGGCTAAAAACCAATCTAGACGTTCACACATTGTGTGTGACGGTCCTCCAATTTTGTGCCAAGTGAACCATCCCTGACAAGGTCAAAGATCGAATAGATGAGAGCGATCTAACAAATCTCTGACGACTTCCTTGTTTCTCCGAGTCAAAAAGAATTTTATTTAAGTCACCACCAATCAACCACGATAGATCAAATTAAGAGTTTAGTTGATTAGTAAGAGCCCAAGTACGCTCTTTACGGTCACAATATCCATGTAGGCCCGTGAAACCGTACGAGCCTTCAGCAAAACCGATGGATGTACGATTTAGGGTTTAGGTTTTATGGTAATATAGTTAGAGATTTAAGTTTTAATTTTTAAACCTTAAAATATAACCATAAACCCTAAATTCTAACAATATCTCATGAATTTAAAACTCTTACACTTAAACCCTTAAATATTACACCCTAAATAAAATCTTTAATACCTAAAATTGAGATGCTTATAAAAAAAATTATTTTCCCTGTTTGTGCATAATAGAACAATTACCGTAATACTTTCGTAATCTTGTTCAATTGAAGTATAAATTAAAAAATAATAGACGTATTTGTAGTAATAAATGGTAGGGACTAGAAAACGACAGGACTTCACCGCATTTTATGCGGCGTCCCCACCTCGGCCGCTACTTTAGAAAAACTCCTCGGATCAGTTTGGTGATTAAATTTAATAGATTTTTTAAATAGTTCATTTTCTCTCGATGAAAATGGGACGAGCAACAGCTCAAATACCAACTAAACCTACGAGACTACATCCTCAAACAAGAGGAGGCTAATGCCGGCAGTTGGACTCTGAAACTGGCGAACCTCGAAGCTATTAGATGTAGCAAGCTTAGCCAAGGTGTTACTCACCTTGTTCCCATCTCAACTACCCCATTACACGTTCTCAATTCCTCAAGTTGCAAAAAGCAAGGAAGAACTTCACATAGTCTAACTTTATTTTGAAAAAATAAATTTGTTTTAAAAGTTTTTATATTTATTTACTAGATTTTCAGATTTTAACGTATTTTTGTTTTTAAATAAATAAAATAATTAATAATCTTTATATAATAATTATAACTATTTATATTATATGAAATGTAAAATACTTATTTCTCAATATAAAAATAAAAATAAATTGCAAATTAACTAAAAATCAATTATGTTCAGGTAAGCACAAATATATTCTAAACTAAATGTATTTCTTACCCACTATGCGTACATTCGAAAAACTATTCATAAATTATTAATTTATTTTAAAAATAATATTATTTTTAATTTTTAATTTTAGAGGTGTTTGTGGATTGAATCCCGTTCAAAATTTAATTAAAGTTATAATGTTCATTTCATTAATTTTATTTAAAAATAATAAAACAATGAATTTAGGTTGGAAAATTGGCGGGGTAGATGCGGATATCCCTCCCCATACTTATACTCACATAAAATTTTTATATCCACCACCCACGGCGGGTACAATTTTTAAATCCACACCCGCCCACACGGGTTCAGTCTTAAATCCATCCTCTCACTCACTACCCAATTGAATATCCATCACCCAACTCGTACCCACCCGTACCCGCCTGACAAGCAACCACTAATATCGAATTATGTAAAGAAAACCATAGACTTTTGTAAAGAAGAGTAAAAGTTTGCATACTTTATTGATTAATCAAGTGCATATCTATAACACATTTACATTGGTATAAATCTAACTACAGTTAACTAACTAATTAAACATAACTAACTTAACTAAAGCACATTTATACCGATATAAATTCTACTTAGCTACAACTAACTAACTATAGCTAACTTAACTAAAACATATTTACACTGATATAAATTCTTCTTAACCACACATTACAAATTTACAACATGATTAATTCAAGCTCGATCATAAACAATAAATTCAATAACATAGATTTTAAAACAAACCAATATCTTAGTACATAAAACACCATAATAAAAGGCATAATCAAAGTCTACAAATATAAATGGTCCAAAATTCATATGGTGGATAGTTAGTGTGCGGGTGAATGCGAAGCGGGCGGATACATGGATGGGTAAGGTCTCAAATCCATCACCTACCCACTACCCACGACGGGTATGATTTTTTACAACCACACTCGTCCACTACCCACCAAACTCATAACCATCCTTGTCCCAATTAGGGTGGGTGCGGAATTCGCAAAACTGTACCCATATGCCATCCCTAAATGAATTCAACGTGTAGTTTCGATGGAAAAGAGTATTTTATTAATTCCAGGAGACTTGAGTACGATGTGCGTGCAATATGTGTTGTTGTCAAAAGGTTAAGAAAAAGTATGATAAGACACTTCTATATAATCACGCAAATATATTTATAATAATAATAATAAAATGGTAAGTAGATGTGTGCATTCGGTCAATTCGGTTAATTCGGTCTGTTTTCGAATTAACCTATTTTTTATTATAAAATTTTAGGTAAATTACACAAATGGTCACTAAACTATTCTAAAATGATATTTTTAGTCACTAAACTTTTAGAAGTTAAAAAACAAACATTAAACTTATCAAACTATTATAAAATGGTCATTGACTCATTGCATGTTATATATTATTGATAAATTTTGAAAAGTTTAATGCCTATTTTCTACTAAATTAATAAATTTAATGATGATTTTTTGCTAATTTAATAAAGTTTAATGATCATTTTATAATATATGAAAAAAATTATAAGATTATTTTATAACTTTTAAAAGTTTGGTGAAAAAAATAAATAAATGTAATATATATGATATTTAATATATAATCATTTCGGTTAATTAAGATGTTTCGAACCGAATTAATTGATAACTGAAATTTAAAGAAAAAAATAACTGTTAACCGATCCTACCTAAAATTAACTGGTCAATTAACCGAAAAAATTGGTTCATTCGGTTAATTCGATTAAAACCTAATAATGCACACTCCTAACGGTAAGTCATATAAATTTATATTAACATGTATTCATTTTTATAATTAAAATTTAAATAATATATATTAAATTATTTAATTAATATTTTTGCAGGAAGATAATTTGTGAAATCGTCGCTCAAATCTGATTGGACAGGACAGGATAGACCATTGGGCCTGAATAGGTTTATTCTTGACTATTGATTGATTAAACGGTCTTTAATGTGAGTCAACTTGCTTGTACTATTGTTACTCACATCACGTCATATTATACACAAAATTATATCTTTGTACATCTCTATTATTTGTAAAACTTAAGGAAAAAACTTTAATACACAGATCGTATAAATTTTAATTTATATGTGTCTTTTAATTTTATGGGTTAATATTTTAATTTAGAGTTTAAAATTTAGGGGTTTAGGTTGTAGGGTTTAGAATTTAAGGTTAGTGTTTATAATTTAGGGTTTAAGGTTTAGAGTGTGGGGTTTAATTTTTTAGGGTTAGAGTTAGAAATTTATGATTTGAGTTTTTATAGTGTAAATACACAGGCTTGTGTAAAATTAATTTTACACAGTATGTGTATCAAAGTTTTACCAAAAATTAATGGTTAGTAAATTAGGTAAGAAATATCTTTTTATGACCAATGAAGTTTTAGAAATTATAAAATGATTTTTAATCTAATAGAATTGTTTTAAATTAGTCATCACATGTTGTAAATAGCGATTAATTTTGATTAATTTAAAGATTATTTTGTAATAGGTTGATAAATTTAATTGTCATCTTTTAATAAATTGATATATTTAGTAATTTTTAAAACCTTTTGTGACTATTCTTATACTTAATTGAATAATTATTTATGTATATTTTTTTTATCAAAGCATGTATGATTTTTATTAAAGATGAGAAATCATACAAGAGTATCGCTAAGGCCTCATTAAAAATCTCCTTAATCTTAAAGTGGAGGGAAAGAGTACCAACGACGACATTTAACAATATAAACAGGACCAAATAAAACGAACAAAACCCGAAACAAAAGCAACACTGTAGCCCCACAGCAGGACATACTTCCGAACACTAAACTCTCATCCAATTACACGCACCATGATACCCACATTTCATTCGTATCCAAACTCACATAGCTACCAACTCCATCACCTAGAACCCACATATCCAATCCGCAAAACAAATCACCAAATACAAGCATGTTGTCATGTTTCATACAGACAAACAAATCATCATACAACCGCACGAAACCACGATGTACGATCCACCCCTCCCTTAGGCAACGTTATTCTCAAACCCCTAGATACGATGAAAGAACCGTGTATTGCAATCTCCCGCTCGCAACCATACGACACGAGATTTTTGTCACCATATTGACTCCCTATAACGATGCAACCTCCACAATTCCCTAAACAGACGGCGGCGAACTTCACAATTCAGCTCCGAACCCCTACACCTTCGGCAAATTCGCCAAACTCGGTTATCTCCCGCAGCTCACACACATACCTTCGAACTTTATTCAAAGATAAGACAACCTTAAAGTCGCCAGCCACACACCATGGCCCGAATTGTCCAACATAAAGCTACTAATCGTGTTCCATACACCAATCTGAGCATCCCGATCACATGACGCATACACCGCAACTATACCACAATCCTAATTCTCATGTACCCATGATCACTACCGAATTCCACAGTACCCAAGGTGATGCTAATTTAAACCTAGAGGCTTCCCAAATCACTATTATCCCACCCGATCGACCCACGGATGGAGAAAAGAGAAATTCAAAACTGTCAGTGTGCCATACCTTACGAATATCATGAATTGAAAACTCCTCTGATTTGGTCTCCTGAAGGAGTGCCATCTTACATTGGTGCTATCGTAACACATTTTGAACTGATTTTTGTTTATTCGATGAACCAAGACCCCTCACGTTCCATGACAACACCTATTTACCCTTGTCACGCGATTCAATCAATCGCGCAATGTCATGCACAATCTCCTCTTCACAACCAATTGTTTTTACTCCAATAAGTTTACCTAGATTCATAGTCTCCCTAGCCTCCCAAAGTAATGCTTGCTGCCTACTGACGTATTCGGAATCAGAACCCCGAGTCTTTGATAGATCACGTGTTGTTCTCTTCTTTCCTAGTCTACTCTCAGTCACTAACTGTTTGATTGCCGAAATAGAGTTTAATGATAACTCTGATTCTTTCTCCTTAATCAAACTAGCACCATCAGGGATATCACGTACCCTTGTCGAAATAATAGGCTCAATGGCACAAGGCCCGACTACTTGATACGCATATCCCGCTGTACACGAGACTTGGCCCATATGACAGTCGATAAGTTCCTCGTCCGTAACACTGATCAAATCGCCTAATTGCCACTTATCCTCTCGTTGCACCAATCCCACATCCTCATCATTCATCCAACTACTCGACTTCGTCGAGGATTCACGGACCCGGTCATCCAATTGCCTCACCACATTCCAACCATCATTACCCCGCCATTCCACCCTATTCAAACTGTAAGGCTCTTCTCGTTGTGTCGACACCAGCTGACCCTCACTCGCCACATCTTGTCGAACCTCACAACCTTTCCCTTGGACTGTATGATTATCGCTAGCCATATCCTCTTTATTCCTTTGCAAAACTTCATGTGAATTGCTCCTACCTGTTTCGTCAGATTCAGCTACCTCCCCATGATCACAATGATCACACTGCTCCCTCCCTATATCCAATTCACAAACTCGAATTGAATAAGACTACCCCTAACTTCCAGTTCCATTATCGCATCAATGTCGTGCAAGGAATCAGTCTCCACCAACATCTGTCCCCTATGAAATGACACTGGATCTAAAGTCCCTACTTCTAGACGCACAAACTTACACCGTGTCTTCGCTATGCTTACAAAAGCCATACCCACCTATTTCCCCTATCCAATTCCGGTGACCATTCTATTACACGCTCAAAACAATTATCCCATTTACCATTACGGAATGCCTCATCTCTTAATATTCTTTAAATAAAAGATGTGCATAGTATTTAACTCAATATTCTTTTTTCATATGTTTTTAATTTGAGATGTCACATTATCATGTTATGTTCACTTATTTTTAATTTACATGTGTGTGTTTATATATATATATATATATATATATATCTAAATATTATGAGTAAAATTTTGATACACAAACCGTATAAAATTTATTTTATTCAAGCATGTATATTTATCCAATTCCTAAATTTTTAACTTTGGCCCTTAAAAATTAAACCCTAAACTCCAAACATTATTCCATAAATTTCAAACACTAACCTTAAATTCTAATCTTTAAAACCTAAACTCAAACTTTAAACCTTAAATTAAATTGTTTCCAATTTCCCTCTGTCAATCTCTAAACTAGAACATTAGAAGAATTTTTTAAAAAATAAAACATGGACTTATTGGAGTCATAAACCGTAGCCCAGCCCAATCCAAAGGAATTAAAAGGGTTGTTAGTTAAATTTTACTGCAGATATGGGCGGAATTGACTAATATATTTATTGGGCTCCTTTAATCCAGGGGCTGGTATTTGATTTTTATATATTTTGAACTCGTCTCAACCTAATTCAGTGCATTGCCGGAAGGCGTTTGATTTTGGAGCAGAACCAGAAGGCCGAAAGTAGGGCTACCCCTATCCTTGATCCCAAGATTAATGGTGTTTCTGTCAACACTTATAACACGAAGTCTCCACCTTCGCCACCGACTGTGGCGATTGGAGCAAGGGAAAACCAAGCCCCACCACCCAAAAGAAAACGAAGACTTCCGGCCCACATCTCCTGGACACAGTCCCGGCGTCGGCCATTCCGTTCAAAACTAGGTCAACAGTTTCTTATATTGAAGACAGATGGTATTTGAATCTGAGTGTCAAGAATTCCTATCCTAGAAAAGATTTCAGCTTAATTGGTTTGGTTTGTATTTGTCTAGTCTAACTTTAAATTTCAGTTTCAGGTTCCTTAGATTTGAGTGTGCGTAAAAATTATTTAATCAAGACAGTGATACGAAAGAAGCTAAACAAACAAGAAAAAAAAATAAAAAAAAATAGAGAAAGACCCTTCGATATAAAAATTACTATTTATATCTACTAAATCGCATAAAAAGAAAGAAAATAAACAAATGAAAGAAAGAGGAAAGGAGGGAGAAGGGAAACATCCTAACGAGATCCTAATCTCAAGACACAACGGGGATATGGCGAAATTGGTAGACACTACGGACTTAATTGGATTGAGCCTTGGTATGAAAACTTACTAATAACTTTCAAATTCAGAAGAACCCTAGAATAAAAAATAGACAATCTTGAACTAAATCCTATTATTTTACGAAAATAAACATAAACAAAAGTTCAACAAGCAAGAATAATAATAATAATAAAAGGAAAAGATAGGTGCAAAGACCCAATGGAAGCTATTTTTTATAGCTCGTTCTTTGACTATCATTACTCGAACGATATTTGTGAAAACGATGAACGCAGTAAAAGTTGTGTATTAAATGTAAAGATATTTTCTCAAATTGTTATGAAATAATATTCGATTAATGTCTCTTTGCACGGTTAAGGGACCATATATAAATATACATGAATGATCTATACGGTACATTTCTCCAACACAGATACATTTCTATTTATTCCACATAAGATATCGTCCAACTCCTCTAAGTTGCATGCCTTGGTATGAAATATGATCTATTCCAATCATGAGCCTGAAAACTAGCATCGTCCCAACTTAAAGAAAATTTGAGTATGATCATACTCGAGTTCTTCCTCGAAAAAAGGGTCTATTCTAAGGAAAATTTTAGAGTAAACGTCATGTACGGATGTGTACCATTAAGGCATTAATCATATGTACTGATATGTATGATTAATTATTTTAATAACTTTCGAAATTATTGAGACCTAAAACGTGATTATTCATTTTTCAGAATAAAATACGTTAAAACACTTTTGTAAGTTTTCAGATTTTTTTTTATTTTTTAATCTTGTCCACTTTTTATTTTAATAACTATTATTTTTAATTTAAAAGTAAAAAATCTAAAAAGTGGTACGATAAATGTTTTAACACATTTTATTCTAAAATAAGAATAATCACGTTTTAGATCTCTTGATTTCAAAAGTTATTAAAATTGTTAAGGGTGCATATGATTAGTGATACATATCGGTACATGATGTTTACTCTAGGTTCATCCATATTTTAGATATTAATTTAAAAAGTGATTCATTTTTATAAATAAATAATTGTTTAAAGGGATAATGTGTTAACCTTCTTTAATTCTTCTGATTAATAAAATGTTTGCTTTTGCAAAAAAAAATTGTTTAAAGGGGTTATTAAGGTAAAAGAAACCCTGAAATTTAAAATTCAAATGAAGGATTTTTGTTTATGTTTACTATACTACAAAAAATGGAGAAACCCTCAGAGCTTATAATGTACTGTAATAATCTCTACAAAGAACCTGGACAGTAAACTTAAGACATTTGAACCTGGAACAGTTAGTAATAGGAAAATTAGTCAAAAGACCATGTGCTGAATGTGCATATGACAGATTTCTTTCTGACAGCACAGTTTCCTATTACAGCCTAGCACGACAAAGAGTCAAATGTTTTTGTTCACTGGCTGTGACACTTTGAAAAAGGGTAAAAAAAAAGGTCAGTAGCAGCCATTCACTGTTAAAAGGTTTGAGGAGCGGCAGAGGGTGGGGACTTCCTCAGGTGCAGGAACCATTAAATAATAAAAAGGGGTCCTTTCTGAAGACTCTTAATAATCAAAATTATTCCACAGGTTGAGGGACGGCGAATTGGAGCTCATCATTTGACTTGATCCACCAAGACAAAAATCCTAAACATTTCTTTTACTGCATTAAACCACTAAACCCACTACTAATGGAGAGACCTCTCTTCTGGTTGGTGACTTTGACTCTGCGCTTGCTCATGCGTATATACATGTATATAAACCACTAAAAATCACTAAACCCAGTACTAATGGGTATGAATGTAATCATTAGATATAGTACCATTGAATTCAAATTGATATTTATGTTGGATTTTATTATAATTATAGCGGTGGAAGAATAGTTGTTAATTAAGTTTATTTAATATTTAAGTATTTATATTAAACAAAAAGTCTTATGAGTTAAGGTTTCTTGGTGGCTAAGTTTATTTTTTTTGCTCGCAAATATAATTTATTATTAAGGTAGTTGTACAGGTCTAAACTTGAATTGTGTGCATCATTAAAAAGTGTCATAATCCTAATTGTAGGAAAAGAATACAACACAACCAGAATTCACGGGAGTAAAATCCTAAAGCTTTGCTTCGACAAAACTCATCAAGCAAAACAAAATATCCAAGACTGAACTAACAAAACAAAACACCAAGATGTAATTAGTCTGGACAGCACTGCACAATTGTCGGCATCCCTTCGCTGCTCAATCTAATTACTCCACAAATGGTAGGATTCACTTTTATGACAAATGGAGATGGACCCTTGCTGAAGAAGATGTTGCGAATGGAGAAGTTCAACAAAAGATGTGTAGGACAGATCACAGTTGCATGTGTGTTTCACTTGAATTTGTCGACCAAAAGAGTTCTAAACCAATAGCCATCAGTTTATAATAATATTCATGCATTTGAAAGTGGGGAATCATTCATTTTTTTTGGGAATTTGGGCGGTGGAGAATCCCATATCCCAGATATTGTTATCTCAAGGGAATAGAGGGTTCTAAATCAATAGGGTTAGCTTCTAATTAAATTCTAAGATGTATTTTTTTTGTCCTCTCACAATTCAGACGGTTGATAAAGTATCATTTAAGCACTATGAAAGGTCATGCATGGAGCTTCAAGTTTCAATAGGTAGCTTTGTTTCTGAAAAAGCAAAATGTATTTAGGAAGCCATTGTTTTAAACATATGTTACTCAAATTTGAAGCTAAGTGTCTACTTAGAAAAATGTACTTCTATGTATAACATGTTTAAATATATTTTAAACATAAATTTCAGATACGAAAACTTTAGAAAAAAGAAGTTTAGTGGAAAACATAAAATATAAGAGCAGAATTAGTGGGATATATGTAAAATATGTAAGATATTAATGTTAATAGTGCAATTGGTCTCTTTCAAAAACTTTTGTGCAGCTACCGTCGTTTATCATCTTCTTTGACTTTTCTTTTTTTCTCTTTTGATCGGTGGTCAGCAATTAATCTTAGTATTGGTTGTCAACCACCGGATTTTTTTTTTCATATTTTAATAAGAATTCTTGTCTTTGTGGCACGTATTTTCCTCTGTCCTTGTGACATATTTTTTTGTTTTGTGGTTTGTTATCTATCCATGTGGCATGATTTCAGCATACCTTAGTGGCCGTTTGTTGCTCGCATAGAGACTTTAACGGCGTTAGTTTCTGATTTTGATTTTGTCGGTGGTCATAGAAAGTTAGATCCCCACTCAGTTGATAGTTGTTTGCTGATGTAATTAGTTCTGGGTAGCGGAACATTCTGCCTGATAGTTTGGGTCTCTCACCATTCTTTTTTCATCTGTTATGCGTCTCGATTGGATAGAGACAAGGAGATTCAGGAAAGCTTCTGAATTTTAATGGTATGCTTATCTCTATGGAATTATTCACTTTTCTTTGTATATGGGTAATAAGAGATTTTGGTCTCCTTCCTAGAAGCGTTGTAATTGTGATATCTTCTATAGTTTTAATAAAAATTCATTGGCTATTATCAAAAAATAGTGTAATTGGTGGGGCATAGAAGAATACAAATAGAAATCTCATGCTCCTCTTCGATACCCTATTTATGTCTTATATTAAAAATTAGGTTTAGGGTTTAAGGTTATGACTAGAATTTAGGAAATTTTTTGTTGGTAAATTTTTAGGATTTAGAATTTAGGGTCAATGCTTGAAATTTAATTTTTTTAGTATTGTGGCATAGAAGGGGCGCGCAAAAGGGCAAAGGACTTTTGTCCAAAGAATACTAGTTAGGGACAAAAATTCTCAGCCCTTTTTCGGTGCCCCTTTCCGGTGCTCCTTTCTATGCACAACACTGAAAAAATTAAATTTTAAACCCTAACATTAAATTATAATCTTAAACCATAAACTTTAAGCCCTAAAAATATAACTTACCTTTAATCCCCTAAACTTTAACCTTAATCCTAAACCCTAAATCTACTTTTTTTTAGTGTGAGGGCATATAAAAGGCACCAAAAAATAGAAAATTTCCGCTAGTTAGAGATACAGTAACTTCAAGAGAGAACGTAGAAATAGATTTCCACATTATTGCATATAAAAAAAATCCCGAGAACATAGGATTTTTTAAAGTTTTCTAAAATTCAAAGAACAAAAATTCTCTGCCCTAATCATTTCTTTTTTATGCTCCACACTAAAAAATATTAAAAAAATAAATTTTAAACCCTAACCCTAAATTCTACATCCTAAACTTTAAACCCTAAAAAATACATCTTACCCATAATTCCCTAAACCCTAACTTTAAACCTTAAACCTATTTTTTTAGAATGGAAACACCAAACGAGACATAGTTTGGAGAAGATGATTTTCATCCGAATTCAAGACCATCCATTGTTGTAATTATTAAGTTTACGCATAATTAGCGGTTGGGATCCTCACAGGGCCATGACTCCTACATTATAAATCCCCAGCATGGAATATCATAACTCATCAATCACTTCATTGTTCATAATTTTATCTTTTGCCTTCTCTCTTACTCGTTGAATTCCAAGCTTTTAGTTTCCCAGTTATGGAGTTGAGAACAGTTTTTATTCTACCAATGATTGCCTGCTGCCATTATTTAGCTTTCCCAGCTGATGGAAGATCACTAAAATCAACTGATGAACCAAAGCAAACCAGCCAAACTGAGAAATCTGCCAAGCACGAAAATGGCCATGAACCCGCAGCCATCGAAGGCCGTGGTCGACCGAGTTTCGCCCGCCACCATTCGGGAAGAAAACAAGTACTGCCACCTCCTATGCCAAGTAGCTCGGATTTCGGTGTCTCGGTTGATGGTTACAAAGATGCTTTTCGACCCACGACACCGGGTAACAGCCCCGGTGCCGGACATTCATTCGGAGAAGATGATGAAGAAACTGAACAAAAACCTGCAGGAAGAGTTAGCTCCATTGATGGAAAGCACTCCATTAATGGTGATAAAGAAGATTTCCGACCCACCAACCCATGGCACAGTCCTGGAGGTGGACATGCTTATGTGAGCAAAAAATCGAAACCAAATGCCTAGCTTAACACATTGGTTTGGGTAAATATTTTCTAAATCTCGTAAATTGCTTACAGTCATGGATTACAATAATATTCACGTAGGGACTGCATGAGTCCTACAATGGTAGGTTTAAAGGCTTAGATTCGAATTTCAGCTGTAAAAAAATAATTTCTCCCAAAGCATTTCTAGTTTGATGCTATGTACTCTACCTTACTCTTGTAAATGTATTTCGTAATAAATTTCATGTACGATTGATATTTTATTAGATGATTGTTAGATTTAATAATATAATATTGTCCATGTAATATTCTGAATGAATTTTATGTTTAGTTTATTAAGTATAAAGATAATTACATTCTCAAACTAACTGTCGGGTAGGGGTGAGAATTGGAGGGAGAATATCCAAAAATCGTGGGGATTCGAACCGACGAGGATGGGGAATAATCGAAATCTTCACCCACGGAGACGGGATGAGAAAGTTTGATCACCGAAGCTCAAATGGGGATAGGGATTGCTATAACCGAACCGTAACTGTATAAATAACTGTAGGGATCCCAAAAAAATATCCTCAATGATCTCAATACTTTACAAATTTTTTAAAAAGTATATAATTAACTCTCATTTACATGTATACCTACCTATCTTATTATCAATATTTCAATCCATCAAGATATTTGTACCTTTTGTTTAAACCGTATTAAGTTTGGGTGACCTCTATAGTAATTTATCTTTTTTGCTAATTAAGAGTATATAATCTATTATCTCTCGGTTTACCTTATTCCCATTCGACCACATTTTTAAGTGTATTGAACATATGACTTGTAAATTGAAATTGACCATATATTTTGGTTAGTAAAATAGAAAATTTTGTTTAATTTTGTTGGGGTGAAGATTCCCCGAAAACAGTGGGGATCCGATGGGTACACGGGGATTGGGACAAAAAAATCTCTGAAGCATGTGATGAGGATTCTTCGAAACCGTCATCGCAAGTGTTGGTGATGGAGTGGGGAAAGTAAAACCATCCCTGCACCGCCCGATTCTTACCCCTACTTTCGGGATTTGAAACATAAGACAACATGAGTATCTTTATCACTCGATCAACATCATAATTAGTTTTAATATTTTATTATATCGGTCGAGAATATTATTATTTTTAAATATATTTAACTGTTAAAATATTTGCATTTAATAAATAATTAGACTCATTTTAAATTTTGGTGTGCATAATCATTGTGAATAGTGTATGATAGGTAAATATGATATTAAACAAATATGAGTACTATAAAAAAATGGGATTATATATTAAAATGAATACAAGTAAATTAAGTTTATTTGCACATGTATAAAGTAGCGCGTGGCAATGTGTGGACCACCAAATAAAGAACATACATATTATATGTAAAGCATTATTTTCCATTTGGGGCAAGAGCAGTACTAAAATAACAAATATAGACGTAGACGAAAATAATATGTAAACTACTTTTTTTTAATAATTTTAAAGTGATTATAAAATAATATATGTTTATATATAATCTTAACCCTTAATAATGTACATACACCTAGAGACAGAGATATGTACATCCTCCTAATTTTTTGGTATAATTGTATTGAGGTCCTATTTAGTTTAAATAGTAATCAAATAAGGTTTTTGTCCCTCCTAATTTTTAGATTTAAAGGCATAATAAATCTTTGCCCCTCTCAATGTTTAATCCTAGCTCCGTCCTTGCATATACCTTGCAAGCAGAACGATTTAAACTCAGGTCTTCTAAGATGAATACTATTCGTTTTTCACTAAAATCATTTGTTGAGAATAAAATAATGTTAAGAAATGGGCTCGTATTAATTTATCAAGATGATAAATTTATAAATCACATACTAAAATGTTTCGACGTCCACTTTCACTATATTATATATTCACCCATGCGAATAAAGAGAGCTGATTTTTTGTATTCAAAGTTATCGATGGACTATAAAATACCATATGTTAGTAAGAAAAGAAATTTAATCAATAGAGATGGCACTTTTCTTTCAGCTGGATACTTTTTTAAGTTATAATTATAATATACATAATTACAATTATAAAAATATAGTATAATGTTCGAACAAAGTCCTAATTAAAATTGTTGTATCTTTATAACTATAATTGTTAGTACCTGCGAATACTCGTCGCCACGTGTCAAGGAGTCACAACCTGTGAACACGCACTATAAGCTAATGACGGTAATCTACCACTACGTACCCCTACATAGGCGAATGAGTGAGAGCAATTTGTGATAAGCAAGTAAGTTGCGAATACAGTAGGGTGAACTATGTTTAGCGATCACGTGTCAACACACGTGGTCGATACCAGTGACTAAGCAAACCTAGGACATCAAGTCATAGCTAATCCAATCACAACGCCACGATTGTGCCATCGTGACACATGTCCAGATAGTATATAAGAACCCATGCAACAAGGAAAACACATGATCTTCCACTACGAGACACCACCATCCACTTAAAAGAAGTCATACCCCAGTCAAAACTAGAACAACCACCAGAGCCATCATCGGACCATAGTCTTCATCACTTGTTCACTTTATTAGTCAACAATTGGTGTGATGAGCGTGTATCGGACACGCGACTTTCGTTTCTTTTTTAGAATCTTTGAGTTTTCTCCAACCTTCTCGGATTTTTCAGACTCTCCAAAATAGGCGAAAATCCACCAGCTGGAGTGAGTGGAAAGAGTGTTGAAAGTCATAACCCATTGGATGGTGTAACGCCTGACCATATGCAACAGTTGTAGTGGTTCCCATAGAATTTCCAACAATGATTTCGAGGGCAACCTCCCGCGTGGCCCGTAATAGCGGATCTGGACACGCGACAGGCCAGGAAGCATCATCGTCAGAGGTGGACAACCGACGACTTTTTGACATGCAAAATAAACTAAAGGTCATGGAAGATTTTGTAATGGTTTCAAGGAGGCAATCATCACAACAACAAGAGTTTATCAAAGAGCAAATGGAAAAGCTGGAAATGGCGTATTAAGAAAGTAGAGGGCCTGAACGGGACATGACAGGGTGGAAAGAATGGTTTGACCAAGAAACGACGGAGACGGTGCAAGCAGATTAAAATAGGCAGGATCTAGAGCATCGGAGCCTTTGCATGCATGATTTTGAGGGGTATAAGCCGTATTTGTTAGAATTAAACCATAACAGATATGAAATCTAAACTCAGGATCTATCATGTCAAATCATCAAAAACAATAAACTGAATGCGGAAGCGTACCTGAATTAATCGATAGATGAAAAACTTTGAATCTTGATGTTGAAATCTAAATCTTTGGTATTGATCTTCCAAGAAGATAGGTTTTCTTTGACGTAAAACTCTCTGACGGGGAATGAGAGAAAAACAAGTTAACCTATTTCTTGGGGACCACTACCTCTTTATATAGTTGATTTAATAATCAACTATTAAGTATTTATAACTCTGCCCCTCATCGAATTATAAATACATCTTATGGTATCTACACTTTTATTTCCATGACATTTTAATACCCATGACACGCCTAACATAATTGGTCACTTAATTTTGTGTCATACTTTAAAATAGCAATATACATTATACATATGTGCCCACTATTACGGATTTTAATCCAACAATCTCCCACTTGGGCAACATATGTTTCCTGACAAATGTATAACCTTATGAGCTCAAAAATTTGCTATTATATAATAGGTATTCTCAGAACAATCTCGTCCATCAACTATATCCATATAGGATCAAAGCAGCCTTTGCCGTATCAATCACGACAAGACCCATCAATGGTCACGTATACAAATATAGTCAAATGACATAGATCAATCATGGATGCGTAGCATGGAAAATTACATGAAATGTGAACCAAACATGTCTATTTCAACTGTCCTTCTAAACCTTAGCGAGATCAAACTTTACTGAATTGAGTGTGCATAAACCAAAAGAACTTTATTTCTGCAAAAAATAATCTTAAAATATCCTTAAACTGAAAATAACCGAAATTGTGTCTAAAACGAATGAGCATTTTTTAAAATTACAAACTCCCACTAAAACTGAATATCCTTAAATAACATTACACCCACATGAGTAGTGTGCTCATGAAAGACCTAGGTGTCGGTTTCTTAATAAGCGCGCAATTATGGAGTTTATACCAAAGATGCTCTATAGACACACAACCACTCAAATTTTCTTTAACAACTAGGAACTTAATATTTATGTGCTTCAAATTTAAAGTGTTCCTATTGTTTATAGAATAAATGAATGCATATTTATTGTCACAAAATAACCGAAGTGATCTTTCTATTCAATCTATAATTAGCAGCCCATGTGACAAAATTCTTTTGCATCAATATTCTAATAGAATCGAAGTCTGTAAACTTGATGATCTCTAACTTACCAGAACTTCGATATGTGAGCATGTAATTTTTGTTCTCTAAAGATATTTCATAACCCTATTGGCTGCTATTCAATGGTTCAAACTAGAATTGCTTAAATATTTGTCTAACATTCTAACAATGTACGCAATATCCGAACGCATACATACTTGAGCATAAATTAAATTCTCAATAGATTATGCACTTGAAATCTTTTGTATTTTTTTTTTAATTTCAAGGTTACTTTTAGGGCATTGAGTAAGACTAAATTTGTCTTCTTTAGTAATATGAGTATCACTTGGTTTACTCCCACTGAACTGTAGTATATAGAATTGTGAACCAAATTTATCTCAAAACCAAATGAGATAAACAATATGAAATTTATAATTTCGTTAATGAGAGTCCAACTTAAGCTCATAGATGAATTTCTTTAATTTATATATCATTGATTTTGTATCATTAGACACAAATCTATGATTGTACCATATAATTCATTTCTTCAATGTCGTCATTGAAAAACACAAGCTTAACATCCATCTTATGTAGCTCAAGATTAAAATAAGAAACAAGCCTCATGCTTATCTTGAAAGAGTATTTCAATGAAACTTGAGAGGAAGTCTCCACAAAATCAATGTCTTCTTTTAGAGTATATCCTTTAAATACAAGACATGCCTTATACTTGTCCGCATTATCATTATCATTTACAACCAATTGGTTTGCACCTTCATGTAATGAGACAAGTTCCTAAACTTTATTGTCTTGTATAAAATTATACTCTTCTTGAATGACATCAATCCACTTTTGAGAGTCAGAACTTTTATGATCTGATAAAAATGATTGAATCATTTTCTATCATTCCATTATTATCCTTATTTTCTTGAAGAAATACAAAGTAATAATCCGGAATAGTATTTCTCCTTCCTTTTTTGGATATCTTTAATGACACTTGTTTTTGAGGTTGTTGAGTTTGTTCTTCTGAAAACAATTACCTTATCTTGAATGAGAGTTGTTCAACATTGTTTTGCTGAGGTACTTGATTCACTTCTTGATTAATGATAGGTGTAAAAACCTAAACATCATTAAAAGTGATAGTATGAATTAAATTATAATTCAACTTACCCTCAATAGCAATGTATCTAACCTTATTTCTCCCTCCAAACTCAACATCCTAAAAATGTTATAAACCTCTCCTTAAAATAATCCTTATTGTGGGATCATAAAATTTACAGCCCATGGATCACTCAAAATAACCGAAGTAGTTGCTCACTTTTGAAGTTTAATTTCTTCACATGTGTCCTAACTTATACAAAAAAGAATCAATACTTTGTAACTTATTATTGTTTCTTTTGATTAGGACCTTTAGCAACTTTATTCTAATATATTTTTTTATTGCCCTTATTCTTAGAGACACTAACTAAATGAGCACTAACCGAATGAGTACTTTTACACTTATAATGCTTCAATTTTTCTTCCTCTTTAACACAATGAGAAATAAGCTCATTTATAGTCTATTTCTCCTTTTGACAGTTGTAAACTAATTTTGAATTGGTTAAACTGCATAGGAAGCGATACCAAAATCATAAGAACAAACAATTGTTAGAAAGTTCGATCTTATGTACCTTAAGTTTTGAAGCAATATTAAATATTTTCATAATATACTCCCTCACATTTCCTTGATCTTTATACTTCATAGACATCAAGTAAGTCAAAAGTGATGTCATAGCCTTAACATTTTTTAATAAAATGTTTCTCAAATTTATCAAGGAAACCCTTAGTATGAGTAATATCTTTAGATTTGTGCTCCTAAAGAATTCTAGAATGTTGTACTTTATGATCATTAAAATCATGCAATTTGAACGAACTCACCTCTCAAAATCCCTTTTATGGGTGCTTACCACCATGAGAGGTGCGAGTTGTTCTTCCTTAGTGCAAGGTCTATGTTCATACAACCAAATACTTTATGTAAGTGTCTTTTCTATTCCTTGAAACTAGTTTCACTAAACATGAGTGTAGAATGTATTTAACAGATATTGTAACAGCAAAAATAAATTACCTAAATATAGAACAAAATAAGCAAATAATATAAAAAACAAGCCCACATAAATATTCATAAGTAAACAAATAAATTCAAAATAATGGCTAGTTCCCCTCAAGATACCAAGCACAACATTAATATCAAGTCTTTGGACAAGAATATTAATCAGAAATGGTACTCTTGTTGTAGCAATCAAACATTGACAATAAACTATGTCAAACAATAGATTAATCTTTGGACTAACGTATTGCTTACATAAAATACCTTATAATTGTCACACATTTATCGCCACAGTTGTCGTTGTAATTCTGCCAAATATTAACTTTCCTTTGGGCCAATTAATAAACGCATGAATTACAAAAACCCATAATTATCTTAATATTTTAAATAAACTAATCTACACAAAAGCGGTCACTTTGGTGACATTATGTTTCAATTAATCCATTAAAATATTAGACATCCGAAACCAAAATATGAATTTAATTGTTTCAAAATATTTGTCTTAATTTTATCTTTCAATCAAATTAAAAGATAACCAAAATAATAATAAATTTGAATAAAGGTAAACCTCATATCAAGATACGGACACTCCATTAATATTTCATCTTTGGACAAAATATTAACTTGTAAGTGATATCTTGGTACAAAGAATCAAACATTGATAATAAGAACATGTCAAACAAAAATCTTCCTTTGGGCGATTTATTGCTCACATATAAAATCAATAATTATCACATGTTTATTACCACATTTGCACATGTAATAATGTTAATTATTAACCTTCCTTTGGGCCAATTAATACTAACATAATCCGACTTACATGCACAAAACCTTCTATATATTAAAATAAAATAATTTCCACAATAGAGGTCACTTTGGTGACTTAATGCTTTAATTAATTTATCTCAAAATATATAATATAAATATACCGATATTCAAATTTAAAATTTTATAACAGTCAAAACTGAAATTTCTGATAACACTTAAGTTTCCGAAATAACCTAGAATAAGGTTGTCCAAATGGGGCTATCAAAAATCGAAAAACCGAAATCTTTGACTGTTTCTCAAAAAATTCCTTAAACATGCATTTACCAAAATAAAACTTGAATTCAAAATAATCAATCTTTAACTTAAATTATATATATATATATCATATAAATGGATAATTCAAAAAGTGATCTCAAGAAACTTTAACATGCATAATAACTTGACGATCAAAATTGAAATTCTTGATCAAACCGAATCGAATATGAATTTCATAAAATTAATGGCATGCTTTCCAAAACCAAAACAACATTTAACCTAATAAATTGAACCTTAAATAAAAACGATGTAACAACATGTAACTTCATTATTCCAAAATCATACATAAAAAAAAGAATAAAATGGTTGCTAAACCAGGTTAACATATGAAGTAAGGCCAACTAAAAGCATATATGTGTGAGCCATATATATAAGCAACCTCAACAGCAAGAAATTATTCCACCAATTAATACCAAAATACGAAAACAAAAATATAACTCTAATTGAAGGTAAAAGAACAAGAAACTTTCAATAGCAGATTGTTCGATTGGGTCATAAAGAAATCAATAAAAAAACACACTTTAGAACAGAATCCAGAGTGAATTACTTTCTCAATTCACAACATTTATCAAGCCATAAGGTAAATCTTAAAACTGACACTAACCAAATTAAGGTTTGCCGCACATAATAGCAATCTGGAATTCAAAAAGTTATCAAATATCACACCTTAATGCATGGGAAAACAAAACAAAATCTTCATCGCATAATTGAAACAGCGAAACATAAGAATTTTATCGCCAAACTTAGGGTTTTGATTTTAGAAGATTTAATAATAAATAATTCAAAGTAAATCCATAATTGATTCTCAATGATTCAAACATGACGAGGCGCTGATGCCACTTGTTGGAATTAAACCATAACAGATATGAAATCTAAACCCAGGATCTATCATGTCAAATCATCAAGAACAATAAACTGAATGCGGAAGCGTACCTGAATTAATCGATAGATGAAAAACTTTGAATCTTGATGTTGAAATCTAAATCTTTGGTATTGATCTTCTAAGAAGATAGGTTTTCTTTGACGTAAAACTCTCTGACGGGGAATGAGAGAAAAACAAGTTAACCTATTTCTTGGGGACCACTACCTCTTTATATAGTTGATTTAATAATCAACTATTAAGTATTTATAACTCTGCCCCTCATCGAATTATAAATACATCTTATGGTATCTACACTTTTATTTCCATGACATTTTAATACCCATGACACGCCTAACATAATTGGTCACTTAATTTTGTGTCATACTTTAAAATAGCAATATACATTATACATATGTGCCCACTATTACGGATTTTAATCCAACAGTATTATCCTGTAAGAGCGGGAAAGAACGATGTTGAGATAAAGATGATCCAGGAGCTTGTTAGAAAAAGAAAACAAAGGTGAGGAATCACCCAGGATATTCCGGAAGGTAACGAAACAAACAGTGTGCCATCGTGACACCTGTCTGGATAGTATATAAGAACTCATACAACAAGGAAAACACACGATCTTCCACTCTTAGACACCACCATCCACATAAAAGAAGCCATACCCTAGTCAAAACTAGAACAACGGTAAGAACAACCACCAGGGCCGCCATCAGACCATCGTCTTCATCACTTGTTCACGTTACCAGTTAACAATTAGTGTGGTGAGCGTGTATCGACACGCAACTTTCATTTCTTTTTCAGAATCTTTGAGTTTTCTCCAACCTTTCGGGTTTTTTAGATTCTCCAAAATGGGTGGAAATCCATCAACCGACGTGAGTATGAAGAGTGTTGAAAGTCATAACCCATTGGATGGTGTAGCGACTGCCCCTATGCAATATTTGTAGTGGTTCCCACAGAATTTCTAGCAATGGTTTCGAGGGCAACCTCCCGCGTGGCCCGCGATAACGAACCTGGACATGCAACAGGCCAGGGGGCATCAATGTTGGAGGTGAACAACCGATGATTTTTGGATATGCAAAATAAACTAAAGGTCATGGAAGATTATGTAATGGTTTCAAAGAGGCAATTAGCACAACAACAACAGTTTATCAAAGAGCAAATGAAAAAGATGGAAATGGTGTCTCAAGAAAACAGAGGGTTGGAACGGGACATGACAGGGTGGAAATAATGGTTTGACCAAGAAACAACGGAGGCTGTGCAAGCAGAATAAAATAAGCAGGATCTAGAGCACCAGAGCCTTTTCATGCATGATTTTGAGGGTACGAACCGTATTATCATGTAAGAGCGGAAAAGAATGATGCTGAGACAAAGATGATCTAGGAGTTTGTTAGGAAAAGAAAACAAATTCGAGGACCCGCCCAGGATATTCGGGAAGGTAACGAAACAAACAATGTGCAAGAAAGTAGCCAGAATCAAGAACTCCAAGATGTTTGCACAAATAATCTTGAAGACAAAAGTTATCACCCTAAACAGACTGCGAGGAAAAGACGTCGCCAAAAATTTCCAATCATTTTAAGCCACGTAAGATATACTGGAATATTAAAACGACCACTACCTATGAGGCCAAATGTGCGTAGAGAGCACTTTGATAAAAGATGTGAATTTCATAAGCAGCAAGGACACAGTACTGATGTGTGTACTCATTTAAGGGACGCCATTGAGTTAGCTGCTAGAAAAGGGAAACTATGTAGGCTTATTTTCCCCTTCGCACAACAAGCCAGGGTTAGAGTGAGGATGACCAAGGGGTATCAAAGTCGAACAACGATCGTAGGCGCGCGTGATCCACGTGTATCATCAAAACGTCCAAGATGTACCAGCTGATAACATGTCATAACTATAACCATCACTTTCATTACAACATGTTTGTTTTATAGTAATAAGAGGTGTTTATTTTATGTAACAAATTAATGGGAACTAATATGATACTTGGAAAGTCTCGGAAAATGAAATACAGGGTCGTCTAAGCATCTGTCACTTTTAAGAAGTGTGCATTAAGAAATTAGCTTAACGATCACCACTTTCGAAGTAAGCGAGCTAAAATATAGGGTTGGCTAAGCGTCCCCCACTTATAAGAAGTGTGCACTAAGGAATCAGCTTAACGATCGCCGCTTCCGAAGTAAGTGAGCTAAAATACAGACCAGTCTAAACGTCTGTCACTTTTAAGAAGTATGCATTAAGGAATCAGCTTAACGATCGCCTCTTATGAAGTAAGCGAGCTAAAATACAAGGTCATCTAAGTTTCTTCCACTTTTAAGAAGTATGCATTAAGGAATGAGCTTAACGATAGCCGCTTCCGAAATGAGTGAGTAATAAAATGGTAACACGCGAATTGAAAACAACGCTAACCTCACGCCGCTCCAAGTACATTGCTCATAACAACAAAAAACCATATCATTTACATGCAAGACTAATAAATTTGTGAATAAATACATGGCGATCTAGGCCATCTCGCACAGGGGTAAGAACCCTCGAATTCAAAGTATGCTAAACGATAAATTGCCTCCCACCAATCCTTTTCAAAAAGGGAACACGAACTCATATATTCAAAATGAGTATACGAACTCTAAAAATATAACTCGTCACTTATTCATATTATAAGTTCCCAATATCAGAAGTCCATATTCATATTTCGCCATCTTAAAGAAAAAAGGAATTTTAAGAAATCGCATAAAGTCAAAAGAGGAGGAATAATAATAATCTCCATTTATATTAGAAAGAGAAATACACGCCAAAATTCCTTCCATCACCATTCAAGTTGGTTTGTTTCAAAGCCGATGGTTTCTATTTGTCTTATTTTTCCTATTTCCTCCAACCATCAGCTCTGTCTCTACAGACTGACTAATCATCAGCATCTCTCCTATCACTTATATTCTCACGTTTTAAATTCATACAAGATTTTCTTTGTCACTCCCAAGATGTGAGTTGCACAATATTTTTAGTGAAGAATGCCTTATTTATAACAATAGCACAAAAGCTAACTCGGCATGAATGCAGAAATTTTAAGAATGAACATTTGTCATGTGGTCAAAATTTTCAAATTTTGAAATTCGACGTGCACAACTCTTAAAAGAATAACTTTAACAAAAGTGAACTCAAACAAAATCAATAGAAATAAAATAGAAAATAAGGTAGCAAAGCAAGATATTCATTCCTCGATAAAATCTCCGCACAACAAAATAGTTCAAAACAAGATAGAAAAACAAACAAAGAGGAACTATTCATCCCTCCTAGAGACGTCTGCCGCCTTAGTAATATCCGCAGTCCCATCACCACCCTCCCAACCAACATTAGTAGAGTCACTTAAAGGCATAGACGTACCATGTTCGCCTGTAGGAATGACTACAACATCCCTATAATCAGCCCTAAAGCTCCGCCTGATGGCCTAAACGGATTCTTTATATCAAAACCCACAATCGCAACAACATCGCGAAAGGCGTTGAAATCCATGCCAGTGAGGTCAAACAAACCATGGGCTACTTGGAAGCTCAGAATGGCATCATATCATGATCTATCCATCCTTTCGACCATCAAAGTAGAAGTTGCATCCGCGACCACTTTAACCTTTACATGTATTTCCACTGAATGGATAACCTTCAACATCGTTAGTTCATTCTTATGAGTTTCCATCAACTCAGTAAACTTCCATGTGAATCTAGTTGTTGTCTCATCCACCATATTCTTTGCACATTCCATTTTTTCTTTGAGCTTTCGAATCTCGGTTATGAAACTTTGTCCCACAGCTGCATAAATTAGATTTCTCTTTTTAAGAGCACGACTAAAGTCGTCCTACAACTTGGATACCTTATCGGTATGACTCTTATTCAGCTCTTCCATCTCCTTATTGCGATAAGCTCTCGCATCATTAAAACGAGAATCATACTACTCTATCTAAGAACGTAATCCTTCATTCTCCTCTATAAGAGCCTTCATGTTCTTTTCCATGTACTGCACGTAACCCAGCTCTTGATGAGGCCCCAACTCCCTTCAATGATCCTCATGATATTGGTACAGGGCAGAGGAGACGAAGCTACTTGAATACAGGCCTGACAACCTCCTCGAAGCAATCTCAGGATGAAACCATTTTTCTGTATCTGCTCTCCCCCTTCAGGGGTAGAATACACCCCATGGAACAAGGGATCTGAGGTCCTCACTAGAAGAATGACCAAAAGACGGCGAAACCAAATGAGCTGTCACAACTATAGGAGAAGTCGAAGTCCCAACAGCCACAACAGGGAAAGTACACTCCCTACGGTACAGTGTATAACAATAGAATCCACAACAATAGTGTTAACTTCTCAAAATATCTAATTTTTACGTATTGCCACGCTATTGCTTGATTTTGGGTACATATTTTTGCATTTAGCTAGTAGATTCATGTATTTGCATCTAGGAGTTGTGGAATGTACAATTTTTATTGCTAAAGTGAAGATGTACTTTCTTATTGTGTCATGAGCAGGTCAAGAGCAGGACATGAGCAGAAGAGAAATGTCGAGTGCCATGGGCAAAAGTAAGAAGGAAGAATGCCAAGCTCGGTTGACAAAAAAAAGACGACTGATGCTCGGTCAAATATCTATTAGTCAGAGCCAGGTCAGACCTAATTCAAAAATAGGATAACACGCTTATATTAGGGCATAACAAACTTTCAAAAACCAAATCATAACTAGGGTTTCCAAGAGCGCCTGTATATAAAAGACCATTGATCGAGCAAAATGAGGCTCCACCGTGAGAAGAAAAAGAGGGTAGAGGGCAAACTGTGATTCGAACTAGGACGTGACCGAGAGCTCTGGATCTATTGAAGGGTTGCATCGACGGATCTCATTCTTTGTCCATTTCTATTAGTTTTATTTCTGATTGGATGATGATGCTTAAAAACAATATTGTTCTGATGGTTTCCCTAGCCATGAACTAATTCTTTAAGTTGGCTAGGGGTGTTTGCGATGAACGCTTGATTTTAGTTTTTTAATAATTGAAGGCATAAAGTAAAAAAAATGTCCCAACGTTTGACTGAATAGTCATGTTGGCCCATATTCTTTTTTTTTGGAGCATTTCAACCCTCAACGTTTATTTTGGGTCAAAATGGCCCCTCTGCAGATGAAAACTATTAGTCAACTGACGGTAAATGGCTTGAAATGACGTGACAAACCTATATGGTAATGCACGTTGACATGGCAGTATCATATAGACAAATGCATTGACTTGAAAAAATGTTACATCAATAAAAAATTAATTATATAAAAATATATAAAATATAAAATATAAAATAATTTTGACCCAAATACTAAGGAGCCAAAGTGAATATGAGCCAAAATGAAACGTTGAAGGTTGAATTGCTCCAAAAAAAGAATATGAGCCAAAGCGAATGTTCAATCAAACGTTGGGGTATTTTTCGACTTTATGCCATAATTGAATGCATTTCATTTTTTGTCTATTTTGCTAGCACTTAATTTTATCATATTTTATTTCAAACGACATTTGGCATTGAACGCTCATTATCCCATAATATTTTAACAGACTTAATAGATAAGGATTAATTGCCAAATACTAAGGAGAGAAATTCGATAGAAGATGTTCAAGTGGATGAGCTTACTTCAGAAGTGAATCTACCTCTTAGGAGTAAAGATTAAAACTTTGCCAAGTTAATTATTTGAAAACAACACTATAGACATACATGTGTTAAAAGTAATTAACTTAGAGTATTGTCATCGACAAAGGCAATGCTAACTTAAAATCTGCTCGACAATAAAACCAAGGATGAAAGTCATTAATTGTTACCTTTGCTAGCGTGAAATCCAAGCATCCCTAGCCAACGACAATCAACCATCTTGATACATTTGTTTGCCAAACTGCCTGAATTCTTCCTTCATTTTCCTTTAGTCATTTTCTTAATTAAAAATCTGATTTCAATTGCCAACACATTTGTTCCAATTCACAAGTAACAATCATGACATTTAATTTCTGGGCAATCCATGTAGATACGATACCAACTTACTATTGTATTACTTATTGACCGTATCTACTTGCACGCAAAAAGACTTATTCTTGACATTATTCACTCACATTATTATATTAAATCATCTATTATTTGCCAAGAATTAGTTGGTCGAGAAAGGAGGCGCCAAGCATAGTTAAATAAAAAAAAACTAGAAATTATCAATTGTTTGTCAAGAATTAAATCATCAATTATTTCTGGACAATCCCTGCGAAGGCATAGTTAAATAAAAAACTAGAAATTAAATAGCAAATTATTAACACAAGTATAAAATAATTTTAAAAGCAAGCACCTGAGGAAATAAAAAAGATAGGCAGAGGAGGAGCCAAGCCAGCAGAAACAACAATTGTAACACCACCAACCGAGCACACAGGATGATAAGTATTAATGATGACAAAACTTAGCATAGAGCCAAACAAATCCACCAAAGATCCTTTAGCGCCCCCCACACTCAATATCGGCCTTTTCCCCAGCTTTTTATCCTGGCTAGCGATAAGACGTCTTCTGAAACTATGTCTGTATTTGACTAGCAACGCTCTTCCTAGCCACTTTCAAAACATCCAATGAAGACGGATTCGCAGCTCCTATGCTCAAGGCTTCTATAGTCGAAATAATAGGAACACTAGCGGAGCTCGCAAGAATGGGGACAATGACACTTGTGGTCGTTGTAGACGCCTTCACAATCGTCAGCCTCAACAAATGCGACGAACTTACTTGTTCGCTAGCTATGGTATGCGAAGATGCCACCTCCACTAAACCTTATAAACATATTTGTTCGCTAACATTTGTAAAAGGAGAGGTCTCCCCTGATAGACTACGTAAATCTATGGGTTCGCCCTCAATAACCTGCAAAGAGGCCCCTACCACTCTTGCAAGTAAAATAAAAATGAAAAAAATAAAAATGTGGTAAATAAACCACAACCACAATAAACAACTAGCAATATTATAAGGTAAGATATGGACATCAAAAGTATGCAGTTACCTTAAGGAACACATAAAGAAGTAGCAGGGGCATCCATTCGCCTCTTTGTTCTACGCTTCAAATTAATAGAGTTGTTTTCCTCTTCTGGGGCAGACGGAACAAGCAAACACGAAACCATCCACTTCTTGCCCCTGCTACTTCCAACTATATCAGTCTTTCCACCACGACTAGAACCAGGTGGAGTAGCAGCATCACTACTTCTAGGAACAAGAGGAGCAACTTCTCCACTAACTTCACTTTAGGGGGTATCTTCTTCCCAGTATCTCCAAGGGTGAGTGCGGAAGCTAGTATGGCTAGCAAAGGAATTTTTCTACTCATGCTCATGATTTAAAAGAATCATCGCTACACACTGATCGCCCTCTCCGCCAAAGGGCTACGCTAGCCATTTGGACTTTTCCCCTCTAAGTAATCAACCCACACACTCCTTAAGGTACACACCTCTTCGAACCGCAATGAGAGCCCTCTTTTTAATCTTCGGAGAAGTGATAGCTTAGCAGACGTTAGCTTACTCAAATCAGGCACTTCAACTCTATCCTTCGATGGCCGGCGCCAGACTATATGAAATGGAAAACTCCCAATTTTACACTCCACCTTAATATATTTTTTTCTATCTAGATGAAGATGTTGGTATAATTGCTCATTACCGGCATCCTCCCGGTACGAAGAGTAATCAACACAAAGCCATTTCTCATACTTATCGTTTCTAGCTGTAACATTATAGAAGTACCAAAAAAATCAACAAATGGCTCGTTTTCATGGATCTTGCAATTGAAGAAGTACGTCATCAAGGTCCACCAATTAGCACCAATTAATTGACTCAGCGCTATATCGAACCAGTTCAACCACTGTACAAAAAATGATGGAGTGGCGAATAAAACCCAGCTTCGAAAGCGTGTAGAGGGATAAAGCACCAGGACTTGCCCTCAATGAAACACGCACTGAGACGATACGACCCACTGTAACATAAATTATCAACACGCGTGCCTCTATATTTGAGAGACTTGGTCATTTCTTCGAAAGTAGTACTACATTTGTACTCTTCACTAACATAAAAGTCAAACTAATAAAAAAATAGAGGAAACTAAGAAAATAAGTCGTATTTATAGTTGAGGACTTCAAAATGTTTCTCTAATAAAGAGACTTAAAGTGTGACGTTTCACATAATATGGTATATTCCCAAAAAAGTTAATGATTCACTAATCTCACACACGTGGCAGCTGTAATAACCGCGTAAATATACTCCAAAGTAAAATTTATTCAAAATTTTAAAATTCAAAAACACGCTAAACCACACAAATACTTTTTGCCAATAAAACTCCTACTACGGAAGTCCGTCAAAAGATTCTGATTTGTCAATGTCACTTTATAACATTTTCTCACTTGAGAGAGGAAATTGTTAGTATCTGCGAATACTCGTCGCCACGTATCAAGGAGTCACAACCTGGGAATACGCACAATGGGCTAACGATGATAATCTGCCCCTACGAACCCCCACATAGGGGAACAAGCGAGAGCAATCTGCGATAAGCAAGTAAGTTACAAAAACATTAGGGTGAACTATGTTTAGCGATCATGTGTCAACATGCATGGTCGCTACCAGTGACTAAGCAAACCTAGGATGTCAAGTCATAGCCAGTCCAATCACAACGTCATGACTACCTGATCGTGACACATGTACGGGTAGTATATAAGAACCCATGCAACAAGGAAAACACACGATCTTCCACTCTAAGACACCACCATCCACATAAAATAAGCCATACCCCAGTCAAAACTAGAAAACTCGTCAGAACAATCACCAGATCCACCATCAGATCATCGTGTTCATCACTTGTTCACTTTACAGCTCAACAATAATTAAAACCATTTATTAGTTAAAAAAATCAATTATTATAAATATGATTCAGATATTTAAAATTTGATTCACAATTATGTTTTTTATTTCTTATATTTTAAAAGCACACACTCAATTATTTTAACAAAAACAACTTTATTGTTTTGTCAAAGAAAACTACTATTCTACCCACATAATGCATTTATAAAAATAGTTTATATAAATATATACTGAATCAAGTTAAAAAATTATCATGTATCTTATTTTTAAATTGATATTAAATTGTAATTGTAGGGTTAAATTAAGAAATCCAAAATCCAATTCAAATAGTAGACCTCGGTTCGGTTCCAATATTAGCTAAGTGTATTCGGTTTTTGGTTCTTAAATTGAGAAAAAATGCAATTATTTGAACCAATGAACCAAGCGAATCAAAACCGTCGAAATACAATTCGGGTCAGTTTAAACCTCTTTAGTATTTGATTCAACTTTTTAAAATGAAATAAAGCGGTGAAATAATTATTTTCAACAATTACCTAGTTTTTAGAGTTTAGGGTTAAAGTTTTAGTATTTGTGGTTAGTTTTTAAGGTTTGAGAATATATTTTATAGTTTAGAGTTTAGACTTCATGGTTTATAATTTAAGAGTTAAGGTTTGTCCCATAAAAGATATATGTGGTAGCTTTAGAAACTAGCTTGTGAAAAAAATATTTTTCACTAGCTTTGCATCAAATAATTACTCTAAAATAAAAAAATCCTTTAGGTTAATCATATATTTTCCCTAAAATCTATTTGAATTTATATCAACAATTATTTTGTCTAGTAGAATAAGACAGTAAATACCTTAAGCAATGTCAGGAATTCAAGTTCTGACATTATAAATAAAAAAATTAGATTGAGAGAGTTATCCTATAACACACCTCTACAATAATTGATTCAAATTAATCAATAAATAAATTGAATACAAGTGATTATAAAAAATACTTATCTCTCGTACCCATTTTTTTAAACAAGGGTAAACTACATAAATAACCACCATACTATTGAAAAAGTTGCGATTTGACCACCTTACTTTTTTGAAGCAATTAAACCACCAAATTATTAAATTGGACTCAATTTGGCCACCTGTCGTTAGATGTTAACGGTAGAATGACGTGACAGTTGAAAAAAATAAAGGTATAATTATACATTTGGTCCTTTCTATTTATAAATTCTTTCAATTTAATCTTAATTTTAAACTAATAAAATAAATTAACTATTTATTAGGTGGTGACATGCGTCAACACTTTATTAGAGGACTTTAATTATTAATATTTAATTTTATAAATTTATTTTCTCCTTCAAGCACCATATTTAATTTTATAAATTTATTTTCTCCTCCAATCAGGTGGTGCTTGGAGGGAAAAACAAAATCTCACCAATTTGCACTTAGAGAGAGAATTGAACCCATACCCTTGAGAGTCAATGGCTTTGCCACTGCACCAAGCTCAACCTTGTGTTTTAAATCACGAAATAAAATATATAGGTCTTATTATTTTCTACATTTATTCTTTTAATTTCACGTGTATATAATCATCAAATTAATTTCACATATATAACCCTAAACACTAATTTCACATATATAATCATCAAATTAATTTCACATATATAACCCTAAACCCTAATTTCACATATATAATCATTAAATTAAATAGGGTTTAGTGTTTAGAGAAAAGGGTTTAGGATTTAAAGTTATATATGTGAAATTAATTTGATGATTATATATGTGAAATTAGGGTTTATGATTTAGTATTTAGTGTTATAAATGTGAAATTAATTTGATGATTATATATGTGAAATTAGTGTTTAAGGTTTGGAGTTTAGGGTTATATATGTGAAATTAGTGTTTAGTGTTATATATGTATAATTAATTTGATGATTATATATGTGAAATTAAAAGAATAAATGTAGAAAAGAATAAGAGCTATATACTAAATGTGGTGATTTAAATCATAAGATTGAGCTTGGTGCAGGTGGCAAACCCATTGCTTTTACTCCTTGAGGGCATGGGTTAGATACTACCAAGTGCAAATTGTTGAGAATTTATTTTTCCTATAATTAATTTATTTTATTAGTTTAAAATTAAGATTAAATCGAAAGAATATATAAATAGCATGGACCAAATGTATAATTATACTCTCTTTTTTAACTGCCACGTCATCCTGCCTTTAACCTCTAACGGCAGGTGGTCAAATTGAGTCTAATTTGATAGTTTGATGGTTTAATTGCTTTGGAAAAAAGTAAAGTAGTCAAATCGTAACTTTTTCAATAATATGGTGGTTATTTATGTAGTTTACCCTTTAAACAAATCTCTCATACCCATTTTATAATCTATATTCATAATTACTTTAATATTCAAACACTCTGGTATATTACTTTATTAGCAAACGCTCCTCCAACTTTGGGATAAAAATCCACTGTAATTTTTCGGTAACCCTTCTATGCTTTAACACTAAAAAAATTAAATTTTAAGGTTTAAATCATAATTTAAAAAAAGATTTAATTTTAAATTTTAAATCATAAAACATACACCTTAAACCTTAAAAAATACACCATACTATTAATTTTTTAAACCCTAACTCCTAACCTTAAACTCTAAATCTAATTTTTTTAATATGAGACACAAATAAAGGGTACAAAAAAGGGCAAGAGATTTCTATTCCCAACTTTGAGCAAAGAAGTCGGTAATGAATATTATCATCGATCCTTAAACACCCTTTAGTCTTGTGGGGTGGGTAGGGTGGGCAAAACTCAACTCGACTCGAAAAAATTGAATTATTCGACTCCGCTCAAGGCGATAAAAACCGTCTCGTTTTAACTCGACTAGTAATTTCTTAAACTCTACTCAACTCGAAAAAATTCAAATAAAGTTTGAGTTATAAAATGAAAATTTGAATAACTCGAAATATTTAGTAATTAGTTGATCAGTTTTCAAGTTTGAGTTAATTCTGCATGATATATTATGTATATCACATTCACATGTGAAAATATGAAGAAATATATATGTATATTGACTTGAATTGGAATCAATATGTATTGTAATATTATAAATAATTAAAATTAAATTTGTAAAGAAACTCGAAAATTAAACTTAAATTCGAATAATTCGAAATTTTTTTATTTAACTCGATCGAACGCGAGAGATGGGTGCGCCTCCAAAAACAAGTTTAAAACGACAAAGGGAATCCCCCACTCCTCGGGGCATAGCCTGTCAAGCTCAGACAACTTTAATAAAAACGACCAAAAGCCTCTCCATGTGCAACCCTTTTAGCCATTTGTAGCACTAGTCTTTCACAGCTTTGGTGGCTTGGCGTTCGTGAATTGAGATTCTTGGGCTGGAATAGAATCTAGCTCCAGCTGCTATTGCTCCATGTACAATTGTACATACTTCAGTTTTAAAATTACAGCAAGTTGTTGGGACAAAAATGTATAAACAACTTATTATCACGTGCTTCTGTGATTTTACTATTACCAACTTGATATTTTCTCCTTAAAATATAAGGGCTTGCTCTTCAAACCCAGAAAAACTGGTTTGGTACTTTACAAATTCGTAAATCTTCAGGCAAGGGGGCTTGATTTTCTTGCTTTCTTCAAACAATAGTGATTGTTAGCTGATAAAACGGTAAAAAAATTACTCAATAATGTAAAACTTCTGCAAATATCATGCATTCAGTCTCAGAATTAGTATTGACATGGGCTAATCGGTCGAATTCAAATCCGAAAATCTCTTACATTGACGTTAATCAACTATGAATTTGAGCCAATCTTGGGTGATCCTACATTTTTTTTACAATTTATAATACTGTTCTGTAAGCCACATGCTTCACACTTGTTCCCGTCTCTCTGGCTTCTTGCAGTTTTTTTATTCCTCTACACTTTTTATGCTCTATAAATAGCTTAATCACATAAAGATTGCAATCAAGCCATAGCTTCTTTCCTGCAGCATTGTAGCCTAGTTCATAAGAGTTCACGCTCAGAACTCAGAAGCCTGCCCCTAGCTATGGCCAAATTCAGATGTAAATATTTGTTTCTTCTACTGATACTAGTTACTTTCTCCCACGAAGCACTTGTCTTTTCCGAGGGAAGAAGCTTGAAACTGAAGAATAAACTAGAAAAGGTCGATTTATTATTGAGTCTGATGGAAAGACCGTTCATGCAAGACCCACCATGAAGAATGTAGGCAATGTCGCAAATCCCTTCCACCATGTTTTCAGGTCCTTGGAACAGTATGTAGACGCATTTCGACCCACGACCCCCGGACATAGCCCGGGCGTCGGCCATTCCATCCAGCACTAAGATATTTGTAATTGTTGTAGCCATGCATTTCATCTTCTTTTCCTTTTCCTGTACCCTGTAGTGTTGCTTGTACTTGTACCTTTACAATAATCTTAATAAAAAATTGCTGCTAATTTAGGCCTCTCTTCGTTGCTTGTTCTTAACCCTAGGCTAATCCGCAAGTATCCTACTTTAAATGTTTAATTAATAAATATAGCTTATATATAACTCAATATTACAACTAATTGGTAATATTATTGTTAAACGTAGATAAAGGCAATTAATTTCTTTGTTAAATTAATTTCTAAAAGAGGAAGTTGGTTAATAATGTATACTGTATTTAGGGTTATTGTTATAGGGCAGAAACATTAAAGTGAAATAAGATATATTTATGTAAATCAATGTTATTTCCTCTCAAAATGTGGGACTCAACCATCTGCATGGCCCATGCAACTTCTTTATATACTTCTCGTTGGATGTTTCATTTTTTGTTGATGTATTGTTTAGTTTGTAGATAGATGTGTAACCAATAGAAATCCTTTGAATTTTTTAGTGCTTTTATGTATGTCCCAACACTAAAAATTGGATTTAAGGTTTATGGTTAGAATTTATGAGTTAGTGTAACAACCCAATTTTCAAGTTGATCATCCGAAGCTTAGATTTGGGTCGAATAATTAGTTCAAGTATTAAATTAAAGGAATGAGGTTTTGGAAGACTAATTTTAAAGTAAGTGATGACCGTTTTGTGTAAGGATTGAAGGTTGAGGATTATGGTGCGAATATACCGTTATGTTTTGGATGGAGATGTTTTAAATTAAAAGGTGCGAAAAAGAAGGAGAAAAATCATATTTTTATTCCCCTTTCTCTCTACCCTTTTCACCTTTTTTTCTCTCTCTTTTCTATCTTCCTCTTGAATCTTTCAACTCCGATCTATCGAGATTCGATCGTCTATTATCGACACTTCCACCGCCATTGTGTTCATAAAGTCGAGACGAGTTCACCAGTACTGACGATACCACCATCAGAGTCGTCGTCGGGGGGTGAGAGAGAGGAAATTTCGGGTTTTTGAGTTAGAGTGGTTTGAGTGCTCAAAACGAAGAACAGACGCCACCATCATGTTCACCGACGTCAAGACAGTCGGTTTGTGCATTTGTCGTCACCGTCCGGCCACTAGAGGACACTCCCTATGCGTGGGCGTACGACGCTCGCCAGAGTCCGTTGGTGATAATGGGGCTAGGCTGCTGGGTCGATCGTTGGGCCAGCCATTTGAGCCGGCCTGTTGAACCGAGCCGTAAGCCCAACGAACCGGCCTGCTTGTGGACCAAGCTGGCCTGCCGAGCCGTCAGCCACTGTCGTCGTTGACCAACATTGATCGTTGACTGGCGTTGAGTTTTTTCGGGGGACCCTACACGGGGTTTCGTTTTGAGTCCGTTTTGCCAAACTCAAACTTGGTAAGCTATTATTATGTGTTCTATCCCCTAAAGTAGTCCAATTATGCAATTTTGCTTATGGAGTTGTGCTTGTTTTATCCGAGGGTTTGTGGAATCGAATATTGAAATTAAAGAGACGATTGGAGGAGCTTGGATGGGGATTTAACGCTTTGGCTTAAGGTTCATATACCTTGAACTCCTAATGCTTCTTGAGTTGCGTGTTAGTGTCTACAAAGTAGGTATATGATTAACAAGCATGTTTAAAGACCGGTATATTGAGACTCGATAATTATAAGATGCATGATGATGTTACAAATATTGTGAGACTCATGGAGACTTTAAAGACCGTGTAAGGTCATTTGAGATACTTGTATAATTATTTGATGATTGATTGATTAATTGATAATTGTGATGCCTTGTATTCCAGTTCGAATGATTTGACGTGAATTAGTGGAAATTATATTTAAGAGATAAATACTCGATTAAATGATTATGAAGCTGGAAATTAATATTAATTGACGGGATACGTTGGTAAAAAACCCTAATGACTTTCATAAGCTTTAGGAATCGATAAAGTGTTGTATTATCGTAATTTGAGAAAATAGTACGAACCTGTGAGTAGGGTATTAGTACGAGCTTTGGCCGTACTCTGCAAATAAATCGTCACTCTGCTTTGTTTCTCGAGTGTATACAACAAATTTAAGTTAATATAATACATTGAACATGAATGGAGAAAAATTGAAAGCTTCTTGGAACTGAAAATATAATTAAAGTTAATAAAGTATGGATTTCAAATTGATTGAGTAAAGGAGCTTCAGTTTCACCAAGATACACGCTTATGACCCTTCGAATTTTTATTAATAAAGTTTCATTTGGAGTCTTTCGTTCTCAATTCTCTCATTTGCCTAAAAAAACCTTTTTCACTCTCAAAAAAGTATCTTTTTTCTCCTCGGCGTCATCAACTTTCAAGCACTGATTTTCTTTTTCAAGCCATAATAATTTGGATGGAAAATGTCGAGTAAAGGAGCAAAAAACTTGTCAAACTTTGAGGAAGAAAATACAAACTAGAGTTTAGTACATACATTTCCTTTCTTCAAAATGATTCTGACTTTCGTTTGAACCGATTGGTTGCAATTTAGAGATTTTTATGTTTTTTTTTGCTGAATCTATTTAAAACCTATGCGAAGCGGAAGCATCTATTTGCATTTGATCATTTTCAATCTAAGATGGTTTAATTTTATACTATTCACAATACACAGGATGAAGATGTGAAAAATAAATCTAGAAGAGGACACAAGAAAGATCAAAATCAAGTACATGAAGAATTCTTGTGCTCACGGTGCAGGTAATCATCAACTTGTGTCTCCTTTCTTTGATGCTGTTTTTTTGCTTGTTGCTTACTATACATTCTAAAATTTTTGGAATGTCTATGAAAACATCTATTTTAGTTTTGTATCTCTATATGTCTTTGTGTTATTTTTGCTTTTTTAGCTGTTGAGTGCAACAAATGTTGATTCTTTTATATCTGCAGCCCTTTACAGTTGTTTGGATTCCACTAATTTCACATTTTTAAAGATTATATATATCAACCTTTTTAGTTGAAAGAATGGATTCCCAGGGTAGCAAAACTTTTTAGTAAGTGTTACACATTTAGTATGTTTTTTTAAGTTTATTGACAACTTGAAATTCACTGCAGGTTTCAACACACAATGAACAAAATTAAGGGAAAAAATGGGCAAAGCCTTCAAGTGGTTCCACACTTCCACTACTTCACACTCTCATTTCCTTTCAACGACGAAAACAGAGTGTTTCAATTGCTGGTGATGGCCGTTTACAGAAGATTGTAACTTGGCATTACCGGTACTAGTGTTGTTTTTAGAGTCTTTTTTTGCGATAGGATTTGACAAAACTCCAATCTTGTTTGTCTCTATGGGTAGTTTGGAAGCAGGAAAAGCTTGCCTATGGCAGTCGGGTTTTTTTAGGCTATATTGTGGAACCGCTTGAAAGCTTTGCCCATTTTTTTTCTTAATTAGAGAAAGAAAAGAAGCTAACTGGCTAAGTATCCTCTATTTCTTTGTGTTATTTTTTCCTTTTTTCACTGTTGGGCGCAACAAATGTTGATGCTTTTCTAATGTTGAGGTCAGGTCGGTTATGGGTTTGTTTAGTTTTCTTATGGAAAGTGGGTGATGGTTCAAAAGTGCTATTTTGGTAGGATTCGTGGTGCATCGAAGAGCGCCTTTGAAAGATGTGTATCTGTGTTTATTCTCTTTGGCCGTGAACAAATTAGCCCTGGTGAGTGAGTATGTGGTGGCCGGTTCTTTTGATCACGGGATTTGGGCTTCGTATTTTCGTAGGGAGCTTCGTGTGTTCGAAGGCCAAAGCTTGAGGGACTTGATTGATTTAGCTTGTCCGGTGGTGCTTCGATCGAATGTTGCGGATACATTGATTTGGAAGCCGGATGTGAAGGGTCAATTCTCGGTTAAGAGGCTTACGCAACATATGTTGGCGGATCTGGTTTCGGTAAGAATGATTGTCTCTTGGGTGTCGCCTATTCTAGGAGTGCTTAAGGTCAATACGGATGAAGCAGCGAAGGGAAAGCCTGTTCTCGCCAGCTTTGGTGGTGTATTAAGGGATGGAGAGGGAATTATTTTGGCAGTTTTTTCAGCGCTTTAGGTGTTATGGAATCCAATGAAGCAGAATTACATGTGGTGGAGTGTGCTCTATCGCTTTTTGTTGAATCGCACGGGTGCGAATTTGATTGTTGAATCGATTTCGGTTGTGGCGTTGAGTTGGATTATGCATAAGGATCGTTGTCCGTGGAAATTACGAGACATTTTGGTCCTCATTGATGCACATGGTGAGGCATTGTTGTGTGTTTGCTTTACACATGTTTTGCGCAAAGCGAATGGTATTGCGGATGCATTGGTGAAGGAGGGGTTGATCGAGCTGAATTATTTCGTGATGGTGGTGGTGTTGTTTGTGTCAATCAGTGGGTGATTTTCTATGTTGTGTGTGTCATGGTTGGGATTGGTGTTGGTGGATATGTGCTCTATGCTGTGGGAGGGGAGCGTTTGGTGAGCTGCGCATGAGGGCTGGTCTAGGCTTGTCCGACAGGTGTTCTTTGGTGCTGGTCGTGGTGGGGTGTGCAGGATCTTGAGGGTTGTTGTTGGTCGGTTGGTCTTTGGTTGTGTGGTGTGTTATTGTTTAGGCGTTTTGTTCCTTTTGTGTGTTTTATTTGTATAGGTATTCTTTTTCTCCATTTAAGTATAGGGAGGTTTTTAATAAGGCCTATGCGGATATTTGTTCTTGTATGATCCCTTTAATAAAATCGTACAAGTTTGCTGATAAAAAAATGTTGATGCATTTATATCTTTAGCTCTTTTCAGTTGTTTAGATTCGACTGATTTCACATTTTTAAAAATTATATATATATATATATATCTTCAAAAATTTTCTATAGAGATACTATTTAAATTTTAGTTCCAATGTTATATTGTTTTAATACTACTAACAAGTTATATAACAACCTTTTCGGTTGAAAGAATGGATTCCCAAGGTAGCAAAACTTTTAAGTAAGTTTTGCACATTTAATATGTTTTTTTTTTAATTTATTAATAACTTGAAATTCACTTCCGTTTTGATTGATTTGCGGGACTGTTGAGTCTTTGTTGTGAACAAATTCAATTTGCATCCAGTTGTCTTCCAATATTTAAGGGAACTAGATTTGAGAATATAACGAAACTCACAATGGAAGATCTAACGAGAACATCATCATGGGAAGGAAAAGATGAACACAAGTTAGTGTATATTGTGACGAGTGTAGACAAGTTTGTTGAGTCTTTGATGCTGAACAAATTCAGTTTCCATCCACTTGCCTTCCAAAAATTAAAGAGAACTGGATTTGAGAATATAATAAAACTCACAATGGGGGATCTATCGAGAACATCATCATGGGAAGGAAAAGATGAACACAAGTCAGTGGATATTATGACCAATGTAGAGAAGGGGGATCTAACGAGAACATCATCATGGGAAAAATGTTTGGGAAGCGGATCAGAGAAATAAGGAAGAAGCGAATATGAAGACTGTAACACCCTTCTCGGTTTGGTGGAGAACCGGGTCAGAAAGTGTTATCGGAAAGCAGAACCGGAGATTGGAATCGAATGTGGGGTTAATTTAAAACTTTCCAATCCAGAAGGGACAAAATTGCAAACGTTACAAATTAGCGACACTAATCCGATTCCTTATTACCAACTTGTAATTAGACTCATTAATTATTAACCTGTGAAGTTTCGTTGTTATCGGATATTTTTAACCTATCCATTTGAGCCATATAATTATTAGTGACCAATTTGTAATCTTTTAAAACTATTTCTCAAGCCTTTTTAACGGAATTAACCGACATCGTACCCATACACTTTAGGCCGTATCGATACGCTATGTTAAATTTTACACTTTCTAGGTTCAAGGTCAATGACCTCGTACCGATACGTCTATGCCCGTATCGATACACTTTGACTTGTGTTAACTCGTTTCGGTACGCTTGAGATCGTATCGATGCAATTATTTTTTTTAGACCTTACTGCCAAGGTCCGTATTGGTACACTCCCTAGTGTATCGATACTCCATGCTTCATCAAGTCCAATTATGTAAGGCCGTATTGATACAGCTAGCCTCGTATCGATATGCTTGTCATGTAATGACAGATTTTATCTGATTTTTACCTAATTTAACCCCTCAAACGTTGTCTAATCATTACCAAATTTTACCAGCAAGCCTAAAATCCATTAATCTACTGTCATACCAAATTTTATAGCATTTTGAATCCATTTACCTAGTTTTCACGTTAGGTTCATTTTAGGTTCCTTTTAACTAATTAACCATTTCCAAAACATACCATTTCATGCATAAACACCAAGTCATTATAGGACTATTACACAAACATCAAAATGCTCAAACAAAACATGTTCGGACCATATGCCACTTGACTAGGAGTTTAAGACAAAAGGTAGGCATACATATTCTTATGAAGAGATGACTTGCAACGGAAGCACACGATCGGGAGCTGAAATTCTTTCAAAGTCCGAAAAATGCATGAGACACACATGTTAGGCTTACATAGCCTAGTGAGGTAGTTATAAAAAGAGTAAATAATAACTAGTGTCATGAATGGCGTAGTGATCAATTGGGTAACATATGCATGATTTGAAACATATAATCTTATGCTAATCCACAAATCTTACAAGTTCCTAATCATCACGTTATACTTCATAAGCATACATTACTTCTTGAATTGGTACCATTGGATACACGGATTCCCCTTCACACCAATCATATCGAAAATAGGCCATAGCCTTGAGTCGTAGCTCCGAATAAGATTCCTTACACAATCCATCCTTATTTCCCCCACATATAAGCCGTAGCCCCGAACCGTAGTCCATCCCTTACTTATACGAGCTCAAAATAATCCTATGGCATGCCAATTGTATCCAATGTCCACATTTACACAAAATCATATATTACATGTTTATCGGATCATAATATATCAAATATCAAAATTGAGTCCTTGCTCCACATATCACATGTCTAACATATCAAGCATATCATATCCAAACTTACACATATCAAAGCAATACAAGACACTTACCGAAATCGCTAATAGAATCCAACATAGTTGCTCTACATGAGCCCTTAATCAATTGCAAACATATACACCAAATAATGCAACGAGATGGCACCGAGCCTATCCCTTGACACAACTACACTCACCTTAGAATACGAAGGCTTTTAGGATTTTCCTTACCCGATGGATAGCTTTGATATGATGCCTTTAGATTGAAGAGGAGATAAGCTTAAGGTGACTAGAGAGAGAGGTGTAAGCTTGAGCTCGAGGTAGGGGTTGAAAATGGAGGTGTTAGCTTGTTTTGGTAGCTAAAGGTAAGTTTGATTTGCCGGGGATGTAAGGTAGGAAAAGTGAAAGCTTATCTTGTTCTATTCATTTAAAAAGGGTTATGACTTTAATCATTTCCTACCTACATGTTAGCCAATAGAAACCTTTCCTCCCATGAAAGGTTTTCTAAGCCCAAGGATTAACAACTCCTAAGTTGGCTTATGATCTCATTTGCTTGTGAATTCTGTTGAATTTCACGTGAGATTGGACAAGCATAGAGGTGACTCATCACCTATCATCATTTCTTTACAAAACGACATCATTTTGGCTCAAAACAAGATACCCATATCAATATGCGTATGGCCGTATCGGTATGCCCACGCCAAAATAAGGGAGTTAGTTATTGACGGTTAGACCGTATCGATACTCACATTGCCGTATCGATACGACTAGCTCAAATTTGCACTTTGGGCTTCGAATTTCATACAGGGGTCCATTTACCCACTTAGGCCCAAAATGTAGTTTCATTTATCACGAGGGGTACAAAAGTCAATCGTTACAAACATTATTACATCAGTTTCGAAATTTCCGATCACCGAAACCTAATTTCAACTAGGCTGGTTTTCGGGATGTGACAAAGACAGTTGTTGAAGTGAATATTAAACTCTGGGTGAGACGGGCCCACTACTTGGAGAAGTGCAAAATGTGTTTTTTTCTAATGAAATTAATTTTTCTGTATGTTGTTTGTAGGTTAAATAATTTTTTGCGTAGGAACTTTTTTGGCCCTTGCCTATCTTATTATTAACCAATATTCTTTCTTGTGCTTCAAAAATCGGAAGAATTGCTTGAGGAGGTCGTGCTTTCTAAAGCTCTTAATAGTTTATGAGCATTTGAGAAGATGATTTTAATGCTTGCATGACCTTTATAGAAACACTTGAGTACGTATTCACACCACTTATTTATGTATAATTTTTGTAACTTACCTTTTGATAACCATAAGCAAACATTTCAATTTGAAGTAATTTTTATTCTTAGTTGGCTTTGACTTTGAAGGGTCATAGGCTCAAGAGAAATTATAATCCATGAAATATGTGTCTAATAGTGTATGATCGTCTGTGCATTTTCAATTCTACAATTATGTTTTTTTGTAGCCTGGCCTGAAATTTGTGCTTGATCTATTATTCATATTATCTTTTACTGATCTTTTTCTTTGATAGTTTAAAGATTTGTCAAGGTTCGTATGATGCGGCATTAATTAGTGCTTAGAGAAAATGGGATGAAAATGATCTCTCAAAAAATGATTAACCCAAATGGTTTCCAAAGAAACAGGTATCTCTCTTTTTCGTTGAATATGTGTACACAAGAAAGTTATAAATAAATTATGAATACATGTATAGGGAACTTGCAAACATATGGTCAAAGTACAAATACTTATTGTGTACAAATACTTATTGAATGAAGTGAACTTTGTTATTAATCAACCGGATCCAAGTCCAATAGTGGCACTAAAATTTTGTATAGATTGTGGTCTTCTTGTAAAACCTTTGGTTCTATTTCTTGATTTTACAGTTACTATTAATAGTTCTGAATCTATTGTAGCGTGCTTTATGCTTGTTATTACTACCATTTATTCTAGTGCTTAAGGTAAAAGTAGAAATGATCTTGTTCCTAACTAAAGCATGTCAACTTGTACAATTAAGTTTCGGTCATGTGATTGTTCTAGTAAATTTATAGGGAAGAACATGCATGCCTAATACCATAAAGGAATTGATTAATCCATTGAAAGAAAAAAACATTTGAAGCATTTCTAGCCTTTTGGTCCCTTTCATTAAACCACATATTTCTGATAGTTGACTTTTGTTGATGCACAGTTTTCCCTGAACAACTGTGTTATGGTTGAAAGAGACAGTAACCAATAGTTAGAGAAAAGATCAAAAAACTTTGATGGTACTGACTGTTCACAAAAGCAACAGTATCATGTATACCCATTAGTCTTGAACGGAAAAAATCATGATATCAACTGTAATGCTTAAGATATGTTCATTACTTTAGAACAGTCATTTAACACATACCAACACATGACAATATCATTTATAAATAGGCAAAATTCCGTTTAGATCAAAGGCAAATCTGTCCATCTGGAGAATTTTGCGTGCATTATTTAATTCGAGAATGCTAATGACATGTACTGTTGGAATTAATATTTGGTTCTCTGACTAAAGATTGATGTTGTTGGAGTATGCGTGCTTTTGAGATTCATCTTTTGGTTTCAGCTTGGCATAACACAGAATGCATGCAATGAAAACACACATTGAGAGAGTAAGCATACCTAAAATATTCATTTGAAATTATAAACAAAAAAACATAAAATTCAATTGTTAGAGGTAATCATCTTTTGCGCGAACCAAATGCATTATAATAAATTTTCATGCTAATAGTTACTAGTTAGTCGATTCTTATTCTCAATAGGCCGAATCTGTAAGCAATTAAGAGTGTGAAAATTTATTAACTTTAATTATATTTTCAGTTCCAAGAAAGCTTTTCATTCTTTTTGTTAAAGTTGGTAACATTCTAAGAAAAGTCTTTCTATTGAACCCTAAACCTAATCCTAAATCATAAACCCTAAAACCTAAATCATATTAAATCCCAATCCTAAAATTCACCATAAACCCTAACCCTAAATCTCAAACTCAACCCTAAAATCAAAATAAATTAAAAAAGTCTTTAATACTCTACCGATGCATTAAATGTTTATAAACACAAAATTAATAAGAATTCAACCAATAATTACATTCAATGCACATTAGCTTCTATTAAGCATGTCTTTTTTGGCCCCCTTCTATTAAGCATGTCTTTGAATAATAATGTTTCAAAAAGTAAACAAAAAAGAGAAGAGAAGAAGGAGAACAGCGGCGTACTTAGCGGTGTGGTGGGGCGATGGTGCTGGGTGCGGTGGAATCGTGAAACGCTAAAAAAAGAAGAGTAAAAATTTTCCCCAAATGTCGTGATTTTGAAGGGATAAGGTTCCCCCCCGGATATCAGAAATCAGGATAATAATACATCCACGTGATTTTTTGACTCACGTGATTTCCCCATCAATTTTTTTCTAAAAGCGCAACGCCTCTCGCCCAGTCACCCGTGAGAACTGAGAAATAATGGTCAATTTTTTTTCAAAATTTTATACCCATAAACGCACAACCTAAAATATGTTAACCTAAAATATGATCATGAAAATCGAAATTTTTATAGTGTAACAACCACTTCTCGGTCTAGTAGAGAACCTGGTCGAAAAGTATTATCGGAAACTTATTCGGAGATCGAAAGACGGAATCGAAGTTCGGAACTTGTTCGGAGCATTTTATTATTCATTTACAAGACTTACCAAACCTGTTTGTTACTAGTCTTATTAGAATCGGGGTCAATTTTAACTTTTTTCAAACTTAGGGATTAAATTGTAAACTTTACAAATTAGTGACCCTAATCCGGATTCTTTATTACCAACTTGTAATTAAACATACCAATTATTAATCTGTGAAGTTCCATTACTATCGGGTGTCATTAACCTGTTTAATTAGACCGTATAGTTATTAGTAATCAATTTGCAAACTGCCTAAAACTTCTTTTTATTCCTTATAACAGAATTAACTAACACTGTATCGATACCCTAAGGGTCGTATCGATACGCTAAGCCTAATTTCAGATTTCCATATTCGAAGGATGTCAAACCCATACCGATACAACTAGTCCAGTATCGATACACGTTGACCGCGTGGACCTTGTACCGATACGCTCTATAACCGTATCGATACCTTTTCCCATCCAAATTCCAGTGACCGAAATCCGTACTGATACGCCTAAACCGTATCGATACGCACTGTTTGACTAAGGTTGAACATACCAATTATATAAGGACCGTATCGATACGCCATCACCCGTATCGGCACTCCCTGACCTAAAATGACAGATTTTTACTGGTTTTTATTCTAATTAACCTAGCAAATGTTATCCAAAATTTACCAAACTTTACCGGCAATCATAAAAGCAGTATTTCTAATTGTGTGTCACATTTTAGGACATTTTGAATCCGTTTACTAGGATTTTACCGATTAGTGCGTTTAAGCTCATTTTAACTAGGTTACCAACCCCAAAACATACGACTTTACACATTCATCCCTTAGGCTATTTTAGGCTTATACAAACATATCAAAATAGGTCATTTTAACATGTTTGGTCCTTATGCCACCCTACTAGGAGTTCGGAAACGAAAGTAAACATACATATAACTTACGGGAGTGACTTGCAACCGGGAGATTACACGATCGATCTCGGGAGATCTCAAGATCCTGAAAAATACATGAGACACACATATGTTAGGCTTATATAGCCTAGTGAGGTAGTCATAACAAGCGTAACAAAATAACAGGGCATGCATGGCAATCTATCACCAAGAATAGCATGGTAACATAATTAGGCATCATGTTTGGGATCATTAATCATATTCTCACATAAACATAGTATAATTAAACACACATTAATTCCTGTGGACAATGTAACAAACGGATACATGGATTCCTCTTTACACCAACACATATATCAAAAATATGTCGTAGCCTTGAGCCGTAGCTCCGGATAAGTCCCTTATACAATCTATCCTTATCTCCCTCACATATAGGTCGTAGCCCCGAACCATAGTCCACCCTTACTTATACGAGCTCAAATAACCAAACGACATGCAAATTGTATCCAAAACTCACAAATGTCCAGGGTTCACATATATCAATGTATTTTCTTACCTTTGTGCCCGTAGGCCATAGCATATCGGAAACGAAAGTGAGCCGTAGCTCCATAGCATATCATCATACATGTGTACATCGAATCATCACATAACCATATCACTTTCACATAAGATAACATAGTTTGTCCATATTTCAACATACCATTTTCATAGTTCATTTATATCGGATCCAAAGTCACATGTATATCTATAACCATATCAAAATGACACAAGGGTTTTCCCAACCTTACCGTTCGAATTCATAGTCGATTGTTCTACTTGAGCTTGACACAATGCATAGTAAACTACAATAATGCAACGGGATAGCACTGAGCATATCCCATGACACTACTACACTCACCTTGATTACGAGGCTCTCGAATCAAAATTCTGATATGCCTAGCTTCCTTTGGAGATGACAAGGGATCCTTCTCCAACACTTGAGCTAGCACAAAGTTAGGATTATATTAGAATTCAAATTACGGATTTGAAAACATATTTCAAACTTACCGGATCTTAGGGACAACATCAAATTATCAAAATCAAAACTTTTAATTCATGGGTTTCTACGTGAACCGAGAAAACCTAATTTCGAAATTAAACTCTAACGAAGATTAGAATCATTAAATCAAATGAGGGGTTTTGGTTACTGAGTTATGAGCTTTCAAACGAACTATTGAACTTGAACAAAGATCGAAGATTGCACCGAGGTGCTAGCTTAGCTTGGAGGTTGAAGATGGAAATGAAGGAGCTTGCTTAAAGGAAGACAAGGTGTTGGGTTTGCTTTCGGGAGTTCAAAGGTGAAAAGATGAGAGCCTCACCGCCCATCTAAGAAAGCCAAGGGCTTTGGTCAATCCCCACCACCACAAGGGCCAATAGAATGCTTTCTTATGTCCAAAGGTAAGGTTATTTTACTAATTCTTTTCAACTCGTGACTCTTTGAGGATTTTAAGGCATTTGATGGCTATCCATCTTCTCATCTGAAACCAATCACGTGGGGGAGGAGGCAAGCGAAGAGGTGAGTAAGCTACTTGCTTACTTCTTTTCAAATTTTAACTTCAGATGAATTTAAAACAGGGGACTCGTATTAATACGCTCATGCTCGTGTCGATACGCTCATGCCCAAATAGATAAGTTAGTTATTGGCAGTTGGGCCGTATCGGTACTGGCTTGACTGTATCGAACGCCTAGCCCAGAATTTGCATTTTGGCTTGAATTTTGTACAAGGAAGTTCATCCACTCAAATAGGACCAAATTGAGATTTCATTACAAAAGAGGGGTACAAAAGTCAACTATTACAAACATGTAACACATTGGATTCGAAATTTCTGATCACCGGAACCTACTTTCGACTAGACCGATTTTTGGGATATGATAACTCTTCCCCCGTAAGAAAATTCGTCCTTGAATTTTCATCTCAGGCAAAAAGATGTGGGTACTGCTTTCGCAAGGTCTCTTCAGGTTCCCACGTTGCCTCTTCAACAGAATGACTTCTCCATAGAACTTTCACTAATGGCACTAACTTGTTACGAAGCCATTTGACTTCTCGAGCAAAGATCTGTACAAGTTCTTCCTCGTACGTCAGATTGGACTAAATCTCTACAGACTCCGGTTTGATCACGTGGGAGGGATCTGACCAGTACTTGCGTAACATTGATACGTAGAAGACGTTGTGAATTTGACTTAACTTATCAGGTAGAGCTAATCGATATGTTACAAGTCCAACTCTCTCAGTCACTTCGAACGGGCCAATGAAACGGGGGCTAAACTTCCTCCTTTTGCCGAAATGAAGAATCTTCTTCCACGGAGATACTTTGAGGAATGCCTTCTCACCAACCTCGTACTAGATATCTCTTCTTTTCAGGTCAGCATATGATTTCTGTCGATCGAATGCAACCTTAAACTGATCACGAATAATGGTTGTCTTTTCTTCGGTTTCCCGAAGTATGTTAGGATATAGCATCTTGCCTTTACTAAGTTTGATCAAGAAAAGATGAGTTCTACATCTCATTCCATAAAGAGCTTCGTACGGGGCCATTTTAATTGAGGTTTGATAATTTTTATTGTATGCAAACTCGACTAAGGGTAAGGATTTCTCCCACGTATTCCCAAAGTTGATAACACAGGTTCGGAGCATATCTTCCAGTATCTACAAGGAAGAATCAAGATTGACACAAAACATTTAGACATATAATCCAAAGGAGGGTTTAGAGTTACCTGAATAACTCTCTCAGATTGGCCATCGGTTTGAGGATGGAAAGTAGTGCTAAAATGCACTCGTGTTCCCAAGGCCTCGTGTAAGGTCCTTCAAAACCGAGCTACGAATCAAGGGTCACGATCGGAGATAATGGACACATAAATTCCGTGAAACCGAATAACTTCACGAATATACAATTTTGCGAGCTTAGGCAAACTGAAATTTATTCTCATTGGAAGAAAGTAAGCGGACTTAGTAAATCGGTCCACAATGACCCAAACAGTATCATTCTTCAGTGTCACAGGTAGGCCACTTACAAAATCCATTGTAATACGCTCTCATTTCCACTGTGGAAGCTCGATAGGCTGTAGAAGACCGGTAGGCACTTTGTGCTCGTCTTTGGCTCGTTGGCAAGTCAAGCATCTAGTTACAAAGTCTGTGATCTTATTCTTCATTCCGGACCACCAATATAGCTCCTTTAGATCTTTGTACATTTTAATAGCTCCTAGGTAAACAGAAAATGGGCTACAATGAGCTTCACTCAGAATCTAATTTCGAAGATCATCATCATCGGGCGCACAAATACGGTTGCAGAAATATAACAAGCCATCAAAGTTCATGGCGAAGTCAGGATCTGTGTTATCTTTGACCTTAACAATGAGAGACTGCAACTCCTCATCATGTTCTTGGAGTGCTTTGATTCGGGACACAATGGTTGATTGTACTGTCAATTTAGCCAACAGTTTACCGCGCTTCTTGAGTTGAAAGTGGGCATTCAAACATTTCAGAGAAGGAGTGGGCTTCCGGCTAAGAGCGTCAGCCACAATATTGGCTTTATCGGGATGGTAATCAATAACCAGATCATAGTCTTTCAAAAGCTCCATCCACCGGCGTTGACGAAAGTTTAGCTCCTTCTGAGTTAGGAGGTATTTCAGGCTCTTATGATCAGTGTAAATGTAGCATTTCTCACCATAGAGATAGTGTCGCCAAATCTTCAAAGAAAACACAACTGCGGCTAACTCCAGATCATGAGTTAGATAGTTTAGCTCGTGTGGCTTGAGTTGACGTGAGACATAAGCTATGACTTTGCCTTCTTGCATCAGAACACAACCTAATCCCATGTGGGATGCATCGCTATTAACGGTGAAATCTTTGCCCGACTTGGGTTGCACCAAGACAGTGGCACGAGTGAGAACTTACTTGAGCTAATTGAAACTCCTTTGTTGCTCCATAGTCCATACAAAAGAAGTGCCCTTGCAGAGGATGTTCGTTAAGGGAGCAGCAATCAGTGAGAATCCCTTAACGAATCTACAGGAGCAGCCAGCAAGGCCCAGAAAACTATGAACTTCTCCCAGATTCTTCGAAGGAATCCAATCAAGGATGGCTTGAATCTTCTTTGGGTCAACTTGAATCTCTGTAGAAGAGATCACATTGCCAAGGAAAGATACTTCGGATAGCTAGAATTCACATTTGTTGAACTTGGCGTATAGTTACTTTTCTTGAAGAGTCTGAAGCACAATCCGGATATGTTCTTCATGAGTAGCAACATCCTTCAAATAGATTAGGATGTCATATATGAACACCACCACAGATTTATCTAGGTAAGGCCGGAACACGCGGTTCATCAAGTCTATGAAGGCTGCAAGTGCATTCGTAAGCCCAAATAGCATTACTAGAAACTCATAGTGGCCATATCTAGTTCGAAAGGCAGTCTTTGGAACATCAAACTCCTTCACAAGCATTTAATAGTACCCGGATCGAATGTCTATCTTTGAGAATGCAAAAGCATCTTTCAATTGGTCAAAGAGATCATCAATCATTGGTAATTGATGATTGTTCTTAATCATCACCTTATTCAACTAACGATAGTCGATGCATAGGCGTATCGATCCATCTTTCTTCTTAACAAACAACACCGATGCTCTCCAAGATGAGGAACTCAGTCGGATGAATCCCTTATCCAAAAGGTCTTGGATTTGGGCTTTTAGCTCTCTTAACTCCACCAGAGCCATTCTATACGGAGTGATACAGACCGGAGTAGTCCCGGGTTTCACTTCTATCCCGAATTCCACTTTTCGGGTAGGAGGGAGTCTCGAAAGTTCTTCGGGAAACACATCGAAAAATTCTTTCAAAATAAGTATATTTTAAAGTTTTAGATCTTTCATAGCATACATGAGAGTCTTCTTAGGTTCGGGTTTGGATTTCATCAGGGTTATGCTTTCCCTACCAAGCCCACGGAGGTACAATTTCTTCTTCGATTAGTCCACCCATGCTTTGTGCTCGGCTAGCCAGTCAAGGCCTAATATGAGATCGAACTCTCGAAAAGGCAAGGCCATTAAGTTAGCCTGGAAAGGGATCCCTTGGAACCTTAGTGGGCAAGTTTTACAAACCCATCGGATGATCACACTATCTCCTAACGGATTAGAGACAACAATCTCAGAAGTGACCAGTTCTGATTCTAAGGCATACTTTGCAATCAAAGGTTCACTAACAAAAGAATGTGTAGTGCCTGGATCTACCAAAGCATAAACAAGATCGGAACATAATTTCACCATACCTGCAATCACATCAGGATCATCCTCTTGCTCACGACCCCGAACATGGTACATCTGGGCTAAAGTCTGAGGGTCATAACCAGTCGAGGGGCATTGGCATTACGTGGTCTCCCCGCTGATCCAGTTTGCACTTGCTTTGCTCCATTTCCCTTGTTAGGATTGTTTTGGGAAGCTACCGATATAGGGTCATGCAGATTCTGCGAGCACTACCTGCTGAAGTGGCCAGACTCACCACAAAGATAACACGATCCAGATTGTCTATAGCACTGCCCGAGGTGCCTCTTCAGGCAGAAATTGTATAGAAGGATTTGAGAACCTTTCGTAGAACCACATGTACTATCTACTAAAGTTGTGCGAACAATAGATGTTCATGTAGATTGAAATTGTGGTACATAATCGGATCGTGGTAGCTGTTGAAAGGTAACAGACTTCTGATCTCATTGTCTACCCTTTTTCTAAGATATGAGTGGCTTGGAATCATCTCGGAATCTCTTATCAGATCGGGCATGGTTCCATTTCCTTCTCTCATAAGCCTTTTGAGATGTTTCAGTAGCAATCACCTGATTGACTAGGGTCTGAAAGTCCTCTATCTCTAGTGCAGCGAAGAGATGACATAATTCATCACAGAGGTCGTCAATAAACATTCGGCACTTCTCCTTCTCCGTGCGTATAATCTCAGCACCATATCTTGCATACTTGCAGAAATCCTGGATATACTATTCTACGGGCCAATTATGTAAGGACCGTATCGATACGCCATCACCCGTATCGATACTCGCTGACTTGAAATGACATATTTTTACTGGTTTTTATTCTAATTAACCTAGTAAATGTTATCCAAACTTTACCAAACTTTTTCGGCAATCATAAAAATAGTATTTCTAATTGTGTGTCACATTTTAGGACGTTTCGAATCCATTTACTAGAATTTTACCGATTAGTGCATTTATGCTCATTTTAACTAGGTTACCAACCCCAAAACATACCACTTTACACATTCATCCCTTAGGTTATTTTAGGCTTATACAAACATATCAAAATAGGTCATTTCAACACATTTGGTCATTATGCCACCCTACTAGGAGTTCGAAAATGAAAGTAAACATACATATAACTTGCGTGAGTGATTGGCAACCAAGAGATTACACGATCGAGCTCGGGAGCTCTCAAGATCCTGAAAAATACATGAGACACACATATGTTAGGCTTATATAGCCTAGTGAGGCAGTCATAACAAGCATAACAAAATAACATGGCATGCATGGCAATCTATCACCAAGAATAGCATGGTAACACAATTAGGCATCATGTTTGGGATCATTTATCATATTCTCATATAAACATAGCATAATTAAACACACATTAATTCTCGTGGACAATGTAACAAATGGATACACGAATTCCCCTTTACACCAACACATATATCAGAAAATATGACGTAGCCTTGAGCTGCAGCTTCGGATAAGTCTCTTACACAATCCATCTGTATTTCCCCCACATATAGGCCGTAACCCAGACCGTAGTCCACCCTTACTTATACGAGCTCAAATAACCCTATGGCATGCCAATTGTATCCAAAACTCACAAATGTCCAGGGTTCACATATATCAATGTATTTTTTTACCTTTGTGCCCGTAGGCCATAACATATCGAAAACAAAAGTGAGTTGTAGCTCCATAGCATATCATCATACATGTGTACATCAAATCATCACATAGCCATATCACTTTCACATAAGATAACATAGTTTGTTCATATTTCAACATACCATTTTCATATTTCATTTATATCGGATCATATGTCACGTGTATATCCATAACCATATCAAAATGACACAAGGGCTTACCCAACCTTACCGTTCAAATTCATAGCCGATTGCTCTACTTGAGCTTGACACAATGCATAGTAAACCACAATAATGCAACGGGATGGCACCGAGCCTATCTTATGACACGACTACATTCACCTCGATTACGAGGCTCTCGAATTGAAATTTAAATGTGCCTAGCTTCCTTTGGAGATGACAATGGATCTTTCTCTAACACTTGAGCTAGCACAAAGTTAGAGTTACATTAGAATTCAAATTAAGGATTCAGAAACATATTTCGAACTTACTGAAGCTTAAGGACAACATCAAATTATCAAAATCAAAACTCCTAATTCATGGGTTTCTACATGAACCGAGAAAACCTAATTTCAGAATTAAGTTCCAACAAAGATTAGAATTATTAAATCGAATGATGGGTTTTTCTTACCGAGTTATGAGCTTTCAAACGAAGTATTGAACTTGAACGAAGATCGAAGATTGTACCGAGGTGCTAGCTTAGCTTGGAGGTTGAAGATGGCAATGAAGGAGCTTGCTTAATGGAAGACAAGGTATTGGGTTTGCTTTCGGGAGTTCAAAGGTGAAAAGATGAAAGCCTCACAGCCCATTTAAGAAAGCCAAGGGCTTTGGTCAATCCCCACCACCACAAGGGCCAATAGAATGCTTTCTTATGTCCAAAGGTAAGCTTATTTTACTAATTCTTTTCAACTCGTGACTCTTTGAGGATTTTAAGGCATTTGATGGCTATCCATCTTCTCATCTGAAACCAATCACGTGGGGGAGGAGGCAAGCGAAGAGGTGAGTAAGCTACTTGCTTACTTCTTTTCAAATTTTGACTTCAGATGAATTCAAAACAGGGGACTCGTATTGATACGCTCGTGCTCGTGTCGATACGCTCATGCCCAAATAGATAAGTTAGTTATTGGCAGTTGGGCCGTATCGATACTGGCTTGACTGTATCGATACGCCTAGCCCAGAATTTGCATTTTGGCTTGAATTTTGTACAAGGAAGTTCATCCACTCAAATAGGACCAATTTGAGATTTCATTACAAAAGAGGGGTACAAAAGTCAACTATTACAAATGTGTACCACATCAGATTCGAAATTTTCGATCACCGGAACCTACTTCCTACTAGACCAATTTTCGGGATGTGACATATAGCATTTGATGAACAATCCGGTTGCAATCTACAATATGACCCTGAAAATCGAAAATTATGTACCATTTGATAGTTTAAAAAAATTATGGAAAAAAAACTGAAATTTTAAATAGCGATACTTATGCTTGAGGTTCGGTAATTTGGTTTAAAAAATTTGCTGAAAATAAATTCAAAATTTTATCCTCATATGGCCGTAACCTAAAATATGAGCAAAGTGCGCAACATAAAATAGGACCCTAAAAACTAATTTTTTATAGCATTTGATAAACATTTGGTTGCAACCGAGAATTATCCAAAGTAGTTAAATGATACAATAAGTTATTTAGCAGCAAATTATTTGTAGGCGAGAAAGTTTCACAGGAAGTTAAAATCAATTGTGACTATTCAAGCCTTATTTCGTGGTGGAAGAGTCAAGGAAGAATTTTTAAAGGCACGCGACCGCTTGTTAACTGATAGGATATTAGGTATTAGGGCAATCCTCCGTCGAATAGGGGATGTTGAGCTTTAAGCTCTTTTTCGTACAAATATCATAGAAAGAACAAGCAGCAAAATAAAAAAATCAGCTGCTTTTTTGTTATATGTATGCCAATGCACAAAGAGCATGCATTACACTTTGTCGAATGCCGATAGCTTCACAACTTTTTGTTCTGTCAGTTTTGTAAGCTACTGTTATTGTGAATGATGATGATTTATGCATCATTTGTTAAGACATACAAAGGCTGGGGAACTCTGATTTTCTAGTGGAGTGGTATGTTCACTTTCATGTCTTTTTTATATCTGTGTTGGTTTTGCATTAAAATTATTCATTAATTACTAGTAGTTGAGTAAATGGAAGGCCTAACATACCCTCAGAATAAGTTAATACAATACAATAAACAAATAAACATGAAAGAATGGAGACAAGGTAAAGGGTAAACAACACCATTGGCCACTAAATGAAAAGATCTAAACAACACCATTGACAGAATATTAATTGCCAAACATCAACAAAATTTGAGTTAACCAAAACAATAACAAAAAATATTAATTCCATATGCACCAGCAGCATAGGCAGTCAATTGATGCTCAAAATTCTTTAAACTTGTCAGTTGTATATTCTGTCTCATTCTGATTCTCCACAAAAGCGTTGAACTTCTAGAAATTATGTGCGACACAAAAATAACAGTATCATGTATATGCATTAATCTTGAAGGGGAAACAGTCATGATATCAACTATAATGCTTAAGATATGTTCATTACTTTAGAACACATGGCAATATCATCTATAAATAGGCAAAATTTTCCATCTGGGAAATTTTGCGTGCATTATTTGGTTCGGGAATGCTGATGGCGGGTACTGCTGGAATTAATATTTAGTTCTCTGAGTCTGCGTGCTTTTGAGACTCAAGATCGTTGTTGTTGGAGTATGCAGGCTTTTGAGACTCATCTTTTGGTTTCAGCTTGGCATAACACAGAATGCACCCGATGAAAGCACACACTAAAGGAGTAAGCATACCTAAAATATTTATCTGAAATTTGTAGACATTAAATTTTGTCCGGGTTTAAATTAAATGCTCGAAATAAAATAAATTCACATTACCCCTTTTTAATACCCAAAACCTTACCTTATACCCTAAGCCTAAAATTTCATGGTCTATTATATATGATTTTATATAATAGAAAAAAATATACAAAAATTAATAAAAATCTCAATTCCTTTATCATTAAGGCTTTACTACCATTGGTTGAAAAATACTTGGTGTTCAAGGTCTTGATTTTTATTGGTTCTTGTTTTAAGATGATAAACCAAAAATACCCTTCATCATATATATATATATATATACCCTAAAAAACCTCACTTGGTTCCTACCCCAATAATCATTGGAATCCACGGCCATAAGGGATTGAAAAATCCCTTAGCCGATTCAAGCCCCAAAGGTCTCCAAATGAATTCCCCACTGCCCATTTTTTGATTATTCAAAAAGCTCAACCCTCAATCCCACTCTCAACACCACGGCACCACCAAATATTCTCACCATTCGATTCCCTTAACCATCATAATTTTTCCTAATCGAAACCATTTTTCATCATTACTAAACCCTTGAATTGAGCTTCTCAACCCCAACAACAACATGTGGAATTTGGTAGATCGAGCAAATATTTGAGTTTTGGTATTTTCTTTCTTTATTTTATTTATGTATAATCTATTTTCTTAGTTCAATGAAAATGGGGATGATTTTATTGGTAACATTTTTTGTTTATTTTAGTCTCTTTTTTTATGTATTTTATTTTATTGCTTGTGATATGTATGTTATTTCACTTGTTGAATGTTGTTTAATTTATTATTAGCTTGTATGTATACTTTGTCATCATGATTTCATATTATCCCTTTTATAATATATTTTCTTGTATATGTACATAATATTTGGCTTCCATGTATATATTTATGTATATTATACGTTTTTATTTAGTATATATTATGTAGCTTTTGTATATGTATACAAGTTTACTGCCAAAACCTATGATAAGCATCTTCTAATATATAATATATATAATATAGTTTTAAATATGTTTTTATATATAGTATAGAATATGTAGTAAATATACTTTTTTACATACTTAGTTTAGGTGATTTAGGCCTTTTATGTTTTTGGGCTTAGGGCTTATTTAATTTAGGTGGGCTTTGGGCTTGTTGGGTTAAGATCCTAAATTAAGGCGAGATTAATTTAATTAATTTAAATCGTGTGCTCATCTCATAGGGGCACGATCTTTAAATTAATTTAGGATTAGTTTTAGAGCTGTAGTTAGACTTAAGGTTCGAATCAGTTTAGTAGATTTAAATTTATCATTGGCTTATTGGGATAAGTGTTAAATTCATTAAATTGATTGAACACCACTTAATTATCTTTTAGGATAAAATTAACTTTGGGATTAGATTGGCATTCAAATTAACACCATGATTAATTAGTTTGATTTGTTTTAAATAGTATCCTTGGCTTATTGGAATACTAGTTTAAAACTGATCGAGTTAATTATCATGTTACAAGATAATCCATAAATTGTTAGAGTTTTCTAGTTTTTTTAGGGTTAATCAATTTAGGGTTAATATCATATTCATCTAGTTACTAATTAGATCATTAATTAAATTTCTATAATTTAGACCTTTTAGGTTAGGGCTTTAGTGGCCCTTTTGTGTGTTTATTTTTAAGTTCTTATTTGACATCCATTTTAATTGTCATTCATGTGACCCCTTTTTATTGCACATTAATTAAATCATAAAAAGGATGTATTTATTAATTATGATATTTGTGTCGTAACAGTCCGAGCTTAAAGGATGTTGACCAAATATTTGAATTAATCCTTACCGTCCCGAGGTAAATGATAATTAAAAGATTGACAAAATCATCACATCGTACTTAAATGTTTGTACCATTCATAAAGGTGACGTACGAAATTCGAACCATAAATTAACACAGCAGTCAGGCTTATTTGATGTCGGTTTAATCTATGGTCTGATGTATCGTCAACCTTATTAATTAAATGTCTAATTAATTTGAACCCACCAATTTGATAAAGCTCGTTTCATTAAGGTCAATTTTCAATTAAGTACACTTAATTAAAATCAATTTAAATTTCAACAATTTCCATCCATTTAAAAGCAACAAATATTTTGGTACCGATTTTCGGGCGTGATGGGTGTGCTAATCCTTCCCCACACATAACCAACTCCTGAACCCTTTCAAATAAATCTTTGGTTTTTATGGTGTCGGCCTACCTTACCCAAGTGGCCGGTGGTGACTCTAAGTTTTTATTGTTTTAAAAAAATTACGATTTTTCAAAAGAAATCCCTTTTAAACCTAGACTCTAAAATGATTTAGGGGATAAATAGTAGCTGACTATTTCCTAAAAAGCCCTGATGATTATTTTTAAAAGAAAGGAAAAAGGTCGCTACAAAATTATGAACGAAGAAACATAAAATTCAGTTGTTATAGGTAATAATCTTTTGTGCAAACCAAACATGTTATAATAAATTTTCATGCCAGTAGTTACTAGTTAGTCAATTCTTATTCTCAATAGGCCAAATCTATATGCAATTAAGAGTGTGGACATTTAGGGCTAGATTAAATTTAGGTTTGTTGGTTTCTGATGGACTTTGAGATCTTGTTGTGGGTGCTTTAGAGAAACATATATAAAGGCAAATGATTCTTCCTATATAGTACAGTGGTCAGTACATAGTGAACTCTGAGAGCAAGAATTTGTACCAAACTTTTGTCGTGTGTTTTGGGAGACACTGTGGAGTTGTGTGAGTAAGACAGTGATAAGTGTTTGACTTGCCATCAGTTGGGAGTCAAACATTGAGTTCCTTAGAGTTGTTTGTGATGCTTCGATATTTCTCGGTGGAAATTAAATAGATGACCATAGATCTTGTAAAGGATTTGTGAGTGCATAGTTTCGATGGGATTTCATTGAGTAATGATATATTTCTTGGTAAGTATCGTTCTCTATTTTCGGCAAGGGCGAGATCCAGATAGAAAGTCTACTTGGATTGATTATGGGTTGGGTTGTATGACACTACGGTGTGTACATGCTACCTTTTGACACGAGATTCAAGGTTTGTGATAGAACCTTATCCATTGGTGGGATTTTATGTGATGACGGATCCTAGTGAGTGTATAGTTGATGTGTTCGTGTGACAGTTTTGTCAAGGCACCATTGTGTTTATTGCATGCCTTCAGTAATGCATCAAACGAGAATGAATTCTTTCTAGAAGAAGTATCAGTTGATATTATGTTTGTACCATTAAAAGACGAGGGTTACTTCTGATAAGTGTTGAGATCAAAGTAGCCCAGCGGGATGTAGTTGATGACCTTGAAGAGTTAGTAAGTTTAAGCATTTTCCTTGCTTTATGGGTATAAATTTCGAGGAGGAAATTTTCTTTAAAGATGGGAGATTTGTAACGATCCAATTTTTGAGTTGATCATCTAGAGCTTGGATTCAGGTTGAATAATTAGTTCAAGTATTAAATTAAAGGAATGGTGATTTATGGTGCGAATATATCGTTATGTTTTGGATGGGGATGTTTTGAATTAAAAGGTGGGAAAGAGAGGGAGAAAATCATTTTTTATTCCCCCTCTCTCCATTTTCACCCTTTTTTTTCTCTTTATTTTTTCTCTTTTTCTTGAATCTTTCAACTCTGATCTACCAAGATTTGATCGTTCGTTGTAGACACCTTCACCGCTATTGTGTTCATCTTATCGAGACAAGTTTTCTAGTACCGGCAGTACCACCATCGGAGTCACCGTCAGAGATTGTGAGATAGAAAAAGTTTTAGGTTGTTGAGTTAGGATGGTTCGAGTGCTCAAAATGAGGAACAAAGACCACCATCGTGTTTACCAGTGTCAAAATAGCTGGTTCAAGCCTTCACCATCATTGTCTTGCCATCAAACACATGTGCCACACTCGCCACTCTTTACACGTGGGTGTGCGACGCTTGCTAGAATCAGGTGCTGATAACGGGGCTAGGTATTGGGCCAGCCGTTTGAGCTAGCCTACTGAGCCGAGCTGTAAGCCCAACGAGTCGACTTGCTTGTGGACCAAGTCGGCCTGCCGAAAAGAGCCGTCAGCCTCTGCCGCCAGCCGACATTGACCGTTGATCGGCGTTAACTTTTTTAGGGGACCCTACCCGAGGGGTTTCTCGATGTTCTAAGTTTGTTTCCCCAAATTTAAACTCGGGAAGCTGTTTTTACACGTTTTATCTCACCTAGAGTAGCTTGATAATGCAATTTTACTTATGGAGTCATGTTTGTTTTATCTGAGGGTTTTGTATACTCGAATGTTGGAATTAAAGAGATGATTGGAGGAGCTTGGATGGGGATTTAACGATTTGGCTTAAGGTTAGTACACATCGAACTCCTAACGCTTCTTGAGCAATATAAATGCGATTGCTTTGTATGTTAGTGTCTACAAAGTAGGTAGATGATTAATAATCATGTTTAAAGACTAGTATATTAAGACCTAATAATTATGAGATGCATGATGATGTTAAAAATGTAATGAAACTCATGGTGACTTTAGAGGTCGTGTAAGATCGTTTGAGATACTCGTATAATTATTTGATGATTGGTTGATAATTGTGATGCCTTGTATGCCAGTTTGAATGGTTTGATGTGAATTAATAGAAATTATATTTAAGAGATAAATACTCTATTAAATGATTATGAAGCTGTAAATTAATATTAATTGATGTGATGCGTTAGTAAAAAACATTAATGACTTTTATAAGCTTTAAAGGTTCAAATAAAGTGTTGTATTATTGTAATTCGAAAAAATGGTACAAACTTGTATGTAGGGTATTAGTATGAGCTTCGGCCGTATCGGTACGCATTTGGGTATCGTATCAGTATAGGTCGACCCGTACCGGTACTTGTGGAAATATAGGATTTCTAGTAAGCTATGTTGGTATCGGTACGCGTGTGAGTACTGGTACATAGGGGTATCGTATTGATACTCGTATTCGAGTACAGGTACTCACTGAACTGAATAATCTAAATGTCAGTTAAAGATGAAAACCGACGTGGAAGATTAATAATTGTTTTATGCCGTAATAAATGATATAGCGTGGATTAATGGAGACAATAAATAAGAATAATTAAATACTTCTCCATAATATATTAACAGCCCGGTAATGTAAAATAAACGATGTGATGACGATTAGAAAAATAGGGAGATATGTAGGATCAGGTTGCTTGTATGTCTAGTAGGCATTTGATTTGGTTGGGCCGGTGATTGATAGGATCTGGATACCCGAGAATTGTATTACAGTACTTGTTCCCTTCTTCACGTGCACTCGATGTCTAGGTGGTCTTGAGTGGTACTCGCTACTCAATGGCTAGGTGTTTTCGAGTAGGAGATATTCACTACCTGACGTCTTAGTGATCTCAAGTATGTAGCATGCACCATTTGATGTCTTTGTGGTCCCAGGTGTGAGGCATGATATGGTATTCAATGTATGGGTGGTCTCGAATACCGTGCAAGGTACTCGATGTCTAAGTGGTCCCGAGTACATGTATGGCTTACTCGATGTCTTAGTGGTTTCAGGCTAAACAGGTTTGACTTTCATTGTTTATGGTTAAAACTTGTGTGCTTTTACCCTGATAGTTTGGTGAGTTCCCGAGTATGATTGGGTCTTATGTGCCATGTATAATGACTTGCTTGATGAATGTATGTGTTTAGGCGACTAGTGGTAGCGCCACATGATGATTATCTTGCCTTATTGCTCGTACTAACTTCCATGCTTATGTTTATGATTAGCATGAAGTATATTAGAGTAGATGTGTACCACTGAGCTTTTGTAAGCTCAATGCTCGGAATCGTTGTTTCCGTGCGTAGGTTGATTGTTGGATCGTGGGACCGAAGAGTACTACCAGCAGGGACGAAGCCAGGATTTGGGGTTGGGGGCAAACTATAAATGTTTGAAAGTGGGGGGCAAATTCATAAATAAACTAAATTTTAATAATATTTAAATATGGGGACAGTAGTGAAAAAAAAATCTTCAAGGGTGGTGGGTGATTGCCCTTCTCCACCCCCACATAGTTCCATCACTTACTATCAGTACGAGATTCCAGCAAGCAATGGTTGCATGAGTACGTCACTTGTATTTAGTGGGTTGTGTATTCATAGGAGCTTACGTGGTCGAGTCTGTAACTCGTATTTTGGAATTGTATTGATCAAGTCAAGTGTTCAAATGTCTTAAATTAATTTGGAGCTCCTTTGTAATAATTTAATCATTTATTTATATGTTCAACTATTTGATGTAAATGTTTTTGGAAAGTACTTTGTTGGGCTAAATGAGTTGAGAAATTTTATGGTAACAGGTTGGGCTTAAGGCCCAAATGTGACATCCGGATTGATGGGGTTATAGTTAGGGTTTAAAGTTTAGAATGTAATATTTTGTTTTTAGGGTTTAGGGTTTAGAATCATGGTGTAGAGTTTAGAGTTTTAGTGTTTAGATATATACATGGACTTCAAAAAGGGCAGATGATTTTTGTTCGTGTGGAACTAGATACATCGGTGTTGGTTTTAATTTTCTCATGTTTCGGTGTAAAGGTGGAACAAAGGTCATCTGTCCCTTTTTGGTGTCTTCATGTATTTCCTGGCACTAAAAAACTAAACCCTACACTCTAACCTAAATTCTAAACTCTAAACCATACACCCTACCCCTTAAACTCAATTTTTTAATGTTAGGGCATAAATAAAAACACTAAAATAATACAAATGATTTCTATTCGTGATGGGTGTAGTGTTGGATACTTAGTTCCTAAGTCGTTAGAGTCGATTATATTTGTATTAATAAATTAATACATTGTTACCGACCGAATATTATCTTAGTTAATACAATTATTGTTATAACATATAAGAAATTAAGAAGATATATGTTTAAATATGTTTAAGAACATAATCAAACAATTTACTCGTACCAAGTCATCGTTCATTTTTCTATATATATATGCATTAAAACCCCATAGATTAGTTCTGTTTTTAAAATAGTCCAAAAGAAAGTACTGACTCTTTTCTTTTTACAAAATAATCAGAAAAAAAAGAACAAGAAATTAAAATGTCCCTTGAACTCGTTCAACAGCTGAGGAGGGGAAATTTGGTGATGAACTGATAATGCATGAACCATGCACGATTTATTCTCCCAGCTGACAGCTTTTGTCTTTGCAAGCTAGCTGTGGAAGTCTTCACATTGTCTGTTTTTTTTAGTATTAAAATTACTTTGTTGATCGCAGTTCACATGTACCTTAAATTTCTAATCGAATCTTCCTTGATTTTTGGGGGATTCCACAGTACACTTTGAATGTTTAAGCAGCCTCGCCCTCACATGGCTGTTAACCTAGAGTATTCTATAGTGGTATATACTTTTATTTTTAATCTCTCGGAGAACGGCATTCTCGAATTTAGTGATCAGTTCAATATCTAATTACAGGCATCAATTACAAAACCAAAGAAATGCAAATTAATTAGATTTCTTTTCCATTTTAATCAAGATGAATAAAGGCTATGAAATGACAAGAACATCAAACGTGAAGAAACAATTGCATTGCATTTCATTCCATTTTTCTTCTTTCCTCTTGACTAATCCAGATAGACTCGTGTCGCACATCTAATTTTGGTGGATGAGTCTCCCAACGTGGATTTTCTGTATACACAAGGCCTCGAATTCCAGACTTGCTTAAGCAATATCAATCTACTTACAACTTGGTTAATGCAATACGCTTATTAATATATCACATGTAGGTGTTATTATTATGTATGATGTCGAAATTGAACAGTTAATATATTTGATTTATTGATACAATATATCAAATAATCTAAAATTCCTTCAATTAGATCATTTAAAACTTAAACCTTTTGTAAACAATATCTAAAGTACGTGGTTAAAACTCTTAGTTGACACTTTCTCCTTTCAGGATGTAGGAGCACATTTCCCCTTCTCTCCCTAAGTAAAAGTTATTTTCCAAAAACTTAAACCTTTTAGATTCAAGGCTTCTTAAATACTTTTTTGATAAAGAAAGAAAAGATCAGCAGCCGAAGCTTCTTAAATATTATAATAACAATAATACAAATTAAACTAAGATTCTATCGATAACTAATACTCCTGTATTTAATTTAAACAAACTTTTTAAAAATTAAAAATTGTAGAATATAAGGTGGGCAATTGGCGGCTACCGTCCTCAAGCTAAGGAGATTCCGTGCTTTTTAGGGAGGGAGTTTGAGAAATAAAAATCTTTTATTTTTCGGTATATTTATTTATGTCTTCACATTAAAAATTAAGTTTAAATTTAAAATTTAAGGTTATAATTTAAGGTTAGAGTTTACAATAATAGTGTTAGGATATATATTTTTTTAAAATTTATAGTTTAAAATTTAAAATTTAAAATTATAATTTAAATTTAAATTTTTTAATATTAAGAGTATAAAAATTTGCACCGGAAAAAGTCAAGATTTTTGGTCGGGAGTTGATTACCTTTTCTTTTTCTTTCTTTTAATGATCACGTTGGAGCCGAGGTCGAGCCACCAGCCACACCCTTTTAAAAACCTTAAATAACCGCACAAGCTTTATTATGCCTACAGTTGTAAAGTGGATGAGCCCCGCAGGCAGCCTTTAAAGAATAAGGCCAAATAAACAGTGGTGTCCAGTGGAAATTGTTAGTGGGCAGGCGCATGCTTGCAAAGAAATCTCTGCCATTTTTTAAAGCATGGCTACTGCAACCTTTGAAGGGTATGAAGGATCGGCAAAATCAATGCGGTTGACAACCAAAGTCCATAGAGAAAGAGCTGAATCTGATCTCGCCTTTTCACTTGTTTTTTTAATAAGTCCGTCGTCCTAGGTTTTTATAACCCTTTTTAGGTTAGGTATAATATATGGAATATGGGAGAATGATTTGTTTATATATACTTAGGTCAATCACTCAAACGGATTAGTGGGAGATAGTTGATGTCTTGATGATAAATTAATATATATTTTTGATGTAAATAAAAGTTACGGTATAAACCGAAGAAACAAATACTTCTACGTTTTATTTATTTTTTAGTAGTATCTGTTTGAAGTTTTGAAGTGCACGAGTGTTGGAGTGTGGGACAGAGTTAATATATACTAATAAGGATTTTTGCAGATGGATGTTTTTAAAACATTAATTAAATTATTATTTATAATATGATTTACATTAAATGGGTAAAATGAGAGGGAGATTATTTTCCATCTTCATATGTAAAAACATATCACTCCAATTTGAAAGAAAACGTTGAGAGAAATTGTGAGAGATATGAATGGGTTAAAATATGGTTTTTAGCTTAATTTTTTTTCCTCTCATTCTTCAACTCTATTAAGTAATGAATGGAAAGAAAATTAACTTTTTTATCCTTCCTACCAAGTACATCAGTGTAAATAAAAAACAATTGTCCATCTTTCCATATTTCTTTGCCTCTAATTTTTCATCCTTCCGATTTTCTTTACATTGTACCGAGCAAGCCTTAATTTATAATTTATAATCTCAATGGCAGTACCCTCCAACTGGTGTGGAAGTGGAAGGTCTCATGCACAATTGCACATGGCCTATGTCTCTCACAATTTTCAATAGTATACTGCAACTTGCACGAGCAAAAAGGCTTTAAATACCACAGTTGTAATGAAATCCCTTGAACCAGCTTGCTCATACATCTCTAAGGTTGTTCTTTCCTTTGCATAAAAAAAATGGCAAGTTTTAGGGTAAAAAATGCTTGTATCCTCTTCCTTGTTTTGATAATCTGTCAGGAGATATTTGTTGAAGGCAGGCATTTAAGGAGTAAGACATCGTGCAAGAAATGCTCAAGGCAACGACATGACAACACTACTTTTAAGGTACCGGAGAAAGGAAATCATGGCATCGGTTCAGGTCAAATTTCCGACCAACAGCACCGGGGCATAGTCCTGGTGCGGGTCACTCCGTTCAAACTTGAGATTTTTTGCACACCCTCAGTCACCCAACAATGCCTATTCTATTGGCTGAGTCGAGTGTTAGTTGGTTGACTGAAAATGGGTTATTCTTCCTTCTTTAAAAACCCACAAATTTTATTCATCAAAAGATTTATTGTATCGACGCTTTCTTTTAATGTAATTAATTAGTATTTTCTATGTTTTGTTTCGTTGAAGAGTTGAACTTGATTAATGAATTAATGATGCATACCGGACAATTAATTAGTAATAAGGGATGCATGAGTTTCGTGTATAACATAATACTTTATTTCTTTTTAAAATATATTGGATTGTATTCAAAGCGGAAGGATTACAAATAAATCACACCACAAACATTGAAAATCCTATGCTTAAAAATCAATACAATCAAAATTTAAGGGTGTGAAAGACATTAAAATATCAAACTTATCACTTTCAGACAGACTTGAACAATTTTTTGAATAAAATCTAGCAAACAACTACTTTGACCAGAGTGCACTAAGAAAGAAGCAAATTCTTTCGCTACTTGTTCTTGGCGTATCGGCAAAACCGCAAAAGGAAATAAAAAACATCATAGACCACCGATCTTCGCTGCTATAAACGCTCGATTGATATTCGTCATACGAACGCTAAAGCAAGCAAAACTGTCACGAAGACAGACTAAAACAGCCATAAAAGCAGACGAATGAATTGTCATAAAAGTAGACGAAAAAATTGCAAAAAAACATATATGATATGAATTTGCCAAAGCAAATAAAAAACAACAAAATAAACTTAAAAATTTAAAAAGAGTATTCATCAACAAGAATGAATATTTATTTATTTACAAACAAAAGCACATTAAACGACTAAAGTCGCCGCCTCCAGCGAGGAAAAAATTCTCGAAATGCTTTTTAAAAACTGCTAAATATTACTGCAGAGTAAGAAAATGGAGAAAGTCATAATACTTTATTTCTAACTGAAAAATACAGGAGCACTTCCAAAATAAATACAAATAATTTTACGTTAGACTAATATGAATATAAACGACGACGATCCATAATCTAAGAAATTGAGGAAAGTGCAAGAATAATCTAATTGCAAAAGATGATGGAAAATAGTTGCATGTCCAAATGGCCGTTGAAATATGCAGTTGGGGGCGAGGCAAAATGGCCCAATTCACATTAAATTTTGTATTCAAATCTCCTCCTTTTCTCATATTTATATAGAAACAAATCAGTTTTTACTACATATCATTAAAAGTGTTTTTTTATTTGAAGTATTTTGTCATAAATTGATGTGAAAAGGTTACCCTTCTTTTTGTATATAATGTTTGAAAGTTAAAAACATGTTAATTTATGTTAGAAACAATTTATTATCATTCTGAGCATTGAATGATGTAGACAATGCAGGATAGGGTTTTGTTTGGAGCCAGAAAACAGAGCAAACATTAGGACAAACCAAACTGTAGTTATGCGGGAATTTCCGGGGACCATCTTCTGTCAAAAGTTCCATTCTCTGACTCTCTTATGTAATGTGTCTGGGACAGCAGATGATATTTCTGTTTTGTTTTTCATTCCAGTCTGTGTGACTGTGACTGTGACTGTGAGCAGGTTCTGCCTTTGTGCATGGGGTGGTCCAGTTTTGTAGGGATGTTTATATATTTGTGTTTTTTTTCTTTATTTAACATTATATTTTATTGCGTCTAATGTTATGGAGTCCATCCCCCATGTGTTTGGACTTTGGATAGCCCATCGGCAAAGGCAACCCCGTGATCTCCTTGTCCCACCAATTTCCACCTCCCAGTTAAAAGACCCGAAATTCCGAAAAGCAAAAATAAAAATTGTGTGAAACAACTAAAACGACACGTTGTGCTTATTTAAGAGAACTTGTGGGGTCCACATTCTTATTTTGCTCTACCAGTTGATTTACAAACTTTGTTTAGTGTTTTAGGTGTGTTGTTTTACCTGTTTTATCTAGCGGCAGAACTGAAAATTTATTTAAGATGTGTACTTTTTTAATGGTGGTTAATTATTTATAATAAAAAAATAATCATTTTATTTGTAAAATAATATAATTGTATTTATAAAAGAAGCATCATTTATATATATTTTTTATTTTTATATACAAATTATGTGTAGAGGTATGGCTAACATAAAAGAGTAAATAGAGGACACATAAATTTGTTTAGTCAATTTGAATCAAAATCTTATATTTGCAGTTTGTTTAAAGAGATTTACTATATATTTTTAGTGCAAAAGACGTTTCAACCTCTTATATCCTTCTTAATTACAGACACTCTCTCATACGAGAAATTATATTAAAGTTCCTTCCCACCACGTCATTTATGAGACCAACCAATTGAATGTATATATTTCATTAATTTCTTCTCTCTTATTTTTTTATCAATATAATCTTTTTACCAAGTAAAGGTTTTCTTGGTAAAAATGGTTTTTAAATTTAGTTTATAGTAAATATGAGTAAATATTCACTTGGTAAAAAGATGAGACGAAAAAATTAATGAAATAAATGCATTTGATTGGTTGGTTCCATGAATAACGTGGTAGAAATGACTCGTGATATAATTTCTCCACTCCATGGAATATTTAATCTACACAATGATAAAATCATGGGTGAGTCTACATTAGCATTTGAGGAGTAAATTAATCCTATTTAATTTGTTGGGTACCAGGTTTTTAATGAGTTAATATAATTTTTTATAAAAAAAATTAAAATTGATCTCACTTAATTTGTTATAATAATGAGTCAACAATAATACTATAACAGTATAAAAATCTTTCATTTTTTTATACTTCCCACTAACCTAACTATATAAAAATTTTATCTTCGCCATTGTGTATTTTTACCCTATCATTTTTAATGTCATGTGAATGACGGTGAAAACACTTTTTAACCCTAGATCGTCTAACTTTCTATAAATGGGAGAGTTTATATTATAAATAAGTAAATAAAGTATATCACTTTTCTCATTTAAATAATTTAAGTATTTTTTAATAAAATAATTATTTAAAATATATTTTTTTGTTATAATAAGTATATGTAGTATTTTTCTAATCAATGTTATCTGTGCTTTTTAAGAACTTATTTTGATAAAAAGAATATACTTTAAATACCTATTTAGGCTAAAAAGTATACTTTAAACATTCATTTTGACCAAAAAAACACTATAAGTACTTAAATGAAAATGTGATATATTTTATGTCTTTATTTTTCGATATAAGCCAAGTTAGAGTTTCATGATAGTTTGAAACACCAATTGTGGAGAAATTATCACATGGTCTCGGCTCACCACGTCATCTGTGGTCCTCATCCAATAAAAATCAGCCAATTAATTTTTATTTTTCATGTCATTTTTTTCCTAATTAATTTTTATGTAACCATCCACTCTTTATTTGCATGACAAACAAAGTGAAGATTCATCTTTGAAAAAAATGACATAAAAAATAAAAAAACTAATTGATTATTTTTAGTGGATGAGACCACGGGTGACATAGTAAGCCAGGACCGTATAATATTTTTTTCCCAATTGTGTGTTTCTCATATCCACGTACTACAAAAAGTGATATTAAAAAGTGTTGGAAGATACTTAAGATCCAATTCTTTACTGGCCTCACAACCAAATAAGTGTTTTCCTAAAAAATAATAACTAAATTTAATACTTTTAAACATGATACAAATGTATTATTAGAAATACGATATAATATAAGATTTACGAAACATAATACAGATAATTAAAATTGTTGATACGTCAAAACTTACATAGAATCACATAAATAAGATACGAATAAACAAACTAACACTTAAAAAGTCAACAATCTCTAAAATAAATGGTTAAAATTTTCAATTGATATCCTCGTTTCGTTAAGTTGTGAGTTCAAAACCTAATAAGAAAAAAGTTTCTATTTCTCTAACATAAAAATTGTTAAATAAAAAGTAGCACCTGAAAAGCCTGTTTGTTCTTCCAATGGATGGTCTCATTTGGAGAGATAAAACCTTGTCTTTTTGCATGTGGATCTGCTAACGCCCTTTGTTTTTCATAGGCTTTGGATCAAACTTCAGCATTTGTTCCCACTTTTTCTACTTTCAACCTCATTCACCCTTACCCAAATACCAAATTAATTATGTTGGGAAGGCTTATGATATCTAGATTTTTTTATATAATAGTATTTTAAGTCTTTTTTAGCTTAAATATTAGTTATATGAGATTTTTATCCTTCTCAATTTTTAGAATCAAATATTTAATAGACTATTAGTTTTTAGGTAATTATTTCATACATTGGTGGTGGAAACAAAAAAGATTATACAAGAGCTTTAATTTTAGGGTTTATGGAGTTAATTTAGGGTTTAGGAGATTAAAATTTAAAGGTTGTGATTAGAATTTAGGGGTTTATAAGTTAAAACCTAAATCTCTAACTATAGTACCATAAAATCTAAACCTTGAGCTCTAAACCCTAAAGTCTAATCACAACCCTTAATTTCTAAACCCTAAATTAAATACATAAACATTAAAACTAAGGCGCTTGTACTACCATCAATGTATTAAATATAAATCATTATTCTTTTATTATAAAACAATTTAACCCCATTAAATATTTAATTCTAACCATAGCCTTTCCTCCACCCAAAATTCCAAAGTGGCTCTCACCTTATTCACCATCTTCGGAACCACCCGCAATGAAAGAAGTCATATTAAATGAAGTGGTGATTTGAGAATATTTGGACCATACCATCTCTTGCGTTATTAAAAGGCTTGCCTTTATTAGTTTTAGACTTTATTTATGTTTAAGGTTATGGATCTTTGGGGACTAAATTACTAAAAAATTGGTTTGGACCTTAAGATTTGTAAGGTATACCAATCTATTAACTTGTGCACTTAAAATTATTGGTGACCAATCTTAGACACATTTATTTGTTAAGAAATTAACATTTCATCTAATTTCTAATAGCTTAAGCTCCAATCTTATTTATTTCTTCAATTAATTATCGTATGCCCAACACAAAATACACTTTATATTTGTATTTATATTATTTTTTAACGTTTTATTATATTTTATTTAGGTTTATAATAATTTAATATAATATTTATATTGAGTGTCTAAAACTAGAATTACTAGATATTGGATTGGTGCGTGAATGGCTGTGCTTGAAAGCACATGACCACTCACCTGCTTCTGCTACTAAAAACAATCATTCATTCAATTTAATCCATGCATCATTTGTACACAATGACTAATCATTTGTTTAATATATAATTTTTATATAATTAATCCATGTAAAATCAAGGTATGTACACAATAACATTAAATATAATATGATTACACAATGTTAATATCATGTATTAACGAGCAAGCAAATTTGGTCGGTTAACTAAGTTATTTATCTTTTTTTTTATATTCTCTTATATCATGAGTTCTAGACTCATTAGAATTAAATTTAGTATATATCATGCATTAACGTTCAAGTGTGACAATTAATTTCTATATTAATATACAATTTTCCAAGTAAACGATTAAGCACTTGATAAGTAATGTCTAAATTTTGGTTTTTTCTTTCTTTTTACATAAATAAAATATTATTTATTATATAGCAAATTAGATTATTGAAAAACGTAATAAAACATTCAAATTAAATATCAAATGGATGAATTGTAATGTGGTTTAAATATCAATGTCGAAGTAACCCAAAAGCAAAGGACCTCCGCATCAGTTTGAAACAGGTTCCCTTCATCTTTAATTGCCACGTTGTGTTGCTTAGTTACAAAGCCAATTTATTTATGGCTTTATATAAAAAAAAAGTATATCAACTACACATTGTTTAAATTATTTTTTGATAAAAATATATCTAAATAATTAATTGTTATTAAAAAAATTTATTGACCAATCAAAACATGACACTTGACATGTTATTTTTATTTTTTATTTTTTAAGTAAAAAAATTACCCCAAATTTTTAATTTTTCAAAAAATTCCAGAGTTCCCCAAATTTGACATACAAGTCTTCAAATCCCTAAAATATCTCAAACCCAAACATCCAAATTACCGCAACTTTTGATACTGATCGTTGCCCCTAAGCTTACCCTTTCGGCCGCCGAACCAGCCAATCATTTTCAAAATGTGTCGTCGCCAAAAGTGACAAATGGCGTGTCAACCGAACGTCAAACGTAAAATTGATGTTCGGTTGGCACATCATTCGTCATTTTCGGCAACAACATATTGGGACAAATGACCAGTTAGATATGACGATCGAAGGGGTGGGATAAGGGATGACGGAAGCAACGATGATTTAGGGTTTAGTATATTTTAAGGATTTAGAGACTGTTTTTTGTGAATTTTAGGAAATTTCGAGATTTTCTAAAAAAATAAAAATTTTAAGTTTTTTTTCAAAAAAATATTATTATGTGTCAAACATTGATTGGATAACATATTTTTTAAAATAGCCTTTAACAATCAGACAACTAAAATTATAATAATGTAAACGTTAGACACTTTTTTATCAAAAATAATTTAAACACCTAAAATTAACAAGATATATAGTTTAAGCACTTGTTTGTATATTAAGTATTTACTTATTATAGTGGATAAATGAAACAATTATAAAATAATAATTATTTGATTCATCATGATGCATCTTTTAACTTTAGATATGAGTTAGGAAAGCATTTACTTGTTTTTTAGCTAAAGAATTATATACGGGTCTAATACTTAAAAACATTAATTCTCAATTTAACACTCATTTCTAGAATTCATTTAGATGGTATGACAAGTTCCGTAAAATATTATTTTAATAGAACTTATCATCTTGAAATGATGAATTTCGTAAAATATTATTTTACAATAATTTTGGGTGTCAGAATTGAATGAATTTTATAAAAAAATCATTAAAAATTAAAAAACTCTTAGAACTCATCATACCAGTATGACGAGTTCTATAAAACTTACTAAAAAAACTAAAAACCCAAAGAACTCGCGATATTAGCTATGCGAGTTTAAAAAATGAAGGTCAAAACAAAAAATTAATGTTTTTAATGTCAAATCCATAATTATTATTATTAAAAAATTGAATATTTGCGTAAAAGTGCCTCTATTTGGATCAGGGTAGTTCTATATTACAACATCCTAATTTAAAGATAAAAAATGACAAGTCTCGAAATTTTTCCAAACAATCTAAAATGTTATATATTTTTTATAACATTTTAGATTAATTTTTCGTAATTTTTTTTTTAAGTTTAGAATCTTAAAAACAAGTTAATAAAGGAGTGATCAAATATGTTTAATGTGTAAAGTTGAGTGAGTAAATTATACGATTTAAAAATTGAGTTACCACAGTAAGTCTGCAAGCAAATTAGATGGTGATTTATGTAATTTAATAATACAAAGCTTTGATTCCCTTTTTCCTGTATATAAATAAACAAAAACTTGCAATGTAAAAAAACCATGTACATGCAGCCATTAGTGTTTCTCCCGGTCGCTTTACTTTCAAGTTTTTCCCGCTCTGCAACTTAGAAATAAACAAAGGGTATTCAAAGAAATTCCTTTTCTTTACCATTTTATTTAGTTTCAGAGAAATTTCAATGGCTATTGCTTTGTTTTCTCACTTTTTCTTCTCTCTTTCTTTTGCTCACATTGCATTTTTCAGGTGATGGAAATATTATTATTATTATTATTATTATTAGTAGTAGTAGTAGTAGTAAAAGTGTAGATATTGTTGGGTTGTTTCATTTTTGGATTTTGATTCTTTAAATCCAAAGGAAAAGGAAAAACAAAAAGAGAAGATGAATACAAGAGCCCGCACCGCTCTTCAGTCCATGAAAGCTCCTTTAAATCATGACAGAAACAACAATAAAGTAAATTCTCTCTTCCCTTTTCCCTCTTTTTTACCTTTAATTTGATTTTACAAGGTCTGGGTTTTTGTTAATTGTTGGTTTGAATGTCCAAAGACTGATTATTTGGGGATTAAAAGTTGAAACTTTGAAGAAAATTTGGTTTCAACATTTTTGAATTGTTTTTAATTTGATATATACCATTGCTTGTGCCATAAAAAGAGAAGCAGGGAAGCACTTTTGATCCAAAAATCTGAAGTGTGATATTACACTTGTCTCAAGAAAGGAATAGTGTCTTCTTCAAGCTTCTTTCTTTCATTTATTTCTTTGTATAAATCTTTTTTCTTCACTGAAATTTACCATTTTTTCTTTGCATTTGGATTATACAAAGAAGGAGAAGATGGAGAAGGGTCAGGGGAGTAGAACACTTGGTGCCATCAAAGCAGTGACAAATAGGAGAAGATCAAATAGGGAAAGGAAAATAGCCTTATTACAAGATGTAACCAAATATTATACACTGTTTTAGTCTATTCAATTGATTTTCTCTTAGTTTTTTCTTACATTTTCTAAACAAATTTGAGATGTTATTGGTATGATTTTCAGGTTGATAAGCTAAAGAGGAAGCTTAGACATGAAGAGAATGTGCATAGAGCTTTGGAGAGAGCTTTTACTAGACCTTTAGGGGCACTTCCTAGGCTTCCTCCTTACCTACCTCCATATGTAAGTATAATTTAACTGCATGCTACATTTGAGGAAGAAAAGTTCGGTTTCGAGAGTGAATTGTTTTTCTTTTCTGAGGGGTTTTCAGACACTAGAGTTACTTGCTGAGGTAGCTGTTTTGGAAGAGGAAGTTGTTTGGCTTGAAGAGCAAGTAGTGAGTTTTAGGCAAGGCCTCTATCAAGAGGCTGTCTATGCATCTTCCAAGAGGAATGTGGAGGATTCGAATGAATTCACCGTCAAGCAGTCTCCAGCTCGAAGTACTAAACACCAGCGCTCAAAGTCTTTGTCCGTAAACAAGATGAGTCCGATACCAACCCTTTCCAGGACTCAACCATCTCTTTCCAGAAGTGTTTCAAGCAGAAAGCTATTGCTTCCGGATACTATTCATGATCGATTCGGACAGTGCTTTAACAGGCCGACAAATGGGAGACAAGGTTCCACAAAATCCAAGTCTGCTTCTGGAGATGTCAGAGGAAAAGAAAACCAATCATTTGCCAATGCTTTGAAGGATAAACAATCCCCGGATAAGAAAGTTTCCAACATTGCAACTCCAGTAAAGAGACCTCCAACCAAGCTTGAATCAGCGGACAAATGTTTGGATCCTCTTAAGGTGCAGAAATGTACTGATTTCAGGCTAAAAGAAGAGTTGTTCTTCATTTCATTGCGTTTTTATTAATTGTGAGATTTTTTTACTGTCCAGCTAGATAGTAGATTGGCAAACCAAGAAAGTGCACAAGGAAGCCCTTCTAGTTCTTCAGATGATAAAATGTCAGAAGCTGATTTTACACCAAACAAAATATCTGAGGAAATTGTAAGGGTCTTGTTTAGCATTCTTGCAAGGTTGAGCACCTCAAAAGATAAGGCCGTAGAATCCAGGATTTTACCTACAGAAAGTGAATTCCAAGACCCTTATGGTATCTGTTCAGATTTGAAAATTAGAGATATTGGCCCCTATAAACATCTTTGCGCAATTGAAGCGAAAACAATTGACCTAAACCAGAGTACAAATGCATTGTTTCTAATCCACAAACTAAAGTAAAGTCTTGGGTTGGTTTCTCTTGTATAATATGTTAACTGTGACATTTCTACTCAGCCTATCTATGTGATTATGGTTTCAGGTTTCTACTCGGGAAGCTAGCCTCTGTCAACTTAGATGGTCTCAGCCACCAGCAGAAGCTTGCATTTTGGATAAACACTTGTAATTCCTGTATGATGAATGTAAGAATGTTTATTTTGATTAAGATTCTAGTACATTCCGGGATCAAGATAAGTTTGTCTATCTAAATATGCAAAAAGCAAGAGCATAACTCCTTTGCAATATGTCTGTTAGGCGATTTTGGAGCATGGGGTTCCTGAGTCTCCTGAAACAGTTGTAGAACTAATGCAAAAGGTATGTTTCATATTGTGTTCCATTTAGATAATGGTTGCTATTTTGAGTTATTGTTGACAACAGCTTTTGGACACTTCGACTTAAAGTTTGTCTATGTTTATGGTGCCCCAGGCTACAATTGTTGTGGGAGGACACTTAGTAAATGCAATAACAATTGAGCATTTTATATTAAGACTGCCTTTCCATTTGAAATTTGTAAGTATAAAACATTGTTCTTCTTTCTTGTATATTTACTTCTGCAGGGGAGAGGATTGAATTCATCCATAAATTTTTTGCTTTAAAAAAATTGATCTTGCTAACTGGAAATTTATCCCTTTTTTCTCTTTCTATTAAAGACCTGTCCCAAAGCAGCAAAAAATGATGAGGTGAAAGCACGCTATATGTTTGCTCTCAAGTGGTCCGAACCCTTGGTTACATTTGCTCTTGCATGTGGAAGCTGGTCATCTCCTGCTGTAAGTTTGCTTTGGAATCGATCTCCTTTCGTAGATAGTCGGAAACATTCATAGTTAATTAACCCTCTATGCAAATGAATATAATTTCGGGTTCGTTCCTTAAGTTCTGAAATGCCGGTTTTGGTAATGAAGGTGAGAGTATACACGGCGGCTCGTGTTGAAGAAGAGTTGGAAACAGCAAAGAGAGACTACCTGCAGGCAGCAGTGGGGATGTCGAGAACAAATAAGTTAACGATTCCAAAGCTTTTGGATTGGTATATGCTCGACTTTGCAAAGGATTTGGAATCGTTGCTGGATTGGGTTTGTCTGCAGCTGCCGAATGAAGTGAGGAAAGAAGCAGTGAAATGCTTGGAGAGAAAAGGGAAAGAGCCCCTATCACAGCTTGTGCAACTAATGCCTTAATATTAGTACTTAGACACTGTTAAAGTACATATGTAATCTAGCATCTGTAAAAAAAATGGAAGGAGAATATCTTGTTTACTTGACAAATGTTTATGGGTTTTAGTGATTGGTTCATTGGGTTTTAAACTTACAACATCGTCATCCTTTGTGGGTTTTTTTTCTTCTTCAAAATAATGACCTTGGAAAATATTTATCAAAGATGTTTCTCTTTTCATATATATACGGGAGAGGACCTTACCCTAATGAGTTATGGATGAAGTGGGGAGGGGAGTTAACAATGAAAGTAGGCTAACTGGTCTGTGTGGGACATTTAAACCGATTTCAACGCCTGCAAATGATAAATTCACGTGGACCTCCACATATTCAATGTCAAGGATGAATTAACACTAAAATTTAAAAATATATATATAATTTATTAAAAATAAATTTATTGAAGAAAAAAAAAAAGAGGGCCTTTCTTCATATGGGATGCATGTTTTTATAGTGAACTGATTAGACAGAGAATATGGGCCAACAAGACAGCAGGTAATGTATGTGAAACTTGATTTAGTCAACTAAACAGTCATTTATTCCATTGGTTGTTTCCTGCCGCGAACCATATGGCTTTTAGCTTAGGAACCACCAATCAAAGGCATGAAAAATGGCATATCTGAAAATTATTGGCAACTGGGATTTTTCGTTTATAAGGTCATTTAGTTCCTAACTAATGAAAATATCACTGAAAATTACATATATTACAATAGATTATGCTCCCAAGTCGCACAACAAATGAGGCCGATATGAAGAAACTCCGACTCGGAAAATAAGAATCATATACAAACAAATGAAGAGAAAAATTATAGATATACCTGGCGGCCCCTGCAAGATTCTCAATGGTGATGGAACTCGACTTTCAAAAGAAAGATCAGAGTCCGAGACATCTGGCTATAGGAGAAAAACAGCCCGACATCAAGGATGGGCTTCCAGGAAAGTCTGATGGATTATAGAAATGACATATATGATCTCAGCCAAATGGAGAAGGAACAGGGCCAGCTCCTCCAAGCGCATCTGATCTTTTAATACTTCCCATACCACAGATGATGCATCCAGGAGATGAGAGCGCGGAAAATTTGGCCCCACAAAGATCACAGACATCGTATCCGATAGTAGACAGACGGCTGAGAGTGGCAGAACAGAACTGAGAAGGATCCTCCAGTGGATCAATGGATTTGTTGGTTAATCCCCTCTGGACACAAATGTCAATCAGGCTCCTCAATTCCTCTTGCTTACCGGGAGGTGCCTTGGACAGGAGAAGTTCAAGCATCTGCTTCGCATAAGCATAGTTCTGAACATCCATATTTCGTTTTATGGCAGTGCGGATGCAATTTATTCGGTGCTTTGCCTGTAGAGGCAAAGAACCTAGATGTCTAGATAGTCTAGCCATCTCATCTTTTGCACTGAGTGCTCTTGGGCCTTGAACTTTCTGCAATCTCAGAATTTCCTGCAGGAGAACCAAAGCAATAAATATTGTCATGAAAAACAAATTTATGTTTCCAACTATAGCATAAAGGTCGAGACTTGGGACAATTAAATGGGCATAAAGTAAATGCTATTAGTAAGCTTAGCCTATCCGCCACAACCCTTTAGATACTAACTTCAGAATTTATGAATCGACAGTCTCATAATTAGCATAAACTACTCAGCTTGTAAAAGATCAAAACTGAATTATACGTCCTGAATAATGGTCCATGTACCCAGACTAAGTACATTCTTGTTCCGTAGATATCACAGATAAGTTCATTATATGATCTCTAGCACCATGAATGCATACAAAGACTATTAGTGACACTGATGAGACACTAAAAACAATCAAATCTAAAAGACAAAAATACTTGTTATTTTTCCTCAGATGCCTGACTCAAGTTCTAATTCATTTGGTGCCCGGAAATCAATGACGTACCTGAAGAAGGGTTACAGCTATCTTGTATTGAGCACAGATAGTAGCTTGAGCTTTAATATCAGCTCCACGAGAGTTATCCATAGCCAGTGCCAGAAAAGCTTCATCAAAACAGGATAATGAATCTGGGAGTTGATTCTGCTCAAGGTGAGCAAGTCCAGTCTTAAAACATATGGAAGCTGCTGCCCCACGTGGAACCTATCAAGAGAGAAAATGTGGTAAATAGAAGAATAAAGGAAGCTATTAATAAACAAATCTCTAGAGAATGACAGCAGTAAGCTGCCAAGTCGCAAGGTTAGATTATTGGTACAAAACCAAATCAGTTAAAAGAACCTTTTTCAAAATGCTGTTAGGAATTATTTCTTTTCCCATGGCAATAAAGCAACTTGAAGTTATTAGGCACAGATAGCTATGTCTATCAAGCACAAAATGCAAGTGCATCCCACAATCAGGAATGAAAAGGAACAGAGAAAAAATAACATATTGTACATATTCACCTGTCCAGGGCGCACAGATGCTGGAGCAGGTTCAGAGGAAGTAGGTTTTCCAGAATCTGCAGAGTTTGGAACTCCAAGAGCACTAAGGTCAAGAGACTGTGTTGATAGCAGCATCTGAGATGGCTGAACTTGAGGCTGTGGCATGCCAGCAGGTGCATCGGTGTATTGAGGAGGAACACCACCACCAGGAAGTGCAAAAGACTCGGGAGGAATTGGTTGTTCAGCAGACTGAGGTGGAACCCCACCACCAGGGATACCAATATCAGCTGAAGGCGCATTTACATGATCAGGTGGTACCTTTCCACCAACTTCAACCTTTTGAGAAGTTTGTTCCAACTTTGAAAGATAAGTTCCAGGAGGAGGCAAAGAAGCTGCAACCTGGAGGGATGGTATTGTGTTCTGGAAAAAGTCTTCTGGTATAGGCCCAGCAGCAGTCCCCACACCTTTGGTTGCTGGAGCTGATTGTGATGCCAATGCAGGTTGTACCCATGAGTCGGTGCCAAAGAGATCTCCAGCGGCAGACACTGTAGGATTAGTCACAGAAGCACTGGTAGCAGGATAAGGATGCTGTAGACTATGACCAAGATCCTGAGAAATGCCAGTCAATGATTTTGTCCTGGCTTTAGGTAGGCCCAAGCCATCACCAAGTCGCTTGGTTGCTTCTTTAATCTTATTGACATCCACAGTGCCCGAAGTTGGCTTGTCGCGTATCCTGATCTGCAGCTTCTTAGTTTTTGATACTCCTTCCTCATCACTGCTGCTACCATCAGCTGTGCCATACATTGTTTTCTTAAATTCTTCTGCAGCTTTAGCCTGTTCATCAGCAGCAGTGGAACTTTGATTTGGTTTGATTAAAGTTTCCAGACCCATCAATGAACCAGCCTTGGTTTCTACAGGTTGAGCCATAGAAGTATGTACCCCATTTGGCTTACTGTCACCTACTGCAGGAAGAACCAAACTACCTTCCTTTACTTGAACAATGTTCCCTCTTCCTTTGATTGACCCAAGGTAAACACCAATATGATCTGTGATAATTGATGGAATGGCGCCATCATCATTTTTCATGTATGGCATAACTTCTGCAGCAAGCTCCCATTGAGGTATACTCTTCAAGTTCGTAGGGGTCTTAATTTCCCAGTTTCCACCACCCCATTCATGTCCCTTAGGGACCATACTTTCAGCAGCAAAGTTGGCAAAAATTCCTTGTGTCCAACCGCTTGAGCGGATTCGTAAAATCCTTTCACAATATCGCCTCAATTCAGAATCAGCACCTTCTTCCTCAAGCCTCTGAGCAAGACGCCGCATTGCACTGGGGTTGAGGTGGCATAGAAACAGGTCTAGCATGCTTTCATAGTCTGCTATGACTTCAAAAGTTTCCTTTGCACTGTCAAACTGACCATACCTGCAGTTCAAAATTTGTGTCTCTTCAAAGCGAAAAATGGCACCATATAATGACAATGCAGTTTTAAGGCTCAACAATGTTAATGGTTATAAGATCAGAAGATTCCTATGTAATGCTATTAATGAAGTTACATGATATCATAATGATAATTCTAAATCAGATGCTTAAACTAAAATGCATGACGTTATTTTATATGTTTTGAACCTTTGGGAAAGAACTTAAAGGGCACAGGTAACTTTAAGAACTAAGATAAAGATCCAATAGGCACTAGAGGTATACATAATACAAACATAGTGAAAACTGCAGTCATATATCACAATATTATACAAAAGGAAGATTTGTATGATTACTGACATACTGCTAACAATCAGAAGATTAACCTGAACTGTGAACCAGAGAACAGCACACGAATATTGAGCATGATATATTACGAATTCAATCTTCTGAAAAGTAACCAACATATTCATAAAGAGTCTGCTATCTACTCAACCATTGAAAAATAAGATTATTGACTAGTTCGTTAAAATCATTTACAAAACCAAGAATCACAGCAGTGACATAGATTAAAGTCGATGGCTGTGATTACTTACCTTATGCAGGCATATCCCAATTCGCGGAAACGGTGGAACAAATGAGAGGATGGTGGACATTTTGGATAATCTCTAGAACGCACAAACTCATCCTTCAGTACAGATAAAGCAGTAGCAAAACGAAGTGCTTTGATTGCATACTGTCCCCGCAGCACCTAAGTTTGTTTTATAGCAAGTTCAGAACCAAAAGTAAAAGGGTAATGCAATGTAAACATAAAACATAATTGTTGATCTACCTGAGTGAACTGTGGACCTGCTTGGGATAATGATACTGCAAGATCACCACAAACAGGAGGACCTCTAGCTAGAATATCAAGAGATCGGGGAGTGATACGTAAGCTGTCAAACCTTATAAAAGGTAAAATATATAGAAGTCAGATGCCACGTTTCATGCACTAATCCACTTTGCTATAGCTAATGAAAGAAAAAAACAATAAAAATGCTACATTTTACCCATAAAAATGAGCAAGACTTCAATCATCTTTGTAACATTAGGCAAAAAAAAACATGAAAAATACACAAAGGGATAGTAAAACCTTGATGTTATTTGGTATAGTATTTCAGAAAGGTCAAGCTTCTGCTCAAAGTTTTGTTGCATGGTAGCAAAGCCAATAAGAAGAGGTTCAAGAAGCCCGACAAGGCAGCTCTTAATCTCAACCCCCTTCTTTTGTCTAGGATTTATATCTGTCGGGTTAGCTAGCAACAACCGATCATTTAGAGCCCCAATCAGAGCTGTAGAATAGAAGATCATCTGAGTAACTCCACAATATAATATGCAGTGGAAAGTTGCATTTGATACAAGACAATGGTGTAAAAATAAATTGGGAACAAGAATACAAACCTGCATTTGGCATGGTTACAGAGAGTAAAGTCCTCACTTTCCCATCCCATCCTAAAATACAAACTGCAGTTGCAGTAGAAAAAAGAAATGCGGGTCCAACCCATAAAAGGGATCTAAAGTGCTCATGAGTTAAAGTAATACAAATTTATTCATCTTCACTAGACACATGCATATATTAGTACAAGGATGCATGCAAATGTATACAAGACGAACCATGTATTGTTGATAAAAAAAACTTTCTTTCCTTTAACACAGAAAGGAGGTTGAATTTAATTGGTCTCATCCTGAAAAATATATTTAGCTTGGGCAAAACAAGAGTGTAAATCCATGGGGAACAAGGTACAAAGGAGCAAAACAAAGATGAGAAAATAATACAAAACAAAACGAACAAAAAATGCTAAAGATTACAGAGCTATCAGCAATCACAGCTAGTGGAAGCATGTATTGTTCCGATGGGAGTCAAATAAGGACACTGATTCATGAAATTGACTCTCTGTTAGTACAAGAAGGGAAAAAAGAGTCAGTTGCTATCAGGTAGAACAACAAAAGGCCTAGAACATGCATATACTTCTACAAGCATCCATGGACATAGTTACTTTTTACACAAGCATGTGAAATCGTGCATGCATGTATGTATTTTATGCCAAGATTTATGCTGCATTAGGTATTTAGGATATTGAAGGATTTCCTTTGTCAAATTTCAAGGAACTGCTTGCAAGTACATCAAGGTCTGCTGAAACCATAAGCACTCTGTGGGTAGTTGATACTCCTGCAACATAACCTCTTGCAGTTTCCTGCCAATGCACCTGCAGATATTGGAAAACAGCGCAGTTAAAAATCCAAACCCAGAAAACGCAGTCAAACTAGATAGACAACACATAACCTATGCACAGACATAAAGGTATAAATAGATAAAAGTATAATAGATACATGTAGCTTGTGTAATTGCATATATGTATGTATTCAGTTCCAAGAAACTAATGTAATTCCTTTTGCACAGAAATTGTGAGTTAATACGTGTATCTAACTCTATCATAACTATGTAGTTTAGTTATAATCTAACTCTATCATAACTATGTAGTTTAGTTATAATCTAACTCTATCATTGTAAAGGATAAAAGTTCAATCCTAATAGGTTAACTACTCTGTAAAAAACTCCTCCTCAGTAAAAGTCTATAAATAGACTTCTTCTCTTGTATCGAAATATAACAAGAAGAGTATTCAAACTCTCTTTTCTACATGGTATCAAGTTAGGTCGATACTATCCCCTCAAAACCTTTTTTTTTTTCGATCAGATCTACATCTCTCCATGACTAATTCTGATCCTGCTACATCAGAAATTAGCTCTCAAAACAGCCCTCGTTCATCTGATTTCCAACTCTCGGATGCTTCTCTTTCTCCCATTACATCCTATAAACTAAAAGGAAACAACTACCTTCCTTGGTCTCAATCAGTGCGGCTGTACATTACAGGAAGAAGGAAAGCTTCCTATCTCTCAGACTCAACTCCTGTTCCAGATGAGTCTGACCCAGCCTACTCTAATTGGTTGAGTGAAAACACCATGATAATGTCGTGGTTAATTAATTCCATGGTACCTGAAATTGGAGAAAATTTCATGCTTTATCAAACTGCAGCAGAAATTTGGAATGCTGCCAGAGATACTTATTCCAGCGTTGACAACACACCAGAACTCTTTGGAGTTGAGAATAAGATCAAAGATCTCAGACAAGGGGAGGTAACAGTGGCACAATATTTTGGAGTCCTAACCAAATGCTGGCAGCAAATAGATCTGTATGAAGCTAATGAATGGAAGTGTCCTCGATGACATTAGCTTCTACAATAAGCTCAAAAATCGAGGAGGGTGTTCAGTTTCTCTCGGGATCAATGGAGAATTTGATGGAGCCAAAAGCAGATTTTAGCCACTAAACCACTACCACTGGTTCGAGAAGCCTTTTCGAAATCCGAAGGAAGAAAGCGCACTTTCCCGATGGTGCCAAGATCCGGCAAAATGAAGCTTCGCTTTTCTTACAAACGCCAACTCGGGAGTAAACAAAGGAGGGGGAGACCTTGGTGTGACCACCGCAAAAAGGTCGGGCATGTGATGGACCAATGTTGGAGGTCTGCATGGAAAACCAAAGCAGACCGAAGCCTCCTAAATCCAGATTCCGAAAGAAGCCCATCTTGCATCTTCTCGAAAATTCCTCCAAAGAGCTTTTAGTAGACAACAGATCGAGGAACTCCAACAGATTTTTACTCACCTATCATCTAAACCTGTTCCTAATGCCTTAACAACTCTCAAGGTAGTATTTCTTGCTTAGCAACAACTAGTGCATTTAATTGGATAGTCGATTCTCGTGCCTCTGATCATATGACAGAAATCCTACACTCTTCAACAATTATAGTAACCACAAGTCTCCTTCCTCCATAAAGATAGCCGATGGTTCCCTTACAACAGAAAAAGGAGTGGTTTTGTTCGATTGAGTAACAAGATCATATTGTCTCGATGTTCTTTATGTTCCAAAACTCACATGCAATTTATTATCCATTAGCAAATTGGTTCGTGGATATTAAATGTGAGGTTAACTTTGGGGTTGCTGGTTGTGTTTTTTAGCACACGTGGCTCAAGACGGTGATTGGCAAAGCTAGGGCGTAAACGGCTTATATATCCTTGATGGCCTACCCTATCTCAATCCTTCTATTTCCAATTGCTTTAGAACATCAATTTTTTCTAGCAGTTTCCCTTGAATGATATTATGCTTTTGCATCTTCGATTAGGACATCCAAGTTTCTACTACCTTGCAAAGTTGTTTCCTAATTTCTTCATTAATAAAAATCCCTCTTCTTTTACTTGTGAAGTATGTCAAATGGCTAAACATACGAGAAAACCATATGTTCCTTCTCACTATAAACCTACTTCACCATTTTCTATCATACACAAAGTGACATTTGGGGCCCTTCTAAAGTAAAAAACATCTCTCGGTTCTAGATGGTTTGTGTCGTTTATTGATGATTTTTCTAGAACAACTTGGACCTTTTTGATGAAAGAAAAATCAAGTTGAGAGAATTTTTAAAAGTTTTTATCACATGGTCAAAACTCAATTCGAAAAAAATTAAAATAGTGAGGAGTGATAATGGGAGTGAATATCTTAGCAAATCTCTTGGGTATTTTTTCAAAGAAAAGGCATCTTTCATCTTACTTCTTGTGTCAACACCCTCAACAAAATGGAGTGGCCGAAAGAAAAAAATAGACATTTACTAGAGGTGACTAGGTCCCTATTATTTTCTCGCCAATGCACCTAATTATCTATGGGGGAAGCTCTTCTTCGCCACCTACCTAATCAATAGGATGCCAAGCAAGACACTAGGATTCAAAGTACCCACTGAAACTCTTTTCCAAAAATTTCCACATTTCAAACCATTATCTTCTGTTCTTCCTCTTCGAGTTTTTGGATGCACATCTTTTGTTCACGTACATCGCAATAATAGGAGTAAACTTGATCCTAGGGCTCTACGTTGTGTGTTTATAGGGTATTCATCGAGTCAGAAGGGTTACAAGTGTTACTGCCCCATTACCAAGAAAACCTATATCTCTTTTGATGTTACTTTCTTTGAAAAATAAACCTTACTTTGCAGAACTGAAATTCAGGAGAGAGATACAAGGAATCTCACCCTTGCACGATCCACACCCCATTATTTCCTTGCCTATTCTTGATGTAAGTACCACTTTGCTCTACAAAATACTTGATGAAATTGTGAGTACTAATCTTAATCCAGAGACACACCTTCTCCACAGTCTAAAACTACCAGCCCTTATACAACACCTCATCCAAAGATTAAAACTATACCACATACATCACCTAACTCTCCACAACCACCGGAAAGACAACTCGGTGTCTATACAAGAAGAAAAAGAAACTTGACCGAGGCGGTTAGTCACCCTAACACTTGCCAAGAACTAGCTTTGAGTCCCGATGCTTTGGAGACGTAAGGTAATGTTATTCCACAAGATTCTACTACTTTGTTAACTTAGATGAGTTTCCTATTGCTATTAGAAAGGGGTAAGGAAATGTACCGCTCATCCTATTAACAGTTTTATTGCTTATGGGAAATTAATGCCTGGATTCAAAGCTTTTACAAATAACATTGACAAAGATAAGAATTCCCAAGACAAAGGAAGAGGCCTTTAACAATCCGTAATGGAGGAAAGCAGTTGAAGAGGAAATTGAGGCATTACAAAAGAACAATACCGAGCATGACAGATCCGCGGAAGGAAAAAAAAGCATGGGGTGTAAATGGGTCTTTACAATCAAGTACCATTCAGATGGGAGTGTTGAGAGATACAAGGCAAGATTGGTGGCTAAAGGGTTTACTCAATCATATGGTGTAGACTATCAAGAAACTTTTGCACTGTAGCAAAGTTAAACACCATCGATATTGCTTTCGATGGCGATTAACAAGGATTGGAAGTCGCATCGGTTGGACATCAAAAACGCATTTCTAAATGGTAGACTTGAGGAGGAAGTGTACATGCAGTTCCACCGTTTTAGAAGAGAAGACCACAACAAAGACAAAGTGTGCAAACCGAATAGATCATTGTACGGCTTGAAGCAATCCCCTAGAGCATGGTTTGACAGGTTTGCTAGAGCTATGGTTCGAAATGATTTCAAGCAAAGTCAAGGCACTCCATACATTATTTAGAAAAGCTACACCAGATGGTAAGATAACTCTCCTAATTGTCTATGTTGATGATATCATTATTACTGGGTGATGACATAGAAGAGATAGAGAAGTCAAAAACCTGTTCTAGCAAAGGAGTTCAAACTAAGGACTTAGGAAGCCTTAGGTACTTCTTGGGAATGGAAGTTGCAAGATCAAAAGAAGGGTTAGTTATCAACCAAAGGAAATACATTCTAGATCTACTTACGTAAACTGGAATGCTCGGGTGTAGACCAGCAGAATCTCCAATGGAACCAGTTTGAAATTCAAGAAAGATGGAATGGGAATCCAAAGAATAAAGAGTCCTACCAAAGGCTGGTGGGAAAACTAATCTACCTCTCACTCACCGACGACATTGCATACTCAAAGAGCATAGTGAGTCAACACATGAGTAGTCCTCGAGAAGAGCACATGGAGGCAAATGATAGGATCCCGAGGTACCCGGAAGTTTACACCCGTGGTCTAGACTTATTTTCGTAAAACATCCGCATGTAACTATAAAAGTCTACACAGACGCAAGTCAAGCGAGAACTAATGTGATAGAAGGTCCGTGAGTGGCTATTGTACGCTTGTGTGGGGAAATCTGGTCACTTGGAGAAGTAAAAAGCAGGTCATTGTATCTAGAAGCAAATACAGACGCGTAATTGAGCTATGGCTCTTGGAATATGTGAGGAATGTGGATTAAAAAACTCCTCACCGAGTTAGAGTTGGATGGAAAGTTAGAATTTGAGGTTTACAAAGATAGTCAATCAAAGAATGAGCATTGCCAAGAATCCAAAGTGCAAGATGACCGGACTAAACATATTGAAATAGATAGGCACTTTATCTATGAGAAGGTCAATAATGGAGTAATAAAGCTTCATTATATTCCAACCAAGAATCAACTTGCTGATATCTTCACCAAAGCACTTCCTAGGGCAAATTTTGATGAGTTTTCATCCAAACTGGGTGTACACAACATATACACGCCAGTTTGAGGGGGAGTGTGAGTTAATACGTGTATCTAACTCTATCATAACTATGTAGTTTAGTTATAATCTAACTCTATCATAACTATGTAGTTTAGTTATAATCTAACTCTATCATTGTAAAGGATAAAAGTTCAATCCTAATAGGTTAACTACTCTGTGTAAAACTCCTCTGTAAAAGTCTATAAATAGACTTCTTCTCTTGTATCGAAATATAACAAGAAGAGTATTCAAACTCTCTTTTCTACAGAAATGCACGAGTTATAAGCAGTTGAATCAATGATTCAAGAGATATCAGCCATCAATGTTATTAGATTTCATCAACGCTTGGGTAAATATAGCAGTGTTGGGATCTTAGACAAGAAGAAAGTCGGTTAACAAATCTTTCATGAATCTGGCCTGATATACATGCTAAACGTAGATTGAGATTCCATTAAAATTAAGTGAAGAATTAAAGAAAAGAAAAGGCAAAGGCCTTTGCAACTTTATAGAGGAACCATACAAAGCGGACAGGTGACACCGCAACAGGAAAATTTAGAAGAAAGTGACTGTTAACAAATTAAACCCATTTTTGCTTTTAGATTATTTATACTGGCATATATACTAGATTTTGCCACATCCACGATGTAGGTGGAAGAAAACAGTTTATGTAAAAAAAATATTTTTAAAAATTATTCAACAAATTAGCACAGGTATGGTGGTAAAGGATTTGTACACGAATCTACTAATTTTGAGTTCATCCTTAAATAGTGGTTTTTTGTGGGTTTATTTAAAGATTATATAGAAGTATGAAAAGACAAAAGTACCAATTTAATATATTTATTATTATTTTTTTAAAAAAATCAGTCTTTTCCCAACAGAGCTGGTACCCGGTTAACCCGGGACACCAGTTCAGTCAAAGTTTTAAAGTAATATATATATAAACAATGTACTTTTTGAATTTTATTATATTATTTAAAAGGGTTTCATGAAATGAACACCTCAAAAATCACCCTTCAAAAGTTGAATTACTCACCTGAAGCACAATCTCATTTGCTTTTAACCTTATAAACTTTTTCCCCTCAGTTTTTGTTGATATATAGTGGCCATCAGAAGATGGATGAACGTAACTTTGAACTAACTTCGCCAAGCCAATCTGCTTCCCATTACAAGCAAACATCAAAGTGGACTCTGGAATCACAGAAGATACTAATCAGTATCATGTCTTACAAATGGTGATATCTAATATATAGTATCATATGAGGCCAAGCACCTATAGGTGTGGAAAATATTCGGTCAATTTCAGTTTCAAACAAAAATGGTATAGGACCCTGAATAGAATTAGCGTTTGCTTCCACAGGTTGATCAGGTAAAAGATTTGGTTTAACTGCACCATCTTTTCCACCAGCTTCTTGTAAAGCCGCCCCTGGAAGAATATACAGAGCCAATCCATACTTATCTTCATCAAGAATAGCAAACTGATTTTCATTGGGGCCAATAAAAGCTGCATCACAACCTACAAATCGAAAACGAAAATATCACAAATAGATAGTAGAGACATATATAGTAAGAAACCATTTACAGAAACAAACATACCACACACATACCTTTGATAGTGCTTCCTTTGCTGTTAGCCAACTTTATATCAGTATTTTCCCAACAGAGGGCTACTTCATTTGTAGTGCCACTAAACTCATAAACAATGAGAAATAGATGCTGCTTCTTACCATAAACCATACGTTTAGGGTAATATTCTACATTTCCTGGGATCTGAAAGAAAGCGTATTTAAGAACCAAAGCCTTGTCATAGCATTAAAAACACACCTTTTCAAGCATTTACCGATGTGAAAAGTTTCTTGTAAATACTATGTCCACCAGAAGAAAGATTATAAGCCATGACGTTCACACCATCTACATAAAAAGCCCTGACAGGGTAATGAAGAACTCGGTTCTCCTTATTGAAGAAATTGAGCTCCAAATGAAATGGCTGTCAATAAAGTATGTCAGTCAAATATCAAACAGAAGCAACATAGATATTGATGCACAATCAATATCACAAACCAAAGTACCTGGCAAACAGGAATGTCCTTCAGTTGATTTTTAGGATCCAAAATAGTAATAAGAGGCAGCCTAGATATTGGGGCAGTTTTAGCATGACCCTCCAAGAAATGCTGTAAAAGTTCAGAAGGTAACGAGTTAAAAGTAAATAAAAGGTTCAGGGTTCTTGAAAATGACATGACATATATTGTAGAAATTAATATATAAAATAAACAACTTAATTTGAAATTACTTAAGTTTAAAGAAGGAGCATACACTATAGAGAAATGCCTTCCGTGCAATGTCAGAAATTGTAAGATCACTTTGGCTGCCATGGAGTTTATATATAAATGGTCAACAATGATGCATGATTACATAAAAATTCCAAGATTGTATCTCCAAATCATAGCATATCAATGTAAAAATTTATCCACGATAATATGTAGCAGCTATAAATATATGATCATTAAACCAAAATAATTAAACATTTCAATCTCCAAACTCCATACATTTATCTGCAAATCCAGATTTAAATTCTAAACTCTTAACTGTACTGCCAAAACCAGTAATTTTGCTTGACAAAACTTACCCCCTAATATGTTGCTCTTCCAGTTCTGCTTTAAGCTGATGATCAGCCAAAATTCCAGAGGAGCCCATGGATGCAAGCTTCTCCTTTAAGACAGATGCTGCACATGATATCAACTTTCAGCAAATATAGTCAAAAAGTTAAGCAGGATATCACCTATGTTACAAAGACTCAGAGGTGAGTGTAAGGTACGGAGGTGTCCCAACGCAGGCATGCTTACTTTTTTTCTAAGTCTTTCAATATATATGGAGGATCATACCCTCATAACCATGTCTGAACATGTATCGTATCTCACACCGATACTTCAGGAACAATGAAGAGTCCAGATAATACATGATATCACAGCAAAGAATATTCATTGTGATTTGCATAAAAAATATAAAATAATGTAGAGAGACACATGAAAAGGCATAGACAGCTGCACATATTTTTAGTGAGAAAGCAAATGTACACAACATTTCAACATAAAAACTGAGCAATTTTCTCAAGAACCAAGATAAGATGAACACAGATTCTGTTAAAGAGGATCCTATAATATACCTTAACACCCTTCATATTTGACATCCAGGTATATTCAGAAATTGGACGCATAAATTATTTTAGAACAGACTATTTTCTTCATATGCAGGACGTATAGACAGATGATCAATGAAAAGTCCACCTGAAGATCCCCTGGCGCTTTGCAAAACTGCAAAAAGCTGTTTCCTTCCTTCCCTAGTGTAAGCAGCCCGATTCTTCAAGTTGTCACCATCACCACCACTCATATTCTATCATAGAAAGTGCATAGTTATACATCAGAACTTAACAAATAATTTATAATGCAACGACATAGGTGAGCACTCTTAACTGCAAAAAGCAGAGCTGCTAAGTTCAATTTTGGGTGAACTTCCAATGCTCTGATATGAGGCAAGGGATAAACTGCTTCCCCACCCTGCTTAGACAGAATGCGTGGGATGTTCAGTGATTCAATTGCTGCAAAGAAGACACCAAAAGGTCGTGAGCATGTGATTTCCATTTAAGATAAATAAGCATGCATCTTGGCCTCCTTCCTTGCTAGAGAGTTTGTGGTTGTACTTACAAGCAGGCTCAAAAAAATTTACTTGCGTCGGAGGTTTGTTTGGATTAACTACCAATCGTGTTTTCCAAACTTGTAAAGCTCCATCCTTGGAAAGAATGACGAGTAAACGCAACATTGGAAGCCAAGCAATTGATGTGATAGGCTGAGAACCCACCTGTGTACTACATGGCAAAAACAGAATACAAAGGAAAAGAAGGAAAAAGGTGATAAAAAGGAAAAGTATAAGAAAAAAGCTCACATTCCAATCATAATAGGTCTTTCTGTTGATACATCCCAGGCAAGAAGTGTACCACGTCTATCACCAACAAAAATCCATTCCAGGGATGGATGAAAAGCAAACGCACCAGCACCAACAAGCTTAATGGTATTATCAACTGACGAGAACAAAGCAGTAAAGAAACATGATAATTAAGCATGACTAATATAATAGAATACAAAAAAGTAAAGAATCATTTTTCCTCGACTTACGTTGTAGCGTATAATGAACAGCATATGTATGAATGTTGTACGCCCGAATCAAACCTTCTGCATATGCTATGAACTTTTGTTTTCCAAAAAGGAAGAGACAGGAACCAAAAAAACAAACAGCTCTTCAGTACATTCTTAATCATAAGAATGTGAAAATGAGCATAAGAGATATCAATAGATCAGATTGCATTAACTGCTATCTAGATCTAGATAGTTGTATATGTCATAACAGAATATGATAGCTAGCTATTCAGATTTTTAGAATATTGAGCAGATTTCTTGCTGTTAGCAAAAAAGCATAAACTAAATTTTTGGGAATTCAGTTCCAGCCAAGAAGAAAAGATCCATTTCAACAATCATTCTGTCAGTATTAAATGAAACAAACATGTTCAGCATCACCACTTCACTACTACATCACATATGCATATTAAATGATCAAGCCAAAAACCAAGAACAGATTCAAATTTCAAGTTTCATTCTTATCCTAGAAAATCCCCAAGCACCGGAACTTCTGAGTTCTGACAATTATTAACTACTTGGAACTAGATCTTAAAAAAACATAAATATCTTGAACAAATAAATTAATTTACAACCATATCAGAAAGCAACAAAAGATAATAAAAATGTAGAAAATAGGGTTAGAGAAGTTGTCTACTCTGTTCATTCGATTTACAGAAAATAAGTCTACTTATAGACTTTTACAAGGAGTTTTACATTGAGTAGATATCCTCTAGGCTAGGACTCTTATCCCTCACATGGATAGAGTTAGACTACAACTAAACTACTTAGTTAGGATAGACTTACAACTCTTATTATTTACATGTTAACCTACACTCCCCCTCAAACTGGTGTGTATATGTTATGTACACCCAGTTTGGATGACATTTCTTCAAAGCTCACTCTTGGAAGTGCTTTGGTGAAAATATCGGCTAGTTGGTTCCTAGTAGGAATATAGTGAAGCTTTACAACCCCGTTGTTGACCTTCTCATAGATAAAGTGTCTATCAATCTCAATGTGTTTGGTCCTGTCATGTTGTACTGGATTTCTAGCAATGCTCATTGCTGACTGACTGTCACTGTAAACTTCAAATTCTGCCTTTCCATCCAGCTCTAACTCCATGAGAAGTTTCTTGATCCACATTCCTTCACATATCCCAAGAGCCAGACCACTAAATTCTGCTTCTGCACTGCTTCTAGAAACCACAGCTTGCTTCTTGCTTCTCCAGGTGACCAAATTTCCCCACAAAAATGTGCAATAGCCACTAACAGATCTTCTATCTGTCAGTTCTCCTGCCCAGCTTGAGTCCGCGTAGACCCTTATTGTCCTATCCTGATGTTTCCTGAAAAATAGTCCAGATCCTGGTGTAAATTTCAAGTACCTCAGAATTCTATTGACTGCATCTATGTGCTCTTCTCGAGGATCACTCATATGTTGACTAACTATGCTCACTGAGTATGCAATATCAGGCATAGTAAGTGAGAGATAGATTAGTTTCCCAACTAGTCTTTGGTAGGATTCTTTATTCATTGGATTCCCCATTTCATCTTTACTGAACTTTAAACCTGGTTCCATTGGGGTTTCAGATGGTCTACTTCCAAGCATCCCAGTTTCTATAAGTAGATCTAGGATGTACTTTCTTTGGTTTATAACAATCCCCTCTTCCGATCTTGCTACTTCCATTCCTAAGAAGTACCTAAGGCTTCCCAAATCCTTAGTCTCGAACTCCTTTGCTAGAACAGTTTTCAGCATCTCTATTTCTTCAATATTATCCCCTGTAATGATCATATCATCAACATAGACAATTAGAAGAGTCATCTTACCATCTGGAGCAACCTTTCGAAACAATGTATGGTCTGCTTGACTTTGCTTGTACCCATTCTGAACCATAGCCTTAGCAAATCTGTCAAACCATGCTCTAGGGGATTGCTTTAATCCGTACAATGATTTGTTTAGTTTGCACACTGTCCTCTTCGTGGTCTTTTCCTCCAAACCTGGTGGAACCTCCATGTATACTTCTTCCTCAAGGCTTCCATTAAGGAAAGCATTTTTGATGTCCAATTGGTGCAACTTCCAATCCTTGTTAACAGCTACTGATAATAACACTCTGATGGTATTCAATTTAGCTACTGGGGCAAAGGTTTCTTGATAATCTACTCCATATGATTGAGTAAACCCTTTAGCCACTAGCCTTGCTTTGTATCTCTCAATGCTCCCATCTGAGTGATACTTGACTGTGAATACCCATTTGCACCCAACAGCCTTTTTCCCTTCTGGTAACTCAGTCAAACACCAAGTATTATTCTTTTGTAGTGCTTTGACCTCTTCTTCAACAGCCTTCCTCCACTCAGGACTTTCGAACGCCTCCTCTACTGTCTTAGGGATCTTTACACTATCAATGCTGGTTGTAAAGGCTTTGAAACCAGATAATAACTTCCCATAGGCAACAAGTTTATTGATAGGATGAGCAACACATTTCCTTACCCCTTTTCTAATAGCAATAGGAAAGTCATCTAAGTTCACAGTAGAATCTTGTGGAATAACATTACCTCCTGTCTCCATAGCATCAGAACTCAAAACTGGTTCCTGCCAAGTGCTAGGCTGACCAACATCTTCAGTTTGATTTCTTTTCCTCCTTGTGCAGACATTAAGTTGTTTCTCTGGTGGTTGTGGAGTCACAAAGTGTGATATAGTTCTGAGTGTTGGAGGAGGTGTTGTATAAGGACTGGAAGGTTTAGACCGTGGAGAAGGTGTATTGGACTGTGGAGAAGTTGTGTCTACAGGATTAGGGACAACAGTTCCAATGATATCTAAGGCAGGCTCAGGAAGGATAGGCATAGGAATAATGGATTGTATGGACTGAGATTCTTTAGGTCTCTCCCCCTGAATGTCAGGCCCTGCCAAGTAAGGCTGATTTTCAAAAAAGGTAACATCAAAAGAAATATAGGTTTTTCTATTAGTGGGGCAGTAACATTTGTAACCCTTCTGACTCGAGGAGTAGCCTATAAACACACACTTTAATGACTTGGGATCCAGTTTACTACGATTGTTGCTGTGCACGTGAAGAAAAGATGTGCATCCAAAGACTCTAAGAGGAAGAGCTGAGGACAATGGTTTAAAGTGTGGAAAATGTTGAAACAGAATTTCAGTGGGTATTTTGAATCCTAGGGTCTTGCTAGGCATCCTATTGATAAGATAAGTTGTAGTTAGAAGAGCTTCCCCCCAAAGATATTTAGGTGCACTAGCTGAAAACAAAAGGGACTTAGTTACTTCCATTAGATGTTTGTTCTTCCTCTCAGCCACTCCATTTTGTTGAGGGGTGTTGACACATAAGGTGAGATGAACAATTCCCTTTTCTTAAAAGAAACACCTAAGAGACTTGCTAAGATATTCACTCCCATTATCACTCCTGACCACTTTGATATTTCTATCGAACTGCGTTTTTATCATTTGATATAAAGTTTTAAAAATTACTTCAACCTCAGACTTTTCTCTCATTAAATATGTCCAAGTGGTCCTAGATAAATCATCAATAAAAGACACAAACCACCTAGACCCAGAAATATTTCGAACTTTAGAAGGGCCTCAAATATCACTGTGTATAATAGCAAATGGTGAAGTAGGTTTAAAAGGAGAAGAAACATATGGTTTTTTGGTATGTTTTTCCATTTGACACACTTCACAAGTAAAAGAAGAAGGATTTTTATTGATAAATAAATTTGGGAACAACTTTGCAAGGTAATAAAAACTGGGTGTCCTAATCGAAGATGCCAGAGCATAATATTATCTAAACCTAAACTTGTAGAGGAAACTGATGTCTGAAGACAACTGGGAATAGAGGAGTTCTGGTAGGATATTCCATCAAGGATATATAAGCCGTTAGATAGCCTAGCACTGTCAATCACCATCTTCGAGCCCTGTGCCTGAAAAATACAATCATCATCCCCAAAATTAGCATTACAAAGAATATCCTTAATCAACTTACTCACCGATAATAAATTACAAAGCATTTAGGAACATAAAGTACATCGATAATACTATGTTTTTGCTTAATTCAATAGAACCACTTCCTTTCACTGTTGAGAGGGAACCATCTGCTATCTTGATCGAGGAGGGAGATCTGTGATGGCTATACTTTCTTTTCCAATGCACTAATATTTCTGTCATATGGTCGAGGGCACCCGAATCTACTATCCAATGTAAGGAATTAATTGTTGCTAAACAGAAATTCTACCTTCGGATGTTGTTAAGGCGAGAGTATTAGTCTTAGGGGATAGTTGGCTGAATATTTGTTGAAGTTCCACAATCTGCTGTGTACTAAAGCTACTGGAAATTTTTTTTGGAGATGCAACATTTGCTTCCTTCTGAAATCTGGATCTAGAAGGTTTCGAGTATCTTTGGTTTTCCATGTAGCTTCCAAAGATGGTCCATCAAATGCCCAACCTTTTTACAAAGTGCTCACACCATGGTCTCCCCCTCCTTTGTTTACTCCCGCATTGGAGTTTGTAATGAGTGCCGAAGCATCCGTCATGCATTAGCATACCGGTACCATCAAGGAGAGTCTGCTTTCTTCTCTCCTAATCTCTGAAAAGGCCTCCTGAACCAATGGTAGGGGTTTAGTAGCCAAAATTCTGCTACTTGCCCCATCAAACTCACCATTAAGTCCAAAAAGAAATTGAAAGATTCTCCTCTGATTTTTTATTTTACTATAGAAGCTAATATCATCAGGACACTTCCACTCATTTGCCTCATACAAATCAATTTGTTGCCAGCACTTAGTGAGAACTCCAAAATACTGTGCTACGGACAGACCTCGTTGTCTAAGATCTTTAATCTGATTCTCAACCCCAAATAATTCTGGTGTATTATCCACACTGGAGTATGTATCCCTGGCTGCACTCCATACCTCTGCTGCAGTCTGGTAGAGTATGAAATTTTCCCCAACTTCGGGAACCATGAAATTAATTAGCCATGACATAATCATGTTGTTCTCACTCAACCAGTTAGAATAGGCTGGATCAGATTCTTCTGGAATAGGCATTGAATCTGAGAGATAGGAAGCTTTCCTTCTTCCTGTAATATATAGCCTCATTGACTGAGACCAAGGGAGATAGTTGTTTCCATTTAATTTGTAGGATGTAATTGGAGAAAGAGATGAATCTGAAAGCTGGAACTCAGAGGGACGAGGATTATTTTGAGAACTAATCTCTGACGCAGAGGGTTCTGAATGAGCCATTGAAAGGGAGGGTTTTGATCGACAGAGAAAAAAATGGGGAAAACTGTTGGATAGGTAGGATCGTCCTAATCTGATACCATGTAGAAAATAGGGTTAGAGAAGTTTTCTACTCTGTTCATTCGATTTACAGAAAATAAGTCTACTTATAGACTTTTACAAGGAGTTTTACATTGAGTAGATATCCTCTAGGCTAGGACTCTTATCCCTCACATGGATAGAGTTAGACTACAACTAAACTACTTAGTTAGGATAGACTTACAACTCTTATTATTTACATGTTAACCTACAAAAAAGGTAAAGATAAAACCTATTGCTGGAAAATGACAAACATACCAGAACAGGAAGCCGAGGATGACAGGCAAGATTCACAACAGGTTTCTTCAAGTCTGTCTTTATTTTTGTAGGTGCTCTTCCACCTTCAGCAGTCCCAACAACTTCATGTATGACAGTAAAAATATTAGAAACATCATGAAACTCCCGTAATATAATACAATGATGCAAGTACAATAAAAATTTCTACCAGATAACACATGGAGTAAACTAACCTGTCACACTCATTCTCTTGTGAAAACCAAAAAATACAACAGGTTGGAGAGGTGTCAAAGCAAGGTGAACTTCTGTTTCAGATGAAATGCTTTCCGTCTTCTTTTCTGGCGAATGTAGAACACAAGTTTGCTCAGTGTCAAAGTCACAAGAACGTATTGTACAATCCTGCAATGTGACATTTTCAGAAAAAACAAAGATTATGATAAGCAAAAGGGTACTTCTTCCGGAGGGGAACTATAAGGGAAAAAAATAAAAGGGACCATTTCATGTAAAAACAGAAGGAAAGACAACAACCATACTCATTACTGCATTAAATCAAAATGTCAGAGGATGTGAATATTTCATCTTCAAAATGTAATCTAATGCTTAAATAAATAAAAGGGGTACATCCAGTTGTGCCGGTGAACTTGAGGAAAACATCAAGAATAATCCACTGGGATCTTAATTATAATCTTAGAATAATGAAACAGAACAACAAGTTTTCTTTCCAATACATAGGTCAACAATCTATATATCTATACTGACTACTTGGCATCACTTTCTCTCAAACTTAGGAACAACTGCATGAAATATATGACCCCTAGAATACACCACTAACATGGATAGGTTCTAAATCATCTTAACAAATGAAAGAAAATTAAACTTAGTCGGCTATCTAAAAGATCAATACCACACACTGAAAGAGCACATTCTACCTTAAAATGCCTCTACATTCTTAGGAACAAAAATATAAAATTCAAACTATTTCCTCGTACAGGATTACTTACAAAGAAACCCATGTAATGGCAGTTGAAGTCTTGAGATTGAACTAATACTAATCCTAGCCCGTTCTACCGTCTCCGTCAACTGATTTAATGAATGTATTGATACCAATCTTAATAATGCAGTAAATCTATTCTCATGATAACTGAATGCAACCCTCCCCCCCCCCCTTTGATGTAATGAACGAATCTAACATTAACATGGTGGAACCAACCTGAAGAATGGCAATGACAGAGTGACCACTTGTAGGACTATACGCCATCCGAACCACTGGTGAACCCATGTCTACAGTAGCTAACTTACTTCCACTTAAAGCATCAAATTCTGCAGCCAAAAAAGATCCATAATTATTTTTTGCTCTTTTAAAGCAGATTTAACTTCGAAGTTTAAAAAAAAATCCAAAACCTATCCAAATTCTAAAAAAAATTGGCACAGGTTGTACTGTAGTCGGCATTACCGATTATGTAAGTTCCAATGGCGGTGGAAACGAGAGCCTGAGTAGGATGAAAAGCCGCTGCATGCGGCTGCAACGGTTTGAGAATACCTCTCGCGACATGGCGTAGATCCAAGTGTTGCAACGTCGTCCACTCCATCGATTCTTCTTCTTTGCAACTCCTTTATCTCTCTCACACCTTGTGAACAAATTTAAAAATATACGTACATCAATACCAAACTAAAGTTCAACTCTTCAAAAAAGAAAGAAAGCTAGAAAGCAGTCAAAATTGAGGGTCGGGAAATGAAAATTAGAATGGGGAAGACAGCGGAGACCTGGATCCGATCTGAAGTGCAAGTTGGGAATTGAAGGCAAATTTAAAGTTTAATTTGTTTACCTCTTATTCTCTATGCGAGGAGAGAGTTCATAATCGTCCGTTTGAAAAAAAAAAAAAAGGAAATGCGAGGAAAAGAAGATCAAAATAGCAAAATTAAGCTGTGAAATTTGTTGAAATCGAAGAGGAGAGTTGCTGGTGGCGAAAAGGAGAGTTGGGCTTAATGGAGGTACGAGTATTTGGGCCTCAACTTTATTTGTCCATTATCAGATTCATGTCACGTTTGAGCCCATTTTTTGGATCATTTGGGGAGCCAGCCCTGTTGTATCTTCTCCTCTGTAACCTATTCTTTATTTTAATGAATTTTCCCCCTTGATAAATATATACTGTAAAGTATACAAATGATCACTAAATTATACCAAAAATACAAAATGGTCACCAAACTTTTAAAAGTTATATAATTGGTATTAAATTTTAGTTTTTGTTATAAAATGTTCACTGAGCAGTTTATTGTCTTTAATCGAATGATGTGATAGTTACGAAAATTTTAATAGTAACACATTTAATCCTCCATATTTACACATTCAGTCAATTTAGTCCTAATTTAACCCTCATTATTGATGTTTAAATTGATTGAATGTGTAAATATTGAGGATTACATGTGTTGTTATACAAATTTTTGTAAGTATCATGTCACCTAGTTAACAACAGTTAACGACTCAGTGATCATTTTGTTACAAAAACTAAAATTTAATGCTTATTATATAACTTTTAAAAGTTTGGTGACTACTTTATATTTTTATAATAGTTCAGTGATCATTTATATATTTTACCCAAATATATATTTGTGCTTGCAATTTACTGGGTTTCAGCTAAAAAAAGTCTGTATTCAACTGAATTTTTTAGTCGGGATTGAAATCGAACCACCAAATGGTTCGGATTCAAATGTCCCTCCTAAGCATTGAAAGCGAACTTTGGAAGACCATTAAGATGTTAAAGATGGTACTAGAGGGGAACAATTTCGGGTCATGATTGATGGATGGGTTGCTTCTTCTAACCCCAGTATTAAAAGGATGGCAATGGGTAGGTCGTGGACAGTTTCGTATTCTCTACTCTGTTTTTAATACTTGCAGGTACAATTTTAGAGAATTCTTATTAATTGTTTCGAGAATTTTTTTCATCCCTATACTTATTTTTTACGGATTTCTGCAGTTTTCGGTTATTTTTCATACCTAAAAAAATAACACATCAAAACAAATACTCAATATTAAATCTCCAAAATTAAAAACATGAATGATAAATTTAATTTTTACCAACAACAAACAAACTATTTTAAAACTCTAAAACATGGTTAAAATATTAACTATTGAAATATGGCAGTCTGCACTACCTTTAAAAGAAAATATGTTACTAGTGTTATACAGTTCTAAATCTTGATTTGTTTGTTCTAAAAGAAACTAGATTTGATAAGCTTTCCAACCATATAAATTATCTCTTATAATTTTACTTGTTCGATTTATGACGAATTTCTGAAGTTACTGTCATTGTTGCTTTTGGAAACATTCTACAATATTTTCTTTTGACCTTTGCTCACTCAAAAATTACTAACTCCTAATACACAACTCAAAATCAAGAACCTTTTATTTTAAACGAATCTAGACCTTTGTACGGTTATAAAAATATAAGGCTCACTTCCTGATTTATCTTATAGAATTTTTGGTGATTTTTCAAAGTAATTGCTAAAACTGTTTTCTAAATAATCTGCTGCTAAATTTTTATGACATTTCAACATTCAAATATTCATATTTTTTAAAATACATATCGAAATCGATCAATGTGTATTTTAAACAAAATTAGACCGAATCACGTTTACAAAGATGTACAGACCACTTTCTAATTACTTTTATAAAATTTATGGAGAATTTTCAAACTTACTCCACCCGGCCATACTCTAGTTATGAAAAATTAAATTTTTGTTGAAAATTAGATAAATTACCCTTATGAACATCCAACTTTGTAAAATATTAGGAATCTCTTCAGATATTTTTCAAAAATTCCCACAATAATTTACACGGGTACAGTTCGATTATCTCCATAATTTGGATATATCAATTCTCGTGGATAAATAGTTCAGTTATTCTCTACACACATCAATTTAGATCTTATATTTTTTTGTTATTCCCCGTCCGATTACCCCCTCGCCGATTTAAAAACTTACAACCTGTTGAATGATTGTATCACGTTTATATTCATTAGTTGACGCGAAAACCTAAAAAAACGAAACACGGCACAGAACTGGCTATCTATGCCCAATCTTTCGCATGAACAAGACCCAATTGTCCGTCTAGTAAATAAATCGATTTTACCATTCGATTAAAGTTTTTTATTAAAAACATGTTATATCACTATTAAAATTAAAATATAATTTAGTATAATAACGATTTTAGTTATTAAAAATTATATTTTTTATTAATTCAATTTAATTTAAAAATAATTTAAAAAAAGTTCAAACCTAAATTTCTTAATAAGAGCATTCTTCTTTATACTAAATTCTTCTTCTTCTTTCTTTTTCTTCTTCACATAAAATCAAAAAAATGCTTCTAATATTTAATTGAATAATCACTTTGTCTTTTGTTCTTTTTTTAGAACAATTCAATCATCGATGTTTTATTTTGAGTCAAAATGGCCCATTTGTAGATTAAAACTATTAGTCAACTAAAGGTAAATGACTTGAAATGACGGGACAAACGTATATGATAGTACACACTAACATGTCAGTATCATATAAACAAATGTATTAACTAGAAAAAAAAGGTTACATCAATCAAAAGTAATTTTATAAAATTATATAAAATATAAAATAATTTTGTATACTGACTTATCATTCTGTCAAGTCATTTCAAACTGTTTACCGTAAATTTTCTAATAATATTCATCTGTAGAGGACCATTTTAACCTAAAATAAAACGTTGAAGGTTATATTACTCCAAAAAAATAAGAACCAATGTAACTATTCAGTCAAATATTTGGAGTATTTTTTGACTTAATACTTTTTTTTTCTACCAATAGGTTTAGGATCAATACAATATGCTCCATGTAAGGATAGGAATGGAATGGAGCGGGTGATTGTTGCCAAATATATTTTCACTCCATAGTTTATATGTTTTATTCCACCATCCGGCAAATTTTATTTTATCAGACATATTTATTCTTATTTTCATAAATAATTTTATCGGTATGAGTGTTTTATATTAAAAAAAACAATTTTATTTTGATAATCTTTCTGTATTTGAATATCTTGCTCCTGCATTGCAACATCCTAATGAAAACAGAGTGAAACTATTTTTTTTCCCATCCATTTACATGCCTTTACAGCAGAAGGTGATTTTATAAGAACCAATCAACATTCATCATATCAGGAGATTGGATCAAATTCCTTCATCTATTGCAAAAGCCAGGATTTGAATTGCGACAGTGGGCGTAATTGTGATTGTTGTATCCCTGGTACTGTGAAGTAGGTATTGTCCATGGATCTACATAAGGTCTCGAAGGCAAAGATCTTACCATTGTCGAGTTGGTTGCAATATCATAGCCTGCAAACTGGTGTGGTGCACTCCAGTGGTGAAAGATTAGTTGAGTTGATAAGAATTTAGGACGGGACCAGCATTGGAATGACGAATAGCGCCAATATCTTCAGTGAAATGAACAGGTTTTTCGTGACTAAAAGAAGTATTAGAGACTCTTAACCTTGATTTTTGCTTCTTTTTCACTTGTCCAACTGGAGAAGAAACTTGGTAATTGTTACCCGTATTCCCAAACCTTGGAATAGAAGCTTTTCCGTGTGCCTTACCAATCTTTCCACTCTCAGCTTCAGTTGCTTTTCTCTTTTTCGATGGTCTTGATTGATGTGAATGGTTTTGAAGTTTTGTACCTAATTATAAAAGAGCATGTGATGTAAAATTCTAGTAGCTCCATGGTCAAGAGAAATGGAATTTGCAGAAACATAGTTGGCTTTCACCATCTCGCTCCCCTACATACCAGTATCAGCAGACCGCTTCCTCATTCTTTTCATTGCTTTCACCAGTCTTGCAGCATCGCCTCGTTTGTGCTTCTCAGCAAGAACATTTCTTCTTTCAGCCTCATCACTCCAACGCTGATATAGACAAAAAAAAGTATAAACAAACCAAGTTTATCATTGCTATACCCGAAAATTGTCAATTTCCAGCCAAATAGGCAAATACTTACCTGTCTGTAAGTTCTCAATTTGTAAAGGTTACGGCCCTTTACAAGTAAAGGAAATAGTGGGGGTAATTTATTAGTCCCCTTGCTCCATAACACTTCAACCTAATACATCAAAAAACATGGAAGTGGATCAAGTGTGAAAACAACTCATGAAAAGAAAATTGCAGAAAATGAATGAAAGGAACAGCTTGTCATCTATTGCTCTCACTCAGACCGCTAAAATCAACCCGCCTTAAACATATCTTTGTTCTAGAAACCAAAAATATGCACCACTTAGTGAACTTTCATCTTCCTGCCAAAAGATAAAGTGTTGGAATTACAGTAAAAGTATGCTGTTGTTTGGCTTTGCCATAGCTTTCCTTAACAACCCTTCCTGCAATAGTTCTCTTCCTCAGAAGCCTCCCATGCCTTGTTATTTTATCGAAACTGTTTCAAAATCCAAACCTTGGTTTACATAGCCCCCAAAATGGAATTGAAATGTAAGATGAAAAATAGATAAGATATATAGTAATTGCAATGAACGATACTGCAATGTTAGCTCGGATAAGGAATTACTTCTTATAAACCTTCTGTGTAAACAAAACAACATCTCCTTTACAAACATCACCTGCATTATTAGGTGTCAAAACTCAAAACCCACAAATTACTCGCTCAAATGGCCGAAATGACAATTCAAATGAGGGGAAAAAAAGAGAGGCTGTTTACCAGTACAGTTGATATAAAAGGATGACATAGGATATAAGGCTTCAGCTTTCCCATCTTTTATTCTGAGAAGAAAAAAAAGTGTTCAAATATAACTTCAGCAAAATGACAAATAAAAATTGTGAAGAAATTACCTCCAATGCTCAAGAATTCTCTGTTGACACACTGCTTTAGTGCCTGTGATTCGGAGGCCATGATTTCGCAAATAACCTTTGAGTTCTTTCAAGCTTAAGCTTTCTAAGTCGCCTCCTTCTACGGAACACAAGGATTATAAATTGCAAGGGCATTTTTTGGGATCAAATTCAACCTTCTATTTTCAAAACACAAACCTAAATTCTAAGAAGAGATAAATAACCTTTGAGAAGAGCGATGATTCGATTGCAGAGAGATTCGTCGTTCTCGGTCCGATCATAATCGTCCGAATCGTTCACTTCTTCTTCTTCAGTTTCTTCTCCGCTGACGATAAGAAAATTAAATCAAACTTAAAAGGGGAAGGAAACGAATAAATTTAAATAGGAATTTAAATACCTGGAATTGGAAACGTTATCTTCATAGTCATCATCTTCTTCTTCTGTTTCTATTTCGTCTTCATCCTCAGAAGAAGAAAGGAAAATCAAAGTGTGTTTGCCTTTCTTATCAGACATTTGATTGAACTCCAAGTCTTCTGTAATTTTATAGCCTAATCTTGAGTTTGGTTTTTTTAGAGAGGTTTTTCTTTCTTTCTGTTGATCGAGGAACGTTTTTTTTAGACTTTTTTTCAAATGTACTTTAAAATCAAATATACTAAAGATTTATAGGGTAAAATACTTCAATTATCACTCAACTTTATTTTTAAATTTATTTTAATCATTGAATTTTAAAAATGATCAATTTAATCACTCGATTTGAATTATTTTATTATTATTTTTATTATTATGATATGAATTATTTTATTATTATTATTATTAAATGTCAAATAATTTAAAATTAAAAAAAATTAAAACCCCCACAATAGCCCACCTTCTTCACTATCTCGTCATCTTTTCGACCACCATAACAGCCCACATTCTTTATCATCTCTCCGCCAAATGATTTAAAAGGGAACTTGTCTGCTAGAGGGAGATAATTTCAGTGCACAAATTACAATCATTTTTTTCTGAACTACACCTTTGATATCATCACAGCCCTGGCTTTCTTTTCCAGCTCTTCTACCAAACTTTGCACAGTTTTATTAATAACTCTTTTTACTGAGACTGGATTTGCACCAGAGATTACACTCAAAAGTCGAAATTTGATTATTTCTCGTGAGTACAGATGTCGTAGTTGTCCCATACCTGTAAAGTCATTCATAGCCAAAGAAGAGATAAATAATGGCGGTGTGAATGACCATGTCATGGTAAGATTAAAGGCTTATCAAATCATATAATGAAGAGAAGAATAATAAATACAAAATGCTAACCAACCTCTCTTATAAAAGCTGCAACACCATTTTCCATGGCATTAGGAAGCTCAATAGCTCTAGCAATTGTCACCCCATTGTTAACTACGTTCGGACGACATTCTTCCCTTTAGAATAGCAAACATATTGTAGTTAACATAATTGACATAATCCATCAAAATAAGTAATACAGAACTATAAAGCTACCTATAAGTGGAGGCGATAAAAACTTACCCCGTCAACGAATAGATTATAAATGAATCCAAACATGTAAAGAAAGAAACAAATAATGATGATGGAAAATAGAAGTTACTCTTAGGACCAAGAGTTAGGGGAACAACATTAGCGAGCTTATCAATTCATGCGTGCATTGCAGCTCTTGAACTCTGCTCAAAAGCAATTTCCTTTGCACAAACCCTCACAGCAAACCAGTTGTTTCCTTGGTTATAGTTTAAGCTTTGATCCCCTTTCTCCTCAAACTCTCCTGCAATCTTATTAAAAACCACAAAGACAACAAATTTCTTCCATTACCAAAATGCAAAAAATAAAAAACGAAGAAACCCAAACATGAGATAAAAACTGTTTTTACAGCTAAGGAGGGAGTAAAGATAGTGTATAGACCAGACCAAGTAGTGGCGAGATAGTGAAGATGGCGGACTATTGAGGTTGAGGAGATGGCGAGATAGTGAAGATGGCAGACTGTGGGGGTTTTATTTTTTTAATTTTAAATCATTTGACATTTAATAAAAATAAAATAATCTATGTCAGGATAAAAATAATAATAAAATAATTCATATCATAAAAGAGGGTTATGTGAGTAAATTGATCGTTTTTAAAGTTCAGTGACCAAAATAGGTCCGAGAGCAAAGTTAAGTGATGATTTAAGTATTTTACTCAGATTTATATATTATTTTAAAATTTAAAATTTTGATTTTATAAGTTTCTTTACTATTTTTCATTCAAAAATATGCATTTTTTATTATTTTTTCAGCTTTATTTTTTAAATAGTATAAAAGTGGTTACAAGGTAGTATCTGTTCATAAATATTCTGAACCCTTTGATAATGTGCATACATCTTGTAAACATAGTGATCTGAACCCGTGTCTCCTAAAATAAATACCATCCGTTTTTTCACTAGAACACTTGTTGGGTTCAGTTTTATCGAAGAAATTGGTTGGATATTGTATCCAAAAAATTATTTTAAATTCTATAACAACCCCCAAATAATTTTCGAATCTATAGCACTTTTTACATTGTGTTTTAAGGTCCAACAGCTTTTAATCCGACCTCAACAAAAACAAAAAAAAACATGAGGTCAGCATGCTTACCTTTCGTCTTTATTAAAAAATGAAGACTACATGCTTGCAGTCCGACTTCATAGGCATGTCAGGCTGAATGACCGGTGTAAGAACACGTGAGTGATTAAAGTTGTATATAAGAACCCCTGAGTGGTCATGAAAAAAAATGAAAACCTGTGAATGGCAGTACTAATTTTTTTTCGGGAATAGGGTTGATTTGTTTTGATTGAATGGTTTGGTGTTGGATGAGTAGTTAAGGTTTGAATTTTAGTTGTTAAATAAGGGTTAAATGTAAGGAATTGTAAAAGAAAGTTTGTGAAGAAATTGGGTGAAGAAGTAGAAGAAAGAAAAAGATTTGGAGAAAATATTGTAAGTTTTTAAGTTTATATATTTTATTTTTAAATTTAATTCAAACAATTTTAGTTGTTTTTCCTTTATAAAATTTTAAATTAATAGTTACGATTAAATTTAGCAGTAATTGTTTTTATTAATATTTTCTTACTTGTCATGTATGTAGCTTTGTTAGAAGAATGGCCGACCAAAATCCTATGTTGAGATTACAAAATCGACACGTATCTAGTGTTGCGGTTGATGATATGGTGAATTTTTTTAAAGTTAATTAATTTGAGATTAGTATTTTGCCAGTAATATTTTATTCTCTTATTTGTTATTATTAAGAAAATTTTTAATTTAACGCATGCAACTGAGGAAACCTTTAAACAACACCTAAGCATGGGGAGTAATGACCCACACCCCAATATGATTCAATGGTTGCAAGATGCGGGATTCTATCATGTCGCATTTATTTGTGGCTGCAAGCTAATCCCCGATTTAATTACTGCGCTAATTGAGCACTGGAGATCGGAGACTCATACGTTTCACTTGCCGTGTGGAGAATGTACCATTACGTTGGAAGACGTGGTAATGTTAATCAGGGTCCTGGTAAACGGGAGTCCATTGGTTAAGGAGACGGAGGAGCCTTTTGGTTCTCTATGGAGTGTTGGATTTGATAACTATTCGTCATTCTCTAGTGGTGGCCAATATTGTAAATTCGCGATCGGTGGGAACTCACATCTGTAAAATATTTATTATCCTGTAAAAGTTAAAGCATTCATCCATAAAGTTGTACGGGTCAACCCCTTTAGACATACATACTACGGTTGCATGCCTGGAACTCACTACAGTCACACCATCTTTACCTAAAATCGACTCAAAATGTTTGGCGGTGGCCTTCTTCCTTATTGCGTATGGAATCAACAACATCAAAAATCTGTCAATTTAGGTTGAACCCGTGAACAACCATTGATCTTGCCAGTTCAATATTCTTTTGCATTTTTGTCACAATATCGGGAGATCAAACTTGTCCCATATTTATCATAGCTTGGATTTTTAACCATTTATCGGATCAAACCTTAGCCAAATTGTAGTACGTCACCAAGCTTGCTATTGGGAGATGGCGTGTTCCTCTTAATACACCATTTATGCACTCTACAAGGTTGATTGTCATTTGCTCGTATCGTTGACCTTCATCATACGATTGGGTCTATCTTTCTCTCTCGATATTGTTTGCGCATACCCAAACATCTTCGTTGTACTCTATCAAATTTGCCAACTTCCTCTCAAAATTTGGCCGCACTAGTTCGTATCTTGTTTCATAATATATGTTGTTAGCATTGACAAAAATCATAACGCATAAACAATTGAGTCTGTGAAAACAAAAATTACTTACCATTCTTAAAATTGCGCTGCTAAAGTGGGGGTTTTTCCCACCTTTCAATTGCGTTCTTGCCAATATGGCATACACAGTACGCGAAATATGCGTGCAAATGTGTTCATCGGTTGTTTTCTCGATCAATTGTTGCTAAGATGCATGCTGCTCTATCTGAAGTCAAGCAAACCCCATCTTCTCAAACAACATGTTCACGTAAATTACTTAAAAAAATCCAAAAGTCTACCGACTCTGTATCAACAATTGAAAAGGCAATCAAAAATATATTTTGATTACCATCTTGTGTAACGGCAATCAACAGAACATGTGTGTATCTTCCGTACAACCATGTGCCATTGACTTGGACCATCCATTTGCAAAATTGAAAGCCTTCGATGCATGGCTTCAATGCCCAAAATAGTTGGTGGAATATTTTTCTATTGCTAACCTTCTCGGTTGCAAGCATTCTTTGTTTTATAGCTAACTATGGTCCCCGAAATAAAATATACAATTGCTTGTAATAGTGTTGGTAGCTCATGGTATGACTTCTCGTAATTACCGTATACTTTTTTTAGTGCCTTATCCCTTGCATACCAACCCTTGCCATATTCTATTTGGTATTCAAATTGTTGTTTCATAGATGTCATAATCATTGAAACGGTAACCTTAGGATTTGCTTCAACCAACATCTTCACGTGGCGACATATTACATCGGTGTCCAACTTAAGGTGGTCTTGGTTGATTAAATTTCGTAAACCAATGTGTCCACCATTGTACTTTGTAATCTCCCAAGCAGTTATCCTCTAAAGTTTAGACACTCGAATCTTCCAATTACAATCTTCTCCATATTTAACACATTTGGCAAACATAGTTCTCGGACTGGATTCTTTAACAATGAAGTCTACATGCTTTCTGATGGAATACTCTTTAATTGCCAATGTAGCTTATTCCTTGTCTTTAAATTGCATCCCCAACCAATAATTCATCAAAGGAACCCGAACTTAATTATGGCATGCTCAAAAATTCAGGTACCCTCATCGCATCATAATCTATTAAGTTCATGTGAGTAGGAGGTTCGTACCATGTAATGTCATTCCCGGTCGAAACAAATTCACCTCTACAAAAAATAGGTTCATTACCAAGGTTATTACCACTTAAATCGAGATCTGCGGTTTTTTCATCTTCATTTTGACTAGAATCAACAAGCATTTTTCCCCATCTAACTTAAAGATTTTCAACGTCAATGCCAACACTCGGATCAACTGTTGGCTTAACCATTGAGAACGTCGAAGGTTCGGTATATGGATAAAATGCATCCGATGTCCCACTTTCCAACATAGCAACAAAATTGTCTCCAAACCTATATGGTTGGTCCTCAACCGCACTATCGAAACCCATTTCAGAAGAACTTCCAAATACATTTCTAGATGGGCCCAAATCGTCATATCTCCCATGCAACTTAGCATGTAACTCAACACTTCGAATATGTATTGAATCATGCTCTGCAATCATGATTCTAACATCATCATCATCTTTAAGAGCTATTGCAAAATATTTGACTGGATCATCACATGTTTTCCACCGGTACCGTAAACAAACAATCTCAACTCCTATTATTCTTTTTGTGTCATGCTTCAGCTCTCGAAGGGAAACATTCTTTGAAAACATCATCTTTGTAGTGTTTTTCGAGTCAAATACGACACCAATATCAGTTTTCAAAATTTCTCTATCGTAATGGATAACGGTCATAAACGCGTTGTTTATTGTCTTTGCACGTTCAAAACCATATATATATATTTTTGAATTAAATTACAGAAATTAAAATTATCATAATGTTATATTATATTGTTACGAATTTTATACCTAAACAACAAAATAAAAATAAACAAACAATCTACATATTTAAAACAAAATGTAAAAATCAACTTATTATAAATTTCTTCAAAATTTCTCCTTCTACTTCTTCACTCAATGTTTTTAAGAATTTCTTCAACTTTTACCTTTAACCTTACTTATTTAACACAAAAACACAACACAATTTTTTCGTTATTTACCCCTATAATCTATTTAATAACCATTTAAAAATTTAAATTCAATACCCATACAATTTAAAGCCGGTTTACATACCCCTACAATCTATTTTTAGACTTAAAAGACTTATCATTTCCCCAAATCTTTTTTTCAGCCTTTAAAAGGCTTAACACTGCACCTTTCAGCACCGATTAAAGCTATCCCGACTGCACCACCTGAATCTTTATTTTTCAGCCTTGAAAAGGCTTAACACTGCACCTGCACCATGCCATGCCTGCTAAGGTCGGATTGCTTTCAACGTACCCTTCCTTTTTTTGTTGAGGTCAGTTTGAAAGCGAGTAGCTTTCATAAATTTTTTTGTTTTTTACTCCATGAGGTCGGATTGAAAACATATTGCTTTCATAATTTTTATTTTATTTTTTGCTCAATGAGGTCCAATTGAAAGCAGATGGCTTTCATATTTTTTTTTCCTCCATGAGGTCGAATTGAAAGTAGATTGCTTTCATGTTTGTTTTCCGAATTTTTGATGAGGTCAGGTATAACAATTAAAGAAGGAATCTGGATTTTCACTAGATTTCATGGCAGAAGTCGTGGGCATTACCTGAGATGCGATGTAGTCGGAGTCTGATGTAGCAGAATTCGGGGTACAGTCAACAGCTTCTAGAAGGCAAATTAGCATTATCTCTAAATCGAATTCAAAATTATCTTGAAGATAAGTGCATGAAAGATAAATATGAGGTTATCCTGAAGATAAAACAGAATTCAACCGGAGCCACATGATTCAAATTTGTTATCTTTTTCTTTTGAGATAAACCTTTGAATCTAATTTTATATTTTTAGTTTGAATATTTAGCTTTAGCTTTATCTTTTTATTAGGGTTTTTGGTTATTTTACCTTGTTAAGATTCTCTGGTATAAATACCCTCTTAAGTTTAACCTTTGAACATAGATTGCAATTTGTATTTCCTTTGGCTAATTCTATAGCAGCTTTATTTTCTTTTCGTCTTACTTTTTATTCTTTTTCATTACTTTCCATTCCATAATGCTAAGCATGATCCAATCCATGCTTATCTAAATTCCCACTTAGCCTAGAGCTTTGCGATGACTCAATTCTAAACGTGAGAATTGAGTTGCACTTCACAACTTCGGAAAATATTCTTCGCATATCTAGAAACAAAGAGTGGCAATCAGTCATTCCTTTAAATTTACTACATCTTCAACTCAAAAAGACGTCGTTGATTTGAAATGTGTTTTGACTTGCAGTTTGGGAGACGGATCGATTAGTCATAATTTGGCTCCCTATGAACAAACTTAGCGGCGGTCCGCTAAGGGGAATTAAGATCGAGTTTGATTCTCTATGAGACACCATAACTCGAGTTGGGCTCTTCCAATACTCAAAGTAGTTTGGTGCTAGCGGCGATAGACATGGTTAGTCCAACAAGGATCAGACTTTGGAGATAGACATGGAAATCTTGATTAACTGGAGATAAGAGTTAGCTACAGGGGCTGGGCAATATTGATTGTAACTAGCGTACTATCCAAAAAAGAAAATTATTTCGATGAACGATCGAAATTGAGGCTAGCAAAGTCTAAGGTTAAACCATCATCACTGAATTCTTTCTTTACAATTTACCGCTTTTATTTACATTTTATTTTTTAACTTGATTATTTCTAAACCCCTTTTATTTTCGTAGTTAAATCAAGGTTGAAACAAAGAAGCGACATGTGAATTTCTTTAGTCCATATGAATCGACCCTACTTCTCTATATTAATTTTAATATTTAATTGAGAATAGGAATATATTTATTTGACAATTTTGGCACATGTTAAATTGGTGTTGTTGCTGGGACTTCGACAAAAATTACTAATCACTTCTTGTTTTAATATATGACCAATTCGTTACCCTGAAAACTAATCTACGACCCAGAAATCGAAGCGCTTGTAAGGAGATTTAGAGGAGAGATTCTTCGACGCATAAGAAGACAAGCATCATCAGTACTTGACTTTGACGTAAAAACTCATCAAATCGAAGATATATTCTTATTCGAAGACAGCTAATCAAAAGACATGGTCAAATAGACCATCTGAGAGCTTGCTATAGCGCCCGATGAGCAGCAACTGTTGTACATCACGTTCCCGAATAGAGAAATACCGTTCGAGTTAAAGACAGGTTTAATTCATTTTTTGCCTACCTTCCACGGTTTACAAAATGAAAACCCACACAAGCATCTAAAAGAGTTTCATATGGTTTGTTTGAGTATGAATCCACAAGGGGTATCCGAAGATCAAATTAAACTTCGTGTTTTTCTTTTTTCTTTAGCTAACGCAGTCAAAGAATGGTTATTTTATTTACTGCCAGGTTCTATTGATACATGGTCTAATATGTCTCATTTTTTTCTTGACAGGTTTTTCTATACAACTGGAGCAAGTGAACTTATGAGAAGCATTATGAGGATTCGACAAAAAGACAATGAATCGTTGTTCGCATCACAGTTTGACAGAACAAAACCTCATGTAATACTTCTATGAAAGGTTGCTTCTGGTAGAAATGAAAACTATTGACGCGGCAAGCGGGGGAACCCTTGTTAACCTGACTCCTCGTGCGGCTAGAGAATTAATTTCAATTATTCGCTAATGCCCAACAATTTCGCCCGACAAATGAACCCACTGGACAAGTTCATGAGATAAGTACTCATTCCATTGAAGCAAAAATTAATAAACTTAGTGATATAGTTCAAACTTTGCTTGTAGGTAAAACAAGCCAGACTCGTTGATGCAGAATCTGTACCATGCCTGATCATCCGACAGACTGTTGCCCAATGCTACAAGAGAACAATACGACACATGTAGATGTCATATGAAACTTCCCAGGTCCTACCCAAAAGCGATATGACCTCCACTCAAACGCCTATAATGCTGGCTGAGGGGCCATCCAAACCTTAGCTATGGGTCAAGTCCTCAATACAACCAACTGCACCCGCCTATGCCTCAACAACATCAACCCTAGAAGTTATCCCTATAAGCCATAGTAGAGAGATTGGCTATTAGCACAGAAAAGTTCCAACAAAAGACTGAGGTGAATTTTCAAGAACTCGACAAACATATGAACCAACTTGCGCTAAAGGTAAGTTGTTTGGAATCCCAAGGGAAGCTACCATCTCAAACGAAACTGAATACGAGATATAGTACATGTATCATTACCTTGTAAAGTGGAACCGTGATCGAGTCTAAAACCAATGACATCATTAATGAAAATGCATAAAGAAGAAAGAATAACCGGAACCACTTGTGAAGCCTCTTGTTCCGTCATCGTATGTCGTACCTCCACCATTCCTAGGAAGGCTTATAAAGCATAATAAAGAGAATGAAGAAAATGAGATTTTTGACATTTTTCGAAAGACCAAAATCAACATTTCACTTCTCGATGCAATCAAACAAGTTCTGAGGTATGCGAGATTTTTGAAAGATCTGTGCACGAACAAGAAAAAGCTCTCCGAGAATGAAAAGGTAAATTTGGGTGAGAATGTTTATGCGGTAATTCAAAGAAAAATCCCACCTAAGTATAAGGACCAAGGTATGTTTGATATTCCCTGTAAAATCGGTAAGGTAGGAATTAAAAGAGCTATGTGCGATTTAGGTGCTTCAATTAACATTATACCCTTATGTATTTTTAAACTACTAAACGCGGGTCCTTTGAAATAGACAGGGGTGACGATTCAGCTAGCCGGCATATTAGTGGTGTAACCGAAAGGGGTCCTAGAAAATATTTTCATAAAGGTAAATGAATTAGTGTTTCTGGCCCACTTCTACATTATTGATATGGAGGATGATCGATCAAACAGTTCTTCTGAAATCATGCTTGGAAGACCATTCCTGAGTACGGCGCAAAAGAAGATCGATGTACGAAACAGAATACTCACCATGGAGTTTGACGGCAAAATGGTGAAGTTTGACTTGTATAAGGCTATAAAATATCCTAACTCTATGCTTAATGTTAGCTATGTTAATATATTTGAACCTCATGTGGATGAATATATTGAACATAATTTTTTTGATGAGTTGCACATGAACTTGAATGATGAAACCGCTAAGGCGATGAAACTGGATACCTTTTCTGACGTGGACTCGCGATCATCTAGAAAAGAGCTAAGTACGCATTTAAATTTAATGTCTTATCAATCTAAACTTTTTCCCTCCATCTTTGCATGTACCACAATTGGAGTTAAAATTGTCGCTGGATAATTTGAAGTGCAAATTGTTAAGTAAAGGAGATATCTTGTCGGTAATTATTTTAGACAAGCTTTCAAGGCTAAAAAGGATTCGAAGAAATGCTATGTGAATGATCGAATATACAAGGAAAAAATGAATGAACTCCATGATCGTAGAATTTCTCATAAGGAAGTTCTCAGTTGGACAAAACACATGAAGTGGAGGAAGCATTTCTCGTTGAGCCTGTAGTCTGAATCAGGTCGTCAAGCTAATGGCGTTAAATAATGCTCTAAATGGGAGGCAACCCATTTTATTTTTTTGTTTTTTATTTTTTTTATCTAATTTTATTCCAAATAAAATGCACATGGATTTTTCATATTCGAATGGCATGTTTACCGTGAAGCAAAAATTCGAAAGGGAAAGATTAAGAGCTGTAGTACGTCATAGTTTCCTACTTTGTGGTAAAATCCAAAACAAACAAAAAATGAAGGGAGATGAGGGGCAGTTTAGACCTTCCGCACCTAAAAATTAATTAGTTTTTTTTTTGTTTATCATTACTCAACCAAGTCGTCACCAATTCCCTTTCCCCCAACTAAAGCCATTAAAAAATTCTCGGTTCCCAAGCATTCCCGAAACCTAAGCATTATTCCACCATCACATACCCTTTCACACATCCTTGCCAACCACCGTTTGCCCCTCACGGAGCTATGGTTCGTACGAAAAATCAAGGACCCAGCCGTGCTTCAGTGCCCCTCAACGTATTGCAGAATCGATTCATCGCGATCCCTTCAGTGGCCAACGTCGACAGCGGCTTCGAGTCACCACTATAGCACCACCATGGTCATTAGTGACAGTTGCGTCGGTGAGTGATGAACGGAATTTTGTTACAACATTACTAATGTACCATCTGTATTTTGGTTTTTCAGGAAATCTTAGCGCCAATCCATACTCTGAGGGCTTCTGTTTTGAGTAGCCGAACCAATCGTAGTGGCATGGCCAAGCACTCATCACACCGAACAACCCACAGCCGCTAGACATGGGGAGTATTCTACCTATTTTTACTTTTGTTCTTTATTTTTATCTCATAGTAGGGACAATACCCTTTAAGTGAGGGGTGAAATCAAATTTTCCCCTTGCTTATTCATGTTAGTTTGAGTGTATATTTTGGTGTTTACGACTATTGCTTGTCCGATGACTTAAGAATTCCATTTTAATTCTTTAATGTCATGCTTGAATTAATTGAGTTGCTCATGTATAAATTGGTTTTGGCACTTTAATGAATTTGATGAATGCCTTTAACTTAGTGGTACAACTTTCATTCTTGCTTAAATATGAGTTTGGTTTGTGTCGCTAATATTTGTTTGACATTGTCATCAGGTGTGTTGCTTCATGACGAAACGATTGTGAGTGGTCGATCAAGGTATGTGACTGGATTAGAGGCCGGGACGAGGTGTTTAGGTTGTCATCTAATTTTCAGTACAAAGGTCTGAGTGACGAACCGAGACTACTGAGTTAAAAAAGAAAGAAAAAGGGAATGGAAAAAATAAAAATTTAAAAAATTGAAAAAAAAAACAAAAAAGGAAAAATAGTTATAAAAGGGAGGAAAAATAAAACTCACACTCCGCCAATTGTCCACCAGAAAAAAGGTTAGTCTTGGTTCGATGATGTCTCACCCCAAAAGGCGAACAACAAAAATTCTACATAGTTGATTGTTGTTCATTCTGTTAACTGTTTTTGCTTATTCATTTGTTTGCCCTTGATTATCTTGTTTAACTCTTTCGATCCAAGCATGTTTTTAGAATCTTAGTGAAAATTTTGAGTAAGTTTTGACTATGAAACAAGAGTGACAATTGAAATATGCTTGAGGACAAGCATTAAATAAGTGATGAGAAATTTGATAAGGGTAGAATATTGTATATTTCTAATGTGTTTTATTCTTCATTTCCTTGATATATACTCTTAAATTGTTTCTTTTGGGCTTTATTGGACTATGTCAACCCAAAACTAACAATTAAAGGAGGAATTTGGATTTTCACTAGATGTCATGGCAGGAGTTGTGTGCACTACCTGAGGCACGATGTAGTTCGAGTCTGATACAACAAAATTCAGGATACAGTCAGCAGCTTTTAGAAGGCAAATCAACATTATCTCTGAATCAAATTCAGAATTATTTTGAAGATAGCATAGAAGATAAATATGAAGTTATCCTGAAGATAAAGCAAAATTCAACCGGAGTCACATGATTCAAATTTGTTATCTTTTTCTTTTGAGATAAACCTTAGGATTTAATTTTATATTTTTAGTTTGAATATTTTAGCTTTAGCTTTATCTTTTTATTAGGGTTTTTGGCTATTTTACCTTGTTAGGATTCTCGTGTATAAATATCCTCTAAGTTCAACATTTGAATTCAGATTAAAATTTGTAATTCCTTCGATTAATTCTATAACAGCTTTATTTTTTTTGATCTTATTTTATTTTTTTCATTATTTTTCATTCTATAATGCTAAGCATGATCCTATTCATGCTTATTTAAATTCTCACTTAGCCTAAAGTTTTGCGATGACTCAATTTCAATTGTGAGAATTGAGTTGCACTTCACAATTTTGGAAAGTATTCTTCGATTTTCTGAAAACAAGGAGTGACCGATTGTCACTCTTTTAAAATTACTACATCTTCAACTCAAAAAGACGTCATTGATTTGAAAGGTGTTTTGACTTGCGATTTGGGAGACAGATCAATTGGTCGTAATTCGGCTCCCTATGAAAAAACTTAGCGACAATCTGCTAAGGGGAATCAAGATCGAGTTCGATTCTCTGCGAGTCACCATAACTCGAGTTGGGCTCTTCCAATACTCAAGTGGTTTGGTGCTAACGACGATAGACGTAGTTAGACCAGCAAGGATCAGATTTTAGAGGTAGACTTAGAAATCTTGGTTAACCATATCCAGAAGGAAAAATTATTTCGATGACCGATCGAAATTGAGGCTAGCAAAGCCTAAGGCTAAACCATCATTATTGGATTTTTCTTTACAATTTATTGCTTTTATTTACATTTTATTTTTTTACTTGATTATTTCTAAACACCTTTTATTTTCGCAGTTAAATCAAGGTTGAAACAAAGAAGCGCTAGTAGAATTTTCTTAGCCCCTGTAGACCGACCATACTTTTCTATATTATTTTTAATATTTAATTGAGAATATGAATATATTTATTTGACAATTTCGGCACGTGTCAAAAGTACAACTCTACAAAAATTGATTTTAACTTGACTTGAGGCAAGAATACTTTATTCGTCTTGACTCGACTCGTAATTTTATAAATTCGTTTAACTCGAAAAAAAATTCAAATAAAATTTGAGTTATAAAATAAAAATTCGAATAACTCGAAATTTTTAGTAATTAGATGATCGATTTTCAAGTTCGAGTCAAGTCCCTCAATTCATTCAAATTGAAACTAATTATTACAATAACAATATAAGTGTTTACAATTAAATTCAAATAGAAACTCAAACAACATGACTCGATTCGAAAAAATTTCAAATAAAGTTTAAGTTATAAAATAAGACTCGTTAATTCGACTGACTCTAATTTTTTTAACTTGACTTGCATCCCTATCTTTATAGGTCTAAACCTGAATTACTTTGATATCTTTCAACATTTCAATATCAAATGCAAAATCAGACCTATTACAAATTTGAACATACATTAAACTTCCAACTGTAAAATCATATGAGATGTTTTGCATTTATTATCTTTTAAGCTCATTTTTCGGATATTGGTTCAAATTCAACTTATCACCCTTTACAAAAGGGTGTTACACTAGGAGAACAATATTTCATTCAAAATCTCTTAAACCATAATGATATAGATTTCTTGTGATAAACTCAAATCATTTTCAGATAGGAAACATGAATATTTTTTTGGTTGCTCTCTTAATTCTCCAAGCTATGTCTTGATTAATTCAGACCGACCTATGTCGCACACTTGGCTATGTGGTGGATGAGTCTCCCTGCAAGTATTTTTCTGCATACACACGACCTCGAATTCGAGACATATTTAAGAGATACCAAACTACTTATTACTTGGACCAATACGTTGGTTGAAATATGAATACCTTGATGGAAGGAAAGGCCACTGGTTTCAATTCTCTAATTAAGGCAATTCCAAACTCAAGCCGTAACAAGTGATTGAAAGACGTGCAAATGATTTCAAGGGCAATAACACTTTCCATTACAAATTATAGAACACAAAAGAGAAGCTGATCATACAACAGCAATCTTCTCGCAAGGGCTAGACGAAATCTGTCGAATATTTCAAGTAGCTTATAACCAGTTTGATCTATCTATAGAACACATTTTTTAAAACTACAACTTTACAGTGGAAAAAACATAAAAATGGCTAAAAGCTTTGTCAATTTTAAGGCATGAGGCTCACGGCCTTCAATCGTGTGTTTTTCATTCATTCATCAATAAGCTTGTGCCAGACGAAGCACTTTGCGGTGGGACGTCATGATTGAGATGGCAAAATTCACTCTACCACTTATCATACTCGGGCTACTAGCGAAGACCTCACCTGATTCTTGGAGCTCTTATGTAAGTTTTACAGCTATTGAGCTTTTGCGAGGGTTCGGCTAGATACACCGTGCAACAATTTGACAAATCCGAGAAAACTTAGCTTTCCGTCAGTGTGCCTAATCCAGTCATGAAGAACAGCATGAACGGGGACGGATGGGCTCAGTCCAAGCTCCTGAAAAATAATGGTAAAAATGCTAAGAGATTAGTCTAGGTTTCTGCAGCTTCACAGCTTACAAGACATCCCAAGAAAGGGAAACAAAAGAAAGATATGGAAACTCCTTGCTCAAGATAACATGGAAATTTAAAATTTGCAATGTTAAACTTATAAAAATGAATCTTGCGAATGAGTCAAAAACATTTTCGAGCATACAGATATATAATCATCTGAACCCTAAGGGTATACATTAACAAAACCCTATAAAAATATCATGAAAAAGAAACTATGACGATCTATGCTACTTCCACTATTCCTTTTTCTTGAAGTACTCGTGTCATGCCTGTATCAAAAACATTTTCGAGCATACAGATATATAATCATCTGAACCCTCAAACGCATGGAAATTTAAGAAAAAATGGAAGTATACATGTGGCACACATGCATGCCCAGCACTCACGTCCGTGTCTGAGTAATATATAACATAATAAACATCACAATCAATAATAGTTGGAAACATTTACAACAAATAAAGAGAATTAAATGAGGCTTAAAGGCAGGCCCATTAAAGGGAAATAAATGCAACTTAAATCACTATTTTTTTATAGTCAATATTCGCAATAACTCAACAATTCTGCAAGAAATTTTATATCGACTGCACAACTCTCTTAATTACAATTGATGCTGACAAGCAAGAAAGTAATATTTTTAAATTTTTTATCTCAACAGTAAACGTTCTCTCCTTTCTTTCAATATTTCTTAACAATGAAGTGTCATAACAAGTGTAGACCAAGAATAAGTTCATAACAAAGTTGAAGGGCAAATCATTTTCTAAAACAGGTGAAAATTGAAGTATGGTTCTTGTAAAGGACCAAATCATAAATGTCATATATATGACTCATTAAGTTTTTCATGCCTCTCAACCTACCCACATCTATATAATGTGAAAAATGTTGAATAATAGGAATTAAATAATCATCCAAATGAGGCATAGATGCAAAAAGTATCATGGGTCATGCAAGACAAGATCAACATACCGAAGCTAGCTCTTCGATGACAATAGGCCTGTTTCCATCCTTCTCAAAGAGTTCATAAGCACACCGTGCATGCTGTTCCCACCGATCAAGAGCCTCAAGCTGATGAACACTTAATGCAGCTGCACAGAATTCATCAAAGTCCATTCGTCTGTATTGAAGTGCATTTAGCTGCCACAAAAGGAAAAGGCGTACACAATTAGAGATTCAGAGACCACCACTCAAATTTTATATACAGTTCATCACCCCCCCAAAAAAAAAAAAAAAGAAAAGAAAAAGATGAAGCACTTACTGATGCAAGAAGCTCAGGGATGCGAGAATCCTTCATAGCATCTGTTGCATTTTTCATCAGGACCTAACCAGAGCAATAGAACTAAATAACTATTCACAAGAAACTGATGAAAATTTTCAAGACTGTGTCTGGGGGTGGGGGGTTTGTGGGAAAGGGAACCAACCGCTTTAATATTTTCTAAGCTTATAGTGCCATTTTTGTTTGGTTCCAATAGCGCAAACTGCTCTTTCAAATAAAATAGCTCATCCGCAGTCAAAGTTTTAGATAGGGCCTGCAAAAATACCAATGACAGAAAAACAAGCAAGTCAAACAGTATATGAGTTAGAAATCCCATGCAGAATGAAGAAAAAGTTTGCTAATATTAAATTGGGAAACCTATTAGGAGTAACTGTGAGTTATCCGAGAGAAATTTCAGCCTTTGTAAATAATGTAGTAATTATCCTACTTAAAGTTTATCTCCCTAATAGATTAGATTTTATCCTTAGTAGGACTCCTTATTGTAGTTAGAGTCTATCAACTTAGTAGATTAGAACTAAAAGTTATCTTGAGAAGGTCTTCTTAATGTACTAAAAGACCTAGAGCCTATATAAGTGTGTATCGAGAGATGTAATTTTTGATTGAGCAATAAAAAAATACAGAATATAAAATTCTGTTTCTTCCTGCTCACAACTTACATGGTATCACCTAATTTCGATCCTATCATAATTTTCTTCTCACGGAAAATCATCCTCAATCAACATCGAGTGAGATGCGCCTCCTCAACCTCGATCACAAGATGGCAGATTTTTTTCGTAAATAACAGTTCTACTGTTATTTCTAATCAACAAAGTGGCTTTACAAAACAATGATGCTGGAACTGCAAAGAATCGCTCAAAGAAATTTAATGGCAGCAGTGAAGGAAATCTAGCCCTAGTACATGATGGTGTCCAAAGACAAAGCCTCCTCCATCGCTTCTTGTTTCTACCTACCTGCAGCAAAATTGGATTATTGATTCTGGGGCCTCCGACCACATGACTGTAATAGGGCTTTATTCTCTGTTTTAAAAAGTCTTCTTCGCAAGCTTCCATTAAAATCTGCAGATGGTTCTCTATCTCCCATCAAAGGGACGGGCTCTGTTTCGTTAGATGGTAATTTGATCCTTAAGGATGTGTTATTTGTCCCGACCTCGCATGCACCTTGATATCGCTGAGCAAAATTTCTAAAGACTTGAACTGCTCCTTAAGGTTTACTGATTCTACATGTTTTTTGCAGTGCACCGGATTCGAGGAAAATAATTGGCGTGCTAGCTTGCAACATGGTCTTTATATCCTTCATGGAAAATATCCATCTTCTATTTCAAATTCTCCTTCTTGCTTTACTTTTTAGGACGATTAGATACTATAATGTTATGGCATTTTCGGTTAGGTCACCCCAATTTTCACTATCTTAGAAAAATGTTTCCCGATTTGTTTGTTAATAAAGATCCAAATTCTTTTAAATGTCATATCTGTCCACTTGCAAAACAAACCAAATCTTTATATTTACCATCCGCTCATAAACCCTCTAAACCATTCACACTCATTCATAGTGATGTTTGGGGTCCTTCTCGAGTGAAGAATATTACAGGAGTAGGTGGTTTGTGACTTTTATTGATGACCATAGCAGACTTACTTGGACCTACCTTCTTAAAGAAAAAAATCTGACGTTGCTTCTATTTTTGCAAGGTTTTATGAAATGGTGGTTACTCAGTTTGATAGCAAAATAAAAATGTTTCACTCGACAATGGGGAGAGTTTTTCACTCTTTGCCTTTAGGAGATTTTTTTTTTGGATTAAGGGTATACTACATCTTAGTTCTTGTGTAGATACCCCACAACAAAATGGGATTGCTTTGACGTAAAAATAGGCATTTATTAGAGGTTACCCGAGCCTTATTATTCACCCATGCTTGTTCCAAAATATTTGTGGGGGAAGCCTTTATTAACGGCTACATATCTTATAAATAGAATGCCTAGCAAAGTCTTGCATTTCGTAACTCCTAGAGATGTTTTCTTGGAAAATTATCCTACTTTTAAACCTATGTCATCTAATCTTCCCTTAAAGACGTTTGGGTGTACTGCTTTTCTAAAATCCACAAATCCTTCAAGTTCCAAACTAGATCCTAGGGCTTTGCAAAGTGTTTTTCGTTGGATATTCTTCACTTAAGAAGGGCTACAAATGTTATCACCCTCCTTCTCGTAAGTTTTTTGTCTCTTTGGATCTCACTTTCTTTGAACAGTACCTTATTTTCCTAAGACTGAAAATCGGGGGAGTGTTGGGATAATTTCAGTCTCCTAACAAATCAGTTCCTTCTTTTTCACCTTCTTTACCTATAGCTCCTTTGTTTGTGAAGCCTCGTAATTTTTTAAAACCCGATACCCCTGTTTCTAACACTACACCTCTACATACTTCACCTAAATCAACTGCTCAAAATTTACTAACCAACCATTCTGGTATATACCAAAAAAAAAAAGCCATTCCAGAGACTCGTGTTGTAACTGACACTGCCGAGAATTGGACTTTAGTCCAAATTACTGTGAGGATAAAGGAGGTAATGATGTTGAAATTTCTCCTCATTTACTTGAACCTCAAATTCGCCTATTGCTAAAAGGAAAGGGGTAAGACAAAGTACAAAGCATCCTATTCAGAGATATGTTGCTTATAGCAACTGATGCCCTCTTTTTAAAGCTTTTACAAATTTGTCTAGATGAAGAATGATTCCCAAGACTATTGAAGAAGCCTTAAGAGACTCCAAGTGGAAGAAAGTCATGAGGAGGAGATTACAAAGACTAGAAAAAAATGGCACTTGGACCATAACTCGATCTTCCACAAGGCAAGAAACCAAAGGGATGCAAATGGGTGTTTGCTATCAAATACAATTCGGATGGGAGTGTGCACAGTACAAAGCAAGATTGGTGGCCAAGGGTTTTACGCAGACCTTTGGAATAGACTATAAGGAAACTTTTGCTCCGGTTGCTAAGTTGAACACCGCCGAGTCCCGTTGAGTTTGGTCATTATCAGTATTTGAAACTTCATCAACTTGACATTAAGAATGCATTTCTTAATGGGAAACTAGAAGAAGAAGTTTTTATGAAGATTCCTCCCGGTTTAGAGTCCAAGATAATAGGCGAAAAGTTTGCAAGTCGGGATGATCACTTTATGGGTTAAAGCAATCACCAAGAGCCCGGTTTGATAGGTTCACTAGAGTAATTCGGAAAATGGATACAAACAGTCTCTAGCAGATCATACCTTGTTTTCTAAGGTAACTCCAAAAAACAAGAAAGTTCTTTTGATAGTATACGTGGATGACATTATTGTGACTGGAGATGATGAAGAAGAAATAAGCCACTTAAAATCTCTTTTGAATAAAGAATTGAGATGAAGGACCTAGGAAAGCTTAGATATTTCCTAGGCATGGAGGTGGCTAGATCAAGCAAAGGTCCGTAATCAACCAAAGGAAGTATGTTCTTGACTTACTCACAGAGACGGAATGTTGGGTCAGAAACCAACCGATACTCCTATGGACACAGCCTAAAGTTTAGCAAAGATGGGTCTAGTCCAAAGGCGCACAAAGGACTTTTTCAGAGATTAGTTGGAAAATTGATTTATCTATCCCCACTGTGCCGGATATAACCTTTGTTTGTGAATATTATCACCAACACATGACAAATCCGAGACAAGAGCATATGGAAGCAAATACCGTGATACTAAGGTATCTAAAGGGTACACCAGACATGGTTTAATATTTAAAAAGACCCTTGATAAAACAAATCAAGGTTTATTCACTCTCACCGGGCAAGTGAATTGACCGATAGAAGGTCAACAAGTGGTTACCGTTCTTTTGTGTGGGGTAATCTTGTGACTTGGAAGAGCAAAAAGCAAACTGTTGTATCAAGGAGTAGTGCAGTAAGCGTAATACGAGCTTTAGCTCTTGGAATTTGTGAAGGAATCAAGCTAATGAAGCTTCTAAAAGAGCTAGGCATGGTTCAAAACGAGAAGTTTGAAGTGTTCTCAGATAACCAATCTACAATTCGATTGCCGAAATCAATTCAACATGACAGACCAAGCATGTTGAGATCGATGTGACACTTTATTGCGTAAAAGCTTACAAGTGGAGTAGCTTTTTAACCTATGTTCCTCTGAGAAGAACAAGTGGCGTACATCCTTACGAAAGCCCCGCCAAAAAAGCTCTCTTTGATAAGTTCTTATTCAAGCCGGGACTATACAATGTATATTCTCCAAACTTGAGGGGGAGTGTGAGTTATCCGAGAGAAATTTCACCTTTGTAAATAATGTAGTAATTATCCTACTTAAAGTTTATCTCCCTAATAGATTAGATTTTATCCTTAGTAGGACTCCTTATTGTAGTTAGAGTCTATCAACTTAGTAGATTAGAACTAAAAGTTATCTTGAGAAGGTCTTCTTAATGTACTAAAAGACCTAGAGCCTATATAAGTGTGTATCGAGAGATGTAATTTTTGATTGAGCAATAAAAAAATACAGAATATAAAATTCTGTTTCTTCCTGTTCTGTCAACTTACAGTAACTAGAGAAGGCTTCAATCAATAAAAACATCTACCTGTAATAAAATAAGAAAATTGATACCTAATAGAAGTACTTATTTTTCTGGGAAAAAATCCACCTGAAGTCTAATGGAAACACTAAAGAGTGATATAAAGAGAATAATGCCGATATGTATAACCAAATACACACCCTTAACGCAGCCTTCCGAAGAGATGAAGAGCGCAGGTAAGCCTTCAAGAGTTTGAATATCTCAGATATCCAAGGGCACTTTCACATCATTATACGTTTTTATCCAGGATGACCTGTGGCAAGCAATTGTGATTAAAATTTCAAGAACATAAGAATGAGTATAATGTAAGATGAGGCACTCACTCAAGGCTTGGGCAAGCAGTCATTCTTTTCCTTGGGTCCTTATTCAAGAACCGCCACAAAAATCCTAGCCTCGGAAGATAGAGATGGCCAAGGTGCTTCATCAAAACTTGGATCGCCTTTTTAAACAAATTCGAAAAATCCCAGACTGCTTGTGCCCAAAATGGACGACCACCACACAAAAGAATATAAGCAATCACTCCTATACTCCGGACATCCGCTACAGATTTAGAAGACCTATGTAGAACTTCTGGTGCTACATAGTATGCGCTACCAACAATGTCATTAAGCCTTTCATCTGAAATGGAAAAGGAAAACATGAACAAGTTAATCAAATAACTGAAGTAGTATAGCTTGAGGAATACAAATTTGAGTACAAACCTGGTTTCACAAAATCAGACAAGCCAAAGTCTATGGCCTTCAATTGTGAATCTTCATCCTTTGACATAAACAAGAAGTTCTGATCCACAAAATAGCTAAAATTAGAATAATATTATGCAGGCAATTTTTTATTATATAAATATTAAAACATTCTGCTGCTAAAAGGATGAAAATGTAATATACTAGAATGGAGCACAACCAAGAAAATAAGCAGTAGCACTTTGGCTATGCTTCGGTGACTGGCTGCATAACCAGAATATTTAGCCCAAGTTACCTCAATGAAACCCTTACATAAACCTTAGAAATCTTATATTGGACCCCAGAACCAGTTCAAAACAACTCAGTCAGCAATATCAGAAACTTAATCAGAACTGGAAAGAAATTCACCTCAGGTTTAAGATCCCGGTGCACAACCCCTTGAAGATGGCAGAAGGCAACAACATTAAGTATCTGAATCATCACAACTTTTGCATCATCCTCGGTGTATTTTCCTCCCCTGCACGAATAGAAGCATTCACTTCATAAGTAATCAAATCCTAAGTTCATTCATCCTCAAACTCCTACATTGGACTCGGAAGAAGCTATTATTAGAAGAAATACCTTGAAAGAATTCTGTCCAAGAGCTCCCCTCCTTCACATAACCTGAAAAATACATGGTAACTAATAAGACCACAAAGAAAGAAAACACATGATAGTCGTCAAACCAAATGATCCCAAACACACCAAACCCAAGATTGAGTTCATGTTTTCAACTGGTACTTACTCCATCACTATGTAGACATTATCATGGTCCTCGTAGGCATCATAGAATTGTACTAAATTGCTATGTCCAGATAGAGCTCTTAATATTTTTACCTCCCTTCTAACATCTTCAATGGCAATTGCAGTGGTCATCTAACAACAAAAAAACAATGTCAGATCAAGGCATAAAAACGGATACTCTCCCGAAATAAAATTGCAGAAGACACTGCATTCCAAACATAACTACGTGAGTTTTACATATTTAATTTTGAGTTATGACCATTTCTATATTCTGTTAAACAATTTCCGTAAACTCAATATTTAAATACATTTTCTTTTTCAAGAAAATATAAAAATCATTCGAAGTACTTCTCAACGAATCTCATTTCTTCAATGTCAAAGGTTTTAATTCAAATTCATAAACGCAAAAGGGCAAAAGTTCTGAAATTAAAATAAAGTATATAAAAACGAAAATTAAAATGAAACCTTCGCTTTAGGTATAACTTTAACGGCAACTGGTTGTCCTTTAAGCTCTCCCTTCTTAAACTTCGCCGCACAGGTATAACCGAAATGGCCTCTTCCTACTTCGTCTCCGAGCTCATATTTGCTCCCGAAGTGCTTCGAGAACCCGAAGCTCTTATCCAGACCAGTACCGGTGGCTCCCTCCTCGCTTCCTTCGGGAATCGCGGCCTCATTAGGCTTCACAGACCCGTGCCTCCGCGCAAGCACGGCCCTAATGTGCTTAGCCGGAGACGGCGGAGGGAACGGCCTCCTGAAAAACCGTTTTGGAGTCGAATTGGTAGAAGATCTCGCCGGAGACTTCTTGGAAAACAAGTAGTGAGCTGGACTCGGACTGTAAAACGGGAAAAACGGCGATTTCTTGCCTCCATTGTTGGGATTTGAGCTTTCCTTTTCTTCTGCTGCTTCTTGATCTTGATCTTCCTTCGGGTTCTGGTTCCGGTTACCGTTTACTCCATCAGGTAAGGGAGAAGCCGGAATAGAGTTAGAGTTGCGGCGGATATCATTATTCCGGGGAGGGATAGGGGAATTTCTAGAATCAGGAGGAGGAAACGAAGGGTTTGGGGAGGGCTTGGAAGTGCAAAGACCCATTGAAGACTAACCCTATCTCTCTCTTTTCCCCCCAGAGAGTAGGATTTTGAATCTCTCCTTAAAGCCTTAAACCATTTCAAAGAAGTATAAAATTGAGCTGAAAATTGAAAAAGAAGAAGGAATTGGTACCAATTTTTCTCCTTTCGAAAAACTGAAGCTTTTCTTGTATATGGTGTTTGAAAGTGATTATTGTAGAGATTGGGGATTAAAAGGAAACGACGATGACTTAACTTTTTCGCTCATTAATAAACAAATAAATAAAACAGTGTACTGTTTTTTTTATAGATATCGGAATCAGTATTTTTTTATTCCTCATAAATATAATTATAGATGATATCATTGATATTGGATTGGTCCAAATTTTGTGTAGTTGAATTTATTAAAAAATATTTTATTAATTATATTATTTTAGAATTAATTACACTATATGTTCCTAAATTATGAGCTTCTCAAAAAAATTAATATTTTAATTTTATCCTCAAACTATACTCTCACTATAATTGGTCCTCAAACTTTTAAATGTTTCATTTTTATCCTCAAACTATATTCTCATTATAAATTGGTCCTCAAACTTTTAAATATTTCAGTTTCATCCTCAAACTGTGACCCTTATTCTAAATTGATCCCAAACTTCTAAACATTTTAATTTCAACCTAACTTATCGGTATATGCTAATCATGTCTCATGTTAATAAATTAGTTATAAAAATTATTAATTGTCATGTGAACATTGACGTGTGTTATGTAATAATATGATGGGACATAAACGTTAATTTGGAGATGTAATTAAAATATTCAAAAGTTTAGAGACCAATTTAGAATAAAGGTTAATTTAGAATAAAATCATAATTTATGGATGAAATTGAAATATTTAAAAACTTAAAAATTAATTTAAAATAAAAGTCAAAGTTGGGGTGTATGGTGTAATTCTAAACTATATAGTTTTTTATAAATCTCCTCTTGATATTTTTTATGAAAAATAAAATATTATTATGTGTCTCGTTAAAACTCCTAAATTTAGTCGAAAAAAAAATACACACGGTGATATTTACGGAAATCAAACTAGTTAAACTCGACAAAAGTACCAGAAATAATGCAAGCTATAGCTGAAATATCCGCTCGGTACTCTTTAATTGAAATGCAAATGAATTATTTTCAATATATTCAATGTATGTTATTTTACCCGATTATTCAATTTTAAATTATTATTTATGTTATTGATACTTAAATAAAATTATTTTCGAATCTATCATCTTTTGTAGTGGCTTGTCATGTTGGTATGACAAGTTTCATTAAAAAATTATAAAATTTACTACGTCAATAAAACAAGTTTCTGCAAAAAAAAAATGTCTGATCCAAAAACGATTTTGTTTTGATGACAGAAACATAAGTAATATTAAAAATTATATATTTGGATAAAAAAATAAAAATACCTTCAATGTAATATTTACTTTTATATAATAATTAATTTTAGAAAGTAAATTTAAAACATTGGGAAAATCCTTTTAGTTTTGTTGTGGTTAGTATGTTATCTAGTTGAAAAAGATGGGTTAGCTTTTTGTGGGGCCAGTACAGTGACCTGTAACATGGACAGATTTGCCACGTGGTGAAATCCTGAGGCGGTTGTTAATTATTGGTTTGGTTTCAGTTTAATACGCAGTAATTTAGCGACGAAATTTCGTGGTGTTCGTTTTTCCTTTCAGTGCTAATTTGCTCACAGGTTGCGTAGGGTGGAGAAAAATATCCATGTAACCGAAAATCCAGTTCAACTATAATATTTTAAATTTTAAACGGTTTAATAAAATTATAGATAATGTACTTTTTAATATTTTATATATTAATTTATAATTATATTAATAAAATATAATAAATAAATTATATTATTAAATAAATGAAATTAACCGCAACAGCAATTTAACAATTCTATAATGTTGTTAAAATCATAATAAATTGTTATGTTAACTAAGTGGATAAACATTTAGTATTCCTCTCAAAGGCCCTAGTCTTAGGCTCTTGGAGAACACTTAGGTCTTTTTTGAATATTAGCTTATAACTGATAGCCGATAGATATCAACTAATTGTATTAGTTTATTTGATTAGTGAATTGTATAAAAGATTTTAGTAAAATTAACTGATAGTTGTTTGATTATTTAAACAAGGAATATGACATATAAAGACATGATTATATTCGATACTTTTTTAATAGTTTATTAGTTATCAATATTTTGTATCTATTAATATTAATTAGATTATGACAAAAAAAATATTAAATAGTGAGATATTACATTCTCATGCTGGGATTCGGACCCATACAAGATGGAGCAAGATGAGCATCCTTAACCGCTAGGCCAATTAGTGAATCTCTAAAAAATATATTTTTTAATATAACGTTACTAAACATATTTGAATGATTTATATATTAATTTATTAATTATATAATTGTTTTAATACAATTTAATTAATTATTAAATTTAAAAACAAATATAAATGTGTGAGAATTAGAAGGAAAAAAGAAAAAGTATTAGTTTACAAATGTCACAATGTAAATACGTGAGGGTGGAGAACTAAAATAGAAAATGTTAAATTTAAGTTATTTGAAGTTTTTTTTTATAATTGTTAAGGGTAAAATGATCTTTATAACTTTTATGTCAAAACCTTTAATTTTAAAAGGCTTATATTAGCGACTTTTTCAAAATTAGAGGTTTCACTTAATTCGTTATTCACCAAACATCTAAATTAGCGGATTTGACCAGTCAAATCTCTAATTTTAACTCAAATATCTAATTTTGGCTCAAACCGTTGTTTACCAAACATGACCTTCGTATTTTATCCAAGTTTATCCAACAAAACGATGTAGCTTTAGATATTTTTAGACATCAAAAAGTAACACTTGTAATCACCTATTTTGTTCGTCCTCAAGCCCAATTAAAAAAATTCCAATTACATCATATATGGAAAAATCGTAGTTACAAGAGATCTTGGGCAACAAATATGAGAAGTCAAGTGATGTGCAAGGAATTTTGACTGCAGAATCATGGCGAACTTTTGTTAGGATCCGAGCGTTTTTGGGTCAAGATGCCTTCATAAGAACTGTCCGTCTTTCAGTTACCTTTCTGACGCATTTTGAAACGCCTTAATCGGACATCGAGAGCTCAAGATATGTTCGTTTTACTAAAGATAGCGCGCTCAGAAAATTGGATGCAAGTCCAATAGGGAAATTTGATTTTATTACGATTTTTTGATTATTTTATTGATTATTTGTAATTAAATTCAATCTTATACCTTTCCCTATTTGTTTTGATTAATTTAGGACCATATTGAATGTAAGGAAAGTAGTTTTGTACCCAAGTAAAGGCATTAATCTCTTTCCAAGAATAATTAACATTGATGTAGAAGATATCATGCTTTTAGGGATTCTTGAAGCCTATAAATAGGCTTCATTCTATTGTAATTGAACACACACATTCAAGAGCGATTCAAATGATTGGTGGCGACTCTGTTATCACAACACTGAAATGGTGTCGTTTTGATGCCATGTCTATATTAGCAATCAGTATATCGTTATTGAATTAAGATTTCAGTAATATAATTGAAATAAAAATTAAATTTTAAGTAAATGTTGTTTAAAAATTGTAATGCTTCATTTCGTTGATCTAATTGATACTTTATATGCTAATGTAAATTATAACTATAGACAAAAAGATAGATATCTAACCTTGGTTTTCAAATGATTGATTAAGGTGTATATTAAGGAACATCTCTCTAATCTCTACATTCCTTATTTTTCTCTTTTATATTGATGAATTTTATAATATTTATTTTCCCTTAAGATATAAGCTTATGTTATTCATCCCCATTATCAACATGGAACTCATAAAAGAAAAAAAATATCATAACAAGAGAGAATTATAATTTTAAAAAAAAGAGAGCATGTACATTTAAGTCCAAAAATTATATATCTTTTCGTTATATCAATTATAGTTTCAATCAATAAAAAATATCCATTTAACTTTTTTCATGTCAAATTTTCAATCCATATATCTTAACTCATTTTTTCATATTAAGTATGTTTGATTTTTGTTAAAAAAAAGTATGTTTGATTTCAAATTTTCATGTATGTTATAGCAGCATGAATGCCAAATGAACTAAATTTAATAGGCTAATTGTAAGCAGAAAGAAACTCATTCGTATTTCCTTTTTATTTTAAGAAGATGTATATACATTTAATTTTGAGCTAATTGCATCACAAGTCTCCAAGTTATTTTTCAGATTCTAAATTGGTCTTCAACTTTGAATATTTTAATTTTATCCTCAAATTATGATTGTCTTTTTAAATTGGTTCTCAACTTTTGAATGTTTCATTTTTATCTCTAAATTATGACCCTCATTCTAAATTTATCCTCAAATTTGTGAACATTCTAATTTAATTCCCAAACTATCAATATACATCTAACATTTATAAAATTGTTATAAAAACTGTTAACGATCGCATAACATTGATGTATATTATGTAATAATATGGTATAAATGATACTTAACGTCGGGTTTAAATAAAATAATGATTTAGCTTTGAAACTCGAAAAGAACTAAAAAAACAAATTGAGAAAACAAAAGACATTTAAATTTATTTCTAAACAATAAAGTCAGGGAACATGATACAACATTAATAATCATTTATGTTACATCATATTATTATATAATACACATTATTGTGTGCATGACAACTGACAAAATTTTTAACGGTTTTATTAACAGGGGACACGATTAGCATAATAGATGATAGTTTATGATGGAATTGGAACATTCAAAAGTTCAAAAACCAATTTAAAATGAAAGTCATAATATAAGGTTGAAATTGAAACATTTAAAAATTAAGAGACCAATTTAAAATAGAATTCATAATTTGCGGACCTGTCATAAATTTCATGAAAATCCTATCTGATTACGAAATTTGTATGTTATGAATTGTGAACTACGGTAGCCCACAAACTTAGGTGATGAGCAGACCTTATGATATAATTAATATCCTTTATTTGTAGCACACAAAAATTAAATATTAGGTTTTAATTAATTAAGACAGCTCACACTCATTTCAAGATAAATTCATTATCTATATTTTCCGACTTTTAATTAAATCTATTCATTAAAACTGTCGTTGAGCGGCAATTTTATTATCCTCGATGAAGAATTTTATTTAATAATAATTTATGCTTAATTAACTCTCTTAAATAATTTTTGCATAACTCTCCAACTTAAATGTCGGCTATAATTACGGTAAAACGAATCAATTAACAAATACTCTGAAATTGTTTTTGGGTAAATTATATTCAATTGTCACTTAATTATATGTTTTATAACAAGTATGTCATTTTTCTTGTAAAAATTATAAACATGTCACTCAATTAATATCTTGTTACAAACAATACATTATGTTTAGAAACATGTTACTCAATTAACATATTGTTACAAACATGACACTTTTCTTTGGTATAATAACATTTTTAGTTCTCAAAACTTATACATTATATTAGTGGTGTCTAATTCGAAACAATTCAACAAATTTAATCGTTTATATTTAAAAATTTCATCAAGTTAGTCATTTTTTGCGATACTGTCAAAGCAAGTGAGCACATCAGATCAAAACAATAGTTCAATAATTGTATCCTGTCATAAAGCAACAACAAGTTACTGTTAAATTGTTTTTATACCAAGAAAGTAACATAACATTTTTTAGATAAGACCAAGCAATTTATGATAAGAATAAATGTTAAAATGATGAAAATTTTAAATATCAAGAGGAAGTGTTTGACATGACTGGTGCAACGCTTATCTTTTATTTTTAGATCTATGATTTTCTTTTTTGTTTTTCTTTTGGATGTTCTAAAACCTCTATTATGTTTATGTTCTAGTTTTATTCTATTTATCAATAAAATTTTCTGGTTAACGTGTTAAAAAATAAATATCAAAAGTTAAATTTATTGAATTGTTTCGAATTAGGAGCAAATTGATTGATTGTGTAAGTTTTGGGACTAAAAGTGTTATTATATCATGCTGCATCAGAAGAAAAGTGATATGTTTGTAACAATATGTTAATCAATCGATCTGATTGTAATAGTTTTTTAATTGAGTGACATGTTTTTAAGAGAAGTGGCCTACTTGTAAAGATTTTTTTAATTGAGTGGCATGTTTTTAATTTTTATAAGAAAAGCAAGGGTGAAAAGCTATAAGGGACTAGGGGAAGCCATGACCCTCAACATTTTGGGAAATTAAAATTTGGCCCCTAATTTTAAAAAAAAGTTAATTTGGTCCCCTCAAGATTTTTAGAAATTTATATTAAATTTCACATTTTTTAATATTTTTAATTAAACCCACCCTCATAATTTTAAAAAAAGTTAGTTAAATCCTTAAATTTTTAAAAATTATAGTTCAAATGTAACACCCCGAAAACCGGTCTAGTCGGAATTGAGTTTCGACGATCGGAAACCCTACATCGAAAAGTCTAAATATTGCATCGATATTCACTATGTGTTAATTTTATTGTTAATTGACCTTAATTGAGCCCATCCATAGTTGGGGCTTCATTGAAAATGCTGAAAATGTTGATATTGAGCTAGGCGTATCGATACAGTCCAACTGTTTTAACTAACTTATCGAACTTGAGCTAGCTGTATTGATACGGCCATAAGGTGTATCGATACAGGTGCCTGCAAAAATTGATTTAGTGACCCAATTGAAAAGATTGAAACCTGGGGATGAGTCACCTACTAGCTTACCACCCCTTTATGTGGGATTGTTCAGAAAAGATAACAATTAGTCATCAATTGCCTAAAATTGCGAAAAGGCATGAAAAGATGGAATTTGATGAGTAAGCTTTCCTCTTGCTAAGGGAAACCTTCCTATTGGTCCTTAGTGAGGTGGGGAATGATTAAAGCCATGGTTTCTTTAAAATGAATAGAGAAAAGCTCTTTCCTTATTTTTGATTCCACATGTAGCGATGTCTCTCTCGCTAAAAAAATGTATTTTTATCTATTGGTATGTTTTGTTTTGAAAATAATGTCTTCTGTGGGATTTTTATAAAACCCGTGTTTTATTTAAAAATGGAGTCGCCACCGGCCACTTAGGTAAGCCGGACACCATAAAAAACCCCCAGAGATTTTGAAAACTTTGGGTTCGGGAGTTGGTTACGGATGGGGAAGGATTAGCACCCCCATACCGCCCAAAATTGGTACTTTAATAATTACCGCTTTACTAATATTAGATTTTTCGGATTAAAGTGACGATTAATTTAAGATTCGATTATAAGTACGAGTAGATTTTAAAGGTCCCATTATCCGAGAGCAAACGCCCAACCACTATCACTATGCCTGATACTGGCCCCGTTTGCACTCGGATAAAAAGACACCGCATTGACATTATATATTTCGATATGCAATATTAGTGAGCGAAACATAAAATATGGCAAATAATTCAAATACAATAAAAATAAATATTAACATTATAGAATATTAATCTAACATAAATAAAATACCAATCTAAACATACATATATATATACTATGAACAAGAGAATTAACAAACAAAAAAGCATGATATCACAAAAAAACATATGTTGTAAAACATAAATACATATGTAATACGAGAAAAACATACATGAAAGCATAAAAACATACTAAAAATGCAAACATACTCAAAGAGAATAAAACATGCTAAACATTTAAAATACGAGTAAACAAGCTAACGATTATATTAACGTAACAATATACAAAAAACGAGCATGAAATAAAGAGGTGACAAGAACATATATAACACCTATGTAAAAGACCACAAATCATATTAATACAGAAATATTAAAACCTAACTACTTTAAAACAAAATAATAAAAACAATAAGGGACTGGAATAGAATAAAATCAAAACAGAAGGCTTATAACTCAAAATAAAAAAATGACATTTAGGGATCTAATCAAGAACCGGGTAAAGCTTATGGGGACTGAAGCTGTAAAAAACCCATGCGACAAGCTCGAAATGGAAAGTTCAAAAACGCGGAGGTCTTTGGGGGCGTAATTTGACCATTTGAGAACGGATTCGGGTAAATTTCGGGACGAAATTGGAAAACTTAGAAACATAAGAGGGATTAGGTTTGTAATTAACCTAAGGGGCGAGACCTTTTTGAAAAATCCCAAAACGTGGGATGGTTTATGATGCAATTAGGCCATTTTTAAAAAAAAGGCTTGCCTATAAATCCTCCCAACCGGCCTCCCCTCTCTCTTTTTCTCATTTTTATTCTAAGCCTTAGGATAATATCCCCCAACTCTCTCATTTTCCCTCAAAAACAGACTTCAACCCCTTGACGAACCCAGAAATCAGCGGCCATTTGCCGTATCCTCCGCCGCCGACCACCGCTAGTCGGCACCGGCGAACCTAAAAAACCCACCAAAACAAACCTCGCTTCAACCCGAACTTGTATCTAAACTTAGATTTACACAAAGACTCCCCATTTTACCTAGATTTGAGAAAATACGAGGCGAAAAAACATTTTTTTTGAAAATAAAAACGAAACCAAAAGGGACCTCCCTCTCTTTTCACTTCACCATGTTCAGTTTTGGAAACCGAGGCGGCTTATCACTGGCGAGGGGGGACCCACCGACGGCGAGGGTAAAAAAAACTCTTAACCTTTTTCCTTTTTTGTCATTTCTAGTATATACATACATGTAATGGATACTTTTTTTGTGTTCAAAAGACGAACAAAAGAGTGAGATCTTTTTTTTTTGTATTTCTGAGAATGACTGGTTACAACTAATCTTTTCTCTGATACATATATCTTGTTCCCCCTTTTGTTTGATAGGAATAGAAAATAAAAAATGTATGTTGTCTGGTTTTTTGGTACTTATAACCCATTTCCCTCTATTTTTTGCATGTCAACTGAGTACGGTGGTTGAGTTGGTAGTACGGTAAAGTATGGCGGATGTGTCATTTGGCCAGACCAAATCCAAGCCGTTGGATCAGATGTGATCCAACGGCTGAGATCACTTGGGGCACGAATGGCCATGATCGCTTCTGGTGATTGATGGAGATGATGACACGTGGCGTATGATTATCTGAAAGGTCAGCTCGTGTACGCCACGCGCGCGTGGAAATCCTACAGCCTCTGGAGTGAGCTACACGCGCCAGCTGAAGAGTCTTCTTGATTGATCCAGACCCGTTGGATCAAGATCTAATCCAACGACCCAAATTGGGATGCGCAAAGGGATAAAGATTGTTAGGGCTTAGATAATTGATGTATTAGTGTTTTTTCAGGCTTTAGGTTTGGGCCGATCCAGCCTTACAATGTATTTTGGGTTTTATAATGGACTGGATATTAATTTATTTGGGTTTAATATTTTTGGATTTTCACTTTAATTTAGCCCAATAATATTAATGTTAATGTTGATATTAATACTAGTAATGACAACAATACATGCGCATATGATATACACATGTACAAAAATACATACAAATATTAATATATTACACATTTAAATTAATATCACATACGATCATACATATATATACAACCATACACATAGTCAACATAAATATCCACACATACATATATTATGTATACGTTGATCATGCGTACACACATACATATATGAAAACACGCGATAATAATATTAACTGATTAATATATTAGCATGGCACAATATTAACAAACACAGATAAAAATGAGTGCTTACAGTTGCCCCTCTTTGCTTGTTATTGTGGAACAAGAACAAAGTAAAGACCATAAGCACTTATTTTTATCCGACTTCCCTATTTGTAGCTTTGGAGTCACGTATTCTTCTGAAACTCTCCGTTCTCCTTCAACAGAATCTTCGAGCTCGTAAGTTCCTCATATATAAAACTTCTTCACCTTCCGATCTTTGAGCTACAGGCTCTTCCTATATAGAACCCTTTACTCTGGAGCCTCGAGTTATGAGTTCCCCCTATATAGAACTCTTCACTCTGAGACGGTAAAGATTGGAGTACTTCATATATAGAACTCTTCGCCTTCAACACATCTGGTTTTTCCTATATAAAACCTTCTGCGCCACGGATGGATTCTTCCGACTGGGAGTTCCTCCTATATAGAACTGCTAGTCTTCAAACCCTGGAGCCGCCAGTCCTTCTTATATAGAACTTTTAGCTTCTGTAATCTCGGAGCTACGGGTTCTTCCTATATAGAACCTCTCACTGCGAGGGCTTGAAAATATATGCCCTTCCTATATAGAACCTTTATCTTCGAATTTTTCTTTTCTTTTTTTTTCTTTTTCCCTATTTTTCTGCTTTTTTTTCTTTTTCTCTTTTTTTTTCTTTTTTTCTTCTTTTTTTTATCTCGTTTTTTCTCTCTCTTCTTTTTACAAGGCTGTTGATATCTTTGGACTTACGCTACTAAGGATGACGCATCATGCCTGAAGGACTTACTAATGGCCTGAAGGACTTATCACCATGCTCGAAAGACTTACTGGTGGCCCGAAGGACTTAACACCGTGCCCGAATGACTTACTGATGACCCGAAAGATTTAACATCTGGGCCTCACGCTGCTATGGCTGTCGATTTTTCTGGACTCACGTTACTAAGGCTGCCGCATCATGCCCGAAGGACTTACTGATGGCCCGAAGAACTTATCACCATGCTCGAAAGACTTACTGGTGGCCCGAAGGACTTAACACCATGCCCGAATGACTTACCGATGACCCGAAGGATTTAACATCTGGCCTCACGCTGCTATAGCTGCCGATTTTTCTGGACTCACGCTACTAAGGCTGCCGCATCATGCTCGAAGGACTTACTGATGGCCCGAATGACTTATCACCATGCTCGAAAGACTTACTGGTGGCCCGAAGGACTTAACACCGTACCCGAATGACTTACCAATGACCTGAAATATTTAACATCTGGGCCTTACGCTGCTATGGTTGCCGATCTTTCTGGACTCACGCTACTAAGGCTGCTGCATCATGCCCAAAAGACTTACTGATGGTTCGAAAGACTTATCACCATGATTGAAAGACTTACTGGTGGCCCGAAGGACTTAACACCGTACCCGAAGGACTTACCGATGACCCGAAGGATTTAACATCTAGCCTCACGACGCTATGGCTGCCGTTATCTTTTATTTCTTTAGTAAATTCTTTGACAATTCTTCAAATACCTGTCTAAAAACAAGCAAAATTGACATGCCTCTATTTATATGATGCATGCAATGTCGTGCTTTCTTTTTCTTCTTCTATTTTCCTTCTTTTTCTTTTTCTTTCTTTTTCTATTTATTATTCTCTCTTTTTTCTCTTTTACCTCTTTCTTATTCTTCTCTTTTTATCATCGTTTTTCCCTCACTCTATTTTCTTTCTTTTTTTTTATTTCTTCTCTTTTTCTGTTCGCTCTCTTTTTGTTCTAAAGCCTTACACCCTTAAAGGTCGTTCCTCAGATTTCTTCACTGTATGCTCTTAAATCCTTATTTGATCAATCACTTCGAATCTAGATTAACATACTTTCAAACCTTTTGTGCGGAAGGCTTTCTTGTCTTCGGGGTTATCACCCATCTTCATAAATGATCTTTTGGTTCTTATATTATTCTTATAAGAACCATTGTCATCTTCTTCGCTTGGTGTTGCCCTATTCAACCACGGGCTCCACTACTTTAAATTTTCTGACCCATCATACAGAGCCTTGATCTATTTCTAGTCACCAGGGTGAGCTAAAATACTTCCATCCCCTGAGCTCATCCTTGATCTTCTCGTAGCATTTCGACGGGAACTAACTTTCAGTCCCTATGCTTTAAATCTCACCATAATTCATTTTTAAAGTAATGCAAAAGGCAATTTACTTGTGTATATTTTAAAAAAATAATGATTGTTTGAAAAGATAATAGTCATTTTGAAAATCACAACTTGGAGGGGATACCAAACATTTTGAAAACATTGTTTGGAACAAATGGTAAACATCCTTTTTCTTTTTCTTTTTTAAGGACCAAACATTTTTTAAAAAAATTAATGTTTGGAGAATGGTAAACAAAATTTGAAGTATATTGCCAAACATTTTAAAAACTAATGTTTGGGGGAAATGGTAAACATCAAAACTTTAGGAGAAAATGTCAAACCTTTTAAAACATGTTTGCCCCCAAAATATCAAACACCATAGCACATCTGCTTCAAATTGTCAGAGATCAAATCTGATGAAGCGCATATTTAGAAGACCTTGACCATTGCGGAGATATATGCAAATGTATAGTTTCTTCAGGTGTAATAGGCTTTTGAGAGGAACAACCCTACCTAGTTTCTACCCCGTTTAAGGTGGCTCTCTTAATCTCACTATCTCACCATGCCCCATCATTCCCTCATTTGGGTGTCGATCAAGCACTTCGAAGCTTGACGTTCCTTGAAGCAAAGTTAACTCTTATAGGCAGAATGAAATCTGAAGACATTCTCATTCAACTTGAATATCTATGGATGATCCGAATAGTCTTTGGGGGCTTGTAATATAAGCCTTTGGTTTATGGTTAAGTGAAATAGTATTTCTGCACTTGTGTAACTTGGATATGCCCATTATTCTTTCCCTTTTTTGGATCACTCTAGACTGCCCGTTTTCGGGTTTTCACCCTAGAGTTCATTTCTTTTCTTTTTTACTGTAGGTTGTCCTGCATTCTGGCTATGTACTGATGTTCGTTTTCTATTCAAGAATGTTTGATCCTCCAAAACTCCTCGAAACTGAGATTTCTTGAATGAAGGACTACGGATACATTTCTGGGAATTCTTGTGATTGGCACGCCCAGATGAAATGTTATTCTTTCTTTTTTCTTTTCTTTTCTTTTCTTCTTTTTCACTTTTTCTCTTGGATCGCTCTAGACTGCCTATTTTTGGGTTTTCACCCTAGAGGCCACTTCCTTCTTCTGTACCTTCAGATCAGTGTATTTTGGTTGGATATTGATGCCAGCATGCTCAGGCAGACTACTCTTTTTCTTCATTTTTAGGATCACTCTAGACTGCATATTTTTGGGTTTTTACCCTAGAGGTCATTTCCTTTTTCGAAATTGGCAATCTTCGGGCTGACTTGTCTTGACTTGGCTTCAATTCGAGCTTCTATACTAATTTTCAAAACTGATATTTACTTGAAATGTGGATTCCTTGTGTCTCTTGCTCATAGTTGAAGTCTCGTTATTGTATTGTTTGATATGTGTGTGAAGCATATACAATATTCTTTCTTTTTCTTTTTTCTCTTTTTCTTTTCTTTTTTCTCTTTTTTTTTGTTTTTTTTTTGTTTTAGATTTCCCATTTTGGGTTTTTAGCCTTGGATCTCTTTCTTCTTATTCGAGTCTATAAATGTATCCTCTAATCAACACGTATCTATACTGGGTATTGATGCTATCTTCCGCTCGAAGTTAATTAAGTCTCTGTAGTTCTTCTGATATTTACTCGATTTGGATTGTTTCAGCCTTCTGATTGTCAATTCTCTTCTTTTCTTTAGTTTTTCGTTTGGACATATCTTTGTTTTCAACCACTTTCTTCTAATGATTTTTTGATCTTCGTATCCAATCTGTTTGGTCTCATCTATGTCTTCTGGTAAAGTAAAAGAATACCATTCGTCGTCACATTCACAGATGTCTTGAGAAAGCCTTCAGGGGGTAGAGGTTTAGGGTCAACTCTCGTTTCAATGATCTTAAACGACAAGTGCCTGAGAAGATAAATTCCTAAAATGGGAACTGCCCATTGTCTAAACACTCGCTTTGTTCCTCTGTTGGCCTAGGTAAACTAGCAGTTACTCACATTTACAGTATCCCCACAACATTCAATCTCTTCTAAATATATGCAACTTAGAGTTGATCTTTGGATATGAAGCAAATGCACTGTTGCATTCAAAATTCAAGGACCTGGTATAGAAATGATATATACATATGTCCATTCAAAAATGCGTGTATATGCGTATGGGAGAACAAAAACTACCCCATAAAAATAAAATGTTTAAAGAATCAAGAATGTAAAAATGCTTTCTAAATAGAAATGTGATTTTTAATTCTAAAAAATATCTGTTTAAGAGTTTTTTTTGAGAATTTCTTTGTGAAATGATGAGAAACCTGTAGGGACCTTTGGACTATCTACACGGTACTAACTCATTCCGGCCCTTTCAAGGTAGTGTAGGCTTGTGCCACTTCTCTTGTTTTTCCTTGCTGGATCAATTCTTGTTATGTCTCCCTCGTCAAGGACCCATCATTGATCAGCTTCTTGATCTCCTCTAATAAAGGTCTACATTTTCTGGTGGGATGCCCCGGTGCCCCCATATGGAATTCGCATGTGCTACTCGAGTCAAAACTATGGGCAGATTGATAAGGTGCAATCTTTATCGGTCTAGGAGCAAGCCCCCTACCAAATGAGGCCATATGTCTGATATGGATGCTTCGACCACTTCCAAATTTACGTTCGTCCTAGGAATTTTCCTTGATGACCCCGAGGTGTCAGTCTGTCTTTTTCTTTTACGGCTATGAGAACCTTGATAGTGGTACCCATTTATCTCTTTCTTTCCTTCTGCTCTTAGGCATGTCTGGTTCGTTGATTTTAGACTCAATTTTCCTTCTTGGATCATGTATTCTATAAAGTCATCACATTTGCCCATCAATTTCCCGAGCATCTTATGGAAGATGGCTTGAGACATGGAAGTCATTTTCCTCTTTAGCAATGGAAGGCTGCACTTGGGTGGCTAACCTCCTCCATCTCAAAGCACATTCCTTGAAATTCTCATCAAGTTTCATCCTCGTACCGTGGAGATACTGACGACTTGGTGTTAGGTCTAGAGCATATCTACATTACCCATAAAGACGCCGGTTAAGTCTCCGCATGACTACACTTGGTCTCTACTCAGACAGTTGTACCATATCATGGTAGGTCCTGCTAGACTATCGAAAAAGTAGTGGATCGACAACTTTTCATTCTCGATGTAGCCCTCTATCTTTCTGCAGTACGTTGTCAGGTGAATCTTGGGGCAGCTTGTTTTGTCATACTACACAAATCCTAGAATCTTGAAATCCGGTGGAATGACCAAATCAGGGCTTTCTTGCGTCGAATGCATCAATCTTTTTCTTTTTCTTCTTTTTTCCTCATTCTTATTTTTTTTCTCTCGAGCCCATCTTCTAACTACTTGAATCTTGATTTTTGAGCGTGTTCATTTCTTTTACTTGGCAATGATAATGCTATGTAAATTTTATGCAAGGTAATGATAATTTTATGTAAAATATGCCATGACTGTACAATGTGAGGCAATACAAGGTATGAATGCAAACGTGGTGTTGATTCTCGAACAGTCCTTAAATGAGTTTCATTCAATAGAAAAATGTCTGGTTGCAAAAAAACTAATAATGAATTACAGGTGACAGTTAGCTTCCTTCTAGAGATCTTGGCTTCGGGAAGCAAAGCTCGTGCTCCACGTCTCGACGTCGTCTTCAAGATGACGAGTGACATCGTCTTCTCTTCTTATGCTACTCCATAGACTTGTGTCGTCATGATCTTCATGCCTTGGCCTCTAAAAACACTAATGCATACAAGAGCTTTTCTTCTGTAGATCTGGGTGCGAACGAATAATACGTCTAAACATGGATGGATTCTATCGATCCTAGGGGAGTACTTTAAAACTTTTGGGGGTTTAAATTAAAATTCTCAATGATCATTTGGTTTAAAAAGTCCCCATTTTTTATTATCAAAAAGTTTTAACTTACTTAAAATATAAAACTTTTAGGTTTCTTTTTGTTATTATTATTATTCTGAAAGTTTTAGGAGGAAAAAAGATTCAAAGTAAAATAATAATATTTTCAATTTTTTTAAAGGAGTTAAATTAAAATCTTTGAGATTTTTACAAAAAGGTTAAATGTGAAGATTTAAAATTGGGGTTCTACGGCCTTGACTGAATCTTCTGCGTCGCACGTGCCTTACTATCGTACCGTCTTCTTTCTCGATTGGTCTTTGCTCGGCCTAACTTGATACTATAATATTATCGTTTCCGGCAAAGCATAGTTTTTCTATTTTGAAAGCCTTTTAATGAACTGTCCTTGAATCAACACCATGTCATGATATGCAACATGAATGCAAATAAAGGCGTTGATTCCGCTGGTAATTACCCTTTTGAACGACTTTTATGGGAACTAAAGGGTCCACATTACAAAAGGAGTCCCTATTACAAAAAGAGTTCCCATTACAAAAAGTCTTAATTACAAAACAAAATTCTACACATAAGCCCTAGCCCTACCTCCTAGCTCCTCGATAACTCTGAGCAACTTGATAAACCTTGGTGCTTCTTTCATGTCCGGGGTTACGAAAGTCAGAGAGACGCGGCTTCGGTAGCTAAGTCATTCACACGCCTTGCAACTCGTTGTATGTCCACCATCAGGGTCTCGTGTGTATACTTTGGCATTACACGCTTGCTCGGCAAATTGTTACCTCGGATCTGTTGATTAATCTCTGACCACTGTCGCACGACTGGATCGATGTCGTCCTTCTTAAGACACATTTTTTCCATAATGAAAGATTTTCTAATCGGGCAAACCACTTGAATCAACACCTCTATATAATGCGGATGCAAGATAATGCAACAAAAGTATGTGTAAAATAAAACACAAAAAGAAATGAGTTAGTACCAGATAAAAATAATAAATACATAAATAAAAGAACAAATTAAATAAAGTAAACAAACAAAACAACCCTATTTATCCCGTCTAAAACACCTAAGGTTATCCGCATGGCTCTAAGGGTGGGTTTCTATGTTCTCTATATGCAGTTTTGGTTATAGGAGGTACCCAAATTGTCCTTGATGTCCTCTACTAAGAGTAGCAAGGCCCCCGATCATCACCCATTATAGGCTCCTTTCAACCGGGTTCAATTCAGGGGTACCCATTCGCTTATGCACGTACGAAGGAACGATATCCTTACGAAAGCATAAGGTACTCGAGCCCCGAAGGTACTTGTTAGGCCCATACGGGAGAACGATATCTCCACGAAAGCATTAGCGTTTTCCCCCCACTTAAAAAACGAGTTTATATACCATATTTTAAATGCATTAAAATAAACGCGCAATTACAACCGAATATTAATTTAATAGTCACTTTAATCCGGAACTTCTAATATTAATAAAGCGGTAATTATTTGAAAAAGCTTGACTTTCCTTTTTGTTTTTGAAAAAACAAAAAATGTCCCCAGCGGAGTCGCCATCTGTAGCGATGTCCCTCTCGCTAAAAAATGTATTTTTATCTATTGGTATGTTTTGTTTTGAAAATAATGTCTTCCGTGGGAGTTTTATAAAACCCGTATTTTATTTAAAAATGAAGTCGCCACCGGCCACTTAGGTAGGCCGGACACCATAAGAAAACTAGAGATTCTGAAAACTTTGGGTTCGAGAGTCGGTTACGGATGGGGAAAGATTAGCACTCCCACACCGCCCAAAATTGGTACTTTAATAATTACCGTTTTACTAATATTAGATTTTCTGGATTAAAGTGACGATTAATTTAAGATTCAGTTATAAGTACGAGTAGATTTTAAAGGTCCCATTATCCGAGAGCAAACGCCCAACCACTATACTGGCCACGTTTGCACTCGGATAAAAGGACACCGCATTGACATTATATATTTCGATATGCAATCTTAGTGAGCGAAACATAAAATATGGCAAATAATTCAAATACAATAAAAATAAATATTAACATTATAGAATATTAATCTAACATAAATAAAATACCAATCTAAACATACATATATATATTATGAACAAGAGAATTAACAGACAAAAAAAGCATGATATCACAAAAAAACATATGTTGTAAAACATAAATACATATGTAATACGAGAAAAACATACATGAAAGCATAAAAACATACTAAAAATGCAAACATACTCAAAGAGAATAAAACATGCTAAACATTTAGAATACGAGTAAACAAGCTAACGGCTATATTAACGTAACAATATACAGAAAACGAGCATGAAATAAAGAGGTGACAAGAACATATATAACACCTATGTAAAAGACCACAAATCATATTAATGCGGAAATATTAAAACCTAACCACTTTAAAACAAAATAATAAACAACAATAAGGGATTGGAATAGAATAAAATCAAAACATAAGGCTTATGACTCAAAATAAAAAACGACATTTAGGTATCTAATCAAGAACCGGGTAAAACTTATGGGGATTGAAGTTGTAAAAAACCCATGCGGCAAGCTCGAAATAGAAAGTTCAAAAACGCGGAGGCCCTTGAGGCGTAATTTGACCATTTGAGAACAGATTTCGGGACAAAATTGGAAAACTTGGAAACATAAGAGGGATTAGGTTTGTAATTAACCCAAGGGGCGAGACCCGTTTTGAAAAATTCCAAAACGCAGGATGGTTTATGATGCAATTAGGCCATTTTTAAAAATGGTTTGCCTATAAATCCCCCCAACCGGCCTCCCATCTCTCTTTTCCTTATTTTTTTTCTAAGCCTTAGGATAATATCCCCCCACTCTCTCATTTCCTCTCAAAAACAAACTTCAAGCCCTCGACGAACCCAGAAACCGGCGGCTATCCGCCGTTTCCTCCGCCGCCAACCACTGCTAGTCGATGCCAGCGAACCTAAAAAAGCCACCAAAACAAACCTTGCTTCAACCCGAACCTGTATCTAAACTTAGATTTACACAAAGACTCCCCCTTTTGCCTATATCTGAGAAAATACAAGGCGAAAAATCATTTTTTTGAAAATAAAAACAAAACCAAAAGGGACCTCCCTCTCTTTTTAGTTCACCATGTTCACTTTTGGAAACTGAGGCGGCTTATTACTGGCGAGGGGAGACCCACCGACGGCGAGGGTAAAAAAACTCTCAACCTTTTTCCTTTTTTGTCATTTCTAGTATATACATACATGTAATGCTAAAGACAAATATATACATTTTTTATGTTCGAAAGACGAACAAAAGAGTGAGATCTCTTCTTTTTTTGTATTTCTGAGAAATACTGGTTACAACTAATCTTTTTTCTGATACATATCTGATACATATATCTTGTTCCCCCTTTTGTTTGGTAGAAATAAAAAATAAAAATGTATGTTGTCTGGTTTTTTGGTACTGATAACCCATTTCCCTCTGTGTTTTGCACGCCAACTGAGCACGGTGGTTGAGCTGGTGGTACGGTAAAGCATGGCAGAGGTGTCATTTGGCCAGACCAAATCCTGGCCGTTGGATCAGATATGATCCAATGGCTGGGATCACTTGGGGCACGAACGGCCATGATCGCTTCTGGTGATTGATGGAGACGATGACACGTGACGTATGATTATCTGAAAGGTCGGCTCGTATATGCCACGCGCGCGTGGAAGTCCGACAGCCTCTGGAGTGAGCTACACGCGCAAGCTGAAGAGTCTTCTTGATTGATCTGGAGCCGTTGGATCAATATCTAATCCAACGGCCCAGATTGGGCTGCGCAAAGGGATAAAGATTGTTAGGGCTTAGATAACTGATGTATTAGGGTTCTGTCAGGCTTTAGGTTTGGGCCGATCCAGCCTTACAATGTATTTTAGGTTTTATAATGGATTGGATATTAATTTATTTGGGTTTAATATTTTTGGATTTTCATTTTAATTTAGCCAAATAATATTAATGTTAATGTTGATATTAATACTAGTAATGACAACCATACATGCGCATATGATATACACACGTACATAAATACATACAAATATTAATATATTACACATTTAAATTAATATCACATACGACCATACATATATATACAACCATACACATAGTCAACATAAATATCCACACATACATATATTACGTATATGTTGATCATGCGTACACACATACATATATGTAAATACGCGATAATAATATTAACTGATTAATATATTAGCATGGCACAATATTAACAAACACAGATAAAAATGAGTGATTACACCACCGAGACTAAGCTTACTCTTTGATTGAAGAAAATAAGCATACACCTCTATTGCCATCTTCTTCACTAAGCTCAAGCACACACATCTTCTATTGAACCTCTTAAACTCAAGCTTTCTTTGATTCAAGAGCTTTGTTCCATAGCTTTTGGTTGGGTAAGTAGAAACCCTCAGTTTATTGCTGATTCTATGGATTATTGAATGTCCAATTTCAAGTTATAATTCTCAAGTCAAACCCTTGTTCCTTAAGTTTCGATATATGAATCTAATGAATAGCTAATGGCTATTCTAAGCTTGGAGATGGGTATCAATGTTTTTATATCGATTGTAACACTTTCTTATTTATTTCTCCAAGCTCAAAAAATAGAGGAAGCTAGCCCATCGTCTCCAAAACAAGCTAGGAATAAAGGGATCATCATCTGAGAGCCGTAGGAGCTTCGGAAGTAAGATGAGTGTAGTAGGAGTCTCGAGAGTGGTTAGGTGCCATCTCAAATCATTGATTATTTCTTATTGTATTGCTAACCATTGTATTGAAGGTTTTTGCATAAAACCCTATTGAAAGTCACATAGGTAAGAATAGGTAAGTATTGCATTGAAATCATGTCCAAAATATCGTTATTGTTGCCATTGAAAGCATTGAAGCATTGCTATACTAAGCTATTAAAATATTGACACATGAATATTGTTATTGGATCATTGCTATTGATTTATTGTTTGAATCATTGCAATTGAACTATTTTTATTGAATCATTGCTATTGAACTATTGTTATTGAATCATTGCTATTGAAACATTGATATTGAATCATTGATTATCGAACCTTGGGATCACAAGTATTGGATACAATTGGCATGACATAAAATTCATGAGTTCATTGGTGCGGGTTAGGCTACAACCTTTATTGTGGTGCGGCGAAGGGATGTTGTGTGTTTCAGTCAAATTGGTGTGGCGGAGGGAATGTGACTAGACTATTATTGAAATTGGTGTGAAGGTAGAATTCGTGTATCCATATATCGTAAAATCGATCCAAGAAAATCATTGAGATTGCTATTGACCATTGATGTGAAATAATGCTATTGATTATTGTTGTGAAACATTGCCATTGATTATTGTTACCATATTGATCATATATGCCATGTTATATGTTGAGCATGATAATTATGACATGTTGAATCATATGCCTTTTGTTAGCATGGTTAGAATTGTTATCGAAAAATGTTGGATTGCATACCATGCTCATTCATTGTTATGGCTACCTCACTTAGACTATGTAAGTCTAACGCATTCATCTTCCACATTTCAGGTTAAGAGAGTATATCGGATCGAGATCGGAGCTAGTTGAAAGTTCGGCAAGTCACCACAAGCTTAGAGTAATGTGTTTTGTCCTTATGAACTCCTAGAATGGTGGCAAAGTAGTTAAACTAGTGGTATATGGTATATTTGTTATGTGTGTGTTGCCTATGTTATGTATAGGTCTTAAATTCCCTAAATGATATGTTGGTTTTGGTTAAAAGTGGCATAAAGTTTATATTTGGCTTAAAAGGGTGAAAACCTAGTAAATCGATTCACGTTTACATGAAACTTGGCATGCTAGTAGATTAAATGACTATAAACTTGCTGGTAAAGTTTCATTGTATTTGGACATCATTTGGTAGGTTAATTCGAATAAAAACTAGCTAAAATCGGTCATTACAGGGCATGGCGTATCGATACAAGTGATAGTGTATCGATACAGTCTTGCCTAATTAGCCTGGTCAACATGAGTCAGAAGGTGGCATATCGATACTGCTTAGGCATACCGGTACGGACTTTGGTTACTGGAATTTGGTTACATAAATGATATCGATACGGGTTCATGACGTATCGATACGAAGTCAACATGGTCAACCTGTATCGATACGGTCTCAGGTGTATCTATACATACTTGTTCCCATTTAATCTGGAATCCTTGAATCAAGCATGGTGTATCGATACAGTCTTCAGGGTATCGATACGGTGGCAGGTAAATTAGTTATAAGTGGTAAAGAACAACTTTTAAATTTTTGCAATGTAGTCATCGTAATCTTATAAGTCTATTTGATAGGGCTAATGAACTCTGATTAGCATGAAATTTTACAGGCTCACTATTATTGCATTGAATTTCACTATGGTATTGTTAATTATAGAAAAGGAACCATAAATTATAATATTTACAGTTTAGTCCCTAAAACTTATAAAAGTCATAAATCAACCATAATTGAAGGAGTATTGTTCCATACATGATAAATTGGACTAATGCTTATACTTGGTAATGTTTAAAGAGTATAATATCGAATGTTAGTCATTGATTGAAATTTTATAGCACCGATCACCGTATCATTCAACGATAGCACGCTCCGACCCGGTTCTCGACCAGGCCAGAAAGGGGTGTTACATCAAACCTCCATTTAAAAAAAAGTTACACCCTCAAACTCTTACCCCAAGTTCCACCTCAAAAGAAAAGTGTCATGTTTGTTATTGAACTCATAATTGAGTGGCCTTGAATGTAGTTTATTTATAATTTTTTTGCATTCTTTTTTGAACAATTCCTACTTGGAGGAGGGAGATGGGAAATTTACTTCTAATTAAGCCCATAACTTAAGAGAGAGTGAAGGGTGTTAACTGAGAACTTTTAATCTCTTACTCTAGATATTGTGACTTTTTTAGTATTTTTAGTGTTGTCTTATGTAATATTTGTTATACTTTTTAACTATAAATTTATACACATATTGGTGATAAAGTTGTTTGAATTTGAAATTTCTAAGAAACGATTCAAATGAACCAATATTCAACTTGACAATCAATTTTATGAAGTAGCGTCCAAAAAATTTAAATTCTAATTTAAGCAGTTATAACATTTTATTTTTTTCTTAAGATTATAATTAAAAAGTCGACTAATAATTTGCTGACGAGAGCATACCATAGTATCCATAAATTTTAAAATGTTCAATCTAAATTAGTAAAATAATTATATCAAATTACAGTTCGACCTCTGATATTCAAGATATCATTAAGATATTTTTTTAATTACCCGTTTTTGCCCGGGTTATCCAAACCTACCCGGATCCAACCCAAACCCGGTTCAAGCCCAAAACCCCTTTACACCCAAACAAATAGCCCACGACCTAAAACCTAAACCAAACCCGATCCAAACCCTAACCCAGCCCAGTAACCCAAATCTGACCCAAACCAAAAAAACCCTAATCCCCAAAATGTTAACCCTAGCCGCCATCGGTTGTCCTCCACGGCCACCGTCACTGCACTACCGGCCACCATCTCCGGTAACTCACCAAACCCTAAATTTAATCCTGAAGCCTTAAAAATTAACCAAAATAGATAAACCTAAAATTTAATCTACCAAATTAACCCTAAACCCTCTATCAACCTAACCACATTAACCCATACCCCTAAAACTACCCCCAATCTGCCAAAATCTTCATCTATATCCCCTAAATCCGGCGCAAAATTTGGATCTACCCACTATGCCAGATCTGCAATAAAATAATATGAGGGGTTGATATTTCATATTGTAAAAAAATGGGCATTATAAACCCATGAAATTGGGGCTTCTTGAGGAGGAAAAAAATAGGAGAAATCTGAAAAAAAGGGTTTTTGTAAGAATCTTTCAAAATCAATACAAGAAAGTTGAAAGGGTAAAATATTTCTTTTCGAATCTTTTGTTTCTCTTTTTATTTCAGATCAAAAAAGGGAGGAAGTTGACCGCTTACTTTGCCGCCGCTGCTCCACCGCCGTGAGGCCACTGTGCCAGTGATCGACGTGAAGCCAAAGAGGAGAGCGGCACCACTCGTGGGAAGAATAAAAGAATGAAAGCTTTTCAGGGTTTGCTTTTATTTTTTAAATCTATTTTTTTAACCAAAAATATACCCTTATTTGTTTTAAGCTGATAATCCCTAAAACGGCGCCATTTTAAGGCATGGTTTACGCGGTGACCCGAATACCCGGGGATGATCCGCATTTTTTAAAGGTCTAATTACACAATAGGTCCTCAAGTTCTTTCCCGCTTTTACTTTTGCCTATGGACTAATCTCAGTTCCGGTCCTCATTTTTCATTTTCGTTTTCATTTCTGTTCTGGAATAATCGTGTTTTTAGTCCTTCTATTTTGTTTCGTGTGTTTAATATCATCCTTCTTTTGTTTCTTTTGTGGCCTTTAATTTGTGTTTTACTTTACTTTAGTCACTTCACTCTAGCATTTGAATTTCCAGCTTTTATCTATGTTAGTTTTAATTTATGCTCATAAATGTTGCACTTGTTTCATTTTTGTCCTTATTTTGTTATTTACATGTTTTACATATTAGCTTAGTTCATGCATTGTATTTATTATTATTATTATTATTATTATTATTATTATTATAAAGTAGTTTATTATATATCATGTATAACATATAGGTACATACATATTTATGTCTTTTCATCTATGAATAATGTTTATATATATATTTTATACGTATGTATACATAGCTTTGTGTATGTTTGTAAGATAATATATAATGTTTTACTTAATTATAATGTACATAAATAATGATAATAAACGCTTGTTTGTGTAAAAGGAATATATATATATATGTATATATAAATTATCAACTAAACATATATATATATATATAGTTTTTTAGCAAAAATAAATATTAAATATTTTACCTTAGTTTTTTTAAGTTAGATTAATAATTATGTAAGTTAGATTAGTATTTTATTAGATTAGTATTTTATTATCGCATTATATTTATTTATGTTTGCCATGTTTTTTAAGTTGCATTTCGGATATATATTGTCAATGCGGTGCCTTTTTATCCGAGCGTAAACGGGGCCAGTATCAGGTGTAATGATGGTGGTTGGGCGTTTACTCTCGGATAACGAGGCCTTTAAAATATACTCGCACTTATAACTAAATTTTAAATTTAATCTCACTTTAATTCGGAAAGTCTAATATTAATAAAGTGGTAATTATTAAAGTACCAATTTTAGGCGGTGTAGGGTTCTAATCCTTCCCCATCCGTAACTGACTCCCGAACCCATATATTTTAAATCTCTAGTTTTTACGGTGTTCGGTCTACCTTGAGTGGCCGGTGGCAACTCTATTTTTAAATAAAACACGGGTTTTATAAAACTCTACGCGAAAGACATTATTTTCAAAATAAAATAAAATAAAATAAAAACTACATTTTTTTTAACGAGAGAAACATCGCTACAATTTTATCCACTGGTCTCTTGTATTGTCGACGATGTACGATATGTTTTTAACCATATTAATGAACTCATTTTCCGGTGTAATCTTCTTTGGCAATTTCATGAAATCTTTGTTGATGCAAATTCATGCAATCTTTTTTATTAACGATGCCAGTTTTTTTTTCTTAATTTTCCTTCTGTTTAAAAATTATTTGAATATTCATTTCATTAAAAAAGAGAGAGAATAAAGTGGTATATTTCATTATTTTGTTGACCACTCCAACCATATGATCAGAATATATAATTTTATGCAATGTTAATTATTTGGATAACGATACATCATTAAAAATAAATTTTATACACATCAACATATATAATTAAAAAATCTTGAGAATTAAATAATGAGATTTAAGTGATATGATAAGAGTTTTTTTTTTTTTACCTTTACCATGGTCGGGAGCTCAATTTTCGTTTTAGACATAAAACAATTTTAAAATTTGTAGCCATCATCTACTAACATATGAATCAACAAAACGTGAATTAGTTATTGAACTTGTTCTAATGAATATAATAGGAAACTAAAAAGAATATTTGAGAACTAAGTTTTAATTTTATTTATTAAGATCAATTTGGGGTAGAGGAATTAATTAAATAATTAAGATGCATGAATTAATGATTACAATGGGGTGCGTGTGGTCTGCAAATTATTTCCCAATAGCATATTGCTGATGCCTGATGGCAGTCGTTGACCTTGTGAAATTTGCTCATGTTTTGTCCAAATCTTTGGATAGCAAAACAACTTTCACCCAACATTATGATTGCATGGTTTTTGCCAACTTAAGGGCAATGACTCTTTGGCTTTTTGTTTGAGCCTTTTTTAAATTAATTTCGGTGATGAAAATGATCGTAATCAAGGAAGGATGTAAAATTTTATGTTATGGATATAAATTGTTAGAAAATTTAAATTTAGATCTTCGAGAAAAAATACAAAAAAATATAAATTATAAAAATATTTAAAAATTTTAAAAAATTTAAGTTCGTATCCGATTGTAATTGTAATTCATGAGGCGTGGCTTTGCTTTTTTTTTTCTCCCTTCATTCTTTGCAAAATTGGCGCTAAAACGAAGGTAAAGGTTAGGTTTTCGCTACTCCTTTGGAATGCTTCCCACCTTTCAATCACCACCCTCACTTATATATATAATTACATTATTACAAATAGGGTTTTTGTTATTTTTATATTATAATTTGGTCGAAAGTGTTATATTAATTTAGTTACATTGATATATTTATGCGGTAACTGTAATATCCTTTTCCCGTATTTATTACCAAATACGAGTCAGTGATGTTACTAACCAATTTTAAACCCTACTATTTCTTTTCCTTTATAAAACGGGTAACCTGCACTACTTCACTTTAAAAAATTTATAAATTTTTTTATAGACATCGAAAATTCATTCCGAAATTTTCTAATTAAACTAGATTCATTAAGCTTTCTATCCATATAAATTATTAGCCCAAACTCATTACACAAAAATTCAAATAAATTCCTAAATTCACGTCACAGTCCCAAAATACTGAAATTTTGTTGTCCTGTTTTCTGACCTTTCATCGAATAAAAATTCATATCTTTTTACATACAAATCGAAATTAATCACCGTAAATTTTGTAAGAAACTAGACAAAATTTCTAGTTCATACATATATGATTCACCTTCTAATTCAATTTGTGGAATTTATGCTGATTTTTCAAACTCACTGCTTTTGCACACACATTTGGACAGATTTTTAATCTTTCTATCTTAAGACCCAAATTTAATAAAACTTAGTCCATCATCATTTATAGATATAATAGAACTTACTAGGTTCATTATCTATATTATCACAACTATTAAGCAACCATATTTGGTAATAAGTTATTACAACCCCATTGATTATACATGCCATCTAGTACATTTTCAAAAGAAAGGATGGATGTCATTGCATTACTATGAGTATGGAGATATACCTCCCAAAATATGAAAGTGATGCTTGGCTACTCTTCCCTCGAAGCTCCTTTAAATCCTACGCATGAAAGTCATCGTACGCTAAGAATATACTTAGTGAGGCAATAACATTTAATTCAAATGCAATTTCACATAGGTATCAATATAAATAAATAACAATGCATATGACCACCTACCAATTTATGCATATTAGCATATATGACACGATATATGTATAATAACATATTACATGGTAATAACCTTGATTCTTACCAATACCGTTGCCATATTCATCATCGAGCTTTCAAGCCTTTTTATCATGTTTTTCAATTCATTTAGCCCAAGTATTGAATTAAGGAAATTTTTGTACGCGAGTCATCCCCTTTATACTTACTTGAGTATAGTATATTATGTGCACTTTACTGGAAGTGCTTAGCACCGAAGCGCTTTTGTATACTTACCGGAGTAAACAATTATTAATTATTTTGCACTTTACCTGAAGTGCTTATAATAAATTACACTCTACCGGGAGTGCTAAAATGTTTATACAGCTGTTTATGACTATATTAATATCCAACTGTACTTTTAATTTCCTATCTCATACTTTGGGCTTTATGTCAATCATAATCTCATACATGGCAACATATATTTACATATTAAGCAATTCGTACGCAAAATAATATTCCATGAATAAGTAGTGATCCATGCATAAAACTTTCAATTCTTGACATATTTTTAACATGTCAATTATATGAAGAATGACATAAAGATCATGTTATACATGCATTGCACTCACCTTGACACTTTCAAAAGTAAACTTTATACTAGCCTTACTAAGCTCGGTTACACTTTCTATCGTCTTTCTTCACTTGTTTGATCTCGAACTTGCTTGTTATTTGTATGTACATTAAATACATGACACAAGCAACCTTAAGTACACGTCCAACCTTTACTAATACATGTACATACCAATATGGAAAATTTAATATTTTCAACCAAGCACTTCTTTGCTACCACAATACTTCCTATACTTTAATCTCATTTCAAATTACACACTACAACCAATAATTTGATAATTTCCCTTTAAACCCTAAATTCTATCTCTTAGGGTTTATAAACTAAAATTTGGAAACTTCCACATTTCATCTCCATTTTCAAAAATATTAACACCAAAATGATCATTGTATCATAGCAACCAACATACCCATGCTTCTTGAATATTTTCCAATTTTTCACTTATTTCACCCAATTTACACAATTCACAAATTGGTCCTAAAATGATGTTTTCTTCAATCCAACAACATAATTCAACTTAGAAAACATCATTCTAATCAAATCCATCAAAATAATTTTTACAAAATTTCCCTTAATATTCTTCATTTTGCCGAAATGGTCCCTATAGGTTTTCAAAGAAGTTTTCATCTTTTCAAGCATCTAAACAACACTACAACACCATTTCCAGCTTGATTAAGCCTTAAAACATGAAATCTTAACATGCTCTTCAACCACCCTAATCATCAAACTCAACTTAGAGACATGGAAACTAAGCAAAACTTATGTCAAAAGATAGAGAATTCAAGGGAGATCAATTTCTTGTTTCATGTCTCTAGGCAAAAATTAAACAAATCAAGTCAAAAATTGAATTGAAAATTTCTTACCTAGCCCCCTTGAGGTTTCGGCAGCCTTGGAGAAAGATGAACACAATTCCAAGTTTTTTTCTTTCTCTGATTAATGCCAAATGTCTTTAAATTTGGCTATATAATAATAAAAATCTATAAAATAGTCAAATGACTATTTTACCCTTTAATTATAACTAATCACCATTCAACACCTACTCTTTATCTTCTTCCATAATTAATTTTCATTAAGAAAATATAGGTGAAATGTCAAAAATGCCATTAATGAAATAATTTATTTTCAAAAATGCCATTCTATCACCTATACATAATACTGAATAGAATCGAATCTAGACTGATTTAAAAATGATTCGAACTTCGATGCTATGCTCTTCGGGTCTTTTTAAGACTTCCTTCAAATTTTCATAAAATTCCGAGCTCATACGATTACCCGAATTACACTTAAACTTTAACCGTAATTTTCCAATAATAGAAACATCAGATCAAACCATAGTTTTATATTCGATCCACACCCCTAGATGATCTATCTATTTATGGAATAAAAATAATTACTGGGAAAATTACCATGTTGGTCCTTAAAATTTTCTCAACTTTTCACTTTTGTCACCAAACTTTAAAAATTACGTTATAGTCACTGAACTAATCAAATAATGAGATATTACAGTAACAGTGATCAAATATGTTTGATAATTTTTAATTTAGTTACACTAATTTTTATATTATAATTTTTTGAATATAATTTTTATATTATATTTACGTGTTAGGAGGATAATTTTTTAATTAAATTAAAATTAAGATTACATTATAGAATACGTAGAGCTAAGAAATATTAAATGCGTAACTATACTAACTTTAATTAATTGTCACGTCACCTCTTCTATTAAGTTTAATAACAAGTATCTTAATTGATAAAGTTTCAATAGTTAAGTAATTTGATTGACAAAATTATTAGATCAATGGTCTGAATAGAATTTACCCATAGTTAAGTGATTAATCAAATAATTTTCCTTCTTATGTTTGATAATTTTCTTTAGTTAACAATGTATCATGTTAGGTTATAACGTTCTAAGATAAGATTAAACTTAAATATTAGGGGAAATAAATTATTTAAATTCGGGGTAATAGAGTTTGGTTAAGTATTTTAATTTTATTGTTAAAAAAGTATTTAATTTTAAAATAGAAGAGGATAAAAGTGTAATTTGATTAAATTTTAAATTATAAGTTTTCAAAATTCTATTAGACCAAAATTTTTGGATTCTTTATGTACCGTCGTCATTGACTAGGTTGTGGTCAATTTAGATGTTAATATAATACTAGGGTAATTATTTGATGTATTGTCGGTGGAAAGTTTTTTTTTCAAAAGCGGACTTATAAAACTGTCATGTATTCTTTTTAGAGCCCTAAACCCTAACCTCTAAATTATAAACACCAAACTTTAAACTATAAAGTCTATTCCCAAACTTTAAAAACCTAATCACAAACACTAAAACCTTAAAAACTAAACGTAGAAAACAAATTTTTCACCACAAATATTTTCTCATATGTAATTTTGTTTTAGTTTATGTTATATTCCTATAGTATGATGGAATGGTATCTAAAACTATCGAATATTCATTGTCAAAAAAAAATTATCGAATATAATCTTATTTTCCTCCGTAAAGAAATTAATCAATATACTATTTGAAGAAAATAAACATTTTCTTAACCTACAATTTATGGGAAAGATCTTAACCTACATTTAGATTGTTTAAAGTTTGAAAAGAAAAAAATACAACAATCATGGAATCAAAAACTTGGTTTAATTAATGAGTTATATTTTGATATACAAGCGGTGTAAATACGATATTTTATATTTAAATTTGATACATAAGCGGTGTAAATACGACATTTCATATTTAAATTATAAAATTTATACCTAAATCTTTAATCCTAACATTATAAATCTTAAACTATAAACTCTAAACCTTAAAATCTAAATTCTAACCATAAACCTTAAAGTCTATACCTTACAACCTAAACCCCTAAACTCAAACTTAAATCTCTAAACCTTAAAATTAAAAGACTTGAGTGAACTTACACAAATTCGTGTATCAAAGTATTTTCTTTAGTTAATGGACGAGCAGAAAATGATAAATGTTTGAAAACATACTGTCCATAGAGTTGGCGTTCGTGTGTCAAAATCAAAATTTTCATACCTTATTCATGTATTTGGTAGATATAGCTTTATCAACCAATTAATGTTACTTTAACTACAGTTTATGTGCCTGATGCAAGTATGTCTAAGTATGCATTGAATAGGAATATCAAATTTACGATACTTTATGAAAAGTCGAAACAACGCATATACAATATACAATATTCGGTAGATATAATTACATATACGATTTGAACAATATTGTAGAAACCACTGATAGTTCTGTAATCTCTAACCAGTTTCAGAGACATTGCTAATTTATTCAAGTGAGGACAGAAGTAACCACAGATGATGTTTTGTTAACCCCAAAACCAGACATGGAATGTTGTCCTGTTTGGTTAAGATGAGCGACATCACCCCAAGATTTTATGGTCCAGACATCATCAGATATCTGAAATATGTTCACAGAAGTATTTAGTATACTTCTCCGGAACCTCCTCGAGCAAGCCCGCCTGTATAGCGCTCTTATGACACCTCCATGAGTCACCACGACCACTCGCTTTCCTAACACCGGAAAACAGGCAACGATTCAGAATATTCGAACCCGAAACATGCCCCGTCAGGTAAAACTAACCTATGTTACTTGGATGGCTTGTTCACAGATGACACAGTAAGTACCTGTATGTTTCTGACTAATTCTCTGTATTGAAGATGTAGCACGATGATAGAGTTGCTCTAAGCTTTCTCCACCTCCCTGCATAGTGCATACATGTAAAAACCAGATTGAGTAAACCGGTATCGATGTCTAAAGCCCGACATATGCAGTCCTTCCATTACTCGAACGAGCATGTTTAATGTGAAAAAATGCCAAAAACTTACTGATAAGGAATCAAATCTGAATACTAGAAGAATTCATATAAAAAGATTCAATCAGCACGGTTTCCTGCATCACTTACTGGTATAACTTGATTAGTCACGCGAGACGAAAATGCTCGATAAGCCTCGGGACATACTTTGGCTGCTTCACGGAACAGAAGACCTTGAACATCCCCTAAATGTCGTTCCCGTAAGTCTGGATCTTTAATAACCTTAAAAATTTTACATCCCAACAAAAATAAAAATAAAAAACTGTGTAAGAATTTATTTCACATCTAAGAGCTTTCAACACTAAACTCATATAAACCAAGCCAACTGCATGGCTCGGTTTCAGTTCGGTTATTATTGAGTTGTAGTGTTTGGTTGCCGCGAACACAGATGTTGAACATAGATATTTCAAGAAAAATGAATAGTTCGAGTAACATAAAACTAAAGTCGAACACTGAGAAAGCATTCGTACCTCGAACTTGCCACAGCTTGCAGCAATTGTCTCAGCTGTTTCGAGAGCTCGCTTTAAATCGGAAGAATACACAGCGGATATCTCAGGCTCTCGGGATAGTCTTTCAGCTAACTTCATCCCAGAAACAGGGACTGTTAGAAACAGAGAGAGATCATAAAAATATATAAATTATTATGAAACAACATACAGAAGCGGCTTGTTGTCTTCCAACTTCATTTAATTCGACATCCATATGTCCCTATTAAAATAAAAATCAAATTAACCAAAGATTTTTTTATTTAAAAAACTATTTTTTCTCAAAAAAAAGTTGTAAAAATAATGAAGAGACTTGAATTCTTCCAGTTGCATTCCACGCTGTTTCTCCATGACGCACGACGATCATTTCAGTGTAAGCTTGATCCATGGAGCTGTTAATTTAGCATAAAATAACAAAGTAAAACCCCCAGAAGGAACAAGCAAACGGAAGTTTTGTGTGGTTTTATATCGGAAGTTATTTACCCAGAACCAAGTTCGGACATTGATACGGTTGGAGGAGGAGAGAGAGTAGTTTAGTTTAGTTCAGTTCAATTCAGTTGGTGTGAACTGTGAAGTACAAACGGCCAAGTTTTGTCGTGGACGAACATTGTGCTGGAATAACATTTTTAGTTGGCGGACATCTCAAGCTGACAGGAATCTTTAGCTGTCTAAACGTCACACGCCACGAGTTGCCAAATATAATCCAGATAACAATTTTGGATAACATGCTCTAGTTATGCGGTACAATATTATAATTTATTGTTAAAAAATGATAAATTATTATTTTAAGCCAACAATTTTTAGAGTATGCAATTAAAGTTTTTCGTTGATACTCTCTTCTTCTTTTAGATTGTGAGTTTAATATTTAATATGAGCAAAATTTTCATTTCCTCTGCCCCTAAGTAAAATGTATCCAAAAAAATATTTTAAATTAATCTTTTTCGTAGTTTTTTCAAGTTTAAAAAATTTGTCAACAAAATCACAACCTAAAAAAATTGAAAACTTGTTGAAAAAAAGTACAACATTTTAGATTGCTTGACAAGTTTTGAAACTTATCGCTTTTTAGCCTTAAAATAAAGGCTTAAAGGTGTCATAAGCCTTTAAAATTTTGAAAAAAAAATATCAATTAAGTTCATAAACTCTTTTTTGTACCCAATTAAGTTATACTCCAAAATTTCATCAATTAACCTCTTTGACCAACGTTGACAGTTAAATCTATCAGCTTTTTTTGGTTCAGATGATGCAACGTGTTATACTACAGTATTATCACTTACATTTCCATAATTTTCTTAATTTATTTAAAAATTCTTTAAAATTTCTAGAAATTCTAAAAAAATTTATAATAATTTGTTTTTTTTTCAAAAATCTATAAATGTCGCATAATAGAATTGTAGTGAGTCACGTGACAATAACATCTTAAGAAAAGAATCATCAAAAATTTATGATCAAAACGCATAATTAATTAAATTTATTAGTTCAAAGACTTAATTTAGTGCCAAAATATTTATAAACCTAATTATATATTTATTTTAAAAGTTCAGGAACTTAAATTACCCGTAAACCTAAAATAAACTATCGTTTTTAGACTTTCCCATAACATGGAGTTATTTCGACTTTGATCATTATTGAGTCCAACTCAAAAGATAAAAATAATCATGATTGAGCCCCGTAAAGCAAGCTTAAACAATTATATTTTCGTTTGAAAATCAACTCAATTCGATTTTAGGCCTAGAATTTAATTATTTATAAAATTCATTATTGTATATAAAAAGAGGAAATTTTTTTGATATATAGGTCGTGTAAAATTTAGTTTACATGTATCTTTTAGTTTTAGAGATTATGATTTTAGTTTAGGATTTAAAGTTTATAGGTTTAGGTTTTAAGATTTATAATTTAAGGTTAGTGTTTAAAATCTAAAGTTTATGGTTTAAAATCTAATATTTAGTTTCTATGGGTTAAGATAAAAAATTTAAATTTTAAATTTTATAGTGTAAATATACAAACTTGTGTAAAATAAATTTTATACAATTTGTATATCAAAAGTTTACCCTAAAAAGAACCGTTAGTTTTCAAATTTGGATTCATTTATAATTGTTGAAAATTACAAAATGATTAAAGTATGGCATGTTAATCCCAACCACTTATTTCGGTGGAAAAGTAGATCATGTTCATTTTATGAGTTAAGATTAAAATTTTAAGTTTTAGATTTTATAGTGTAAATATACAGACTTGTGTAAATAAATTTTACACAGTCTGTATATCAAAAGTTTACCCTAAAAAGAAACGTTAGTTTTCAAATTTGGAAAAGTATATTATGTTCATCTTAAGAGGCCCGAATTCAATTGTTTAGTTTTCAAGTATGTACATTATTAAAAAACTAAAAAATATATATAAACAAATAATACCTTATAATTATTAAAAAATAAGAAAGTCCCCCGAACCTAACACGTCACCACCGAAACATTCATAATTCAACCTATTGAAACACGGAGTTAATTGAATAGATACAAATAAATAGGACATTATAGTAATTTATATCTAAATATTTAGAATAAAAAAATATTATTTTGGATTGGGTTGAATATTTTTCGAACCCAACCTCATCTTATAAAAACCAACCCAAACAATTTTTTTTTAAAAAAATCCGACTCTATAGGGTCAAATCGAAACCCGTCGTGTATAGGTAAAATGAACATCCCTAATTGAACTCGACGATAAGGTTCTACTGCTTTGATGAAACAATGCAATGTTGAAGTAGAAACAGACATGAATCTCATTGATGCTTAAAATTTTAACATATTTAGAATTTATTATCTATATTGTGTTTATGTTCATACGGTTAACATTAAGAATTTAAGATAACGACAAGCAGACTTAGACTGATCATACAAGTATTACAGATCTGTCTCCCCTGCCCATACATGTAAAACCAACAGACAAACAATGAACACAAGCCGGAAAAAACAAGGCATTTCTAGGAATTTCATACGACTTTTTTCCTATAATTTGTAATGCAAAAATTTCAGAGATTTCCCAATTCTTGATCAAGTGATAACAGTGATGGTGTCGTTTGATGGCGAAAACACGGGGAATCACTTGGACAAACCAGGAGATTCTGATGGAGGAAGCAACGATACCTTGGAGGCCAAGATTGAGGAACTGCGGAAAACAAAGGAACAGCTGAAGAGGGCTAAAGATGATGCTACAGATTCATGGTTAGATTCCAAACCCCTCATTGATGAGCTTGAAAGACTAAAATCAGAACTCACAATTACTCAGAATCAAAATTCTATTTCAAATAATATGATTTCGGAGCTCGAATCAAAACTTGAGACCCTTGTCAAGGACATTAGAGCCAAAAGAGAGGAAGAACTCAGGGCTGTAAAGACGGTCAATGAAATGAACCGGGTTCTGGAACAAACACGCAAAGAGTTGGAACAATTGAAGGCAGGCAGGGATGATGAGCACAGAACAAGATCAAAACTAAAAAATACCTTGCGGCTAAGGAGGCAGACTCTTCGCACATTGCAGCTCACACTTCGAGCAGTGCGAATAGAATCAGAAGCTTTTGGAGCATCAGCAGCCAAAGCAATTCAATACATTGATCATCTAGAATCTGATAATTCCCCGGTTGAACTAACTCAAGAAGACTACTATGTCCTAAAGAGAAGAGCTAAAGAAGAAACATCGTTGGCAACTTGGCCGGTTTCTGTAGCTATGGAACAGAGGGCAACTGCAGAGGCGGCACAAAACTCGGCTTTAAAAGGATTAAAAGAAACACGTCCAGACAAGAAATCACAGAGTAGAAAGGGAAATGGTAAGATGATCGAAGTTGAAGAAACGAAAGAAGAGGCAGGAGATCTTGACTTGATTAAGCCGGATGTAGATGAAGTCCCAAACAAGGACTTTGCATTGCCGAAAGCTCGAGCAAAAGAAATTAATCAGAATAAGAAAGGGAAACCACAATTGATGAGCAAGTCCAAAAGCAGGAGGAATACAGTGTTGAAAGTGAAAAACAAAATACCAATTGTAGCTCGCATAAATTTTTTTCTTGTGAGCATAAAAGGAATGTTCAGATAAATTCTAACAGACATGTATGCGAAAATACAGTTCCTGCTCGGAATAAAATGTCATATCTGCTTGTTCAGAAATGAAAAGGAATAAAAGATGGTTCTGATTTAAAATTCACCCGAGTTTGAGTATTTCCTGAAGAGAGAACTAGGTTTTTACTGTGCGTTAAATCCTGCATAACAGCGTAAATTCCATAAGTTCAAAGGAATAGACACATATGCATATATACATAGCAAAAATCAGAAAATGCAAACCTGATTTTTCATAATGCAAGCCGGACTATAAAAGATCTCCCACAACTGGATACATGACAATTTATGCAAAAATAAAACCACAAAATGGATCCTTTGAGACAAAATGCAACCTGCAAATCATCAAAGAGCGATTTACAAGACAAAGTGAAACACAGATATTCGGAAAGCAAACCGAAAGGTAGTTGCTGTACCATAATGTAGGCTAAAGATCTACTGAAACATTTTAGAGTATGCCTTTTTCTCCTGGTTTCGTCTATCGGCAATCTGCAGCAGTGTTACAAATTCAATTAACTTCACAGGTGAAATCAACAGGAAGTGCGAGGTGGAAAGCATTAAATATTTATTCAGCGAGAGAATATATGATTATTGTCAACCTTCTTCTTTGCAGCTGCAAGCTCTTTCTTTATTCCACCTGAGTGGCAGAAAACATGATATGAGACGAAGGTCATCCCCGAGTCCACTCAAAATTATATAATTGAAGGATTTTGATGAACTAGAACTAAGAATGATAGCAGAAACTAATTAAATGATATAACATCGAGTTTTGTACTTAGGTCGCGATGGTATGCAACTTTACCAGGTGATGCAACATGGCACTTCATTAATCAAATACGAAAACCTAGCGAGCCCTTCCGAACCTCAAAACAGTAAAACAGATGAAGAGAATGGAAGAGGGAAGGAGGGAGCATGGTAGGGTTTCACAGCTGTTTCACTTGAGACAAGATTTTACTGACCATCATTCGGCTCTAATTCCAATGCCTTTTTAAAGCTCTCGACTGCAGCATTAATGTCATTAAGTGCCATGTATGCCTGACATCAGTTAAAAACAAAAGCAATTGAAGTAAAAAAATCCCAGATATAAGCAGAATTAGCCATTTAATAGTTTGAACAACATGCATTCCAGTTAGAACAAGAGCATGGAGTTTATTTTGTTATAAACACGCAAGGTTCCTCCCTCAAACCAATTAGCAAAATAAGAAACTACAATATAGTTATGCTTGAAAAAGCACCGATGCTAGTCAGACAAAAATGCACAGCTACAAACTTAACTAGAAACACGACCATCGAAAAAGAAATGGAAAAGAAAACGGACCAGGCAAAGTTAGCGGTGCCAAGGAAGCAATAAAGTTGGCTTTGAACGTGTATCAAATACTAAGCACTGACCTGGCCTCGGCGAAAGAAAGCTTTCACATTATCTTCTCCATCACGAATTGCAAAGTCAGCATCCAACAATGCTCCGTTTAGATCACCCAGTTTCAACTTGCAGGCCTAAAGCAGACAGCAGTCATATGAAAGGAAACAAACATCAATAAACGAAAAAAGAATATAAGTGATACTGATAACAGATACTAACATAGAGGAACTCCATATCATAACATGCTTTACTCAATGAATGATAACCTAAAATGTGAGAAAGAAGATTGGAATAATCGTGCCATGCTAGATGCCTAAACCTATGACTTATTGATGATACAATGTTTTCAAGGAAATCAAAATCTTACAGAACTATTTGTAAATATCTGAGACTTGGTCTTCCGCAAAGAAGAGCTCTTCTCTGCGCGATGACAAATTAGAAAGGAAGCAAAAAGGTCAGCAGAATAACTAGACGAGTAATGGAAATAAAATCATGATCATCAAAGAAAGAAACTAAATTATGCACCTTGATCAATGGCCTCCAGGTCCCAGCAGACATCCAAGTAGCGTAAAGCCTTCCAATATTTCCGAAGAGCAATCTTATAGTCTTGTTTCTGTAAAAGAGGGAACAACTTGGAATATCTAGTAACACTGTAGCAGAGAATCAAATTCCAAAGAAAAGAACTAAAGCTATTGATAGTCTAATGTATGGTAGAAATGTGCCATCACTAAGCATATAACTCAGAGAGTACAACGCAAACTCATTCATAATAGTGTAACATGTGTAATCTACGAAAACGGAAAATGAAGCAAATTCACTGCAAAAAGAAAGAAGTAAAAACAATACAATTATATGAAATACCTTGTATTGCTCATTTCCAAAAGCTTTGATAGAGTCAACTGCCATCATCCACCAAGAAATTTCATTTGTTCTTTTGTCAAGGTCAGCTGGCCAATCAGGATACATATCCCCATCCTTAAAAAAATTGGATACCCCATCATCTGCCCCCTCAGGAATTTCTCCACAATCTTCAATTATAACATCTTGAGTGGGGTAATCACCATCCTCAGTAGCAACATGCTCTACAGATCGAACAACACCCATTCCCTTTAAAACCTTCCCAAAAACCACATGTTTCCCATCGAGATGAGGTGTTCGAGTAGTTGTAATGAAGAATTGAGACCCATTAGTGTTAGGCCCCATATTAGCCATGGATAGCATTCCTTTTCTTTCGTGTTTTAACTCAAAATTTTCATCTTCAAATTTCAAGCCATAAATGGATTCTCCCCCAGTTCCATCACCAGTTGATATATCCCCACCTTGTATCATAAAACCTCGGATAATACGATGAAAGCGCCCACCCTATAAATCAAAATGCAGTATAGTTAGAAAAAAGAAAAGCACTACAAAGTTGCTTACAAAAGTAAAGAAAACTATTTGGAGGTGCATAATCATCATTCAACGAAAGCAAAATTGCAAAAGCAAGAAGCCATCTAACATAGACATCTTAATTTCCTTTATTGTCCAAGTTTCAAGTCATGTCTATATGCATTAACATTAGAAGTCAACTGTATTTTAGGAGGAAAAAAAAAAGTCATCTTGCTGCTTACAATTGCATCATTTTATCACTTTCACAACAATTCCAGCTTGAAAAAACAGAACTCGAGTTAAAGCCCGTGAAAGTTCAATCTTTTTACAATTAAAACGGCTTACATTACATCACAGAACACAAAACATGCAAAGAAAACATGTAAGCTCTACCAAATACCCAATTACTAAGACCTAATACAGCATGCAAGCTACATTTAACAATAGAAATACACACAAAAAAGGCTTTTACTTTAGTCAAAGCAAAATCCCCTTATTTTACCACCCACTGAACTCAAACCAAAGAAATTTGACACCTTTTGACATTCCGGGAAGAAATACTAAACTAGAAATACTTTCATGTATCCACATATCAAAAATAGAATTCCATGAATAAAGACAAACGTTAGAACCTTGTAATGCAGGGAGGCAGCAGTGTTAGGTCCAATGCCTTTCTCACCGGTACACAAAGCCCTGAAATTCTCGGCAGTTTTAGGCACAACATCCTTGTACAACTCCACTACTATCCTTCCTTCTAGTTCTCCTCCTATGCTTATGTCCAAATAACATCTTGGGTTCACCATTTTCCCTTCTCTCCCTCTCACTCAACTCTTTGCTTTCAACTGAAAATGACCCAAAACAACCCTAACCCACTTTTTATTTTGAACCCAAGAAAAGAAAAGAAAAGAAAAGAAAAGGAAGAGTCTTGGTCTTTTCTGGGTTTGCTCGTTCGTTTGGGGTGTTGGTTTGTTTTGGGTGCTGCTGCTACCTGCTTTTCGGGGTGGCCTTAGGAACCGTCGGATTTTTGTGTTGAGTGAGTTACAGCACACACAGATTGTGAGGTTAAGGTGGGGTCATATTTCCAGCATTTATGAGAGAGAGACGATGTAGATGTTGAGGCTGCCCCATAGGATCCTATATCAGTATATAACTGATTCTCTATTATTATTATTTTATTAAAGATTGGTGCTCTTAGGGGAAGTCTAAGGGATGAAAAAAAAATCGAATTCGATGGGTTTCAACCTGACTTGATTTAGTAAGGTTGAATTTTATTTTTGAATTTTGAATTTTCAGGTCGAGTCAGGTTTTAAATAAAATATAGCCGGGTCGGGTTGGGTTTAGCCAGTGAAAATAGAATTATATCCTTCGCCTACTCCATATGGCGTATTTTGACCTTTAGTTGGCCGATTATTCACAACTGGTAAACTTCTTCGATGAGAGTTGTTCACACTCCCAGATCCTCCTCCTACGTACTCCTCCATGTCTTTTCAAAACCTCTCGCATTCCTCAACATGCCGCGATGAATATGTATCCGGGCCTTGTACATACCGCCCGTTACACCTTGGGAATTAGTTTCGCCCAAAGCATCAGACCAATGATCACCCATGACTTCTGTGTACCACTAGTGCCATAAAGGCTTTTGGTGGTCTTATTGGCATTGAAAGGAGAACTTTTGGACCGTAGATATGACGCGGCGAATGAACCTTATGATGTCATTTTATTTAAGCGCACCCATAACTGGCCGGTAAAGACCAAGTAGATTTCTTAAGAAGAAAAGACCGAAGTCGATTTCAGTTGATTGGATACCCCCACTCATTCTCTACTAATTCCTTTTAAAGCGGGGAATTCAGTACCTTTCTTACCTACTAGAAAAATTAGAAAAAAGACAAAACGACTTGGCTAGGGGGACCAAACCATTAGGAGGAAGAAGCAGATGAAAGACAGGGTCACTTGTGAAAGAACTAGCCGAAGGGGATTTCTTTCCCCCGTCCAGGCACCCCATCAAGCGCCTATATGTCATGAGTGACCTTAATTATCGCATCTCTTCTTCGATCGGAACCTATCCCCAACCTCTTCCTGGCCTCCCAAATATCGTAGCTGAGAAGGACGTGACAGTTGGTTTAGGCTTTCTTTGGCCTGACTGATCGAAGGCGTGGTATTTTACCATCCATCTAATTAGAATACCATCAAATAAAAGAAAAAAATTAATCTCAAAAGACGAGAATTCTTATACTCCCTTCGTCCCACTTACGATGTTCCTTTTGTGTTTTAAAATTGTCTCACTTAAAATGTCTCATTGAAAAAATCAACTTTTACAAAACGCATTTCTCTTTCTACCTTTTCTTTAGTTTTCCAATAAAATAAAATTCAACTTTTTAAGGATAAAATTGTCGTTTCAATTATTTTACATCACATCTCTTACACAAACTTTTTCTTCCTAAAACTGCGTAAAAAGTCAACAATGGACATATTAAGTGGGACGGAAATAGTATATATTACAAAAGTAAGTAATGTTTTTTATTTTCAGGTCGAGTCAAGTTTTGAAGAATATTCAGCCAGGTCGGGTTGAGATAGGATTTAGGGTGAAAGTTTTTCGCCCCACCCGACCCGGTTTATTTATAAATATATTTAATATTTTTATTAATTTTATTTGAGCGGGTTGGGACTTTAAATTTTCGGTGCAGCCAAAAACCCGCCCTGTTGTCATTCCTACAGCAGATATGAGTACGGCAAAAAAATGGTAAATTTTAAAATTTGTGAAGACTCACCTAAAAATCTAAACTGTTAGACTTTTTGATAATATTTCATATTGGTTTTCTTTTTCGTGATTTTTGACAAATTTTGAAACTTAAAAACAAGTTTTGAATCTTGGTATTTTAACATTTTAGGTTCTTGGACACAGTTTTGAAACTTATTTTTAAGTTTCGAATCTTGTAAAAAAATCACGAAAAAAACAACCTAAAAATATTATCCAAAAAATATAACATTTTAAGTTTTCGGTGAGTCTTTTACAACTTTCAAAACTTGTCGTTTTTTAGACGCACTCTAAACTCACTCATTATTAAAGGTAAGTATTAGATTGAGTTGAGTTAAATTAAAAAATTTCGAGTAAGTCGAGTTAACAATTTCTATTTGACTCAAATTTTATTTGATTTTTTTTCAAGTTGAATTGTCCGAGTTTTTATTAAAATTTAATTATAAATATTTATAATGTCAATGTATTAATTGGTTCAAATCTAAACGATTTTATATAATCATATATGATATCCATATATTTTTTATATGAAATATACATATAATACATAGTTGAGAGACTTGACTATTGGATTAAAATCCGCAATTGTGACCACATATGTAAAATGTATGATGCTATTATAAAGTATGACACAAAATTAAGTGACCAATTATGTTAGGCATGTCATAGGTATTAAAGTGTCATGGAAATAAAAGTGTAGATACCATAAGATATATTTATAATTCAATGAGGGGTAAAGTTATAAATATTTAATAGTTGATTTAATAACCAACTATATAAAGAGGTAGTGGTCCCAAAAAATATGTTAACTTATTTTTTTCTCCTTCCTCGTCTCGTCAGAGAGTTTTACATCAAGAGACAACTTATGTTCTTGGAAGATCAATACCAAAGTTTTGAGATTTCAACATCAAGATTCAAGAATTATAGTTTACAGATATATTCAAGTACGCTCCCACTTTCGGTTTATTATTCTTGATGATTTGACATGATATATCTTAGGTTTAGATTTTATATCTTCTATAATTTAGTTCTAACAAGTGGCATCAGAATCTTGTCATGTTGGATCATTAAGAACCGATTAATGTTTATTATAGAAAATTGAAATCGTAAAATATTGAGTTTTTGTAGTTGTTGCTTGTTTTTTGATGTTCTTTAGTTTCCATCGCTCTATAATAATTTAGGTCTTGAATTCGATTGATTAATTTTTTCATTCTTTCACCGCCAAATTAAAAAGAAAGAGGTTATCAACAATTGCAATTCAAGACAATTAGGTTTTTGCTTTTTTATGTTTATGTGCAACCGACGGCAATTATATATAGCTTTTGTCAATTGCAATTAATTGTCATGCTATTGGATTAATTCCATGCAACTGTATTGATTCGTTCATGTTTTATGGACTTAATATTTTAATTTGATGTTGAAGTTTTTGGTTTTGACCTAATTATAGATTAAGTTTTTAAGTAATTACCGATTTGTACAGTTAGATTCTTTTTTCTACTATGTTACGGATAATTATATATTATGGATTAAATTTTTTGAAGTTCTTATGTAAATATGGATCAAGTTTATATTTAATATTTTATGGTCATATAATATCCCTAGTAAGTACTCTGTTCTTATTCATGATATATGATTCTTTTTTATATTTCCAGTGAAGTCTTTAATTAAGTACTTATTGTTTTTTTTTTTATGTTTGACATTGATATATACTTTTAGTTTTGGTTTTAGTTTTAGAAAGCATGACATTAGTCTTATGCAGCTCATATTTGATTCAATTTGATCAAAATTTTAGTTTTGATAGTTAGTAATTAAAAGAAAAATAAAGTTGTCTTGGGCTTTGTTGTGGTAAATTTACCGTTATTTAGAAACTTTATAATCAAGTTAGCTCTCGAAGCTTTATATTCGGTTTATGTCTAATAAATTATGGTTGAATTTTGTTGAATCACGTTTAGTTTTGTACAAAATATTTTGCTTAAATTTGTTTGACATTATGCTTAATTATGTCGTTAATGTTATCTACAGAATATACTTATTTGCATTTGGTATTGATGTATACTCGTTTTGGTTTGATTAAAATTTCAATTTTGATCATTAAGTTATTATGGATATATTTTAAGGTTTTATGTGATCATTATAGGAATTACTCATATGTATGATACTTCTGAATTTGGCTTTTAGTTAAAGATTGAATGTTTTGAATTCGACTTTGATTTTGTTAAATGCATGTTTAAGGTTTGTGACATTTTTTAAGAAACTGTCAAAGATTTAGGTATTTCGATTTCTGATAGCCTCATTCAGACAACCTTTTTTTGGATTATTTCAGAAACTTAAGTGTTATTATAAATTTTAGTATTGTCTGTTACAAAATTTTAAATTAGAATATCTGTATATTTATATTATATATTTTGAAATAAATTAATTGAAGCATTAAGTCACCAAAGTGACCTCTATTGTGGAAATTATTTTATTTTAAAATATAGAAGGTTTTGTGCATGTAAGTTGAATTATGTTAGTATTAATCAGCCCAAAAGAAGGTTAATAATTAACATTATTACATGTGCAACTGTGGTAATAAACATGTGATAATTATTTAGTTTTATATGTGAGCAATAAACCGGCCAAAGGAAGATTTTTGTTTGACATGTTCTTATTATCAATGTTCGATTACTGTACCAAGATATCACTTGTAAGTTACTATTTTGTCCAAAGATGAAATATTAATGAAGTGTCCGATATCTTGATATGAGGATTACCGTTATTCAATTTTATTATTAGTTTGATTATCTTTTAATTTGATTGAAAGATAAAATTAAGACAAATATTTTGAAACAATTAAATTCATATTTTGGCTTTGGATGTCTAATATTTTAATGGATTAATTGAAACATAATGTCACCAAAGTGACAATTTTTGTGTAGATTAGTTTATTTAAAATATTAGGATAATTATGAGTTTTTTGTAATTCATGCGTTTATTAATTGACCCAAAAAGTTAATATTTGGCAGAATTACAACGACAACTGTGACGATAAATGTGTGACAATCATAAGATATTTTATGTGAGCCATACGTAGTCTAAAGATTAATCTATTGTTTGGCATAGTTTATTGTCAATATTTGATTGCTACACAAGAGTACCGCTTACAGTTAACATTACTGTCCAAAAACTTGATATTAATGTTGTGCTTGGTATCTTGAGGGGAACTAGCCATTATTTTGAATTTATTGTTTACTTATGAATATTTATGTGAGCTTGTTTTTATTTTATTTTATTTATTTTTGTTCTATATTTAGTTAATTTATCTTTTTCTGTCACAATATTTTTTAATATATATTCTACACTCAAGTTTAGTGAAACTAATTTCAAGGAATAGAAAGACACTTACCTATAATATTTGGTTGTATGAACATAGACTCCGCACTAAGGGAAGGACAATTTGCACTTCTCACTACGGTAAGCACCCATATAAGGAATTTTGAGAGGTAAAATTGTTCAAATTGCATGAGTCTAATGATCATAAAGAATAACATTCTATAAGTCTTTAGGAGCAAAAATCTAAAGAGATTACTCATACTAAGGTGTTCCTTGACGAAATTAAGAAATGTTTTACCCAGAACATTAAGGTTAAGATGGCATCACTTATGCCTTCTTTGATGTCTATTAAGTATAATGGCCAAGGAAATGTGAGGGAGTAGATTATGAAAATTCTTAATATTGCTTCAAAATCTAAGGCACATAAGATCAAACTCTCTAACAATTGTTTGTTCTTATGATATTGGTATCGCTTCCTATATAGTTTAACCAATTCAAAAATTAGTTACAACTGCCAAAAATGAAAAGTATACTCTAATTGGGCTCATTTCTCATTGTGTTCAAGAGGAAGAAAAGTTGAAGCATTATAAGTGTAAAAGTACTTATTTGGTTATTGCTCATTTAGTTAGTGTTTCTAAGAATAAGGGCAATAAAAGAAAATATTGAAATAAAGTTGCTAAGGGTCTTAGTCAAAAGAAACAACAATAAGTTACAAAGTGTTGATTATTTTGTATAAGTTAGGACATACGTGAAATAATTTAACTTCAAAAGTGAGCAACTACTTCGGTTATTTTGAGTGATTCATGGGCTGTAAGTTTTATAATCCCACAATTATGAATTATTTAAGGAGAGATCTATAAGATTTTTAGGATGTTGAGTTTGGAGGGAGAAGTAAGGTTAGATACATTGCTATTGAGGAAGAATTAGATTATAATTTAATTTCTGCTATCATTTTTGATGATGTTTAGGATTTCATACCTATCATTAATCAAGAAGCGAATAAAGTACCTCAACAAGACAATGTTGAGTAACTCCCATTCAAAATAAGGTAATTGTTTCAGAAGAACAAACTCAACAACCTTAAAAAAACAAGTGTCATTACAGAGATCCACGAGATAAAGGAGAAATACTATTCTAGATTATTATAATTGTATTTCTTCAAGAAAATAAAGATAACAATGGAATGATAGAAAATGACTTGATCATTTTTTATCATGCCATAAAAGTTATAACTCTCAAAAGTGTATTGATGTCATTCAAGACGAGTAATTTTATGCAAGACAATAAAGTTTAGGAACCCGTCTCATTACCTAGGTGCAAACTAATTGGTAGTAAATGGATATTTAAAACCAAGAGGGATGCAAATGATAATGTGGATAAGTATAAGGCACGTCTTGTATCTAAATGATATACTCTAAAAGAAGACATTGATTTTGTAGAGACTTTCTCTCAAGTTTCATTGAAAGACTCTTTCAAGATAATCATAATGCTTATTGTTTATTCTAATCTTGAGGTACATAAGATGAATGTTAAGCTTGTGTGTTTTTTTTCAATGGTGACATTGAAAAAATTATTTATATGGTACAATGATGAATTTGTGTCTAATGATACAAATCAATGATATGTAAATTAAAGAAATTCATCCATGAGCTTAAGCAAGACTCTCATTAATGAAATTATAAATTTCATATTGATTATCTCATTCGGTTTTGAGGTAAATTTGGTTGACAATTCTATGAACTACAAGTGTAGTGGGAGTAAACCAAGTGATACTCATATTGCTAAAGAAAACAAATTTTGTCTTACTCAATCCCCTAAAAGTAACCTTGAGATTTAGAAAATATAAATGATTTCATATGCATAAGCTATTGAGAATCTAATTTATGTTCAAGTATGTATGCGTTCCAATATTGTGTACATTGTTGGAATGTTAGACATATATTTAAGCAAATCTAGTATGGACCATTGGATAACAGCTAATAGGGTTATGAGATATCTTTAGAGAACAAAAATTACATGCTCACATATCGGAGTTTTGGTAAGTTAGAGATCATCAAGTTTACAGACTTTGATTCTATTAAAATATTGATGCAAAAGAATTTTGTCACATGAGCTGCTAATTATAGATTGAATAGATAGACCACTTCAGTTATTTTGTGACAATAAATATGCATTTATTTATTATATAAACAATAGGAACACTTCAAATTTGAAGCACATAAATATTAAGTTCCTAGTTGTTAAAGAAAATTCAGAGTGGTTGGTGTCTGTAAAGCATGTTGGTACAAACTCCATAATTGTGCGCATATTAAGAAATTGTCACCCTAGGTCTTTCATGTAGGGCTGTGAAAAAATCGAATGTTCAGGGAACTGTTTGTGAACCGTTCGGCGAGAAGTTCGTTTATTTATTAAACAATTGAACATGAACAAGATTTTTTGTTTGTTTAATTAAATGAACGAACACGAACAAAGAGCTTGTTCGTTCATTTATGTTCGTGAACGTTCGATAATCCGTTCGTTTATATTCGTTCGTTTATGTTCGTTTGTTTGTGTTCGTTTATGTCATTCGTTTATGTTCATTTAAAATTATTCACATATGTCTAGGGGTGTTCATTGTTCGGTTAAACTGAACTAACCGATAGAACCAAAACAAAATTGATTAATCTATTAGATAATTTTAGGTTTCGGCTAACGATTAAGAGTTTTTTCAAATTTCAATTATCGATTAAGTTGGTTTAAAATCGGTTAATTAACTAAATTAATTGAACTAACCCAAAATATTAAATACTTAACGCATTATATATGTTCATTTGTGTTCGTTTATTTTCGTTTGTGTTCGTTTATGTTCATTTGTGTTCGCTTATGTTCGTTTATCATTTAAACGAACGAACATGAACGAACACGAACAAACTACATTCCTTAATGAATGGACACGAACAAGAAATTTTCTGTTTGTTTATGTTCATGTTCGTTCATTTGTTCAATTAAAGTTAAACGAACGAAAATGAACACACCATCGTCCATGTTCGTTCGGTTCGTTTACAGGCCTACTTTCATGAGCAGACTACTCGTGTGGGTGTAATGTTATTTAAGGATATTCAGTTTTAGTGGGAGTTTGTAATTTTGAAAATGCTCATTTGGTTTAGACACAATTTTGGTTACTTCAGTTTAAAGTTATTTTAAGATTATTTTCTGCAGAAATAAAGTTCCTTTGGTTTATGCACACTCTGAATTTAATAAAGTTTGATCTCACTAAGGTTTAGGAGGAACAGTTGGAAATAGACATGTACGGTTCACATTTCATGTAATTTTTCATGCTATGCATCCATGATTGATCTATGTCATTTGACTATGTTTGTATACGTGACCATTGATGGATCCAGTCATGATAGATATGGCGAAGATCGCTTTGATCCTATATATATATAGTTGATGGACGGGATTGTTATAGAATACCTATTATATAATAGCAAAATTTTGAGCTCATAAAGTTGTACATTTATCAGGAAACATATGTTGCCCAAGTGGGAGATTGTTGGATTAAAATCCGCAATTGTGGGCATATGTAAAATGTATGATGCTATTATAAAGTATGACACAAAATTAAGTGATCAATTATGTTAGGCGTGTCATAGGTATTAAAGTGTCATGAAAATAAAAGTGTAGATATCATAACATATATTTATAATTCAATGAGGGGCAGAGTTATAAATAGTTAATAGTTGATTTAATAACCAATTATATAAAGAGGTAGTGATCCCCAAGAAATAGGTTAACTTGTTTTTCTCTCCTTCTCCGTCAGAGAGTTTTACGTCAAGAGACAACCTATGTTCTTGAAAGATCAATACCAAAATTCTAGAATTTCAACATCAAGATTCAAGATTTCTAGTTTACAAATATATTCAGGTACGGTTCTGTGGAAATACCCGTTGTTTGGAAACTCAAGAGGCGTATCGAAACACTTGAAGGTGTATTGATACGACCTTGTTTGGAAATAGCCGTTGGGGGATTTGACACGTAGGCGTATCGAAACACCAAGAGGCGTATCGAAACGCTTGACTACCGTATCAATACAGACTTGTCTGTATCCATATTGGTTTTGGCAGAAGGAAGGTTACTGTAACTGAAACCCTAAGGTGTATCAATATGGGGTATACTGTATCGATACGGTCATGCTGAAAACATGAGTTTGGCCGCTTTAAAACATTTTGAATCCTTCCAAAGCCTTATAAAAACCCATCAAACATATTTTCAAGTTGTTTGGACTTAAAACTTTTGAAATCTTTTCAATTTAGTCTAAAACTATTTTTCAATTATTATATCAAAACAAATATCCTAACAGCTTTCACTTTCGGTTTATTGTTCTTGATGATTTGACATGATAGATCTTGGGTTTAGATTTTATATCTTTTATGATTTGATTCTAACATTGACTAAAACTTAAAATTGAAACCGGTTCACTAATTATTAAAATTTTCGAGTTATTTAAGTCTCATTTTATAATTTAAATTTAATTTAATTTTTATTAGTCGACTTTATAAAATTATAATTTGAGTCAAATATCTTTCAACGAAAAATAAGATTATTTAGTTGAATTTTACTCAGCTTTGGGTGTTTCTGGTTATTTCACACGAAATTTCCAATGTGAAAAAGAAAAATTACATTTGTTGCCATTGATCTATTCGTTAAGGTTTTTTTTATGGCCTGATTTAAAAAAAATTGAATTATGTAAATTATCATCGAACTTTACTCTTAAGTTTATTGGTCATTGAAATTTCAAAACGCTCAATTTATTCATTAAAGTTTAGACATTTGAACGTTTGATGTCACTCACCTGTTAACTTTTTGACAACGTTATGAAGTGGACAACGTTTACTATTCATTGTCGTCGGATGACATTATCGATGGCCGTAAACGGTGATTGTTTAGTCTCAAATTCATCAGTCATCTCGTCTCGACCCCCTGAGTTCGAATCCGACTTTTATTTTGTCGGAAAGTGCCTCGAAGTTCACGAATCGAGCAAAAACTTTTCAGGTACTCTCTCACTCCGATCTCCCTCTTCCGTTGTCGGATGAAGTTTGTTTTTTAGTATATTGCTTCTTTCGTGCCGATGAAATTTTCTACCGTTCGAATACTGGAGAAGTTTCTCCTTTTGCTGGTAAATGGATGTCATCCAACAGTTAACAGAGGAGTGACGAAAACCGTTCAATGTCTAAACTTCAGTAAGTAAATTGAACGTTTTAAAATTTCAATAACTAAAATAGATTTGAAAGTAAAGTTCAGTGATGATTTACTTAATTTACCCTCTAAAAGTTACGAAATGGGATAAATATTTTTGAATGTCTCTCTTTAGGCAATAAAAGTAATTATTCTGATTCAGAGTTTCAATTTTTCATCATCTGTAACTCTTTCTCTACACAAAACAGTCACTTTCCTTTAGTACAGTTGATGCATTCTCGTTGTTGTTTGAATCCTTTCTTCTGAATTTATAAGTTAATTAATTATATAATATTGTCTCTTATGGAGCCTGTAGCTTAAAAGAATTGAATATGGCAAACAAGAGAGCAGCAAAATCCAAGTTGCCAATTTTTTCCAATGTGCGTTGAAACAAAGATAATATTTTACATGCAGTCGTTTGCTGCCTTAAAAGTAACAAGCTCCTAGGTATAATCTAGTTGACCACTTTGCAATCCTTATCTCCCCATCTTGTCCGGTCAGAACACCAATGTTAGCCATCTTCACCATTGATGTTGCAAAATCTTTAAAAAACAGATAAGGGTATTTGCTGTAGTTAACCACCATGGAAGCAGTTCTGTTATCTGTGCTAAGTACATGATCCGACTGCAAAAGTCCGGAACTGTTGACGAGGTTTCTGTAGTAGCCGTTGTCGAATCTGTTGGTCGTACGAGAATCTAGAGCAACCAGAGTCGAATCCGAATCGGTTTGATCCGGACAAACACTTTGAAGATCTTTGAGAAATGATGTTTCGAGCTCCGGGTCGGGTTTGCCTGAGCCACCAAAGTTGAAGAGCCTTTGTTTGAAAGTGAAACATTGAGCAAAGCCAATGGTGTGAGCACCTGTAGGTAAAAACAGTGGCAAAACAGGTTTTTGTTTTCATTTTAGAGCATAGAAAACAAAGTGATCAAAGATTGATGTTTATGGAATTGGAATGAAACCATGCCTGATAGAACAACCACATCCTTTGTACCGAGACCCTTTGAATTGAACTTCGAAATGATGTTGTCCAAGGACTCAAATGGTGATGGGAGTTGATTAGCTGCTGTCTTGTTAGCCGTTCATCCGTCTCCGCGACCTAGGGGTACCATCCAATACGATGCCCCTGCCTGATGGATTAAGAGCCGAATCACCGACATGAATACACGAACATATGAAGGATGATAACGATATACGATCGGGTACTTAAAAGCGAATGAAAGATGGAAATGTTACTTACAATAGTAGCAGTATCTCTTGCTGCAAGAGTTAATATATCAGTGCAGGAAACAGTTGATGGGCAAAATTTCTCCTCATTGGCCTTATTTTTGTCAATAACCTCATAGCCTCTTACTGAGTTTTGATTAGGCATTGCAGTTTTCTCCCCCACAAATGTTGAGCCGATATCATCAAGTAGGATTGAACCGTCACATCCCTGGAGAAAAAGAAGAAGAAAGTTCCAGTTTATGTGCTGAAACTATAGATATGTTCATAGACTTGACGTCGATTTAGAAACGAAGAACGGTTTGATTATTACATTAACAAAACAATCATGGAAGTGAAGCCGAATGAGAGAGGCCACCATTCGAGTGTCGTTCGCAATGGCCGACCAAACACCATATCTAACAATCTTTGTGAGATTAAGACAAGTGCTGGCATAGAATCTATAATCAAGTTGACAAAACACCAGGCAACTCAGGAAAAAAGATGTGAAACAAGTGAACAAGGGGAAGTTTGATGAAGGCTTCTCGTCCCATATCTCCGAATGTTCGTAAACACTGAAATCCGAATCTGGACTAGTCTTGTTGCTCCAACAGTGAGAGCCAAGAGCTATTTATACAGAAAGTAAACCAAAGGAGAATTGAATACAATACAGAGCAAAAATTTGATGAAGTCATTTCTCCGGGTAGTGGAGAGCCATTATCTGATGTCCACTTCAATAGGTTTGGTACAATCCCATTGAAAATGGGTTCAAAGTGGCATCATTGGTGTATTCCTCTAGAGGAAAAAGGTTTCCATTTAAAGAATGTAAATTATAGTCTGCCAAAGTTCAATGGCATGCGAAAATACTTTATAACAACTAAGGGCTCGTCCAGCACGGATTTCTAAACGCAAAATCCTTACCCAATCGGCCGTTTAGGAGAAGCTGAGAAAAACAGCTGTGGCGAAACACCCATTGGGCACAAAATCAAGTGGGAAAATGGGGGTAACGCTCGTTCAATGCTCAAAACACACCCTGTTCAGCACTGTTTCTACCGATGGCGCTCCAACGCCCATTGGAGAAGCATTGCTGAACACAACTTAAGTCATATGCAACAATACTTGTTCTTTTTTTATGTACCATAAACACATATTTGTATGCTGAAAGTAATATCAATAAGTGCAGTAGTGGAAGATACACAACTCGGAGATGATTTAATGGACTGGGGAAATAGATCCATGAGTGGCAATTTGCATATCAGCTAGTGACGTGTAACCAGCAATGGATAAGTATTATTCAGTGTAAGCATGAACCTGCAACATGTTTTATTGGGATTCGAGTATCCTGTATATGTCTGAAACGAGTATGTTCTATTTTCTCCAAGTTTTCATATGTTTGAAGTATCCTTAGAATGTCATATCCATTGAAAAACAATTATAAATACACTTTGATCCCCCAAAGTTTATAGCTGAACTCTAATCCTCCTAAAGAAATTTCTAAATTCACCCCTTATATATATCATTATTTCGAGAAAAATGAAGAGTACGAATAATATAATGTGCAACTATAAGGCAATTGAAGCTAAGTGGGAGTAGTTAAAGGCGTGGGGGATAAGAGGATTTAATTAGCCATTATAAGAGTGGGAAAGAATAAGAAACAAAGATGAGTTCAAGAGGGGTTAATAAACCAATTGTTTTTTAAGGCAAGTGAGATTAAATCAATAATTTATTTATAATGTCTGAGTTTTATATGAAATTTATCAATTAAGTATCGGGTGTAGTGGTAAAACATATTACACTTTTAAAGATGAATGTTCGAACTTCGAATATTAACAGTATGAAATTTCCTTTTCATGGCTGCATTGGAGTTCAAATACTAACAATAAAAGAAAATTGCTCCAACAATGCATGAACCAGAGGCAGGGTACCCAAGATTTGGGAATTAAAAGAGAAATGACACTTTCTAAAATCTACTAATTCATTCGACTTATCGAGATTAAAATGTCACCTTCTGTAAGAATTTACATGGATGGGAAAAAGAGAGAGAGAGAGCTTCCACGGTAATGGAAGCTCTGAAAAAACAGTCGGTTATTTACAAAAAACCAGTTCCTGGATATGCTTCCAGGATGAAAAGGCTTCGGAAACTTCGATAAGCCATTGAAGATAGCAATCAGGTAGGGGGAGCTTTTAGTTCACTTCTCCATGGCCACGTCTCGGACCACTTTCTTTTTTCTTGGGCTCCAATGCAATGCTTGAAGCTCTCTGAACAAAGAAACCTTGAAAATAATACACTGTTTCTTTGTTTCTTCAATGTTATCCTAAGATATGGTTCTTCTTAGTCTCCGGATTGTTAGATCTGTTACCGGTACCAGAAGGGCTGGGGTGATGAGTATTTGAACCCGAGCATGGGGAATGCAAACTAGGAGGAACCTCAAGGGTTGAACGAGGAGAATAACGCGGGGCCGCCGGTAACTCGGAATGCATGTAATGAGATCGGTGTGCAGCCTCACTGGAGAAAAAGAATATTTCATGAAGCTGAATTTGGCAGTCACAATATGTAAATGCGAAGTTGCAAAAAGTGTAAAAGTTAGAAGCCAATCAAAAAGTAACTATTACCTGTCAGGGGTCACAGGTTTTGAACTTTGCAAGCTTGGCTGCACCGGCAGTTGAGCCAGTTTAAATTCAGATCGCTCAACTGGACTAAGGGGAGCATCCTGCAAATTATCAAACTAACTATTACCTAAATTTTTATATGCCAATAGCGACAACAGGATATGTATTCTTGTTACCATGACTTTTGTCCCATTACAGGATGAGGCCCTCGATGAGGCACCCGACTGTAGTGGGCTTTTAACAAATCGGTGCTCTAGTAACACACTCGCAGATGGTCTCTCCGCAGGATTTCTTTTGAAACAGCAACGCAGGAAATCCTTACCATCGGGTGATAATGTTTCGGGTATGGGAGGGGTATCCCGCATAACTTTAAACATAGCAGCAGCCTGCATTAACAAAGAGAACACAGAGAAGTTGGCAACATCTCTTATTTAACAACAAACCTGACAAAGCAATTGAACATGTCCTTCTTGCACGCAATTAGGGAACTCTTAAGTTTTAATGATCGGCAGATAAGTCCAGTTGGCATACAATGAGGGATTATTAGCATTATGAGAAGCATAGAAGCCAGCTTTTTATTTTCCTTTTCCGTAATCTGATATAGTTTCATGCAACAGTGGGAAGTTGGAATGCTTACCCCTTCATACTCACTCCACGGTGCTTTACCAGTGAACATTTCAATAATTGTACAGCCCAAACTCCAAATATCAACAGCCAGAGCAAGCTCGGAACTATTATCTTTCTGCATCACTGCTTGCATGAGCTGTAGGGAAATGACCAGTGTCAGTATGTTTAAAATACAGAAATCATATAACTATATAATTGCGAGATTGTACCTCTGGAGCCATCCAGTAAGGGCTTCCCTTTAAAGATAGATCAGCTCTTTGTCCAGTAAGCTGTGCAACAAAACCGGTACAAAATTATCCAAGCTGAATCAGAAAAATAACAACTAATGGGTCATGATCATGATGACGACAGCATCTGCCACACCGAGCTAATCAACTCTAGTTTTCATACAAAGATTTAATCTGTCTACTTACTTCATTTGTGCTTATGTCCATTTATATTCGCCACTTCTTTTATGCAGTTATGCTTAACTAACTGTCCAATAAAGGATTGCAGTTGTGGGGATTGCAGTAAATGAACCTATGGTTAGCAAGAGAGGGGAGAGATATGGAACTTACATGTTTGGACATCCCAAAGTCTGCAAGCTTGACAACTCCAGATGCATCAACAAGCAAATTAGCTCCTTTAATATCCCTGAATATAAAAGGAAAACAGCATACTAAGCCACCAATATTTCATTATAGAATACTGAAATAGGTTTTTTCCTCTCGTCAAACTACTAGTCTTTCCGTGCTTAAAATTTAAAATTGGAAAGAAAGTAGATGTCATCCACTTATATACTCTAATAGGCTATTTTTAACCCCAGATGAGGCCAGAGCTTTGTACCTGTGGATTGTCTTTGTGCTGTGCAGGTAAGCCAACCCAGAAAGAATATGGCGAGTAAAATTGCGAACAACAGATTCTGTTATGGCACCACAGTGATCACGAACATATTTATTAATCGAACCAGGATGAACATACTCCAGATATATATAGAACTTGTCTTCCACCTGCATACGGTAATTTGTATTCCTTAATGGAAATTCTAACGATATCAAGTGGAACAAAAGGAGAGGTGAAATCCATAACATGCAATCAGCACTTACTATTTCACTACCATAATACTGCACTATATTCGGATGCTTGAGATGGCTAAGAATCTTGATCTCCTGCAATAAAGAATGCAGTTACGGATCCACAAAAGAAACAAACGGCTATAGGTAACCATCACTTCTATCTCCTTAGAATGAAAAAATGTAATATTTTTGGCAGAAAAACCTGCTCTAGTTGCTTTATACACTCTGCAGATTTGGGGTCATCTGGAAATATGTCAACTTCTTTCATTGCACATAAAGCTCCAGTTTCTCTGTCAGAAACAAGAATCCATTTTAGTCTTTAGATGGCAAGTGCAATAGGCGGCAAAGACGCATAGAAATTGTACACATATACCTGTTACTGGCAACATAAACACTTCCAAATGTACCACGCCCAATAAGCTTTCCCTTTTGCCATCGAGAATTCATTGGCAACGACTCTGGTTTATTAGCAACTGGGGGCATCGAAGCTGGAGGGGAAGCCAAGCCTGCTCCTGGAGGAAGAGGTAACGGATGGACAGAGATAGGGCCACTACTTTCATGTCGCAACGATGAGATATCAATATTCTCAAGTGACAACCTTGGATGTATTGGTGAAGGAGGTCCACTTTGGCTTCTATTCCTTCGAGTGGGACTTCGATTGGGTGGACTGTGAAGTGGAGTATTATCACTGGTAAATGCATTGTAATCATGGAATGTTCGGGGAGCAAGCACTGCAACATCTAATGCATTCATCTCCGGGGCAGACCAAACTTGATTACTCGTAGGAACCATATAATGAGGAAACATATCGGCAGCACTCATTCTTGGTGGGGTAGCTACAGGACTCGCATACTGACTTGTCGGATGACCGCTAATAGGAAAATGCACCATAAATTCATCCTGATAACCATCCCCTTTATGCACTTCTTGTTGCAACACCCTAGAGGAAGATACCGTTTCCACGTTCTTAGTCGTCTTCCTCGAGTCACGAGAAGCAAACACGCTGTAATCGGAGAAATTAGAAAGCTCAAGATTTTAGGAAAACCAGCTAAAACAAGTTATCAGAAAATACCTCCAATGACTATAAATATAAAACCTGAATTGCAGATAGAACATTTAGTAATTCTTTTCTAAAAACATTCGCAAAACGAAACTAGAGACATCAAATAATAAGAAGGCTTATATAACAACAGCTCCTACTGAATGTTGTCTAAGACTTTATTTAAAAATTTACAATTCAGTAATATCTTGATCGTAGAATTTTCAAATGATAGCTAAAAGTTTATTTGAAGATTAAATAACAATTCCATTTAGGTAAATATTAATTAAAAGAGCAATAATCGATAAGAAATAGAAAAAGATTACCTTGAAACCAAAGGAGCAGTTTCATCTGTTTTATCTATTTCTCTATCCTCTGAACCTTTGCAAAATCCACCTTCCTTCGGCGACGGCAACCTTTGCTCCCCGTCTCCATCTGGAACCGGAAGCGGGAGCGGCAACGGCACAGCCAAGGCCGATGACGACGACTTCGAAGCCCGCGGAGGCGACAACAGAGGAGTATCACAACCACCACCGGACTGCTGCGAAACCACCGCTTCCTCCTTATGAGGAACTTCCTGTTCCTGGTTGGTTAGACGACTCGGCTCCTTTTGCTTTCTAAGCCTAGCTCCGGCAATGCGAAACCCAAAGTAGTAACGTGATTTGGGACGTTGATTCCGCTGATTATTATTATGATTATGATTATTATCTTCAGTATGTTTCTGCGACGGCGAGGAGTCGCTGCTGGAGGAGAAGGAAGACGGAGAAGAAAACGAAATATTCTGAAACCAACGCATGGCTAGAAATCATTCTGAAAAATCAGAACAAATTATTCAAATTTGAAATGAAGAAAACTCAAAGAGAATAACGAGACGGAAATCCATGGATTTGTGTTTCATTAACAAAAACAAGGGAACGATGTGGGATTACAACGGACGATGATTATGTTCCAAAGGATTGGATGACAATGGAGACTTTGGTTTCAAAATTCGGATACGGAGAAATCAGTTCGATTCCTTTTTATGAAACATTACGCGGTTAATAACGGACACCAGCCTTTTTATTTTTAAAGAGTTTTATAAAAATATCTTACCCATTTTTATTATCCATCTAGCTGATTTAGCATTTGCTCATCACACTTTCTTATTTTAATAAAATAAACTGACAACTTTCTTTTTATTTTTGTTTTAATAATAGTTAATTACAACAAACGTTTTCTATTCGAAGCTTAAATTTTTAATTATTTTTGAGCTTTAAAATGTGTTAATTCATATCTTAAATTATTAATATCATTTCAACCATTTCTTTTGTTAGTATAATTATTAGTTTATGTAATACTTAAATTTCGTCCGGGCATTATATATATATTTTTATACGACCAAATAATAATAGGTAATAATAATCCACTCTAATAATAATAACTCTCAAATATTCAAACAATAAAAATAGTCTATTAAATAAAAATTGTCCCTTATTGTCCATTTACATTCTTAAAAGCCCAATTACAAAGCTGAAAGCCCAACTAGTTACAATTCTTTTGCCCATTTGAAAGACAAAATTGATCAAAAAAACACAAGGGCCCGACCGTGTTTCTTTTTCCTGCCCAGTTATGTCACGTGTCAAAAGAACACTAGTCAGATGGCCCTTCACAAGGATTGACTGCCCCAGCTGACATTACCTTCTGCTGGGTATAAATACATGCAAAGAGAGAGAAAAATTATCAGTAACGGCTAATCATTAACTCGTCATTAAAAGGCAATAATTGAGAGAGAATGCGTTTGAAAGGTTACCAAAAAGGTGAAATGACGCTCAGAGAAGACGATTGAGACAGCTTCTTAACTGTCGGAGGTTCGCCAGAATTGTTGATACATATCTAAAGGTATATTTCCATCTCTATTCTTTCTTTTCCTGCAATAAAATGGACAGAAACAATTAAATCCAGGCCTCAAACATTTAAAACCAGTAATAACAATGTTTAAAACCTAGGTAAATCCTAAATCTAAAGTTAGAAACCTAAAAAACTCTAGATCTAAAACATAGATTAGATCTGAAATTAAAAGAAGGTTCCGATCACTTATCTGAAGTTTCTGTCGCTGTGAACACTGCCGGAGTTGAGATCGGAGTTTGAGGAGTGTTAAGCTTTAAGGTGGAATAAAAAATGATAGGGAGAGGCTCTCTGGTTTCGGGTAGGTAGTTTACGTTGGGTGAAGAGAGGTGATTCTGACGAATCGGAGTCTAAATTAGGTTTTAGGATGGAAAAATGAGCATTTTTGGAGTTTTGAGGTTTTCCAGTGCCAGAGGACGATAGCCAAAAATTGCCTTGCGGCGGCGACCGATCACCAGAGTTAGGTTAGGGATGATCGGAAAGTTCAGGTAGTGGTCGGAGGTTTAGTGCTCCCCGAAAGGGATGATCGGAAGGTGGTCGAAGTTTATGGTTCGCCGAAAGGGATGACCGGAGGCGATGGCCAGTGGCCTGTGTTGCCTCCGGTGGCTGAGAAACAAGCTGAGGTTAGAGTTTATTGGTGGTTGAAGATCGAAGTTAGGAAAATGGAAGAACGGTGATGAATATCTTAAGGGAAAATGAGTTTTGATCTTCATAAACAAGAATGTGGAGAAGTTTTTGTGTTTCTGTGGATTAAATGAAAGAAAAAATGAAGAACAAGGATGAATTCAAGGGATTTGATCGAAAGTTTGAGGGATTTCCGGGTTTAGCTTATTAGGGCTGAGAGGATTTAGGAGTGAGAGAGAGATGATAGAGAGTGGTGATATTGAAAATGACTGGTCCAACTCAGTTTACCCCCTTTTCTACTGAGTTGGAACGACGTCGTTTTGGTGAAGCGGGTCAAAGAGGTTCGCGCGTTTTGAAAACGGGTCTGGGCAAGGGGCCACAGTTCGACCATCGACCCGATTATAATTTTTTGGGTTGTTTGGGTTAATTGGGCCAGTAATTAAACAGGCTTTGGGTCAATTTTTTAGGGAAATTAGATTCAGGCTCACTAGTTTGTTTGCTTTTACAATCTGGTCACTAAATCTTTGTAATTCAGCCTTTAAATTTTCAATTTAATTCAATTTGGTCCTAAGCAATTTATTTTTTTCTTATTAATTGCTTCATTTAATTATTGTATATTGCATGCTTTTAAATGATCATGTAGTATAATTGTTTAGAGAACCTTAAGGACCTTTAGTATAATTAGAGCCCTTAGAATTAGGTTCTTTAATGAATTAAAATTGAAAGGGAAGATCATTGTAGAAAATAAATGAATATTAAATGATTACTTTAATGCCCTAAGTTGATTAGTGTCACATTGTAATGTGATGTTATTCAAAGGGGTATTTTAGTGAAATATTTAATATTTCATTTAAACCTAGAATATGATAATTACATATAATTAGATAATTAGTTCAATAAAATTAAAATTAAGATTAAATATTTAGCATCATTAATATTAGGGATATTGTTACTTTTAGGCCTAATATGGGTAGTGCTCAATCATTTGGGTGTTACCATACAAGCCCAAAAATTAATAATATTCATAGAATTTTAATTAATCAATGAATTGAAGCCCAAATTAGGCTTTTACTTAAAATTGACAACAAGATAATTTGTCATGCATTTAAACCTTTTGTGTTGAGGTACAATTTTAGTATGAATCGAAGTTTCTTAATGTAACTGGACACTTCAAAAAAATCATATTCGTTTAAAAATGTATTTTCTTACAAAAGGATATCCTCATTCGGAATGAAATTCAATTAGCAATTAATGATCAAATTAAATTCATTTTATTACTCGAAAATGCCAAAATGCCACATAGAATTAATAGAGGTACCAATAACGGGAGTTTGTAGGGGTGCTAATCCTTCCCCACACATAATCGACTCCCGAACCCAAAATATTTTAAAAAAGAATCTCTGGTTGTTTTTATGGTATCCGGTCTACCAAAGTGACAGGTGGCGACTCCAAAAATGATTTTTTAAAAAATAATAAGGGAAAAGGTGGTTTAATATGAAAAATCCTAACTTTTGAGATATTAATGGATTAAAATGAATAAAACTCGACTTTCAAAAGAGTTAATCGTCCGGGTATTTTTTCCACACGTCGATTTCAAAAAAATGGTCACGACAGCTTGGCGACTCCGCTGGGGACCTAAAAAGAGTGTCATGCCTAATTAATTAATTCTATGAGGCATTTTGACATTTTAAGCAATACTTTGAATTTAATTTCTTCCGAGAATTGTTGGATGAACTATTCAGGAAAAATGGGGGTAGTTTTGTGTATGATATAACTGTCATTCATGCATAAGCCCTCGACCCGGGCTTTTCACCCTTAAGTAGGAGAAATACATTATTCGACGTGATGCTCTCCAGCTTCGAGTTCGGATTCCTGTCTTTTTCTGGTATGCTAACTTTATGCGTCGTGGGGTCTACGCCCCCGTTGTAAGGGACCTATACTACCGAATCGATGTCTTACTATCATAGTAGATGGTAACGACAGTTCGGGAACCCAGAGTCTAGAACTAAACCCACATTTTGTTCTAGAAACCTATCCCATTAGAGCCAAATAGGGACCTAGGGTAGGTGTTGCCAGTTTAAATACATTTATCTGGTTATTCTTCCTTGCTAAACATTTTGCCCATGTTATATGTCAATACTTTCTTATTTATTTGCTTTCATATTAATTCCCAATAACTGACACGTTTTTTGTTTTTGTTTTGTTTTCAATAAACAATGTCATTTGCATTTATTTCGGCATCGGTTTAAGAAACAATTAATTAGAAGTATTCAGAATGTCTAGAGGGGTCAAGATCGGGGAAGATAACACTGCAGTATGGACGTGGTCAGAACAGACTCAACATGAGAAGGGAGACAGTTTACGAGTGGGTGATGTGTCACGAATGAAAGGACAATGTAAATTAAACACCAACCAGAATACTTGCCTACAAGAAGTAAAGGAAATTTGGGACCAATAGGGAAGTGAAATGAAAGAGGTATTTAGGAAAGAATTTGGAGACATAGCTTTGTTGCTAAGTGTTAAAGTGGACCAACAATTACTCAGAGCTATGTCACATTCTGGAATCCTGCATACAATTGCTTCACTTTCGGCCGAGTCGATATGACACCCACTCTTGAAGAATATGAGATATTAGTTAACTGTCAAAGTATTCAGAGTGACAAGATATACACGAGACTTAGAAACAGTTCAGGTTTTTAAGAAGAAGTTAGAATTGATTACCGGAAAGACAAAAGAGTGGTGGGATACAAAAATTGCCAATAGTGACAGCACGAATCAGAATGAAGACAAACAACGAGTGAATTGAATGGCCCTAAAAGAATTAATAGTTACAAGTGGAGACGAACCAGCCAGAGCAAGAAGTTTATATGCTTTGTGCATATATAGGTTAGTTATATTCTCGAGAACTCCAAAGCACGTAGTGCCATCAACTGTGGGATTATTTGAGTGACTAAAAAAAGGTGTGGACCTGGTTCCCACTATTCTAACTGAGACAGATAGGTCATTGACTGCATGTAAGAAATCGAGAGAATGAAGATTTTGGGGATGCATACAACTGCTGGAAATTTGGTTTAGAGGTCACATGTGGGACACACCGTATAGAGCTGCAAGGTATCTCACCTCTTATTCACCAATAGAAGAATATATGTCAGGTTGTCCTTTGGAGAAGAAGGATAAGAAGCAGTGGGAGGAATGTTTCAAAAACTTGAGGGATGCTGATGTTGTATGGAGAGCACCTTGGTTGTACAAAGGGATGCCATTCTTATATAGACGTGGAGACAGGGATTGGGTCTCATTACCTAGAATTTGGGGATGAACAACCTATTGTCTTTTGCTAGTATCAAGACAATTCAGTTCAAGATAGTTCATACCAGCTACAACAGGAATGACAAGATTCGAGTATGCTCACAAGACCAATGACTACAAAGGGATTGTAATTCAAATAGGGAAGGCATGGGAAAAACCAAGAAGAGTTCAACCATATCAAGAGCTAGAAATAATGACGGGATATGAGGAGTAAAGAGCGCAAAGGGTGAATGATACAACATTGCAAAAGATTCCAAAGAATGTAGGACCGTCTGCTCGATCAGTTATTGAAGCATCGTCAGCATTAAAGAAACTCAAGCACGATCGGGAGTTAGATCTGAAGAAATATGAGAAATGGATCAGTGACCTTACAGAAGAGTTGACAATGGCAAAGCATCAAGTGACCATTCATGAAGGAAAGGAAAAATAGTTGATTGCATAAAACAAGAAAATTAGCCAATATTTAAAAGAGTTGCAAGAGATTCATAATGATTATAAAGCCAAGCAAAAAAGAGGAACAAGTAAGACGATACGAGACTTGTCGGAGAAATTAGAAAAGATGACGAAGGAACGAAATGATTATGAGAAGCTATACAAAAAGAAATTCTCGAGAAAGCAAGAAAACAAATAGTAAGGCAAAGAAGAAGGTAGAAGAGGAACAAGCCAGAAACTTTAATCTGACAAGACAAGTTTTGCAGCTAGAGGAATTGGTGTTGAAGTATCATAATGAATACAAGGTTTAGATGGAGCAAGAGAATGAAGGATTACAGAAAATGATATCAGAATTGGAAAATGAAGTGCAGACATTGAAGGGGAAACTTGCAAGCTATGAAGGAGCGCTATGTCAGGAAAATGAAGTATGGAAGACCAAGTATGAAGCCGCAGAGTGCACCGTTCAGAGTCAGAATAATGAGCTAGAGAATTTCAAGGAGCAGGTTAGGAGTATAGCTTCATATGTACAGATACTCTCTAGGTAAGCTACGACTCTGCTGAAGCAACCGAACATAGAGCTGGAATATGGAGAGGCCATCGCGCGACTGCTGTACGAGTTGACCAACTTAGGAATTAGGGCTAGTAGTTTCTTGTAAAATGAGTTGTTTTATTTCCTGTATTTGAACCTTCTAGTGAATGAATATTTCTAAAAAAACATTTCTTAAGCCTGATGCCTCATTTGCATTCATGCACTCATACATATATTTAACCACATTCATGCACTTACCCTTTCAAGATATTCTGCAAAGTCTTTGGTTTAACAAAGAAAAGTTTCATGACAGTTTGTTTCATAGACCACAATCATTATGCATTCTTACGAAACCCGTTTACGTTCAAAGACTATGGTTGTTGAAGATCGAGTCGCAAGTTTAGAAAATGATCGAGCAAAAACACAAAACCACTTCAACAGAATGGAGCAATCTATGAAAGATTATTTTGCTTAGACCCAAAGAGATATAATCAATCAGCTGACTGCTCTGTTGGGGCCAAAAGAGTCAGGAAAGGCTAAAATACTTGAAGGTGCTTCCAATGAAATAAATGACCAAGAAAAAACCACATCTCACGTAAGGGTGCCGCCTGAAGGACCTCTTCATGCGAAGAAGGTCTAAATTAATTTGACAGGAGCAACACCAAACAATCCGGTGAACATTGGGGCAAATTTTAGGAGCAATGACGATGTTCTTGATCTGAATACTTTGAACGAGATAGAGAAATTTCGTGCTGAGATTGAAAAGAAATTTGAGGAGCGTTGTAAGGCACTAGAAGAATGTTTGCTAGAATTGCAGAAGGTAAATGAGACGGACCTGGTACAATTGAGATGAGTTTAGTGGCTGACTTAATACTCCCGCTAAAGTTTAAAATGCTAGATTTCGAAAAGTATTATGGGACTACTTGCCCGAGAGCCCATCTCACAATGTACTGTCAAAAGATGGCTGCTCACTTGAAGGATGAAAAGTTGTTGATACATTGCTTCCAGGATAGTTTAACCGATTCGGCTACTCGATGGTATAGACAGCTAAGCCGTGTAAATATTTGTTCATAAAAGGATCTTTCTGGTGCTTTTGTGGAACATTATAAGATTATTACGGAGATGGTTCCTAGCCGTGTAATGTTGCAGAGTATGGAACAAAGAAATAATGAGACACTTTGACAGTATGCTCAAAGATTAAGGGATGTAGCGGTACAGCTCTAACCTCCGTTGATGGAAAGTGAGGTTGTCCATATATTTGTACAGACTTTGAAGTGACCGTTGTTTGAAAGATTGATCAGTAATGTTACCCAGAATTTTGCTAATATAATAATGATTGAAGAGTTGATTGAAGCAGCAATCAAAAGTGGGAGGATCGAGAGTGAAGAAGACTCTCGTAAGAGTTACAAGAAGAAATACAATGAGGTAAATAATGCAAGTGCGTATGAGGCTCCCAAGAATGTGACTATTACTTCACCAGGAACGACGTTAGGAAATGTGCAGGGTTCAAACAAGAAGGATACCCGTGGCTCAATGAATAATAGAATGAATTTTACACCAATACCTATGTCTTATGCTGAGTTGTATCCACAGTTGTATGAAGTGGATTTGGTGAGGCCGTATTATTTAACTCATTTGCAGCCTCCCTATCCACAATGGTATAAGCTCGATGCTCATTGTGAATTTTATGTTAGAATACCAGGGCATACGATTGGGACTTGTACAATATTTAAAAAGGTGATTTAGAATCTAATCAACAATGAGGTCGTGAAGTTTGATGAACCTAGCATTGCAGTAAATCCACCGTTGAGTCACGAAGGGCGGGGGGTAAATGCCATAGAGGAGGAGGATGAAGTGAAGCGACTAAAGACTGATGTGTCAGAAATTAAATCTCCTTTGAAGTGGGTATTTGAACAGTTGTATAATGCTGGGATGATTGAAATAGACATGAAAGTGGAGAAGGAAATACAATATGATGTGTACTGTGAGTATCATCAGGAACATGATCATGAAATTCAACATTGGTCAAAATTTCAGAGCTTGATACAAAAGATGATGGACAATAAAGAGATTGAGTTCTTTGCAAGGACATGTGAGAAGAAAGTAGTGGAAGTCTGTACCTCTGAGCCATCATGCGTCAGATATGAGATACATAAACCTTTGGTAGTCGCTGTTAGACCCAAAGCTGGAGGCCTTACGGACGCGAAACCTGTTACGGTTCCCAAGATTGCGATCTCATCTTCTGCACCATTTGTTTACAAGATCACTCAGAAGGTGCCCTGGAATTATGCTGCCACAGTAACCATACTTGAAGAGGGCAAATTATAGGAAGAGATAAAACCATTAGAAGAAACGAAGTTGATGCCAAAAGAGAGTAAAAGCGATCAGACAAGTTTTGAAATAGTAAATGTGATGGGGCACTTCACTCGAAGTGGTAGGTGTTATTCTCCGGAAGTTCCCAAAGAAGTGGAGAAAGCCAAAGGGAAAGTTGTATCTGCACTAGAAAGAATTTTTGGGGAAGAGCCAGTACCCAAGATAAATGAGCCAGTAACAGAGGAACAGGCTCAAGAATTCTTGAAGTTTTTGAAACATAGTGAGTATAATATTGTTGAGCAGTTGAAGAAGCATCAAGCGAAGATCTCTGTTCTAGAGTTACTATTAAGTACAGAAGGGCATCGCAATGCATTAATGAATGTGCTTAATTAGGCATTTGTACCAAATGACATATCCATAAGCAAATTGGATAGGATAGTGAACCACATAACCGCTGACAATTATATCACTTTCACTGATGATGAAATTCCTGAGGGAGGAATGAGATCAGTAAAGGCTTTGAATATCACCACGCATTGTAAGGGATATGTACTTTTAGGAGTGTTAATAGACAATGGTTATGTCTTAAATGTTCTACCAATGGTGATGCTACAAAGGTTACCCATTGATGAATCACACATGAAGGTGTATAAGAATACAGTAAGGGCTTTCGATGGGACTACTCGTGAGGTGCTCAAAAAAATTGACGTGCCATTGTTGATTGGACCGATAGTTTACAATGTGAATTTTGTGGTGATGGATATAAGACCCACGTATAACTGCTTGCTGGAAAGGCCGTGGATTCATTCAACCGGAGCAGTACCATCGTCCCTATATCAGAAGTTGAAATTTGTGATCGAAGGAAAGCTAGTCAGTGTAGGAGCAAAAGAATATATCATAGCCTCAGTAACCACCGACGCTCCTTATATTGAGGCCAACAAGAATGCCCTTGAATGTTATTTCAGGGCTCTTGAGTTTGTAAATGCTACATTCGTTGCTGAAAGTAAGCATTTCCTACGCCCGAGATTATCAAACTGCACCAAGATGACTGTACGAGAGACACTGAGAAGAGGTGCAAGAACGGGAAAAGGTTTAGGCAAGCGACTATAGGGGTGTTTGCATCCAAAATCAGTGGTTATGAAGAAGGATCATTTCGGGCTAGGATTCAAGGCCAATATCAAGGATAAGTTGAAAGATTTGAAGAAAATGAGAGAACAGAGGAAAGCTCGCCTTCTGGGAACTGAGGCTTTTTCTGAACCTGTGGCTTTATGTGACTTGTCTCAAATCTTTAAGTCTCAAGGGTTTAAGAATGTCGAGGTTCAGCTCATGGAGGTCAGTCTGGAGATCGCGAGAATGCACGAAGAAGAAATCTTTGGTGATGAGCTAGAAGGGCTTCTTGTTAGGGGAATTTTTAAGAGAGCTCAACCTGGAAAGTTTCTAGAGAATATTCGTCCGTGTCTCCCTGGTGAAAAACTCGACAATTGGACAATTGAGGAGCTTGATGTTGTATCCAATAAAAAAAGTAAATACCAGGAACCAACTCTATACCTTTGCCCACGGGTATAGAGCGTTATCTGTAAAGGGCCACTATGTTAGTTCATTTAAATAAAGATGCTTTCAATGCTGATTCACAAATGGCAAACATGTTTCTTGCTTTCTTTCCATCATTCTTTTCAAATATATATATTATAATTTCCTTTGCAGGTTTTTAATTGTTGATAGCATTGATGATCTTGAGCCTAATCTTGGAGTAGATCCTGAGTAGCCAGTGTGTCTAATGAAAATCAACGAGGTGGAAGATGAAACAAAATGTGAAATCCCTGAAGAATTACTGAGGTTGGTGGAAAAAGAATACAAGCATATCCTACCACACAAAGAGGAAATAGAGATTCTTAATTTGGAAACTAATGAAATCAGGAGAGATGTGAAAATAGGAATGACCTTCTCGGCAAAAGCTAGACAAGGGTTGACTAATTTGTTGCGAGAGTTTAAGGATGTCTTCGTCTAGTCGTACCAAGACATGCCTAGACTGAATACCGATATAGTGGTACATAAATTGCCCATAAAGCTGGAGTGTAAACCAGTACAACAAAAACTTAGAAGGCTGATGCCAGAAATAGTATTGAAGATAAAGGAAGAAGTGCAAAGACAAATCGATGTTGGTTTTCTTGAGGTATCTAAGTATCTAGAGTGGGTGGCCAACATAGTTCATGTACCCAAAAAAGATGGGAAAATACGTATGCGTCTGGATTACATAGATCTAAATAGGGTTAGCCCAAAGGATAATTTCCATTTGCCCCATGCAGACATCTTAGTGGATAATACGTCGAGTCATTCTTGGTTCTCTTTTATGGATGGATTCTCGGGGTATAATCAAATAAAGATGAGCCCAGAGGACATGGATAAGACGACATTTATAAATTTATGGGAACAGACTGTTACAAAGTGATGTTCTTTAGGTTAAAAATGCTGAGGTAACCTATCAGCGGGCGATGGTGACCTTGTTTCATGATATGATGCACAAAAAGATCGAAGTGTATGTCGATGACATGATTGCCAAGTCCCAGACTGAAGAAGAACATATCCAGAATTTAAGAAAGTTATTTTTGAGGTTGAGAAAATACCAGTTAAAGCTCAATCCAAATAAATGTACTTTTGGAGTCATATTAAGAAAACTCATGGGTTTTGTTGTCAGCAGGAAAGTAATTGAAATAGACCCAGATAAGGTAAAAGCGATCTAGAATTTTCCACCGCCAAAAACATAAAAAGAAGTTCAAGGATTCCTTGGGAGATTGAATTACGTCTCTCGGTTCATTTCTCAATTAACTGATAAATGTAATCTAATCTCCAGACTGCTTAAAAAGAACAATCTGGGAGAATGGGATAAAGAGTGCCAAGAAACGTTTGATAAGATTAAGAAGTACTTGGTGAATGCTCTGATACTGGTTGCTCCGGTTCTAGACAGACCACTCATCCTCTATCTAATAATTCATGAAAATTCAATGGGATGTGTATTGGGGCAACATGATGACAGGGGAAGGAAAGAAAGAGCCATCTATTACTTAAGCAAAAAGTTTACAGAGTGTGAAGTGCGATACCCGCCTATTCAAAAGTTGTGTTGTGCCCTGGTATGGGTAACTCGCAGGCTTAGGCAATACATGTTGTATCACACTACTTGGCTAATTTCTCGTCACAACCCATTGAAGTTTATGATGGAAATACCAGTGTTGACTGGAAGATTGGCTCGCTGGCATATGCTTTTTTCAGAATTTGACATTGTATATGTAAACCAAAAGGCAATAAAAATGAGCGTTATAGCCGATTTCCTGGCAAGTCGTGCTTTAGAGGATTACGAGCCGTTGAGCTTTGATTTCCCCGATGAAGATGCGATGAATATCTCATGGAAGAAAATAGAATATCGGGGGATGAAACGTGGAAGTTGTATTTCGATGGATTTGTGAATGCCCTAGAGCGTGGAATTGGGGCAGTACTAATCTCCCCAAACAATGAACATCGTCCCTTCACGAGTAGGCTAGAGTTCCTTTATACCAATAACATGGCAGAATATGAAGCTTATGTTATGGGGTTGCAAGCTGCCATTGAAAGAAAAATAGAGAGTTTAAAAGTATATGGAGATTCTGCATTGGTTATTTACCAGCTTCGTAGAGAGTGGGAAACAAAAGATGCCAAATTAATTGAATATTGAAAACTGATCTTTGAAATGATAAAAGAGTTCAAAGAGATCACTTTCACATACGTCCCCAGAAAGGATAATTAGATGGCAGATGCTTTAGCTACACTGGCTTCAGTATTCTTAGCCAACAAACCTGAAGATATGATGACAATCTAGGTGTAGAGTTACAATGCTTATGTTCACTGTTGTAGCATAGAAGAAGAAATCGATGGAAACCCTTGGTATTATGATATCATGCAGTACCTCAAGTCTCAAAGTTATCCTCTGAAGGCTAATGATAACGATAAAAGAACTATCAGAAGAATGGCTTCAGGATACGTGCTTGGTAGAGAAACCCTGTATAGAAGGGGTAGAGATCAGGTCTAGCTAAGGTGTGTTAATGCTAATGAAGCAAGAAGTATCATGGAAGAGGTACATGATGGAATATGTGGAGCACATACAAACGGTTATGCAATGGCCAGGAAAATTATGAGATATGGATATTACTGGGCGACCATGGAAGGAGATTGCATTAAATATGAAAAGAAATGTCATAAATGCTAGATATACGCTAACATGATAAACTCTTCACCGATGTCACTCCATACGATGAATTCACCATGGCCTTTCGCTGTCTGGGGCATGGACGTTATTGGGCAGATTCACCCCAAGGCTTCTAATGGGCATCCTTTTATTCTGGTGGTCATTGATTACTTCACTAAATGGGTGGAAACGGCTTCTTATGCTAACGTCACAAAAATAACAATATGCAAGTTCTTGAAGAAAGAGAATATTTGTCAATATGGATTACCAGAAAGAATCATTACTGATAATGCTACCAATTTCAACAATAAGATAATAGCAGAAGTGTGCGAGCAGTTCAAAATCATGCATCATAATTCTGTAACTTACCGTCCTAAGATGAATGGGGCAGTTGAGGCAGCAAATAAAAACATCAAGAAAATCATATCGAAGACAACAGAAACGTACAAAGATTGACATGACAAGCTTCCCTTTGCATTGTTTGCATATCAAGCCTCGATACGAACTTCAACTGGGGTAACCCCTTACTCTCTAGTTTATGGGATAGAAGCAGTACTCCCCATTGAGGTTAAAATTCTATTATTTCGAGTTTTATCAGAAGTAAAGTTGGATTATGCGAAATGGATACAAGCACGGTTTGACCAGTTGAATTTGATTGAAGAAAAGAGGTTGAAGGCTATTTGTCACAGTCAAATGTACCAAAAAAGAATGATGTTGATCTATGATAAGAAGGTATGACCCAGGTTATCCTGAGAGGGAGATCTTGTGTTGAAAAAGATCTTACAGATACACCGTGACGATCATGGAAAATGGATGCCTAACTGGGAAGGACCTTATATTGTCAAAAAGGCCTTCTCTAGAGGAGCATTGATTCTAACCGAGATGGATGGTAAAGAGTTACAAAAACCTGTAAACTCTGACTCAATCAAAAAGCATTATGCCTAAATAATAAAAAATAGAAAGAAAAAAAAGCCAGAGTGAAAACTCGAAAAGGGTACTTCGCAAAATAAAATATCTATGGTGAAAAACCAAAAAGGCACTATAGATATTAAAAAAAGAAAAAAGAAAAAGAAAAGAATAAAAAGAGAGAAAGAAATAAAAAAATGGGGTTCAAGATGAAAATCCGTAAAGGGCGTCTTGAAACCAAAGGAGCATCTGGGTTGAAAACCCGTAAAAGGTAGCTTAGAAGATTTAAGAATAGGCATCCATTGGTTGAAACCTTTCGGACACCACCTAGTATTTCAAAGGGGATTTCACATCTATAACCATCCAGACAACATTTGAAGTCTATTGGACAAAGGTTGAGCTCAAGACTATTTCTGGTCGATGGGGTGAATGTATCCTTCATGCTATGAATGCTTGAAAATCTGATTTTGTTTCTTGATTTTGTTGTTTCGGTTTGCCATGACTTGTTTGTTAAAATTCTATTCAAATTTGTACTAATAAGTTTCAATAAAGATCATGTATTTTCTTCTAAGCCTTTCTTTTATTCCAAAGCATCATTAAATGATTGATATAGTGAATAAAGCAGATAATTTCTTGGTATTACTATGTTTTGAAAGATACATGTGAATTTTTGCACTCTGGGTTATTGAAGAAGAATGTATAAAGTAAAGGTACCGTTGGACTTCATATTGACAAAATATTCAGAGATAAGAAGGAAAGTGAAAGTTGAATCGCATACAGAGTGTCGTTGAAAATCATTTTTGAGGCGTTCATGGTGGCATGATCGGTATGAGAATCAAATGAGCATTATTGACGTCTCTGTCATTGCTTTTATTTGTCGTGCTCATCTTGCAGCATCCTAGTGGGAACATTTTATGAAGATATTTTTGAGATATTGTCAAGCCATGGTGGTATCACAGCACATGAAGCCTTCGCTGTCCTTCAACCTCCCGGGTTGAATCAAAATATTCATAGCTTCATGTTCTTCTGTTGAGAATGAAAATTTTATTTATTATTTTGTAAAGGCTTTTGGACTTGGCAAAACTTTAAATGCTAATTAGTTGAGGGCTTGTTTTTTTTCTAGCGACGTGGTCAAGGAAAAAAAGAAAAAAAAAGAAGAAAAAAAAAGGAAGAAAAGAAAAGAAAAAAGAAAAAAAGGAAAAGAGAAAACTAAGGTGAAAACCCGAAAGGACACATTAAAAAAAGAGAAAAGAAAAAGAACCAAAGTGAAAACCTGAAAGGGCGCTTTGAGAAAAGTAATCTAAAGTGAAAACTCGAAAGAGCGCTTTAGAGCAAAAGGCCAGAAATGGGGGAAGGAGTTGCTAATGGCTAATCCCAAATGTGAGATTAAATATTAAAGAAGAAGAAAATGAAGCATCAAGATAATTCCCCAGGGAGTGACAGATGATTGATTGATCTCAATAGGTCATAATCCATACATCATGTAGAAGTTAGGATCATATTAATCTTCAAACATGCATTTTAGTTTGTTTTGACAGGAAGTGAAAGTAGAGTTCCTAATGTGAAGAATTTGCCTATAGAAGATAGGGCTCCTAATGTGAAGAGTTCGCCAAGCGAAGATAGAGCTCTTAATGTGAAAAGTTCTCCCAGCAAAGAAGAGCTCATAATATGAAGAGTTCACCAAGCGAGGATAAAGCTCCTAATGTGAAAGGTTCGTCTAGCAAAGACAGAATTCCTAATGAGAAGAATTCATCTAGCAAAGACAGAATTCCTAATTAGAAGAATTCGTTAAGCAAAGAAAGAGTTCTAAATAAGAAGAACTCGTTCAAGCTCCTAAAGAAGGAAAAGAGATAAAGCCCGAATAAGACCTTGCAGCTCAGAGCAACAGTTGACAAGTTCAGACAAAATTTATGTCTTTTTAGTCATTGCTTATTCATGTTCCACAGCAATAAGCAAAGAGGGGCAGTTGTAATACCTGAATTTCGTCCAGGCCTTATATATATTTTTTATACGACCAAATAATAATAGGTAATAATACTCCTTTCTAATAATAATAATTCTCAAATATCCAAACAATAAAAATAGTCTATTAAATAAAAATAGTCCCTTAATGTCCATTTACATTCTTAAAATCCCAATTACAAAGATGAAAGCCCAACTAGTTACAATTCTTTTGCCCATTTGAAAGACAAAATTGATCAAAGAAACACAAGGGCCCGACTGTGTTTCTTTTTCCCGCCCAGTTATGACATGTGTTAAAATGACACTGGTCAGATGGCTTTTCACAAGGATTGACTGCCCCAGCTGACATCACCTTCTGCTGGGTATAAATACCTGCAAGGAGAGAGAAAAATGATCAGTAACGGCTAATCATTAACTCATCATTAAAAGGCAATAATTGAGAGAAAGAATGTATTTGAAAGGTTACCATAAAGGTGAAAGGACGTTCGAAGAAAACGATCGAGACAGCTTCCTAACTGGCGGAGGTTCGCCGGAGCTGTTGATACATATCTAGAGGTACATTTCCACCTCTATTCTTTCTTTTCCTGCAATTAAATGAACAGAAACAATTAAATCCAAGCCTCAAAAGTAATAGCAATGTCTAAAACCTAGGTAAATCCTAAATCTAAAGTTAGAAACCTAAAAAACTCTAGATCTAAAAAAGAGATTAGATCTGAAATTAAAAGAGGGCTCTGATCACTTATATGAAGTTTTTGTCGTTGTGAACACTGTCGGAGTTGGAGGAGTGTTAAGCTTTAAGGTGGAGTCGAAACTGATAGGGAGATGCTCTCTGGTTTCGGGTAGGTAGTTTATGTTGGGTAAAGATGGGTGATTCTGACGAATCAGGGTCCAGATTAGGTTTTATTATGAAAAAATGAGCATTTCTGGAGTTTTGTGGTTTTTCAGCGGCGGCGACCGGTCACCGGAGTTAGGTTAGGGATGACCAGAAAGTTCAGGTGGTGGTCGAAGGTTTAGTGCTCACCAGAAGAGATGATCAGAAGGTGGTTGAAGTTTATGGGTTCAGCGAAAGTGATGGCCAGTGGCCGGTGTCGCCTCTGGTGGCTGAAAAACAAGTTGAGGTTAGGGTCTAGTGGTGGTTGAAGATCGATGTTAGGAAAATGGAAGAATATGTGATGAATATCCTAAGGGAAAATGAGTTTTTATCTTCATAAACAAGAAAGTGGGGAAGTTTTTGTGTTTCTGTGGATTAAATGAAAGAAAAAATGAAGAATAGATGAAGAACAATGATGAATTCAAGGGATTTGATCGAAAGTTTGAGGGATTTCTGAGTTTGGCTTGTTAGGGGTGAGAGGATTTAGGAGTGAGAGAGAGAGATAAGAAAGAGTGTCGATATCGAAAATGACCGGTCCAACCCAGTTTACTCCCTTTTATACTGAGTTGGAACGACGTCGATTTGGTGAAGCGGGTCAAAGAGGTCCGTGCGTTTTAAAAACGGGTCTGGGCTCCGGGACGCAGTCCAACCCGAGACTCGATTATAATTGTTTGGGCTGTTTGGGTCAATTGGGCCAGGAATTAAATGGCTTTGGGTCAAATTTTTAGGGAAAATAGTTCAGGTTCACTAGTTTGTCTTTTTTACAATCTGGTCACTAAATCTTTGTAATTCAGCCTTTAAATTTTCAATTTAATTCAATTTGGTCCTGAGCAATTTAGTTTTTTTCTTATTAATTGCTTCATTTAATTATTTGTATATTGCATGCTTTTAAATGATCATGTAGTATAATTGTTTAGAGAACCTTAAATACCTTTAGTATAATTAGAGCACTTAGAATTAGGTTCTTTAATTAATTAAAATTGAAAGGGAAGATCATTGTAGAAAATAAATGAATATTAAATGATTACTTTAATGTCCTAAGTTGATTAGTGTCACATTGTAATGTGATGTTATTCAAAGTAGGGTATTTTAGTGAAATATTTAATATTTCATTTAAACCTAGAATATGATAATTACATATAATTAGATAATTAGTTCAATAAAATTGAAATTAGGAGTAAATGATTAGCATCATTAATATTAAGAATATTATTACTTTTAAGCCTAATATGGGTAGTGCCCAATCATTTGGGTGTTACCATACAAGTCCACAAGTTAATAATATTTATAGAATTTTAATTAATCAATGAATTGAAGCACAAATTAGATTTTCACTTAAAATTGACAACAATATAATTTGTCATGCATTTAAACCTTTTGCATTAAAATACATTTTTGAGTATGAATCGAAGCTTTCTAATGTAACTGGACACTTCAAAAAAAATCATATTCGTTTAAAAATGTATTTTCTTACAATATCCTCATTCGGAATGAAATCCAATTAGCAATTAATGATCAAATTAAATTCATTTTATTGCTCGAAAATGTCAAAATGTCACATAAAATTAATCGAGATACCAATAACGGGCGTTTGTAAGAGTGCTAATCCTTCCCACACGTAACCGACTCCCGAACCCAAAATATTTTAAAAAAGAATATTTGGTTTTTTTTATGTTGTCCGGTCTACCAAAGTGACCGATTGCGACTCCAAAAATGATTTTTTTTTAAATAATAATAAGGGAAAAGGCGGTTTAATATGAAAAATCCTAACTTTTCAGATATTAATGGATTAAAATGAATAAAACTCGACTTTCAAAAGAGTTAATCGTCAGGCTATTTTTTCCACACGTCAATTTCGAAAAAAATGATCACGACAATTTAGAACTAAAACTTGAATATCACACAATATATTTAAAACACGTGAACGCCTTCCCTTGGGAAATCTCAAAGCACCACATCAAGAAATATGAGAATTATTCTTGAAATTCTTTTTTTTATCTAGTGAGTTATGCATCATTGGTCTCGACTCGTGCTTCTTTAGCTATACCTTCACGGGTTTGGAATTTTCAGAATATATTGGCACAATCTTACATATAGGCATGTTTTCATTCTTGCTTAGAAGCTTCAAGGATGGATGAACCTCGATATCATGCATTAACACTCTATCACCGATATCTAATTTGCTCACGTCCACCTTGATTTTTTGAGGAATGTGTTCTGCCGGGCATTGAAACTTTAGACTACTTCTTATCCTGTTGAAGTAGCAACTGTTATGACATCAAACAGTTCATCAAACGACCAAGTATGATCTGATTGTCAAAAACTTAAATGAGATTTAGCATCGGCAAAGCAACGAGAGATATACTTGTAAATCCTGCATTTAAATAATGAAAAGGGGAATGATAATAACGCTAACATCACACGGTTTCTCCACAACAAACATGAAAGCTTGAATTAAGACACTGGTAAGTATTCCTGTTGTCTGATTTACATGCTAGTTCCCAGCAAGAAACATAAGGGTATAGGAAGGCAATGACAAAAAATTGTAAGGAGACGCCATATGCCTGTTCATGTTCTTGTGCATTACTGCTTGCAACGAGATATTCGATAAGTTAACATCATTTAGTGCAACCATAAAAAAGTGAAATGCGAGGAAAGCCAATTAAGATGGCATGAAATGAACAAGAGTAAGTGGGTAGCAAGGAGCAAAGCTCCAAGAATTGGTAAGGCCAACAGTACCCGAGATCGATAAGAAATTGTAAAGGAGAAAACATTAATGTTTACATTTAACAAATTTTGATGCTATAAAACTGAATAACAAATTGTAGGATCTAACCTAATTATCCCTGACAGAACACAATAAATATGATTTATAAACACCAGAAGTTTCAAAATCATATACAAACAAATAGCAGGAAGATGCCCATGTGTAAACACCAAAAGATGCCCAAGCTAATGTCACTTACATGTTTCAATTTTTTCTACATACCCCAACAATTTCAGATGATTTCTGGCCAAAACACAATTTCAGATTGACTCAATGTTTTCATCTAGAAGGAGCAGTGGACAAGAAAATAGACATCACATAGTAAAATTTACATCTTGGATAGTATTAAGATCGATCAAACAAAGATGAAATGGGATCAACTGCAGTAAATTGTATACCTTTCTTAAGACCAGGGCAATCCTCTAATCCTTTGAAAACAACAGGCACATCAACCTTCAGCTCAGTTCCTTCATCCGCCCAAACAAACACCAAATTCAATATTTTACCATTCTCATCGTCCATGTGAATCTATTAAAACATCCCAAAAATCAAAATTTGAACTTGGGTAACAATAAAAGCTAATTTTTTTTTAGAAAAAAAAAACATTACCTTGATAGGTAAAACTCTCCCGGATTCAAATAAGACTGAAGACCCAGAACCGGCCCGGATCTGAAGCTGGAACGTCGTGGAACAAAAGAAAGGAAGTTCAATCGATTTGATAATGGATCGAATCTGCTTTCCTTCGGTGGTCAAAAGTTGGTTCCTTGACGGTGAACGGTTACTAGGGTTTTTCTCTAGCAAGGCCTGAGAGAAAACCACAGCGGGGATTCTACCTTGGACTTTATCACGGCCGGAGATACGGCTGCCGGTGCATTCTCGAGGGATGGCTTGAATGGGGTGGTAATGGTGGGAGTTCGCCGGTGATGTTTGGACCACCGTTTTCAGGCCGCGCCACAGCCTGGATTGGCCGGAGTGTGGGCTGTTGACAGTTGCTGCGAGTTTGTTTGAGTTCTGGAAATGAGGGTTTTGCCGATGGTTAGGTATTTGGGGTTTAAGAATTGGGTCAATTTTAGGGCTTGTTTTGGGTAATAATATATACCCAGATCTAAAAATCGAAAGATCAAGTTCAGCCCAATGCTGCTTTTGAAAGAACAAGTAATATCCTTTTGTGATGTACATTGGATTTTTTTAATATTTTTTCCTAGCATAGTAGAAAAAGACAAAAATAATATATGTCAAAATTTCGATTAGGACAAAATAGTTAACAGTAACATGATGGTTCAATATCATTTTGTCACGTTTTGAGTTAATTTGACAAAAATAAAAGTTTGATGTCCGAAAATGAAATAAAGCTAAACTAGCATACTAATTAAGTTAGAGGATCAAAAAAGGTTATTCTACCTTGATTTTTTATGATCGAGAATTGTATTCTTATACAAAATGAATTTTAATTCTAAAAGTTTATGATGAGGTTTTAATATTTAATTTAATGATATATAATTTTTTCGATGAAAAAAGGGAGCAAACATGCTCAGAAAACTAACTAATTAACTATTCGCAAATGGGTCATTCGGTTCGGTTTCGGTTTGGGTCATTTCGGTTTGGGTCATTTTGGGTCTGATATTATTCGGTTCAAATTTGGTTTCAGTTCGGTTCGGTTTTAGTTCGGGTCTATTGTGATTCAGGTTATTTTGGGTCGGTTGATTTTCGGTTCGGTTATTTTTGGTCCGGTTATTTTCGCTTCGGTTGATTTCGGTTTGGGTCAATTTCAGGTCAATGAGAGATCGGTCGGTTTTAATCGAGTTTTTAGGCCGGTCAGTTTTTTACACCCTATATATAGATTTATAAAGTCAATATATTTAACTTTTTGGTGAGTTATGCGGTTGTTCATATCCTATCTTTATTTATTTCTATTAATATATTTTCTATATTTCGGGTTGCCTTTGGTTCGGCTCTATTCGGTTCGGGTCCATTCGGTTCGGTTGAAAATCAGTTCGGGTCCATTTCGGTTCAACTAAAATTCGGATCGGGTTTAGTTCGGTTTGTTTCGGATCAAATTTTGGGTCATCATGTTCGAGTCGATTTCGAGTTTCGGTACAGGTAAATCGGTTCGATTTTCGGGTCTCGGATTAAATTTGCGAGCTGCTAACCCCATTTGGGGTAAAGAAAATCTAACAATTTCAAAGTTATCTGATGAAGCAAAGTTTAGAAAGAGCATCTACTATCATTCCGATGAAGATGATTTAAACGAACAATCTACTTTTTATGTCGTAACTCATCTAGATGCACCAGTAAAAATTAAACTCCCTGACGATCCGAATTCACCCCTCCAAATCCCGGCGTGATTGTGTATTACTCCCCCACAAGAAAATTATACATTGTCAACTAATCGAATATTAATATTTTATTAATAGATGTATGAAACATATATCAATAATTTTATCATTTATGGAATGCTAAACTAAAAATTTAAAATTTTAAAGAGACTAAACTTAAAATTTTACCATTCAAGAAGGGTTTCCTTTTAATGGCAGATTTTACTTGCAACAAGAGACTTGTTGTTATCGGGATATTGGGGGAGCGATTTTTTTTGTTGTTGAAATTTTATTCAAAATCTAGTTGGGTCAGTTTTAGGGGTAAGGATTATATTAAAATTTTAATTTATATGATTTAAATTTTAATATTTATATATAGAATTTAGTTACATTGTTATACATTCAATATTAAATCTTTAAAAAATATATCAAATTTATACATTCATGAATATTAGTTGCGTTGTGGATTAAGCATTGTTCACATGATAAATTGTAAAATGGTTTAATCAGCTTTTTTTTAAGTTATCCATATAAATTTATTCAAAAAAATATTTAAGTTATTAAAAATTACAATGCCTTGGGATGGTAATTTTTAAATTTTTGAAAGAAGTGTCAAATTAAGATATTTTAAAGGGTTTAATTTTAATACACAGATGATGTAAAATTTATACTATAAACTTAAATATTAAATTATTAAATTAAACCCTAAAAACTAAATTTCAAACTTTAAACCCTAAATTCTAAGTACTAACTTTAAATTTAAATCCTACAACCCAAACCTTAAACTAAACCCTTAACCCCTAAAATTAAAAAGCTTGTGTAAACCTTTATTTTAAAATGTACTATTAAAAAATATATTTTTAAATGTATAATTTGTATTTATAGTTATTTTATTTGGATAACTATATATGTGAAAAATATACAACATGGGTATATATTAGATTTGTTAAAACATATCAAAATGATAAAATAAATATAATATATATTAAAATTGAATAAAATATATTTTTATAGTTTAAATTTTTATTTTGAAATTCTCAATTTTCTATTCAAATTAATATATATATATATATATATATATATTTAATTTTTAAAATATTGATACAATTAAAACCTTCCTCTAATTCTTCTCTGTAAAACCGTCTTCACTTTTGCTTTGCAACATCTAATAATGGCCATTGAGTACCTTAGAAAAAGATGGTATGCAAAATATAACTTGTAGACAGGGTTGGAGGAGTCGCCGGCCTATAAAATTTTAAAATTTGTATATGATTTAAAATTTTATATATATTTTTATTAAAAATATATTTTTACGCATTAAATTTTATAAGTTCGTCTTCTTAACATAAGATTTTGTGTTTGTCCTGCTTGAAGATGTACCATGTTTGTAAACTTTAAAACCTTTACGACTTTCGATGAAATTAGAGTATTGACAATATAATTTCTATATTTTAGAATTGAAATATGGATGAGTCAAACTGAAATCAAGAGTCCATTGTTAATCTCTACTTCTCTATTTATGGTATCCATTGAATTATATGCAATAATTTAATGTTATCATGGAATCAAGATTGATAATAATTATTATCATTTCCATTATCATAATTGATTGCATATTTATCCTAAAATTCTCTACACTAAAGTTCCCATCTTGATTGAAAATACAACTAATCCCCCCTTTTAACCAAAAATAAAAACGATGCCTTTCTCTTAATTAAGTGGGCAATATGGGTAATATACACAGATAATTCAGGGACAAAGAGGTAACTCTAACACAGGCAAATCCATTGCTCAGTCAGCCTCTGTGATAATAAATAAATTTATTCTTATTTAATTTTTTAGTTTTCAACTGTACAAACAAGATTGTTTGTTTTATGCGAGAGGAAGATTTGCATATAAAGTTTTGATCTTTAAGTTTTGGAAGAAGCAAAGACTCGATATTCTTAGAAAAAGAACCAACTTTTGTTGGTTTCTCTTTTTTAACACTTCAATTGGCAGTTTCAGCAAAAGGTGATGATCAAACACTGAAGTTCTTTCTTTCTGGTAGCGAAATCTTTGTTTTCTTGGACTGTTCTTCGTTCATAATTATATGGAATCAACGTGTATATTTTTTCGTTGATTTCCCATTTCAATGCTTGTTCTTCCAAGATCTTTTCTTGTTCTATTTCTTTGAAAGAATTTGTGAAAAATCCATGATCTGGGTTCATTTCAGTTTGATTAAAGGACAAGGAAAAGAGGGGGATTCGATATCGGAGATGTCGTCGTCGAACTCTCCCTGCGCGGCGTGCAAGTTTCTTCGTCGGAAATGCACCCAAGAATGCGTCTTTGCACCCTATTTCCCGCCGGACAATCAGCAGAAATTCCAGAATGTCCACAAGGTGTTCGGCGCCAGCAACGTAGCCAAGCTTTTAAACGAGCTCAACCCTTCCCAACGTGAAGACGCCGTCATATCTTTAGCCTATGAAGCGGAGGCCCGTCTCCGAGACCCCGTCTACGGCTGCATCGGCCTCGTCTCCATCTTGCAACAAAAGCTCAGACAAATGCAATACGATCTTGGCAATGCCAGGAAAGAGCTGGCCACTTACATCGGTCCTCAAGCTTTGCTTCCTATTCTACAACAACAGCCCGTGTTTCCGCAACAGCAGCAATACGTTGCTGCCAACCCTTCTTCTATGATGCACACGCACCATAATATGATGCCGATGATGGGGTACTTTCCCCGGACAGCTTCGGTTTCACGCGGCGGCCAGTTGGTGATAAGAGAACCACACCAACACCAGCAGCAGCAGCAGCAGATGTTTGAGGCTCAACATCAATTGGCTGCCTTGGTAGCAGCAAGGGAACAACAAGAATTGCTTAGAGGATATGAACAGCAGCAGCAGCAGCAACAAGAGATTGTGAGGTTTAATAGTGGATTTGAAGGTGGTTCTAGTTCAGTCACTGAAACTGGGTTTAACCAAATGACAACTGCAACTGAACAACAAGATTTGCTTAGAGGATATGAACACCACCAGCAACAGCAAGACATTGGGAGGTTTAATAGTGGATTTGAAGGTGGGTCTAATTCAGTCACTGCAACTGGGTTTAACCAAATGACAACTGCAACTGAACAACAAGATTTGCTTAGAGGATATGAACACCACCAGCAACAGCAAGACATTGGGAGGTTTAATAGCGGATTTGAAGGTGGTTCTAGTTCAGTCACTGCATCTGGGTTTAACCAAATGACAACTGCAAGGGGACAACAAGAATTGCTTAGAGGATATGAAATGCAGCAACAACAACAGGGTCAACAGGAAGAGATTGTGAGGTTTAATAGTGGATTTGAAGCTGGTTCTAGCTCAGTCACTGCAACTGGGTTTAACCAAATAACAACTACAAGGGAACAACAAGATTTGCTTAGAGGATATGAACAGCAACAGCAACAAGAACAATATGAGGGTCAACAGCAAGAGATTGGGAGGTTTAATAGTGGATTTGAAGGTGGTTCTAGTTCAGTCACTGCAACTGGGTTTAACCAAATAACAACTGCAGCCACCATGTCGCCTTCTATGGCATTGGCTTTAGGGAGCTCTGATAACCCTTATCAGATTCAGACACAACAGCAAGATCATCCCCATCATCACTCTCATGGAAGTCATCCACTTCAAGCACAGCTTTTGGTTCAGCCACAACAACAAAACCCAGAAAGTGAGGGTGGGAGTTCAGTTCAGGTCCTTGTTGAATAAACAAGAAGCCTTTTCTTTTTCCCTTTGCGTTTGCAGATCAGATTGAATGCCACCTGCCCTGCCTCCACACTTCTTCATGACACCAATCTTTCATTCTAGGTAAAGTGTTTTGATTCCCTGGTTCATGAACTTACTGTTTTATTCCTATATGAAGGGTGTTTGATTGTTCTGTGAGCAATATATGTTAGGCACTAGAATTACTCTTTAATAGGCATCAATAAGAAGTAGCAGCAGCCCTAAAAGACTGGTTTGAAAATCTACATTTTATTTTCTACCTGCCTAATCTATTTCCTTGATGAAATTTTCCGGGAAAATGATCATTATGCCACTGCACTGGATTCTGTGGCAAGCATGCATGAGACAAAAAGGGGGTAACTATATTGGATTTTTGTGGAGATTTGGTGTGATCTTAAATCCCATAATCTTGACCTTTCCTCTGAGATATTGCTTCACACCTTCCTTGAAAGATAACAGTCCCCTTCTTAGATAGTTTCCTTCTACCTACCTAATTTTGAGTTTTCATTTGATGAAATAAAAACCTAGTAGCTTGAAATAATATAATGTTATAAAATACTAGTGTGTTTTGGAAGAAGTGCATTGACATGGAGTATATTTAAAGAGATGAGAAGTTACGGTCAGCTTCTGCAGGTGAACTTATAAAATTTTAAGAGATGCGAACTTATAAAATTTTAAAAAAATAAAAATAAATTTTTAATAAAAAAATAAATAGTAAAATTTTAAATCATATAAAAAATTTAAGTTCATCTCTCTGCATGATCTTTCCTTTGTTGGATCATGGATTTGCCATTTGTCCAGAAACTACTATAAAGCTTAATCTTGTTTAGGTGGACCTTGTTTCCAGTGAAAATGAAAAAAAGGTTGCTTTTCAGTACCGCACACTACATTAAATATTAGTATATTAATCAGTTAACTTGTATGTCCACCGACCTTAGCCTACCCTAGCCAAAGTATACAATATTATATCTTAATTATCTTCAGAAAATGTGACCATATGTTTGATTATATTGTACATGTCTTTTTTTTCCACAAATGCTAGTTATCATGTATTATATATGAACACAAGGCAAAGATTTGATCTTATTTTCATGTTTTTTTTCCTGTTGCAGGCTTTCATACAAGGAAAAGTTTTACTTCAGAGACCTAAAACCAGCCTCTCTTTTTTTTGTAATTGATGATGCAGAACTTTTGTTGAAACATACAATATTATATCTGCAATGATTTTGGGAGAAGTTAGGTTTTATGGAAAATTGGAAATCATTTCACTTTGAATTCACTGCTTAATACTCCAATAATTAACATAGAATATATAATGCCATAATCATCTTTGCAGCTGTTGCATCATTAATTAATGGAATTTAATTATATATAAATAAAAAAATATGTGGAATATGTTATTTATTGTACAAATCTCTCATATATCAGATTCCTCTCTTGGTGTCTTTTCAAAGTTACATGCAAATAGTTTGTATTAAATATTGGCAAATTGAGTTTAAAATTTGGATCATTAGATTTAACACATGTTTTTTTTAATATAGAGCAGACATAATATTAAAAAATGTACTAACGTTTAACTGAATTATCACTTTGGTTCTTATTCTTTTCTTGGAAGCAATTTAGTCCTCAATGTTTTATTTTAGGTCAAAATGGCCCCTCGACGAATGAAAATTGTTACTCAACTGACGATAAACAATTTTAAATGACTTGGCGGCAGAATGACACGTTAGAAGAAGAAAAATTATATTTGCCTATATATTGTTATCGCGATGACACTGTCATATAAGATTTTCATATCACTTCAAGTTATTTCAAAATAAAACGTTGGAGGTTAAATTACTTAAAATAAGAATAAAAATCAAAATGACAATTCTGTCAAATGGGCATTTGTGTGCCTATAGAGTATATTGAAAATGTTTATATTATAAAAATATTACTTTTCGGTTTCTTATGAAGTTTAAAAGTTTCAATAATACGTGTTTAGAAAAGCTATAATTTATTCATTGCTTGTACTTGTGTTTTCTGAATGGGACAGGTTGCCTTCAATTCAAATAAAGGTCTAAATATGTCAAAAGATTTTTGTATTATATTAAGATTTAAAATTTATTTTATATATTTTATTATTTTTGTAATTGAAATTTATTTTATGTGTTCAATTTTACTATAAATTTCTGACTTTACAATTATAAAAAAGGATAAAATATTTTTTATTCCGATATGGTTATAATTTTATCAATTTAGTTCTTTTATAAACGTAGATTATTAAAAAATTATAATGTTCAATTATTTATAGCTTTCTATTTGTTTTTAAAGATTAAAGGTAATTTATTTGTTAAAACTGTATACATATGAGATTTAAAAAGTAATTTTGCCTTTCTGTATAACTATCAAATCGACAATTTGTAGCAACGTTTTTGGATTTTAAAGAAGTTTGGGTTTCCCGCTCTTATTTGAAAACATTATTAAAAGAGAGTTTCTTTAAAAACATGCCTTTAAAGTAAAACATGAGTTTGAGATAAAAATGGAGTCGCCACCGGTTACTTGAGTAAGGTAGACTGGACACCGAAAAATAAAACCAGAGATTTTTAGGTTCGAGAGTCGGTTACGTGTGAGGAAGGGTTAGCACCCCACAACGCCCAAAATTGGTACCAAAAATAATTACCGCTTTGTTAATATTGAGAATTGCGAATTAGAAGTGACGATTTAATTAAAATTTGGTTATACAGACGATTATATTTTGAGGGCCCTAATATTCGAGAAGGAACGTCAGAACCACCACCACTACGACTGGTACTGGCCTCGTTCATTCCCAAATAAAAGGACACCGCATAACAAATTATATTTTAATGCAAAACAATATAATAAAGCATTAAGGCGCAAGGTATAGATAAATAAAGGTGAACAATAAAAGAAGCTACTAATATAATACCATATTATATATATATATACATTATGCCAAATTATATATAAATTATATATTATATAAACCACTCATAAAGCATACTATCTAAATCAAGTGTTATATAAAAACTATACATCGTACTACAAATATAACATTTAACATACTAATATGACATACATTCATTAAAGGCCATATCATAACGTATCAAAGCAAAGACTGGAATTAAAGGAATTTAAATGCAAGATCAAATAAAAAATGCATGATAATAGAAAAAAACACATAAAAGAAGATTGAATCGAACAAAGCTGAAATTTGAAGGCCGAAATTAAAAGAAACGAAGGCTTAATCGGAATAGGAGACGAAATTATAAAACATTCTGAAAGGCCAGTGGCTGTGGGGATTATTTAAAAATGCAGGAGGACCAGGACCGTGATTAGAATAAGGCAGAGGGGTTTATTATGTAATTTCCCTATTTTTAAAATGAAAGGACAATATAAAACTCACTTTAAACCGGAAATTAAACCCTTTTTCCCCAGTGTTATACCAACCCAAAACCTAAAGAGCTCATGAATGCTCAGCTAGGGTTCATATGAACCAAGAAATTAGTGGATGCTCAGTCGCGCGCCGCCTCACCAACCACCGCCGAACGTCGTATGCCGCCGCACCGACCACCGCCAGCCGCCGTACGCCGGTGCCAGCGAAACCCAAAAAATAGAAAAACTTCATCTTCCCGACCTACCCAGATTTGGTTCTCCCTTTTTAAAACCAAGCTTTTCTTCCTAAAAACAAAACGAAAACGATATTTAAAATCCTATTTTTGAAATCGAAGGCCCTTTCTACAAAAAGATCTGACCCTCACCGGTTCACCCGTACGACCGAGACAGCCAGGGGCTTGTCACCGATGAACGGAGCTGAACGACAATTGGGAGAAGTCAACGGTAGGCGAAGGTAAAAACACTAAACACTAATCTTCCTTTTGCTTTTTGTTCGAAATGAAAAGAAAGCCAAGAGAAAAGCTTTACCTCAAAAAATTTTATTTCTGTTGATCTCGTCCATCCTACAAATGATGAATTACATTGTTTATATCTGTCTTTTTTGTTTACATTTGCAAGCAAACTTTAAATGCTTGTTCTGTGGGTGATGACTTTTCTGATATTGTCTTTTTTTCCTTTGTCTCTTTGTCTACAAATTTCTGAGTTTATCTTTTTGCCATTTCTAATTTTCTCTGATGTTTCCCTATTTTGCTCATACTGCTGGTTTTTTGCCTCTGCAATAGTTGACATCTTCCTTGTATTTGTTTGTTTCCTTGCACGCGTGGTCAATCGGCGGAGAGGGGGGCCGAAGGGAAAAGCTCTGATGAGGCCGAGAGGATGGACGTGACCGGCACGCACGCGGGGAAGCTGAATGTCGGGCGGTGAAGTGCACTTTCGTGTGGAAAAGCTGTGGAGCCGAGCGTGAGGAAGTTGTGGAGCCATGCGTGTGGGGGATCTAAAGAGCCGACACGTGAACTGCACACGCGTGTGTGAGACGGATGGTCTGGCGTGTGGGCGCGTGTGGAATCTGATGGGCCTCCTCAGCTTCAATCTTGGTCGTTGGATCAGATCAGATCCAACGGCTCTCCTTTGGCTGCGCATAAGAGAGGAGATAAATTAGGGTTTTTGGTTTAAGGCCTCATTGGGCCGGATCATATGTAAAATGGACTGTTTGTTTTTAATTAAAGTTGGGCTTTGTTTATTCAAACTTGGGCAGTTATTAATTGATATATCTTTATATATGGGCTGATTTAATTGGGTTTTTGACCTTAGTTTAATCTAATAATAATAATAACATACATACATACATAATATTATATTCACACATATTACACAAATATCAGTATTACAAATACACACAATGTATACATACACATTCACATTTATTAATGACATTAATAAATACCTAAATATATTCAAGCGACATACATACTATACATATAATCATGCATCACATATAATATATAAACATAAACATATATGTTACATAAAAGCATACATAATAATAATGGTAATAATAACAAAAATGACAATTAATAATGGTGATATGACATATATAATAAAACCATATAATATACTTAGTAATATTTAGGTTTTTTCAAATGGATAATGACATGATAACCATATAAAGCTTAATTAAAAGGTACTGATAGTTAACTATTTTTAGGGTTTTTAATAAAGGATAAAATAAAGCCCAATATGTATACTTATATAGCATATAAGCCCATATTATAACAACCGAGAAGAAACGAGTCTTCCCCTGACAAAATTAGTGATTACAGCTGCCCTTCTTTGCCCATTCTTGTAAAACAAGGATAGAGCAAAGACTATAAACACTAACTTTGTTCCACTTCCCCCACTTTTCGAAGTTTTGGAGCCATAAGTTCTTTCTACATAGAACTCTTCCTTTTTTGGCCAATCTTTCGAATTATAAGTTCTTTCCCTCTAGAACTTCTTTCTTGTTCGAAACCCCAGATCTACAAGTCTCTTCTATGTAAGACCTTTCGCTTTTGAGATCCTGGAGCTGCAAGTCTTTCCTATATGAGACCTCTTTCGCTCATGAGTTTTTATACATAACTCATTGCTTTGAAGTTCCCCCTATATCGAACGTTGGGATGATACTCTATCTTCTGATGGCACGAGCATCAAGAATTTTTCCATTGTTTCCCAAAAGGCCAAAGGCTGGAAGGCTAGATGGTAATATCATGCTTTCTTATTGTAGCAACACATATAGCACCTGCCAAAACAAACATAATGTTTTGATGATATGTATTAGCATGTGCCTAACTTAGGGATGCTTATCTATTCATGATGCATAAACAATGGTATCGTTACACAAAAGACCTTTCATGCTGGCCAAACATCTTGGCCTTCTTTTCAAATTCCCAGTTCCCTTTTTCTAAAGTGCCTTCTCAGGTCTTCATTTCTCTCTTTAGTGACGTCTTGATCTTTTATTCTTTCTTTTTTTTTTTTATTTTGTTTTCTTTTTTCTTTTTTTTTTCTTTTTTTCTATTATTATTTTCTCTTTTCTCTTTTCTTCTCTTATTTTCTTTCCTCTTTTTTTTATTTTTCTTCTCTTCTTATTTTTTAGTTAATGCCTTTTCAGGTTTTCACTTTAAAATTATTTTGGCTTAGCGAGCCTTTCACTTTGATCGTCTCCTTGCCTGAAGCCTTCCATTCGCTTGGACTTCGGTATATAGGAGAAGTTTGAGACTTATTTCTGCCCTAGAACCAACCGTACCTGAAAAGGTCATAACACAACAATACACAGAAATCTCCTGCTTATCAAAAATCTATATTAACTTCTTTGCAAGATGTTTGGTAGAGGAGATAATAGAAGGCTTAAAGTAATACTTCATTAATGCTTAAAAAATTTGGAATAATTTAAAAGTTACGACAAACATGGAAGAAGAAGAAGAAAAATAAAGCATGATGCAACTCCCCAAACATCGACTGTATGAATGATTCGAAAGCCCATCGACCGAAACAGATTGCTCGCTTGAGGTTCTTCACTGAAGCACCCGATATCCTGGCAAATCTGTCATGCCAGATGCCTAATCTTGAAGGCTTGTCTGGACTTCCCTTTCAGGTTTTCAACTCAGACCCTCGTTTTGGTTTTGAGATGCCATTTTCGAGTTTTCACCTTAAACCTTTTTTTATTTCTTTCTTTCTTTTCTTTTTTTCTTCTTCTTCTCTTTTTTTCTTTTAGCATAGTACTTCTTTACCGAGTCCAAGTTCACTGGATTGCTTAACTCATTATTATCCATTTCTGTTAAAATCAATGTTCCTTCGGAAAAGGCTTTTTTAACGACGTAAGGTCCTTTCCAATTAGGCATCCGTTTTCTTCGAAAATCTTTTTGAATCTGCAAGATTCTTTTAAGCACTAGATCTCATTATCGAAATTCCCTTGGGTGAAACTTCTTATCGTAAGCTCGCATCATTCTCCTTTGGTACATCTGACCATGGCAAATGGCTTTTAGTCTCTTCTCATCAATGAGATTCAACTGATCAAACCGTGATTGTACCCACTCGGCATCTTCCAACTTTACCTCATTCAATATTCAAAGTGACATAATCTTTACTTCCATAGGTAGAACTGCTTCTATACCATAAACCAAAGAATAGGGTGTTACCCCTATTAACGTACGTACAGACGTTCGATAAGCGAGCATGGCAAACACAAACTTTTTATGCCACTATTTAAAAGTATCCTTTGTCTTCGAAATGATCTTCTTGATATTTTTGTTTGCCACTTCTACTGCCCCGTTCATCTTGGGACGATAGATGGTGGAATTATGGTGTACTATGTCGAATTGCTCGCACACATCAATCATCATCTTGTTGTTTAGTTTGGAAGCATTGTCGGTGATGATCCTTTCTGGCAAACCATACCGACAAATTATTTCTTTCTTCAAGAACTTACAAACCGTCATTCTTTTGATATTGGCATAGGAAGCTGCTTCCACCCACTTAGTGAAATAGTCGATGGCCACCAGAATGAAACGATGTCCATTGGACGTCTTTGGGTAATTTGACCAATAACATTTATGCCTCAAACAGCGAACATACATGGTGAATTCATGGTATGCAATGGTAAGGATGGGGAGTGGATCCTATCGGCGTATATCTGACATTTGTGGCACTTCTTTGCATAGGCGATACAATCTCCTTCCATAGTCGACCAAAAGTAACTATATCTTATAATTTTTCAAGCTATTGAGAAACCGTTGGCATGTGTCCCACATAATCTATCGTGTACCTCGGCTAGAATACTTTTGGCTTCTCGGGCATCGACGCATCTCAACAAATTTGTTTTTTTTTCCTCTTTTGTATAAAATATCCCCGTTTAGAACATATCATGCCGCCATCCTCCTAATGGTTATTTTATCATTTTCATTGGCTATGTTGGGATAGGTCTAGAACTTGATATATTGAAGGACATTATAGTACCATGGGTTGCCATCCACCTCTTCTTCCAAGTTATAGCAATGAGCTAGTATTTCAAAGACATATATCTCAATTAGCCTCATTTCTACTTTGGTGCTCGCTTCAAACATTGCAGTCAGGGTTACCAAAGCATCTGCCATCTGATTGTCTTTCTTTGAGAGGTAAGCAAAGCTGATCTTCTCAAAGTTTTTAACCAACTCTTGAATCGGATCATAATACTTGACCAACTTCGAGTCTCTCATCTCCCATTCTTTCTGGAGTTGGTAAACAACCAAAAATGAGTCTCCAAAAACTTGAAGCACCCTTACTTTTCTTTCAATGGCCGCATGTAAACCCATGACACAAGCCTCGTACTCGGCAATATTGTTTGTGTGAAAGAATTCTATCCTACTTGTGAAATGATAGTAGACGTTTTTTGGAGAGATTAACACCGCCCATATACCATGGCCTAAGGCATTGCATGCCACATCCCATCAAAATAAAGCTTCCACAACTTTTCTTCTGAAGTAGCTTTTTTTCCACGGTTATGCACATCAAGTCTTCGTCGGGAAAATTGAAGTTTAAGGATTCATAATCGCCTGAAGCACGACTGGCAAGGAAATCTGCTATAGCACTTCCTTTTATTACTTTCTGACTGAGATGGACAATGTCATATTCAGACAAAAGCATTTGCCAACGAGCCATCTTCCTGGTTAATGATGGTGCTTCCATAAAAAATTTTAGCAGATCCAACTTGGATATCAACCAAGTGGTGCGGTACAACATGTACTGCCAAAGTCTCTTGGTAACCCATGCTAGTGCACAACACAATTTTGAATTGGTGGGTACCGAGTTTCACAATCAACAAATTTCTTGCTCAAATAGTAGATGACCCTCTCTTTTCTTTCGGACTCGTCATGTTTCCCTAACACACAACCCATCAAATTTTCAAAGACTGTTAAATACAAGATTAATGGTCTATCTAGCACATGTGCCATTAGGATCAGAGCATTGGTCAAATACTTTTTGATCTTGTTTAGAGCCTTCTGTCACTCTTCATCCCATACTCCCGGGTTGCTCTTCCTAAGTAACCTAAAGACAGGGTCGTATTTTCGGTTATTTGAGAAATGAAACGGGATATATAATTTAACCTCCCTAAAAAACCCCGAACTTTTCTTTGTGTTTGAGGTAGATGGAGATCTTGAATAGCTTTTACTTTATCAGGGTCAATCTTGATCCTATTTCGGCTAACCACAAAACCCAAGAGCTTTCCAGATGTGATAACGAATGTGCACTTGGCCGGGTTGAGCTTTAATTGGTACTTTCTCAATATTTGGAAAAGCTTTCTCGAGTTTCGAATATGATCCTCTTCGGTTTGAGACTTGGAAATCATGTCATCCACATATACTTTGATTTCTTTGTGCATCATGTCATGAAAAAGGGTCACCATGGCTCTTTGATAAGTTGCCCCCGTATTCTTTAGCCCAAACGGCATCACCTTGTAACAAAACGTGCCTCACATGGTTACATAGGTAGTCTTCTCCATGTCTTTGGGATACATCTTTATTTGGTTGTATCCTAAGAAACCATCTATAAAAGTGAACCACGAATGCCCCGCGGTGTTGTCAACCAAAGTGTCGATATGGGGTAAGGGAAAATTATCCTTAGGGCTTGCCTTATTGAGATCTCTATAGTCCTCCCACATTCAAACTTTCCCATCTTTCTTAGGCACTGGACTATATTTTCCGCCCACTCCGGGTATCTGGCAACCTTTAGAAAACTGGCCTCATATTGTTTTTTCACTTCTTCACAGATTTTTAGTAGCATATCCGTCCTTATTCTTCTTAGTTTTTGCTGAACTGGTTTACATTCTGACCTTATCGGCAACTTGTGTACCACAATGTCTGTGTCTAGCCCTGGCATATCTTGATAAGTCCAAGAAAAATGTCCTTGAACTCTGATAACAAATCTATCAACTCGTGCTTAGTTTTGGGTAAGATAGTGGTACCAATCTTTACTTCTCTCCTTTCTTCATCAGTACCCAAATTGTGGACTTCTTCCTCTTCATGGTGGGGTAGGATTTGCTTGTCCTCATTTTCTATTAATTTGAGCAATTCATTCAGGACTTCACATTCTAACTCATATTTTCCTTCATCGATTCTCGCTAGGTATAAAGGTTGCTCAAAATCTATCTCGGGATCAGATTCAGAGTCATTCAATAGTTAATGACATGGATTCTGAAATGGTTTTGGAAATGAATAGGTATTGGGAAGAAAACTAAATATTCTTATGGAATGAATCAAGTAATAAATAACAAATGTAATAAAGAATGTAATAAATATGATGTTTTCTATTTGAGAAAATGTGTAAAGCCCTTTTTTATTGAAAGCAAGCAAGTTAACATAGAAGCCCCTTACAAAAGATCCCTACTGCTCGCAGGCAAAAGCAAGTAGGGTTGGTTCTGAGCATTACTCTGATTCAGACTTAAAAATTACAGGTAGGTCCACATTGGTCCAATTATTGAGTTTCTTTCCTAGGAAGCAAGGGCGGATTCCGGACAGAAATTTGTCATTCTTTCCTCCTTCGGTTATCATGTTAACATCCATCCCTTCCAATGCCTCGTTGAACCTTTCTTCTTCCTTGAGTTTGTCATCCTTCAGATTTTCCTCATGTACTTTTTGCCCAGTATTGATTATCCCACCCGACATGAAGATGTCTTTCATGTCAGAGTAGGTTATGGGTTTCCATAGAATTTCCCCACCCCTGAGTCGGGCCTTCCTTTGTTCTGGCTTTCTCTTCCATTCTATCTTCTTTTGCTGAAATTGGGCTTGTGACCTAGCCCGCTTCGGTCTTTCTTGTTAATGACACCCTTGGCACGTAGACATCCCTGGAGATTCCTTCCAAGTCCTTTCCTTTTCATGGCTCATCGTCTCAAATTCTGCCAAACTTGCATTTTAACGTAGTTTGATAGTCTAGGATTTGGGATCTTACCTTCTTCTTCCACAAAAGTAGCATTCACGAACTCTAAAGCTCTAAAAGAACATTTAATGGCCTCATCGTCTATTTGAATGTAAGGAGCATCAGTTGTTACCGAGGCAATAATGTCTTGCTCGGCCCCCACGCTCACTAACTTTCCTTTGATGACAAATTTTAATTTTTGGTGTAGTGATGAAGGTACGACCCCGACAGAATAAATCCACAGCCTTCCTAGCAAGCAATTATAAGTCGGCTTAATATCCATCACCACAAACTTGACTATATACTCGGTAGGCCTGATTAACAGAGGTACTTCGATCTTCCCGATCACATCCCTTTGGGTTCCATCAAAAGCTCTCACAGAGTTATTGTAGGGTTTCAGGTGTGAACTATCGATGGGAAACCTTTGTAAAGTTACCATTGGTAGCACATTCAAGGCAGATCCGTTGACAATGATCACTTTCGATAGAACATGCCCTTTACAATGGGTCGTAATTTTTAATGCTTTGGTTGATCCCATACCTCCATCTGGAATCTCGTCATCACTGAAGGTGATATAGTTATCTGCTGCAACGTGGCCTACTATTCAATCTAATTTTCTTATCTAGATGTCATTTAGGATGAATGTCTGGTTTAATACCTTTAATAGCGCACTACGATGTTTTTTCGAGCATAACAATAATTCTAGAACTGAAATTTGAGCTTGTTGCTTCTGAAGTTGCTCGACAATGTTATACTCGCTATGCTTCAAGAATCTCAAGAACTCTTATGCTTGTGCCTCTGTTACTAGCTCATGAATCTTTGGATGAGGGTTTTCTCCAAACAGCTTTTCGGGTTCGGGCACTGGAGCCTTGCCATTATCCCTTAGCGCTTCTATCGCATTTGATGTTTCTTGTGAATAACACCTACCGCTTCTCGTGAAGTGCCCTACCTCATTCACTGTCTCGGCCTTCAGATATTCACAATAAGAGCCACATTCTTTTTGCACTATTTCCATGCCCTTCTCAATTAGGCATACCGCGCATAGCTGTTGGAATACCCACCTCAAAGGGGATTTAATCTCAGCTACACTCCCTTTTGCCTTCCTAGTGTATTCTTCCTCAACGGCATGCACACTACGACCTTCATGGCTTGGTAGCGGGTTAGCATCTACACTTGGTTCATCCAATTGCAATACCCCATTCTTGATCATGTTTTGAACAAACTTTTTGAACGCAATGCAATTTTCAATTGAGTGCCCTGAGACGCCGGTATGATAATCACAGTTTGCCTTGGAATCATACCACGCGGGGTAGGGTGGCTCAAATGGAGTGACATAATATGGCCTAACCAAATCAGCCTTGTATAGCTGTGAGTATAATTCGGCGTACGACACCGGCAGATGAGTGAATGACATCTTCTTATTTTTCTTCTTTGGGGGTCTTGTCTCTTTCTTGTTGGGGCCTTGTGCACCTCCGGTTGCGCCTTGTGGTTGAGAAATAGTGAAATTCTTCAAGGTAGTGTAGGTGCTTGTTGTATTCACCTCATTATCATTTCTTTTGTAGTTCCTTCAGGAATTTTCTCCTTTATCAATTCTCCCACTCTTTATAGCCATCTCAATTGATTCCCCTGTTCTTACAATGTCAGAAAAATTTTGAGTGGTGTTATTTATCAATCAGTCAAACAACGTGCCCCTCAAGATGTTCACAAACATTAGAGTAATCTCACACTCGGGGATTGGTGGTTGAATTTGAGCAGTCATATCGCGCCACCTTAGGGATACTAATGAAAACTCTCGTTTGACCTTTGTTCCATTCCTTCTAACATGATTCAGTTTAGAGTCATGTCAGTGAAATGCTTGCATTGCTCTATAAAGGCCCTTGAAAGATCCTTCCATGATTTAATGTTAACTCGGTTGAGCTGAGTATACCACCGGGTTACAGAACTGGTTAAACTATCTTGAAAACAATGAATGATTATTTTCTCGTCTTTGATAAAAGCTGTCATCTTTCAGCAATACATGATGATGTGAGCCGAGGGGCAAGTGGTTCAATCATATTTATCAAAACATTGAACTTTAAATTTCGGCGGAAGCACCAAATCTGCTACAAGACTCAAGTCACTAGCGTCGTTCCCTCGCTCATATATCCCTAGCAAAGTCCTTAACCTTTCTTCAAATAAACGGAACCTTTCCTCATACTTCTTTTCCACCTTAGCCCTAATCCTCTCCTCTACCTCATTCACCACGCTCAGATCTGGCACTTCGTTATCTAGACCTGCCTCTACATCAACGTGTTGATTTGCAGAAACTCGCTGATGGTGGCTAGGACACGCTCCTGTGAGGTTGATGTATACTTTCTTTTTCGGGTTTGGTATTTCTGGTTGGGATTTCTCATGAAGTGTGATCCCTTCCATTCTTTCATCATTCAAGCTGTCAATCGAGACCCCTTCTTTCTCAAGCTTCTTGTCTAACAAAGCGGTCAACTGAGCGACAACTGAAACTTGTGACTGGGTGATTTGATCCCTAATGCTTTGTTCAACCCCGTTTAAATGTGTTTCGAGATCCTTTTGACCTTGTTCCACCTTGGCCATTATTTCTTTCATTGCCCTTGTTTGTGAGCGGGAACCGTACGAGTGCGAAATCGTCGCAAATTTTTAAACTTTCCCCTTCTCTCTGTCAAGATATTTCTCTCAATTAATTTCATCGATTAATTGATTAATGCATGATATATGCGGTGGAATGCAATGCATGGCACAGATGATTAAATAAGATGTGCACGAAAAAATATGCAGATAAAGGTGTTGATCCTATAGGCGATCACCCTATGACAACTTTTATTGAAAATAAGGAAGTCTTGATTACAAAATGAAGCAAATTCCTACAGATAGGTGCCAGCCCTAACTCCTAATTCTTCAATAGCTTGAAGTAGTTGCATCTCTGAGACAATATAAGGGCGAAGAGCCTCAGCTCTCGTGGCTAGAATTCTTACATAATGGGCTACCTCTTGCACCTGAACCATAAAAGTTGTGTTGTAGTCGTCCCGGTCTTGAATCATTCGAGTAGCATCACGAAGTCGCCTTAGCCAATAATTGTCTCCACCCTCCGCAACCTTCTCGAGGACTAAGATTCGACCCAGACAGTCTTGAACTGTAGCCTCTAGTGTCTCAATCTGAGCACGAAGCGTCTCATTCTCTTACTGACTAGCCTAAAGTTCAGAGAAACCATTCCTATCACGATATTCTTGGAAAGAAAGTTCTAACTCTGCTAACCTTGCTTCCAACTGGGTATTATGGGTTTGGCTTTGATTCAAACTCTCAAAAGTAGTGTTATACAGAATTTGCATCTCTTACAGCCGATTCTTGTTGTCATGTGCTTTTTTCTTCCACGCGGTGCTATTTTTTTCTCCCAACTTACCGCTTGTTTACCTTTTTCCTTCTTTTGCTTAGCTTTCTCTCTTTCCTGATTGATTGCTTTTATAAAGGCTTTTCTTTCTTTCTCGATGATCAACTTGTTGCTTTCCTTTTTTCTCTCAACTTCTTGCTTGCCTTTCCATTTTTTTTCCTCGATCAAACGCAAACCATTTTCTTTTTCTTTCTCAACTGCTATAAATCTTTTCCGGTCGGTGTTCCGCGCCAAAGCTTGACAATATCATTTTGGTAAAGGGTATTTCTTTATTTTAGATCCATATTTTCTTTTCTTAGTTCCTTGGTTGTTCTATCATGTATGTCTACGTCCAAACTTACTTTATAGAGCTCATGCTCAGTTTGCAAAGCTTCCATCTTATTCTTAACCTCTTCGAGCTCACTTTTCAAAATGTCAACCTCGGAAGGGGCTATCCTCATGTGCTATTTTAATGTTAAGGTCGGTCCTTGATCTGGCCTTGGAATCTCATCATTGATCCTCTAACGTCTCCAAAAATCGTAACCGAGGGTGAACCTACACGTGCGATTTTCCTTAGCCCTTTTACAGTAGCAATGATCCCAAGCCTGAGATATATTTTGAACTTTCTCTTTGAACTCACCCTTGAAAGCAAATTCAGTACGGCTCAATCCTGAAGTGATAGGAATAAACTTTCGAGACCCAAACTGCCTGGATACCAATAGAGGGGCGCAACCAATCCTTCCGTACAATCCATCCCTACGTACAATCCTAGAAGCATTAGCCAATTGTAATCTCCACACTGATACAAGAAATAAGGGATACTACCCAACCAAGGTACCCACCAAACTATATCATTTTCTTGGAGGTTCTTGAGAATCGTAGCCCATTTAACTTTTCCGATGTCTTCTCCCCACTCCTTGGCCACATACGTTTGCAAAGGAGAGAAATCCTCAAACAAAACGCCAGGCAGAACCCTTTTTGGTATTTCCCAAAAATGACTTTGGATCCAAACCTGAAGCAACTGTGCGCAACCTCTAAAACGCCCTTCTTCATGCCTTCAGACAACATTCAGAGAAATAAAAGTTTCGACCAAGATTGCTAGTGCCGAGTTCACTCTCTTCTTCAAGCGCTCGAGCACATCCAAAACAGCCACATCAATGCCATTCAAAACACTCAGAAAAATGATCAATCCATATATTCCCAGAACAAACAAGTCTATCTTCATAACCTCATCCGGATGTGTGGGTATCAAATCCTGAATGCATTCCCACGAGAAGGCTACACTGTCTCCTCGATGCTGGATCAATCCTTTTACATAATCCTTACTTATTCCGGTGATGTTCTTGAGCTTGGATAGGTAGTTCTGAGACTTCGGGTGTTTAGAGTAGATCCAATCCTTCTTGACACCTTTGTGCTGGAGTAGCATCGTATATACTTCGATTGTGAGCATCATGTCCTCCCCATTAAAAGTGAAACAACAAAAGGCATGATTCCAACATTCAAATAAGGCTCGGAACAAAGGTTCATTAATTCTGACATACATCAAGTCGGTTATGTCACCATAATTCTCACGGAACAAATTCTTCAATCTTCGATCCCAACTTTCCTATATTTCTTTCAACTCATAGAAATCACTTTGTTGTAGACTCACGTAAGTATACCCCGATACTATGCGTTCACTCGACAAACTGTCATCCTGAACCCTTTGGTTGACCTCGGACCAGTGTCAAACTTGCGAGTTGATTTCCTCCTTCTTAAGTAACCTCTCATCCATAATGATAGCTCTCTGATCGGGAAAACCACATTAATTCAACACCTCTATGTCTTGAAATGAATGCAAAACGAAGGAAAAGCAAAACAAAAACCAAACACAAAAGAAATGAGTTAGTAGCGGGTAAAATAAATAACAAAGTTATAAAATAGAGAAAACAAAATAGCTAGAAAACAAACAACCCTATTGACATCCTAAAATGCCTAGGTTAACCACATGGCTCTAAAAGGGTGGGTATTTTATGTTCGCTACATGCAATTTTGGTACTAAGAAGGTACCCAAATTGTCCTCACTGTCCCCTACTAAGGGTAGCAAAGCTCCCGATCATCACTCATTATAGGCTCATTTCAACCAAGTTCAATTCAGGGGGACCCTTTTGCTATGTCCATACGGAGAAACAATATTCCCACGAAAACATAGGGTAATCGAGCCCCGAAGGTACTTACTAGGCCCATACAGAGGAACAATATCTCTACGAAAGCGCTAACATTTCCCCTCACTTAAACGGACGGGTTTAGATGCTAGATTTAAATGCGTTAAAATAAACTCGTATTTATAAACAAATATCAACTTAATTGTCACTTTAGTTCGCAATTTCTAATATTAGATAAGCGGTAAAATTTTTACGCCTAACTCTCTTTTTTGTAAAAACACAAAAATTTCATAATCCCCAGCGGAGTCGCCATGCTGTAGCGACGTTTTTGGGTTTTAAAGAAGTTCGGGGGCTTCCCGCTCTTATTTGAAAACATTATTAAAAGATGATTTCTTTAAAAACATGCCTTTAAAGTAAAACATGAGTTTGAGATAAAACTGTAGTCGCCACCAGTCACTTGGGTAAGGTAGACCAGACACCGAAAAATAAAACCAGAGATTTTTAGGTTCGGGAGTCGATTACGTGTGGGGAAGGGTTAGCACCCCCACAACGCCCAAAATTGGTACCAAAAATAATTATCGCTTCGTTAATATTGGGAATTACGAATTTGAAGTGACGATTTAATTAAAATGTGGTTATATAGACGAGTATATTTTAAGGGCCCTAATATTCGAGAAGGAACGTCTGAACCACCACCACTATGACTGGTACTGGCCTGTTCATTCTCGAATAAAAGGACACCGCATAACAAATTATATTTGAATGCAAAACAATATAATAAAGCATTAAGGCACAATGTATAGATAAATAAAGATGAACAATAAAAGAAGCTACTAATATAATACCTTATTATATATATATATATTATGCCAAATTATCTATAAATCATATATTATATTAACCAAACATAAAGCATACTATCTAAATCAAGTGTTATATAAAAACTATACATCGTACTACAAATATAACATTTAACATACTAATATGACATACATTCATTAAAGGCCATATCATAACGTATCAAAGCAAAGACTGAAATTAAATGCAAGATCGAATAAAAAATGCATGATAATAGAATAAAAACACAGAAAAGATGACTGAATCGAACAAAGCTGAAATTTGAAGGCTGAAATTAAAAGAAACGAAGACTTAATCGGAATAGGGGACAAAATTATAAAACAATTTGAAATGCCAGTGGCTGCAGGGATTATTTAATAATGTTGGAGGACCAGAACCATGATTAGAATAGGGCGGAGGGGTTTATTATGTAATTTGCCCATTTTTAAAACAAAAGGACAATATAAAACTCACTTTAAACCGGAAATTAAACCCTTTCCCTAGTGTTATACCAACCCAAAACCTAAAGAGCTCATGAATGCTCTGCTAGGGTTCATATAAACCCAGAAATTAGTGGATGCTCAGTCGAGCACCGCCTCACCGAAAACTGCCGAACGCCGTACGCTGCTGCACCGGCCACCGCTAGCCGCCGTTCGTCGGCGCTGGCAAAACTCAAAAAATAGAAAAACTCTATCTTCCTGACCTACCCAGATTCGGTTCTTCTTTTTTAAAACCAAGCTTTTCTTCTTAAAAACAAAACGAAAACGGTATTTAAAATCCTATTTTTGAAATCGAAGGCCTTTTCTACGAAAAGATCCGACCCTCACCGGTTCACCCATATGACCGAAACGGCCAGGAGCTTGTCACCGATGAACGGAGCCGAACGACGATTGGGAAAAGTGAAAAAGAAAGCCAAGAGAAAAGCTTTACCTCAAAAAAATTTCTTTCTGTTGATCTGGTCCATCCTACAAATGATGAATTACATTGTTTATATCTTCATTTTCTTGTTTACATTTGCAGACAAACTTTAAATGTATGTTCTGTGGGTGGTGACTTTTCTTATATCGTCTTTTTTCCCTTGTCTCTTTGTCTACTAATTTATGAGTTTGTCTTTTTGCCATTTCGAGCTTTCTCTGATGTTTCCCTATTTCGCTCATACTACTGGTTTTTTGCCTCTGCAATAGTTGACATTTTTCTTGTCTTTGTTTGTCTCCTTGCACGCGTGGTCAATCGGCGGAGAGGGGGACCGAAGAGAAAAGCTTCGATGAGGCCGAGAGGCTGGACGTAACCGGCATGCATGCGGGGAAGCCGAATGGTCGGGCGGTGAAGTGCACTCGTGCGTGAGGAAGCTGTAGAGCCATGCGTGGGCGCGTGGGGGGGTCTGAAGAGCCGGCGCGTGAAATGCACGCGCGCGTGGGAGACGGACGGTCCGGCGCGTGGGCGCGTGTGGAATCTAACGGGCCTCCTCAGCTTCAATCTTGGCCGTTGGATCAGGTTAGATCCAACGGCTCTCCTTTGGCTGCGTGTAAGAGAGGAGATAAATTAGGGTTTTTGGTTTAAGGCCTCATTGGACCAGATCATATGTAAAATAGACTGTTTGTTTTTAATTAAAGTTGGGCTTTGTTTATTCAAACTTGGGCAGTTATTAATTGTTATATCTTTATATATGAGCTGATTTAATTGGGTTTTTTACCTTAGTTTAATATAATAATAATAATAATAATAATAATAATAACATATATAATATTATACTCACACATATTACACAAATATCAATATTACAAATACACACAATGTATACATACACATTCACATTTATTAATGACATTAATAAATACCTAAATATATTCAAGCGACATACATATTATACATATAATCATGCATCACATATAATATATATAAACATACACATATATGTTACATAAAAACATACATAATAATAATGGTAATAATAACAAAAATGGCAATTAATAATGGTGATATGACATATATAATAAAACCATATAATATACTTAGTAATATTTAAGTTTTTTCAAATGGATAATAACATGATAACCATATAAAGCTTAATTAAAAGGTACTAATAGTTAACTAATTTTTAGGGTTTTTAATAAAGGATAAAATAAAGCTCAATATGTATACTTATATAGCATATAAGTCCATTATTATAACAACCGAGAAAAAACGAGTCTTCCCTGGACAAAATTAGTGATTACACAATTAACAAAAATAATAAACAGAAATTAAGATGGTACCAAGATTTTTCAAATAAGAATAATACAAAAACTTAATTTGGCAAAGTTATAGTATTTAAACTAAATTTTGAATTTCAAAACAGTACATGGACCCTTAGTATAATTAAATCTAAAATAAATCAATTTTATTAATTAGATTTAATTTTTCATCATTCTAATTTTCTTTTCATCCACCCAAACAGAGCCTAAATAAAGTTAATTTTTTTTAAGTTTTCTATTTCCTCCTTTTCTTTTACTTTTCCATGCAATGAAGCAAAAACTAAATTTTTTTAATCAGTTGTAGTATTTTCTTTTATAAAAAATATATTCTTTTTAAAAAAACCATAAAAGATAGTAATATGTAGACTTAATGGAGGGAGACGTATAAATTGACAATAACTCCTCCATTAAAAGTCTTAAAAATTATTTTTTGTCTCATTAAAATTTTCTTTTCTATGTTTTAAATTTGTCTTGTTTAAAAATTTAACAATTTTATTACACATTTTTATTTATATATTATTTTGGATTTTTAACAAAACAAATTTTAATTTTTTAAAGATGAAATTGTCACTTATTTTGTTTTACAATACATCTTTTACACAATTTTATTTTTTTAAAATTACGTAAAAAGTCAAAAAAAATTAGAACGGCATAGAGAGTATAAAAAATAGGGAAAACTACGGGTGGTCATCAAACTATCACATTTCTATGTTTTGGTCACTCAACTAATTTTTTCCGTCAAAATCATCATTCCATTAGATGTCTTTCCTGTTTTGGTACCCCTCCGTTAAAAACCTAACTGAATTGTTGATTTTGCGTTTTATTTTTATTTTTCGGTCACCTAACTATCACCCTTTTTCCTGATTTGATCACATGACTATCACTTTTTTCTATTTTGGTACTCCTCCTAATTGGTCAAATAAAAAAATATTATAATATATCATTAAGTTTGACAGGATGGACCAAAAAATATTATAAAAATTAAAAAATATTAAATCAGCGATTTCGTTAGGTTTTTAACTAAATAAGACCAAAACAAAAAATATCTAGCAAGAAAGACGATTTTAATAAAAAATATATATAATTAAGTTTATCAAAATAAAAAAAGTGATCTGTATAATTTTCCAAGAAAAGTATCACTCTTATCATTTGTCAATAATTTTGTTCTAATCTTGGTATCAGCAAATTTTTTTACGACGAATTTCAGTCAAACAACTTACACACTGTGAAAAAGCCTTTAAAATGTATTTTTTGTGTGCACCAATGATGTGACTTAAGAATGATAAAATTTCTTGAATATAGTCACGTCCATTCCGATTCGTCCTGCCTGGGCATATTTTCTTTTAAATTTTGAGTTCGAATAAATTTTATTTAAAAGATTTTAAGTCAGATCGAGATCGGATTTAGAAGTAAATTTTTTGCTCCAAAACAAAATATCATTATTATTTAAAAAAATTATAAAATTGTCACTATTTATATATTTAATAAATAGATACGAAAATGCCCATGTATATTAGGTTTACTAAATTTCTTCCCTCATTTCAATCTATCCTCTACCGGCTCTACCGTTCTCACCCAGTCACCCTACTCCCTCTTCCTTTTCAATTTCTTTTTCGATTCTTTTTACTTTTTCAGTTTATTTTCTTTGATTTTTTAAATTTTTTAAATATTTATTTTTTAATAATCTAAAGGTAATTATAATGTGATATATTTATAAATATTCTTCACCCTTTGTCTTTTTAGCTCTCAATGTCGCTCATTGGTTTGCCTTTTGATAACACTAATTGACCAATCTGGTAATATAAATGAATAATTTAAACAATCAAACACCATTCATCTAAGAAATGCTTGGGTTGATTTAACAATATTTAAAATATATTGCCGCGATTCTTTATTTTTGGGTATTTAGATTTAGATTTTTTTTAAGGATTGAATGTCTTAATATTCGAATAAAAATATTAGACTTGAAAATTTAATATAAGCAAAAAAAAAAGTTTTAAATATAGGCATTCATAAGCGCCAATATTCAAGTCCAAACTCAACCTCCAGTCATGCTTAAAATTTCAATAAAAGAAATCAATCGATATTGTCGTTGAGTCGAATAATCTAGAGGTCACAGTCCAAAATGAGCTTATGTTAGTTATTTATAACGAGTTTAGATAACTACGTATGAGATCAATTGACACCTCTACTTATATCTTATAATTGTTCAAAGACCTTTCATATATACGAAAAGTTTTAAAAACTAAATATATTTATATGAAATATATATTCATATCCGACATTCGCACTTAGGTACGTCTGAGTAAGAGTAACATAGTTTTTATAGTTCAGTAATGGGTTTTACTCTTTTTTTTAATGGAGTCCAAAAGCTGATTTTTCTTGAAGATTAAACTACATATGGATTGAAACGAACAGTGATTATGCAAAGAACATATGCAGATGCAAAGCTGATGCCCAATTGATTGGTCTAAATTTATTGATGCTGGAAGGCTTGAATCCGCACATTCGCCTTGTTTTCTGAGAGGAAAAAAGTTGGAGCAATGCATGCCATTCTTTTCTCCATACCTGATTGATGATTCTTGGCGAGGAAGTAAGAAAAAAAAGAACTAAAAATACCAAAGACACAGACACCTAACCAGAATCATTGAAAATTCGGTTCGAGTTTGGTTCTATTATTAGTGCAGTGAAATCATGAAGTACAACCCCCACTGAGACCATCAATTTCACTTGGTTCGACATTGAAGTGTTCATCATTACTGTCGAGCCTTTTATCGATCGTTTGATGTTTTCGACCGCACTTTTCAAAAACATTTTTCAGTGGCATCAACAATGTTAAACTAACCCAAGTTTTATCACACAAGAACATAGGAACCAAGCAAATCAAACCTCAAATATCATGTATATTACGTACATCAGTTGTAAACAAAGAGGGTTAAGTCTAAACATAAACCAAAGAACTATAACAGTTTGTCATTTCGGTTCCTACAATCCATCAATCCGTCGTCGGGAATTAAACACTCGTTACATATATCACAGCAGGAACTTTAATCATGGAGACAACCTAAGCCAGTCCATGATATCTGCATAATGATTTCAAATTCCTCTAGTTGTTTACCAGATTATTCTCAGTAAGTCATAATGTTTTCTCCCATGTTTCTGCAAAATTCATGGGGGAATATACAAGTAATTTGACTATACACTGATCTCTCCAGGCTTTTGAGCTCCACTTCTCCAACTATGTCCATCGGATTTTTCATCTTCGGTGTCCATGCTGTTGTCTCCGGTACTCGACATGTCTTTAGCTGAACCACTAGCAAGGAGGGGACCTTGTGGGGAACCAGACTGCGAAATGCTTGCTTTGCTGTGCTCATGAGCTGAACATAGCTCGATTCCTTGCCCGGATGGGTAAGCAGGAAGTTTCCGGATATGAAGTCTATATTTCTACACAAAAACCAAAATTCAGACAAAATCAGTAAGCAGAAAAGAAATAAATTAAAGATGAAAACATGAACAGATTTTCAAAGGCTAAAGACTAACCTGCAAATGGCTTTTCACTTCATCATTGGTAAGACCTTCAACTTGCATCAGTTCTCTAATCTGCTTAGGCGTGGCCACTGAAAACAGAAAGAAATGAACCAATCGGATTTACTAAAAACCCAAATATACCTAAAGGAAAAAAGAACCAGATTCCAATCCTTTGTTCATAAAAAAAGGGTCATTCAATTCAATTTGAAAACCACTACTTTCAAAACAAACAAATCCCATAAATCTGAAACATCTGCATTTCCAAATCCTAAAAGGTCTAACCTTGTGAGCCACCAAGCTGTTGAAGTGCCTCAACAAATCGCCTATGAAGCTCAGGCGACCAGCACCGCCTTTGTTTCCTAGAATTCTGCAGCTGATGTTGTTGTTCCTCGTGTCTGTTATGTGACTTAGTCTGAAACTTGATTTGATTTTGCTGTGTATATAAAGAAGGGCCTGAACCAATTCGACAGCCGCCATTGTTCTTCGAGATACAAGAAGCTAATTCAGAGCTTGGGGTCACAAGGGAAAGCCCTGAAATTTTCTTATCAACATGTTCCTTAAATGGAACAAAAGCCCCTCCCTTGTTTTTCTTGTTACAAAGTTCTATTGGGTTCTTAGACAGATCTTCTCCTTGTTCTTCACTTCTCTGCAAAAATTTCAAACCAGAAAATAATCAACCTTTTTCCCCATCAAATAAGATTAAAGAAAAAAATTAGTTCGGGAATTACCAGTTTGAGTTCAGAAACTGGGTTTGGTTTCTTGTCCGGATCAACGTTGTTGAAATCAGAGTTCCATAGTTGAACGGAACTCATCCAGTTCTTCATATCACCGCCATCGTTTCCCACAGTTTCCTTTCCATTTTCCTTCAATGGAAACTCTGATCCACCATTCATTTCCTTGCACTGGATTTCTTCGTCCTTTAATCTCTCAGTCACTGTAACGCCGTTAAAAAGAAAAAATCAATTTAAACCCCATAGATAATTGGTAAAAAAAACACACAAAATTAAAATAGAAAAAAAAAGTACCGTCTTTGAGAAGGAGCATGGAAAGGGGAAGTTCACGCTTAAAGGCGTCAATTTTCTTCATCTCATCTTCCAATCTTCTAACATAATCCCTAATCTTTGATAATCTCTGAAACCCATCTTTGATCTTCGAAACTTCTTGCAGAAACTCAGATATGCATTTCGGAACATAAACCGGACTCAAATCCAAGCTCAAATCCATTTTTTTCTTTCTTTTTTTTCCTTCTATTTTCCTGTTTTTCTCTCCTTTTCTAACATCGACAGGATAAACATGACAAGGAACAGCCCACTCGTGTTTTTTATATAGACATGTAAGAAAGATTCAAGATTCGCCGCCTGCTTTTTTTGCCCCAAACGGATCGTCGCGTATTTTAAGCTACAAAACTCGATGACTCAGTCTTATAAACTCAGCGAGTTGTTTTTTATGATCCGTACGAACCACGCGAGAATTGTAAAAGTAAATGGTAAACTACCGTAAAGGTCATTTACATTTTATAAATATTTATTTTTGTTCGATAAATTTTAAAAAGTAATATTTTAGTCATTTTTATTGTCATTGTATAACATTTTGGTCATTATGACGTTAAGTGTTGTTAGTTTCATGATATGATACATTAGTAAAAATAACTATTTTTTAATTTAACTTTTAAACTTTAGATAAATTATCAATTTAATCCCCAAACTTTATATAAAAATATCAATAAAATAATACATTGAACTTGTGAAGTTTGGGGGCATTTTCAATGAAACGAACATTGGATTCACGTTCGGTAGGTCAAAATGAGTGTACTTGAAAATTAGAGGTCCGACGATCGTCGTCGTCGACAATGATGGCGGCCGGTGGTGATTGAAAGTGGTGGTGAGCGGGGACTTTGGTCAGATTCATGAGTTTAATCGATATTTTATCTAAAGTTTATGGGTCAAATTAATTATTTAAAAAAAAACTAAAGTGTTAAACTAAAAATCATGCCCTTTTACTAACATTTCACGCCATCAAATTGACTACATTTAATGTCTTAGTGACCAAAACGTTATAAAACAATAATATAAGTGATTAAAATGTTACTTTTTAAATTTGATGAGCAAAAAAATAAACATTATAAATTATTTTTTTGACAAATACTATTTCTACTTCTACTTAAAGGGAAATGAAAAACTCTAGGGAAAAGAATGTTTTTGTTGGGTCTTGAATTCAAAACTTAAAAGGAAGGAGAAAAGAGCAGGTACACAGCTCTCACCTTGCTTATTATAAAACAAAATTTAATTTTATTGGAAATGAAATTACAGTGCTTTAGGATTCTGAAGGTTGGGTGTGGACTATGGATTGAATGTGCCCACAGTTTTTTAAAAATAGACCATAAAATTAAAACAGTTGACCCACGTCTCTTGGATGCTTCCCCAATAAGATCTTTTGGGTATTTTAGTCTTTTCATTCCATTCTTGATAAGAATTCTTTAAATCATGATAAGGTATCCTAACTGTTCTTGGAACTTTCCTTTCAATGTTATGCAAGGAAAAGTATCTTATTGCCGACTATGTCCTCCACCCTGGTTAGTTTAAGGGAAAGTATCATATTATTACTAAAGTATATATAAGAAAATGATTTGATACACTGCGGTAAAATACAAATTTTTTACTAGCAGCGTATTTTTTAAATTTAGGGCTGAAATAAGGTTTGAGGCCAGTTTTTAAGGTATAGAATTAAAGTCTAGGGTTTATGTTTAATGTATAGAGTTTAGTGCCTTAAAATAACGTGATTATCATTTTAAGTTTGCTCGTAGAAAGAAAAAACTCCTATTGTGGTTCATCAAATATTAACTATTATATATTTATTAATATTTCTACTATGGTTAAGAGGTAATATTTGTTCATTCTTAATATGGTCTCGAGATAATATTTGTTCGTTTTCAGCCTTTTTCATTATAATCACTCATTCAATTTTAATATATTTTTTAGTTTAACCACCGACTAATCAAGATTCGAACCCTTGATATTGTTAAAAAGATCTAGTGCCTCACCCCACAATACCAATTGGTTGTTGGTAATTTCAATATATATTAACAATGACAACTGGATTTTATTAATAACTATGGAAAATATTTCAAATACAATGCATCTAAAAGGGAGAATAATGGGGTATAGTCCACTAAAATCTCAGACAAACCCAAAGGTGCAAAAAAAAATAAATAATTCCATAGATATTAGCATACCGATAAATTCTATAAGTCTTCTGAATCTCTTTGTCTTTAGCCAAACGAGACGCTTTTATCGGGTGAAAAAGGAGTGGTGAGCGAACCAAACTATCAGGCAGATTGCTCCGCTACCCAGGTCTGATTACATCGACAAACAACCATCAACCGAGTGGGGATCTATCATTCTATGACCACCGACAGAATCAAAATCAGAAACTAGCACCGTGAGAGATCTTTGTACGAGCACCAATCATGCCAAAACGACAGGTGAAACGTACTACAAAAAAAAAAGCATGCCTCAAAGATAGAGGAAACACGTGTCACAAGGACAGAGATTCTTATTAAAAAAAAGAAGTATAAAAATAGTAAACTCCGGCGATCGACAACCAGTATTAAAATTGGTTACCAGCCACAGGCCAAGAAACCAAATATCAAAGAGGGAGCGGCGCTGGGAAAAAACCTAGGAGAAAACCTAAAATTGCTAAGAGGAGATTCTGATCAATTTCGATATATATTTTTAATTACGAACGGTTTGAGAAATGATTTATAATCAAATATTCAATTGATATCAACGTTACTTAAAAAAATTGATATCAACATCACATATAATACGATACAAATGAGATGTGGAATCTAAATATAAAATAACCAAAATTTAAGGAATGATTCAAGTGACAAAAGATATATTGTTTTTTTAAAGAGACTCGAATTTAAAATATATACAAGTCTATTAAAGATGTAAAAAGTGAACAGATGAAATGGAATTAAAAGTACAAAGATAAAATGTAATTTAAAATTTAACAAAAATTGGATAATGTCACTTTTAAGACACGGTAGATTTATTAAATATTTTGTAATTGACATGAGTGGTTCAGAAAATGTGAGATAAGATGTGGAATCACGTTGAGGGTTTGTTTCTTGTGAGAAATGGTTGATGTTGTGAATCTTGTTACAAACGTTTGTGTCATCAACATCTCATCCATAAGATTTGTTTAAAATATTAATATTTGTTTTTTTCAACCTAATTTTTCTTACCTAACACCAACGCAAGTGTTACTGTCAAGCAAACTGAAATCACAGATTCATCACCAAATGACAAAACAGAATATTTATCAAATATTCCATTGCTATCATTTCTGGATTTGATATCTAAATAATCCCTATCTCTTTATATACATATATATATATATAACATATAACATGAAAAAAGTTTTGATAAATTCTAGTTAATACTGGGCTTTTAGTTTTATGGGTTAGAGATTTAGTTTAGGGGTTTAGATCTTATGTTTTAAAATTTAAGGTTAGTATTTAGAATTTATGGTATAATGTTTAAGGTTTATGATTTAATTTTTAGGGCTTTGAGTACAAATTTAAGATTTAAATTTTATAATATAAATATGTATGTTTCTGACACAGTCTACGTATCAAAATTTATCTATAAATTACATAATTGATTTGAAAAATATAGTAATTTTGTTTTGATTTGTTTGACAAGTAAAACATTTTATTTCTAATATAAAAATAATAAAATAAGGGTGTGATAGGTCAATGGTTTGATTTATCAATATCGTGAATGGAGTGGCATGCGATAATAAATTTTTATATTATTTAAATTAAATTAATTGAGTTGAATATGAATGTAAAAAAATATTTTGATACACAAGTCTTTTAGTTTTAGAGTTTAGAGATTTAAGTTATGGTTTATAGTTTATGTTGTAGGGCATGAAATTTAATATTATATTTAGAATTTAGAGTTTAAAATTTAAAGTTTAAGTTTTAGAGCATTAGAGCTAATAACTTAAATTTTAAATTTTATATTTCAAATATAAATGATTATAAATTATTTTATATATTTTATGTATCAAAATATAACTTTAAAAATAATAAAATAAGCGTGTGGTTGCGGTGGCAGGCATGTGAAAGATTCTTTTGCTAATGCAAATATTTGATTGTTATATTTTTAATAATAAATAATAAATAGAGAAATAAATGGAATCGGGAACAAGAAATGGGGCAGGGAAAGATTCTTCTGTTCAGACCCGTCCGTTACAACTTACAAAGGAATCGTGTCTTCCAGAAATTAAAGAAAATACATCGCTTTCCCTTTTGTTTTGCTTTTTGATCCCCTTCATTTCACGCCCGACAAAACCCTTCGTTTTCTCCACTTTGAAAACTGTAATCACATGTCACGAATGAGTCAATATTGTACGGTTAGATCAGATTTGAACTAATAAAAAATATTCGCAAAATAATTATTTAAATGACATATTTCTTTGTTTTTAAGTGTTTAATTTTACTTTGTTTATTTTCGAATAGTTTCTGCCCAAAGGAGAAGTGAGGGAAAATTTTCTTTGTTAAAGTATGTGTTTAATATTTTGTTTTATTCTATTTTTCTCAAATGAATGTGCTACATGTACATGTGATACCCGTTCATTTTTCTCTCCATTAATTTTAAGTGGGGACGTAAAAATAGGCAACTTGATGGGTTTTAGGTCGTTTCAAATCAGATACATGTCATTTCAGGTCGATTTGATATTTTGATTCAGGTCGGGTGCGGGTTAGTTTCAGGTCGGGTTCATTTTGGGCCGGGTTTATTTCAGCTCGGGTCAAAACGGTTCGAATCCGAATCAGTTAATTGACGGGTTAATTCAGGCTCGGGTTGATTTTAGGTCGGGTTCATTTCAGGTCAAGTTCATTTCAAGTCGGGTTAATTTTAGGTCGGGTTAATTCGGGTTTCGAATTCGTATTAAGTTTGAGTTTGATACAAATAATCTATAGACTTTAGGAAGGGTCTTCAAGTGAATTATTTAATGCCTTTCACGAACACAAATCACATTAAAAATAAATATTAGGCACTGTAATAAACAAAAATATCATCATATTTAAAATATTGGAGTAAAATAAAAAAATTTAAAATTAATAAGGGCCAATTTCGGTAAAAATAAAATTTTAGGGACTAACATGAACAAAAATATCATCATATTAAAAATATTGGACTAAATTACAAAAAAATGAATAGGGGTCAATTTGGAATAAAAATAAAGTTTTAGGGACTATAATGAACAAAAATAGCATCATATTAAAAATATTGGACTAAATAAAAAAATGAATATGGTTAATTTGGAATAAAAATTAAATTTTAGCTACTAGAATAAACAAAAATATTATTGGACTAAATTGCCAAAAATATAAATAAATATGGGGCAATTTTGACTAAAAATTAAATTGTAGGGATTAGAATAAACAAAAATATTATTCGACTAAATTACCAAAAATAGAAATATATATGGGTCAATTTCGGCTAAAATAAAGTTTTAGGGACTATAATGAACAAAAATATCATCATATTAAAAACATTGGACTATATTAGAAAATTTTAAAATAAATATGGGTCAATTCGAATCCCTAAACCCCATACCTCAACCCTTAAATCTTACAATCATTAATAATTAAAGTGCAAACTGAATCCCTAAACTAATCTCATAACTCCTACCAAACACTCAACTCGGCACATTTACCCCCAAACCCCTAAATCTTACAATCACTAATAATTAAAGTGTAAGCCTCATCCTCGAATCCCCTAATCCCTAAACTAATCCTATAACTCTAAACACTCAACTTGAAACATATATTATACCCATAAACCCCAAACCTTAACCCCTAAATCATACAATCACTAATAATTAAAGTACAAGCATAATCCCATAATCCCTAAACTAATCTCATAACCCCAAAACTCAACTTTACACATTTACCCTTAAACCTCGAACCTCAACACATAAATCTTACGATCACTAGTAATTAAAGTGCAAGCATAATCCCTTAATCCTTAAACTAATCCCATAACCCTAAACACTCAACTTGACACATTTACACCTAAACCCCAAACCTCAACCCCTAAATCTTGCAATAACTAATAATTAAAGTGCAAAACTAATCCCCTAGTTCCTAAACTAATCACATAACTCCAAACACTAAAAAATATAATTTAATACATTGATGTCGTTTTTTCATCCTTGCTGAAATAAATTGGGCCGTCAAAAGCCGGTCAAACGTTTTAATTATTAGACAATTTTATGAAGGAGGATCTAATTAAAAAATACCTAAACCTAAAGGTCTAAGGAAACTAAACTAAAATTGGGACTAAAATGAATCAAACTAAAACTAAAGAATAAAAAAAAAGACTTAAGTGTAAAGCTCCTAAACTAGTAATGACCTAATCCACTAATTACCCCTTAAAAATGGGCAGGCAAGATTCCCTCCATTTGTTACAGCAATTGACAATTGTTTTTTAAATATGGGCGGGCAAGTTTTTACTTTTTAGAGATTAGAATAAAATACAAAAAATGAATAAGGGTTAATTTGGAGTAAAAAATAAAATTTTAGGGACTAGAATAAATTGTACTAAATTTTCAAAAATATAAATAAATATGAGGCAATTTTGACTAAAAATTAAATTGTAGAGACTAGAATAAACAAAAATATTATTAGATTAAATTACCAAAAATAAAAATCCCACTAATTCCCTCTAAAATTTTGGGTGGCTTATTACTCTAATTTCCCCCAAAATTTTGGGTGGCTTTTATCCCTCTAAAAATTTTAGACTGAAAGTAAATTAATTTCAAACCTAAAAAATGGCTGGCTTATTTCCCTCCAAAATTAGGTTTCCTCCATCTTTTTTACCGATTGTCTTTTTTCTACCAATTGTTTTAGTTTAATTCAATTGAGTCACAATTTAGATTAATTTAATTGAAATTTCACATTTAGTTTTAGAATTCTTTTAATTATGTCCGTAATTTATGATTCTAGATTTTATTTTAGCTCAATTAGATCCTAAGTTTAATAAGTTAATTCAATTCAGACATTATTATTATAACATATAATAAACTTTGATTAAATATAATTATACACAAAATTTTGATATGGATGTAAACATGTAATTGTACACATGATAACATCAACATGAAAGTTAAAACTTTAATTTAGTTCAAACTTAGTAGTTCAAATTGACAAATAATTTATATTGAATGAGTTACTAAGCATATTGAATTATTACTAAACATTGAATTATTTAACAAATTTTCAAACTTAGTAGTGTCAAATGAATATTTAAATCCAATATTTCCTTTTTGATATTTTTAATTGATTATATATGTATATATAACAAAAATATTATTGAACACTTTAAATTTATTTAAAAAATTAATAGTTTACATTTACCAACACTTAATAGTTTATATTTATCAACACTTTAAATTCATCAAATCATAGGCTCCCCCAATTACATGTCAGGTAAATCAAGTCAGGTCAATATTAGTTCAGGTTAATAACAGGTCGGGTAAAGTCGGATCTCAGGTTGATTCAGTCGGGTTATATCAGTTATCCGCCAGGTTAGTCTCGGGTTTGGGTTTGTTTCAGTCGGGTGCAGGTCAGATTTCGAGTCCACAGTAACAGGTTTAATTCGGGTTCAGTCGTTTCTCGGTTGGATGCAGGTCGGGTTCGGTTACTACAGTAACATGTCCAACTCGGGTTCAGGTCAACAACAGTCGATTACAGATCGGTTTTGGGTCATCGTATTCTCAGGTCAAATCAGATTTCGACTCGAGCAAGTTTCAGTCGGGTGAGCTTTTTACATCCTTAATTTTAAGGAAACAAAAAAAAAAAATCAAAATTTTGTTTCTTTTGAGAAGTTGAACAATCTTATTTCCTAAACTTTAATTTCGAAAAAACATATTTTATAGGTGTATACATTTCGATCTATATCTCCTCAGTTTTTGCAAAATCAAAAATTAATGGAAAATTCTAGAATGGGTTACGCACTCCGTTGAACATTACTAACGCAATATATCGTCGAACACCATTAATTTTTTTTAATGTTATGAATATCTTTATTTATGGTGGATATCCATATATTAAGTGATACTTTAATGTACTTTATTATTAGGGCTTAATACCCATTGAAATTAGGGTTTCCATCTTATGCCTATAAATATAGAGTTTGGAGAAAGCATTGTATACAACCCTACTTTGAGAATATAATACAAGTCTCTCTCTTTGTCTCTCATCTTGTTCTTGTACATCTATTTTGTTCTTTGCCCTTTACTTTATTCACAACACGTTATCAGCACAATCTCGCTCAATTATCGTGATTCTTGTCGACAATTCCCGAAATTTTTTTTAACAAGATATTGGTGACTACATCTACCATATACTCAACTTAGCTTGAAAAGTCTGGTATGTTTTCACTTATTTATCTCGATATAGTGGATGATTAATTATTCTTAAATTAAGGTCAGTGTATTTTAATTTATTGTTTCATTGATAATATATCTAATATTAAATATATACACGGTTATGATTTTTTTAATGACGTGATTTATTTTCCTTACCATCTAGGGATGGTTGTTCAAAGCGAGGAATAATCATGTGTTTAAAACACAATGAAATATACGTGTAGTGCATCTACACCTATTTTGAGATTTTTTTTGTTCTTTAGTTATGACCAATATTTGTTTATTTTATTCTACTGATGAAAGTTTGTGTTTTTAATCTACTAGATGTTAATAATTGCATCGATTAATCATTTTTATTTATACATCCTTATAGTTGTTTATTTGTTTAAGAATGACAATTATTCTTATAGTGATTATATTTATGTTATTTTATCGATTAAAGTTGGTATTTTTAACTATATTTTGAGTTTTACATGATATCTTTAAATTGCTTGGAAAGAGATATGATATAAAGAGATTATGAGGAGCTATCTTTGTCATTTATATCTCCATTCTCTTTGAGAGGAAAATCAATATCGGCACTCCATTTTTATTCTTTAAATTACGATTTTAAAGTGCAATAAATTATAGTGATTTATGATCTACAAGAAGACTGTTATAAATTATAGTGATTTATGTTCTTTGTTCTGTTGGTTTAATTCGAATATATTGGCTGGACATCTCGTTCTGCTAGGCTATTTGTCTCAAAGAAGGTTTCTAAAGGACCTTGTGAACTGGCTTAACAATGCCGCGTACGAGGATTAAATCTTTGGAATAATCTGCTCAAAATAAGGCCAAAGCCATTATACTTCTTCGTTGTCACCTCCATGAGGGGTTGAAATCTGAATATTTAACGGTGAAAGATCCTCTTATTCCTTGGAATAATATAAAGGAACGATATTGTTAGGCTTGTTGCAAGCTCGAATCGATCTTTGAAAATCGTCAAGAGGGTTGAAATTGCTTCCCGAATGAATTGGATAAAACCAAAAAATAGTAGATAATTGTGCACAATGATTTTAGAGTGGTTCAACTCCCTCAATGGAGTCTACATCCACTATCTTAGCACACCACTAAGGATTTCCCAATTCACTATTGACTTCTTCCCCTTTTCTAGGCCAAGGAGGCAACCCTTACAACCCTATTTTTTTAATGGCTAAGATAGAACCACTCTAGTTTTTACTTTGGCTAAACTAGAACCTCTCCCTTTTATAAGGTAAAAGATGTAAACAAATAAACCTCACAAGGTGGGTGTTTACGCAAATTAAGCTTACAAGAAAGAGTGAAAGATTTACAATCTAAGCACTCTCTAAACTATGTACAAGAGAAATGGAGAAATAAGATTTAGACTCATATTCTCTTGATCACCTTGCTTGGATATGTTTTCTTGTCTTCTTCAAGTATTCCAAGGCATGTATTTATGTTTGGAATGAGTTTCTAGACGTTGGGGATGAGTCATGGTCGTTGGGGATGCAAAATAGCTGTTACCTACAAAAATTTCAGGATTTATAACTAAAGGGATCGATCTTTTTTCAAATATATGACCGTTAGACAAACAAGGGATCAATCCTTTTACACTAAATGGCTGGAGCAAAAAAACACAAGTGTTTACTGTCCAAAAAGGGATCGATCCTTTTACATAATGGATCAATCCTTTTTGCCTTAAACCTTGAAAAACATTATTTTTAAGTGCAAAAACGATCATACTAATTTTGAAAAAGTTGGGCTCAGTTGGAAAATATTCGAAACAAAATTTTCAAATTTGTTTGGACTTTGAATTATTTTTGAAATATTTGAACAAGTCCAAAACATTTCTCACTTAATTTGTTATATCAAAATATTAGTTCAACAATCTCCCCCTTTTTGATATAACAAAACTCTTTGAAAAATTGTTTTTAACAAATGCTCCCCTTAGAAAATAATATTTTAAAAAGATAATATTTTGTAAAAATATTAAAGCTCCCCCTTTTTTCTTTTTGAAATTAAAATGTTCAAACCTATCTCTCCCCTTTTTTGTTATGTCAAAAATAATTCAAACAAAGTTTGAAATCACTCATTAGTACAAAATAACAAAAGTGAGTAAGATAATTTTTTAAAATCAAAAGCTCCCCCTTAATCAAAGCATTCCATTAAAAAATTTGGTTCAAATTTTGACACTTAAGCGATTAAATTTCATCATTGAATCAAATTAATTTAAAACACATGAAATTCAATTTATCCAAGACTTTAAAATAAAAGAATAGATAACCAAATAAATAAAGAATTAGCATAGAGGTTATCCATCTTCTTCACTTGTGTGATTTGAGTACTCTTTGATCTTTGCTATCATCACCATTGCTCTAACACACCTACAAAAGACATTTACTTGATTTTTTGTATCCAAATTGCTTTGGATCCATTAACATTAGTCACAATGTCTCTAGTTCCCTTAGGAACCTATACTTGTCTAATCCTATAAGATTGTCTTTTCTTTATAGGACAAGCATGTAAGGAATGACCATGATAATGGTAATGCGAGCATTTTGTCATTATGTGACAAGATAAATTATTGAAAATATTTTTTTTTCTTTTGTTAAGCTTTCAAGCTTAACTTTCAAATCAAGATTTTCTTTTTCTAAAACATCTTTGCTTGTTTTTGAAAACTCTAAATCATTTTCAAAATTTCATTTTGGTTTTCAAAATCCAACTTTGTTGTTTTAAATAAAATCATTTTTTAATTTCAACTTTTGAAATCATTTTCTTAAATTTGGAATTCATGGTCAAAAATTCCAAAAATAATTCATCAAATGCATCTTGTAACTCATCAAAAGAACATGAATTTAATTCATTTGGGTTAGAAGATACCTTAGGCTCTTCATGAGCCATATCACCACCCGCCTTTGGTGAGAGGAGGTTTGCACTTGATAGAACTCCATCTTCTTCATTTCTTTCCCATAAAATTTCTCAAGCTTCTCCCAAATTTCTTTGGCACTTTTAGATGGGGAGACCTTCTTGGAAACCTCTTCATTTAGGGCACAAAGAAGAATATGCATAGCCTTTGCATTGAGATGGTCTTTTTTTGTGTCTTTGGCACTTATTTTCTTCTTCTTCTTAGGAGTTTCCAAATGTCCATCTTCGATAATCATCCAAATGTCGAGGTCGAAGCCTTGGATGAAATATTTCATGATGTTGCTCCATTGGAAGTAACCTTCTCCTTTGAAGAGATGAGGACACATGATAGAGTGGCCTTTTTCAAATGAAATCATTTTAGAACCACTTGCCATTTAAAATCTTGAATCGGTGAACTTCGAGCAATCAATCTTTACTCTCGGATGTTATTTCTTCGATGGAGATGAGGCTCTGATACCAATTGTTAGGCTTGTTGCATGCTCGAATTGATCTTTGAAAATCGTCAAGAGGGTTGAAATTACTTCCCGAATGAATTGGCTAAAACCGGAAAATAGTAGACAATTGTGCACAATCATTTTAGAGTGGTTCAACTCCTTCAATGGAGTCTAATCCACTATCTTAGCACATCACTAAGGATTTTCCAATTCACTATTGAATTCTTCCCCTTTTCTAGGCTAAAGAGGCAACCCTTACAACCATATCTTTTTAATGGCTAAGATAGAACCACTCTAGTTTTTACTTAGGCTAAACTAGAACCTCTCCATTTTACAAGGTAAAAGATGTAAACAAATAAACCTCACAAGGTGGGTGTTTACGCAAATTAAGCTCACAAGAAAGAGTGAAAGATTTACAATTTAAGCACTCTCTAAACTATGTACAAGAGAAATGGAGAAATAAGATTTAGACTCAAATTCTCTTGATCATCTTGCTTGAATATGTTCTCTTGTTCTTCAAGTGTTCCAAGGCATGTATTTATGTTTGGAATGAGTTTCTAGCCGTTGAGGATGAGTCATGGTCGTTGGGGATGTAAAATAGTTGTTACCTACAAAAATTTTAGCATTTATAACTAAAAGGATCGATCTTTTTTCAAATATATGACCGTTAGACAGACAAGGGATCAATCCCTTTTTCTAGGGGATCAATCCTTTTACACTAAATGACTGGAGCAAAAAAAAACAAGTGTTTACTGTCCAAAAAAGGATCGATCCTTTTACATAAGGGATCAATCCTTTTTGCCTTAAACCTTGAAAAATATTATTTTAAGTGCAAAAACAATCATACTAATTTTGAAAAAGTTGGGCTAAGTTGGAAAATATTCGAAACAAAATTTTCAAATTTGTTTGGACTTTGAATTATTTTTGAAATATTTGAACAAGTCCAAAACATTTCTCACTTAATTTGTTATATCAAAATATTAGTTCAACATATATGACCATCAGAACACTGTTATTCTACCTAAAGCTTAATATGGCGAGAATAACTCTGCTATGCTTCGAATTACTTCACAATTGAAGTTATGTGGTCAAAATATTACTGATGAGAATATGTTAAAAAAACATACTCCACTTTTTACGCAAATAATGTTGTCCTCAGACACAATATCGTGAAAAATATTTTAAAGGCCCACTGGCTCCACTCCATTCCCTGAAGCGAATGTGAGATTTTATAATGAAAAAATAAATGCCACATTAGTAGTTGTGGTCATGGTCAAGGCTATGGACATGGACATTATGATCATTTTGAGAATAACTATACCCACCACAAGTGGAACAATAAAGATGACAATAGTGCAAAATATCATTCCAAGAAAGAGGAATATATGTGTCATAGATGTGGCAACTTAAATCATTGGCTTTTTATTTGCCGAACGCCGAAGCATTATGGACCTTTATCCACAATCATGAATGATAAAGGAAAGAAAATATAAACAAATTTTGTTTATGGTGAAAATAATTATAGCGTTTTTGGTCCAACTCAATTAGATATTGTTGATTTCCTCATAACCCTTGAAGAGAATAATTCGCCATTTATTTTATTTCCCTTATAACCTCTAAAGGGAACAATTGATCCTTTATTTATTTTGTTTTATGTTAATTTGTTTTATTTATTATTTATTTATGTTAATTTGTTTTACATATTATTTATTTACGCTTTATGTTAATTTATCCTTTGAAGAATATGATTACTTTCGGAATAAAATATGCAATAAATTGTGGCGATTTATGCTTAGCAGACAGTGCAAGTACTCATACTATATTTAAGCATAAAAATTATTTTTCCATTTAAATGCAAGGGGGAAAATGTGAGTACTATATCTCAAAGTACTAAAATATCAATGCTCCGGAAGAGTAATAAGTTCTTGTGACATTATCTTTGATAGATAATTGATTTGATATGAGCTATATTTAATATTTTTCATTCCCTGAAGTGAATGGTACAAAGCACATATTTTTCATTCCCCGAAGTGAATGGAATAAAGCACATAGTGAAATGTGCATAATTATGCCTATTTTCCCATTTAAAAATATAAGGGAATAATGTGAGTATTATATCCGACAATACTAATATCATAGAAAGCTTCATAAAAGCAAATATGTTATTGCCAAATGAAACTCTATTCCATATTCACAATGTGTTATACTTGTCAAAGTCGCAAAGAGACTTATTGAATTTTAAAGATATTCACAGAAATGAATATCATATTGTGACTATTAGTCAAGGGGATGTTAACTATCTCTATATTACAAGTATAAACCAAGGCAATAAGAAAATCTTGACAAAATTACATGCACTGTCATCCAGATTGTACTACACAAGAATTAGTACAAATTAAAGCTCATGCTATTGTAAACTAAAAGTTTACTGATAAGTTTATTATTTGGCATGACCGATTAGGCCATCTCGGTTCAATTATGGTGTGAAAAGTTATTAATACTTCATGTGGTTATTCATTGAAGAACTGGTAGATTCTTCAAAGTAATGTTTTTCATGTGATGCTTGCTCTTAAGGAAAATTGATTATTCAACCATTACAAGTTAAGATAGATTATAAATCTATTAATTTTCTGGAACGAATGCAGGGTGATATATGTGGGCCCATACACCCTTCTTATAGATTATCTAGATATTTTACGGTTTTAATCGATACATCGACTAGATGATCATATGTATCCTTGTTATCAACCTGCAACTTGGCGTTTGCGAGGTTACTTGCTCAGTTGATAAAATTACGAGCACATTTTTTAGATTACCTTGTACAGACAATTCGTCTTGATAATGTTGGTGACATGTCATTTTACATGCAACATCATTAATTTGCATCAAGCCAATAAATTATCATAAGCTCTCCCCATTACAAATGGTTTTTGGTCAGGAACCAAATATTTCCCATCTTAGAATTTTTGGGTGTGCGATATATGTTCTAATTGCTCCACCACAACGCACAAAGATGGGTCCTCAAACGAGATTGAGAATATATGACGGATTCGAATTTCCCTTGATAATTAAATATCTCAAGCTTCTTATAGGGAATTTATTTACAATTCGATTTGATGACTGTCATTTTAATGAGTTAGTTTTCCCAACATTAGAGGGAGAAAATAAATAGCTGGAAAAAGAAATAAGTTGAAATGAATTGTTATTATCTCATTTTGATCCACGTACTCAACAATGAGAACTATAAGTTTAAAGGATAATTTATTTAGTAAATCAATTGCTAGATGATTTTGCTGACCCTAAAAGAGCGACTAAGTCACATATACCAGCTATGAATGCTCCGATTAAATTTGATGTCCCAAAAAGATAAACTCTAGTTGCTAATAAGTCTAACTTACGCTTGTAGCATGGTAGACAAGTAGGTTCCAAAGATTAGAAAAAAAATCCTCAAAAAGAAAATGAGCTATATTTTATGATGGTTTTATCAAGGAATCAACGAATTATGAAAATATCTAGAAAAGATTAAAAGGTCTCCAATAGAGACATTATACATGACTCAGGTAGCTGATACGAGATCTCAATGAATTATGTCATGTCTGGTAATAAGTGGAACCGAAATCAAATTGACGTCGATAATACATTTGCATGCAATATAGCACTAGAGATTTTGGATGATAATATGGATCATTAACTATTGTCAATTGGATAATGTAAACAAAGAAATGATTGGCCAAAATGGAAAGAGGCAATTAGGGTGAAACTAAAATCTTTTTCGAAAGGAGAAGTATTCGGGCCTATAGTTCATACACCGAAAGGTGTAAAGTCCGTAGATATAAAGAAGTCTTTGTGAGAAAGAGAAATGAAAAAGGGGAAATTGTGAGATATAAAACTCGTTTGATTGCATAAGGATTCTCACAAAGACCTAGAATAGATTATGAGGAAACATACTCCTAGGTGGTGGATGCAAAAGATTTTTATTAGTCTGGCAAAAAAAGACTTAGTTTCTGCCTAATGATGTCATTACATTCTATTTGTATGAGCCTCTTGATAATAATATTTACATGAAACTTTCAAAATGATTTAGACTGAAGAAGCAGCTAATTCAAGTTCTTGAGAACACTATTCAATCAAATTGAACTTATCTATTTATAGATTAAACAAATTGGGCGCATATTGTATAATCGCCTCAATGAATACTTATTAGCAGAAGGCTATAAGAATGATTCAATTTCCCCGAGCATTTTTATTAAGAGGCTTAGCTCTAGATTTTTCATTGTTGTTGTTGTGTATGTTGATGATTTGAATATCGTTGACACTCATGAAGAGATCTTCTTAACAATGAAATCCTTGTGCATTAATCGACATATACTGAAAAGTGTTTAAAGAGACTTTACATGCATAACGCATATTCGTTGATCACCCTAATGGTTTTTAGGTCTCTTAATGTAAACAAAGACTCATTCTACCCTCGAGAAAAGAGTGATGATATTCTTGGTCCAAAAGCACCATTTATATATATATATATATTAATTGATCTAGAAGCATCATATCTTAGTTGGTCCAAAAATACTATCTAAGTGCTACAAGACCATTACCTTTAGATCTTTCAAAACTATATGCCTTTCCAGATCATGTAAGTAATTGCTATGCACGAGGCAAAATCAAAATATGTGTTTGGCTAAACATATCTAGAAGATATGTGAATTGCTTTCACAAGATAAGATGCAAGCTATCTTGTGTAGAGATAATGCAAAATTTATATCTCAAGGTGGATACATCAAATGTGATAAAACGAAACATATTTCTTCAAAGTTTCGTCCCTCATGATCTTCAGAAGAATAGAATTCGATGAATCCTTTCAAGCAGTAATTTGAAAGATATATTCACTAGTGCATAGTCTACTTCAACATTTGAAGATTATATTCAAGATTGAATTATGAAGACTCAAAGATCTTATGTGATATTTTCACGAGGGGGAGTAAATACGCGTTGCACTCTTTTTCCCTTAACAGAGATTGTCCCAATGGGTTTTCCTGGTAAGATTTTTAATAAGGCAACATGTGCTTATCAAAGATGCGTGTATTTTTTTCCTTCACTAAGAATTTTTTTCCCACATGGTTTTTACCTTAGTAAGGTTTTAACGAGACACATTATCTTTTGGATATCCAAGGGGGAGTGTTATGAATATCTTTATTTATGGTAGATATCCATATATTAAATGAGACTTTAATGTACTTTATTATTAGGGCTTAATACCTATTGAAATTAGGGTTTCCATCTTATGTCTATAAATATAGAGTTTGGAGCAAGCATTGTATACAACCCTACTTTGAGAATATAATACAATTCTCTCTCTTTGTCTCTCATCTTGTTATTGTTCATCTATTTTGTTCTTGCCCTTTACTTTATTCACAACATTTAATGTTTTTTAAATGATTATTAAAAATCTCAAAGGCTAAACATGTAATTAATCATATTTCAAAACAAAATTAGAAGAAATTATTCTATGAATCATTATCACCACCTCATCTATGGTCTTACCAATTAAATAAAACTACATCATCCTTATTTTTCATATAATATTTTTATAAATCAAAATTTACAAATCATTTTCTTCTTCTCATACCTCATATATTAATTTTAATATGTGAATAAATTAAGTCCTTAAAATAAAAAAAGTCCAAAAGCTTAACACACGAATCAAAAGAGACAAAAATAAAATAATTAATTTTAATATATTAAAAGCACTAGGATTAATATATTTGTTTAAACAACTAACAAATTAATTAGAAAACCCTAAGGTTTTCCCTCTGTAACAAGTATTTTCTGATATCGATTCCAGAACTTCATTCTTATTTCATAGGTATGAATTCAAGAAGAACCATGCTGAATGTATCACAACAGTGAATCCTAAATTAGGTCCTGGACTATCTGAGCTTATATGGGACGCCATTAGAACACGGGACGAAAATATTAATGTCTACCACTCCGTGCGAATGAATTACCCATTGCTCTTACAGATCATAGGGTTAAGCTTACATGAATTTTACAGATCAATTGAATATGTTAATCTTAGGGTTTTAATATATTAGAATTAATTATTTTATTTTTGTCTCTTTTGATTCTTGAGTTAAGCTTTGGGGTGTTTTTTTTTATTTTAAGAATTTTATCCATTAGTCAGAGTTGCTCATCTGGGATCTCTGCTTCTATCTCATCATCCTTTTCCTCGACTTCCGCCAAACACAAGGGTCGCTCAAAATCTTTCTCAGAGTTAGACTCGGAACCATTCATACAGTCAATGATAGGGACCCTGAAACAATTTGAACGAATATGTATCGGGACAGGAAAAGAATACTTCTTATGGGATTAATAAAACAAATGTAATAATAAAGAATAATGAATGTAATGAATGAATGTAAGACAAAGAAAACAAAATGTTTGCCATTTGAGAAAAACGGACAACATCATTTTATTGAATTAAAAAGCAAGCAGATTAACATAGGAGCCCTTTACAAAAGATCCCTATTACTTGCGGGCAAAGGCGAATAGGGTTGGTTCTGAGCATTACTCTGATCTTGACCTAAAAACTACTAGCACATCCTCAATAGTCCAATTGTTGAGTGTTTCCCCTAGGAGGCAAGGGCGGATTCTGGTCAAATATTTGCCACTCTCTTCCTCCTTGGCTATCATGTTGACATCCATTCCCTCCAGTACCTCGCTGAACCTTTCCTCCTTGCTGAATTCGACGCTTGCTAGACCAGCTTCGTATATCTTCTCCTCCATATTGATTATTCCCCCAGACATAAAAATATTTTTAAAATGGGGGAAAGTCATTTGTTCCCACGAGATGTCATCTCCTCTAAATTTGGCATTCATTTGTTCATCTCTCTTCTTCCATTATAGCTTTCTCTGGTGAAAATTGGGTTTATGGCCGAGCCCGAAATGATCATTCTTTCCAATGACGCTCCTGGCACGCAAGCATCCTTGCAAACTCCTTCCTAGCCCTTTACCCTTCTTGGCTCCTCGTCCCAGGGTCTGCCAGACTGTCATTTTTGTGCAATTTGACAGTCTAGGGCGTGGGATCTTGCTTCCTTTTGCCACGAAGGTAGTATTCACGAACTCTAAGTCCCTAAAAAGCACTCAACAACCCATTCGTCAGTTTGGAAATAAGGAGTATCAGTAGTCACAGAAGCAATAAAGTCTTGCTCAGCTCCCACATTCACCAACTTCCCATCAATAACAAATTTTAATTTTTGGTGCAAGGATAAAGGTACAGCCTCGGCCGAGTGAATCCATGGCCTCCCTAGCAGATAGTTGTAAGTGGGTTGGATGTCTCTTACCACAAATTCGACAACGTACTCCATTGGACCAATCACCAATGGTATCTCTATCTTCCCGATAACATCCCTATTGGTTCCGTCAAATGCCCTAACAGAGTCCTGACATGGTTTCATGTGTGAATCATCCACTGAGAGCCTTTGCAAGGTCGCCATAGGTAAAACATTTAAGGCGGACCCGTTGTCGATGAGCACCCCTGGTAAGACATGCCCCTTGCAGTGGGTGGTGATGTTCAAAGCCTTTGTTGATCTCATGCCTCCGTCGGGAATCTCATCGTCGGTAAAAGTGATGTAGTTATCTGCAGTAATGTAGCCCACTATTCTGTCTAACTTATTCACTAAGATATTGTTTGGAACGAACGTCTGATTTAATACTTTTAACAATGTGTCGCGATGTTTTTCTGAACTCAACAACAACCCAAGTACTGAAATTCATGCTTGCTATTTTTAAGCTGCTCAACAATGTTGTATTCGTTGTGCTTTAGGAACCTCGAGAATTCCTAATCCTGACTCTCTGTCACCGGCTCATGAATTCTAGGGGAGGTTCCTCTCCGAAAATCTTTTCGGGTTCGGCGGTTACTACTTTGCCTTTGTATTTTGGTTCTTCTGACGCCTTTGTCATTTTCGGCGAATAGCATCTGCCACTTCTAGTAAAATGCCCTACTTCATTTACCACCTCGACGCTTAGTTCCAATGGGCTCTCCTCCTTTGATGGTCCTTCATCGGATAGTTTCTCATCTCTTTGTATTTCTGGCTTCTCTAATATAGAAATGTGTGCAGTATAGCTCCACGGAACTTTTCGAGCATTCTTAAACAGAAAATGAGTCAGAGCTGAAATCTGTATCTTTGGAGTTACTTTGGAACTCTCATCTTGGGCTGAGCTTTCTGGCTTTGGCCTAAGCGATATAATAAAAGGTCTATCTACCCCATACTTGATCTTGGGGGTATCCGACGTGCATACATCCGATTTCTTTCTCTCTTCTTCTTTCTCAAAGAATTCAATTTCCTTATTGTCCATCATTCTCTGAAACATCTGCTTGAACCCCTCGCAACACTGAATGTCATGTCCTTCCTCCTGGTAGAACTCACAATACGGTCAGCTTCCTTGTTGTACGATCTCCATACCCCGGTTGATGAGGCGCGCCACACATAACTGCTGAAACACCCATCTCAAAGGGGATTTGACCTCAGTCATGCTTGTCTTGGCTCTCTTAGTATACCCCTTTTCGGTTGCATTTACGCTACAGCCTCCGTGCTTTGATAACGGGTTAGTAGCTATATTCGGTTTGTCTAACTGTAACACCTTGGAATTTATCATGTTTTGTACGAACTTTTTGAATGCAATGCAATTATCGATCGAGTGTCCTGAAATGCTGCCATGATATTCACAGTTCGTCTTTTTATCATACCACGCAGAGAATGGTGGTTTAAAAGGAGTGACATAATAAGGCCAGACCAAATCAGCCTTATGCAGTTGCGAGTATAAGCATATGATAATTGGAGTGGGGTAAACCACATCTTCTCATTTTCCCTCTTCGGGGCCCTGGTCTCCCTTTTGCTTGGGCTCTGCCCTCCTCTAGCTGCAGCTCGTAGTGGTGAAATAGTGAAACTCTTCGGGGCTACGCAGGTGCTTGCATTTTTCACCTCGTTATCTCTTTTCTTGTAGTTTTTACGCGTATTCTCCCCACTATCGATCATTCTGCTCTTTATTGCTACTTCAATTGATTCTCCAGTTCTCACCATATCAGCAAAGTTCTGGGTAGTGTTGTTTATCAAACGATCGAACAACGCTCCCCTTAAAGTATTGACGAACATGGGTGTGATCTCATGTTCAGAAATTGATGGCTGGATTTGAGCAGCCACGCCACGCCATCTCTGGGCATACTGGCATAGATTCTCATTTTTCTTTTGTTCCACCACTTCTAGCATAATTTGACTGTGGATCATGTCCGTTACATGCTTGCAATGCTTTATGAAGGTCTTCCTCAAGTCTTTCCATAACTTGATATTTGTTCGGCTGAGCATAGTGTACCACCAAGTTGCAGACCCAGTCAAAGTCTCCTGGAAGCAGTGGATAAGTAACTTCTCATCTTTCACGAAAGTAGCCATCTTTCTGCAGTACATGGTAATATGTGCTGATGGGAAAGTGGTCCCGTCATACTTGATAAAGTCCAGCACCTTGAATTTGGGTGGGAGAACCAAATCAGCCACTAAACTCAAATCGTTTGCGTCGCTTTCATGTTTGTTGGCCCCTTAGATAGCCTTTAGCCTTTTCTCGAGCATACGAAACTGCTCATCGTACTTTTTCTCCATATTGGCTATAATTCTTTTCTCCACTTCATCCATCATGCTCAAGTCTGGCACTTCATTCTCATATCCTACTCTCAAATCAATGGGTTGATTTGTTGGAGCTCCCCGTGGTGACTCGCTGATGCCCCGACAGTAGGGTCAGCTCCCGCGAGATTAATGTAAATGCTTTTCCCAGGTTGTGGCATATCCGGTTGTACCTTTGCATGAGACAAAACACCCTCCTGCTCGTCAAGACTTGGGCTGTCGATGGAGATTCCCTCCTTGCCCTTCGTCCTTGCTAATAAACTGGTTATCTGAGCTATAACAACATATTGTGACTGAGCTATCTGGTCTCTAATATCTTGGCCAATCCCGTCCAAACGCGTTTCGAGGTCTTTTTGCCCTTGTTCTACCTTGGCAAGTCTATCTTCCATGGTTCGGGACTGTAATCGGGTTCCGTATTGGTGCGGAATGATTGAATTTTTTAAGAATTAAAATGATTTCTCTCTTTCTTTGTAATGAAAAGTCTTTTAGTTAATTTTGGTATTTAGATGAAGTATAAAAATAAAGGTATGATGCATGGATGCAAAGAGCCAAACTAAATTCGGTAAATATCATCGTTAAACATCTTTCATTGATGAGAACATCATTCTATTACAATAACTTAGAGGAAACTAACTACATATATGGTTTCAAGGTAGTGTTGAGGTCGATAATCTCCCTCAAAATCCATACAATTCTCTCTCATTCCTCAGAGTCATCATCGACACAATCATGAAGCTCGGTAGCATCTTCAGCTAGAAATTGTATTTTCTAGGCAACCTCTTGCATCTGGGTCCCCCACCACACCAATTATTGCTTCTGCCTCCAAATTGTGTAGGCAGCAAAGTATAACTATTCCAAACTTAGAGTCGGGCATACTTGAATTGCCCCTCTCATGCTTACTACATGGTCTTTGAGTTGTTGAACCTCGGCTTCCAACTCTTCGACACGTGTTATCAAAGCTTGATTTTCTGAGCTGCTGACCTTCAACTTGCTAGTCGAGCCATTGTGCTTGAAAATAGATTTTTCTAGGCACTCCACTTGATCTCTCAGGGCTCTTCTTTGGTGTTGTTCATTCTCAATCTATTTTGAATGGGAGGTTCGCAGATTCTTCATTTCTTGGATCAAAGCGAGCACTTGATCTTTGTACTCGGGAAACATCCTTTTATAGTTCTTAGCTCATGCTTTTTCTTCTTTAAGTCGATGCTCCAGCCCCTCGCTCAATCCTTCTTTTGCGACTCTCTTGCTTCTATTTAACCTCTTGAGTTGCTGAATCTCCTCTTTTTCTGGCTTGAGTTCTAGTTCTAGCTCATATATCTTCTTTTGTAGGTCTCTGACTATTCCTTCAAATTGTGTCTTTTCTAACTCGAAGTTGAACTTCTCCTGATGGGCTTTCTCCTCAAGCTTGAGGTACTTCTTCCGCTCCTCTTCAAGCTGTTCCCTCATTAGATCAGCTTCGGTGGGGAGTGTGGCCAATCTTTCTTCTAAAGATTTCCTGCCATCGGGGGCTAAACATGGAATATTGTCATTAACACGGTTGAATCGCCACGCCTCATATTCAAGAGTAACCATATATGGAGTATTCATGATCCTAACCCATCTTACGCAATTCTAGGTTGAAGAAGCGTTATATACCATCACCTTATAGCCCTTCTCCTTTGTGTAATCCACATTGAACTCATTCAGCCCTTTGGTGGCCGGCACAAATTGTTTTGATCCATATTGCCTTAGGACTAACAGGGGTGCGTAGGCAGTGTGCCCCCAAAGGCCAAGAAACGGTACCAACGAATACTCTTCGCATCTGTAGAGAACATTCTTCGCCAACAACCACAGTGCCCTCTAAACTATATCTTATTCCTTTAGGTTCCAGAGAACGTCCTACCATACCTCCTCAAACCTACGGGTTGGCCAATCATTCTTTCGTAAGAACTCTTCTTAGTGTGAGAACTTACCATCGTAAAGGGGTCTGGAGAAACTGGGATTGGCCCAAAGGTGATTGTAAAACCAAATTGTCAAAATTTGCGGACATCCCTGGAAATGTCATCCTCCATTCTCCCGACAGAACCTCAAAGATCAGAAGGTTTCAGCTAGAATAACATGTACTGGATTGGTCCCACTACTCAAACATTAAAAAATATCCAAGACTGACGGGTCAATGAGGCCCAAAGCCCGAGGAAATAGCACCAACCCGTAGATCAAAAATACGAACAGGTTCCACCGGACTCGACCTACAGGGCGCATAGAAGCCAAAGCCAGGATTCCTTCCCATTTAAGATACTTCTTACTGTTCCAGGTGGTGACCTGCTGCTCAACCCAAGATAGTAATGTATCTGATATTCTGACAAGCTTTCCTCGGAAAACCTTTTTCTTACTCGGCTTAGAATACACTCAATCCATATTAATCATTTTGTAGTTTATGAGATCTCGGTATTCCTCGATTGTAGGAGTGAGATCGAAGTTACCAATTGAGAAACAACTATTGGCGGAGTTCCAAAAACCCACCAAAGTTTGCAGTAGTGCTTGGTCAACTAGAACATCCATCAGATATACGATGTCACCGTAATCTTCTCTGAAAGTGCTCATTGTTTCGAAGTCCCAATTGTCACATACTAACTTCAAATCATATACATTATTAAATCTGGTGTTCATGAATGTTGTGGTTGACATGGCTGATCTGAACCCTCCAGCAATATTATCTTCCTCAAGTAACTGTTCCCCTTCTGACCATATCTGAACGCCGAAATTCTTCTCGTCACTGCTACGAACTAAGTCCCCCATCGATCTAGTTTTTAATTTCAAACTATTCCCAGACTCAGTGTGCTCTTCATGATTATGACATAATATGCGAAATAAAGATAAAAGATCAGGAAACAAGAGAAAATGTTAGTCCTAAGGTAAAAAATAAACTTGCAAACAAGAATAGGTAAAATTAAATAAATTAAGCGAAAGACAAGCATATAAAAGAAAACCCTAATCACAGGAAATCTAATTCACTATGGTTATCCGCATGGCTCTAACGGGATGGGTTTCTTAAATTCACACACATGAGTTTGGTTCTAATTGGTGTACCCGAACTATCCTATCACCTACTAAGGCAACAAGAAACCCAATTCTGGCCCATTACAAGCTTGCGAATTGGTTTCAGTTCGAGGGAAAGCATGACCTAATGATGTGGAGGGCTGCTCACGTGTCAAGAGGTGCGGATTCCGGAAGTGAACTACCAACCCGTGGATGGCTGCTCACGCAGGTATGTGGCGTTTCACTCCCACTTATGGGATGGAACTCGGGTGTAAAGCTTGATGAGATGGTGCAACATATGTCGGTGATTCTTTAGAAATTAAATGAAAAATTAATTTAAAGGCCATCAACTATCAAAGCCCGTTCAATTGCAGTTACATTTTCACGAAAGGTTCAACCTTACTAAATTCAATTGAAATCCTGACAATTTTCCATCATTAATAAGCAACAAATATCTTATTTACCATAACTCTCTTTTTGTTTTAAAAACAAAATCGATTCCCCAATGAAGTCGCCATGTTGTAGCAACATTTTTTTGGAAAAACCTTTAGAAAAATTATAAGTTCGGCGCTACGGGTTATCCCCAAAAGTCATTTCTTTGTAATCTTGGTTTAAAGGGATTTCTTTTGAAAATTCTTTTTCTTTGGAAAATCGATAAAAACTTGGAGTCGCCACCGACCACTTGGATAAGGTAAGCCGGACACCACAAAACCAGAGATTCATTTTGAAAAGGGCTCGGGAGTTGGTTACGTGTGGGGAAGGATTAACACCCCTATCAAGCCCGAAAATTAATCGAAGGAAATTTTCGGAATTTGAAAAGAATTTAATTCGGTGACCTTAATTGAAAATTAACCTTAATTGAACGGGCTTTATCGAACTGGTGGGTTCGAATTAACTGGACATTTAATTAATAAGGCTGACGATACATCGGACCCTAGATTAAACCGACATTGAATAAGCCCGACTGCCATTTTAATTTAGGGTTTGAATCCCGTATATCACCTTTATGCATGGTGCAAACAATTAAGGAATGATGTAACGACTTTGTCAAGTTTTAATTCTTTCTTGAGTCGGTAAGGATTAATTCAAATATTTGGTCAACATCCTTTAAGCTCGGACTGTTGTGACCCAAATACCGGAACTAATGAATACCTCCCCCTTTTTGTAATCCAAATTAATTAACGTGCAATCAAACATTCGAGTCACATGAATGACAAAAATAAGAGATGGCAAACAAATGACATAAAAGATAAGCACACAAGGCCCACCCCAAGGCCTAACCTAAAAAGGCCCAAATTATTGAAATTCAATTAATGGCCTAACCGTTAATTAAGTGATTCTAATATTTAATCCTGAATTAATTAGCCCAGAATAACTAAGATCCTAACAAATTATGATACTTAATCGAGAATTTAAACGTCAATCTAAGTTTGAAATTAATTTTAACCCAAGCCATTAAGAAACATTCAATTAATTTAACGAATTTAGCTTTTACTCTAACGAGCCAAGAGCAAATTAAAATTGATTAGATTAACTCAGACGTTGATCTAACTAAGGCCCTAAGAACCCAGATCTAGAATTAACTTAATTAGTTTAGGAATCACGCCCCTATAAGACGGGCATATGATTTAAATTAATCCAATTAATCCATTTAACCTAATCTAAAGCCCAAAAAGACTAGGCCCAAAACCCAAAAGCTCGAAGCTTAACTAAGATCAAATATCACATATGTATCACATATTGAAAATGTACATATTATACTCTTTTTACAAAAGGTATTGCATGATTCATTATAAGCACCCCAAAAACCTATAATGCTTTACTTTACCCCTTTTTTGAAACCATATTTTCTATGTATATCTTTATAAAACCATATGCTCTTTATAAAAAGCAAAATTATATCATAGATTTTTTAAATAAACTACATATTCAAAGAGAAGCTACATATTATAATCATTTTCACACATACATCATACAAACACCATACATTAAAGGAAATAAAACATATGATTATCGAACAATCACATATTCAAATAACGCCCGAACCAACAGATTTAATCATAAAAACAACAAATTATTAATAGGGTACGAATTGAAATAAAAAAGTATAGGATTAGGATTTTTAAACACTAGAATTTGGACTAAAACGTAGAGAAATAAAATAAAGGGAGGGGACTTAAAAGAAAATGAGGATGCAATTGTAAACCGGCTAAAAGTAACAGGGACTAAAATCATGAATAAAAAAGGCGAAATGGCCTGAGGGTGCGATTATACCATGCGGGAGAACTAATAACGGTATTTAGACCTACGGAAGGGCCAAACGTGAGATTACAGTGGGCCATAGATCCTTATTATGCTAATTCCACTTTTTTAAAACGAGAAAACATTATAAAATCCCCTCTATTTCATTTCTTTTCCTCTTTCGGCAAAAAAACTTTCCCCCTGTTATAACACCATCGCCGGTGTTCATCTGGGTTCTTGATGAACCCATATTTTGGCGGTCCTCCACCGTCAAACCCAGAACCTGACCATTAAGTCGCCGTGCTGGCCGTCGTACGACGGAGGCCGGTGAAGCCAAAGACACCCAAAAAACCCTAAAAATAGATCTACCTCTCCCATTTCTGAAATCGAGAAAACCAAACAGGAAAACGAAACACAAAGGATTACTCTGCCATCCCCGCTCTTCAGTTTCACTGTACACGACTAGAAAGGTCGTAGGGCTTATCAACGACGGTAGGGGACAGGCCGGCGCGAAAGGAGGGGAGAACTATGAGGGTAAGAATTACCGAAACCCTAAACTTCTATGCTTTTGTAAATATAAATGCTCAAAGTAGAAAAGGAAAAGATTATACCTCTGAAACCTGAGGCCGATTCTGTTTTCTATTGATAATATGAATATCCCCCTTTTTGCTTGTTGAATTACATGAAATTCTGAAATACATGGGAATTGCATCAATTAATCCTGTTGGTTGCTGCTATTTTCTCTGAAATTGTTGTGCATCTCTGCAATTGCCGACCCGTCCCTTAATTCGTTTGCTCCCTGACATTTGTGTTATTTGCGTTTCTGATTTTATGTTAATCTCGTCCTTTTTGTTGGATGTGATGTCGTGGCCGAGCGGTTGAAAGGGGGACCAACGTATCTGCCAGCGTGGTGGTCGTCGTGGAGTGCAGCAGCTGCCGTGGCGTCAAGGTGGCGCTGGTGTGGCCAGAATGCGGGTGGTCACGGGACCTGAAGAGGCGTGGTTGAAAAGCGCGTGGCGAGTTCTTGAAGTTTTTGCGTTTCAATCTGAGCCGTCAGATGAAAAATTGATCCAACGGTGGATGAATGGCTGCGCGGGGAATAAAATGAATTAGGGTTGTTATCAGATGAAAGGGTTTTGGGTTTTGATTCGGTTGAGCCTAAAACAGGCCACTATGTAATATTTTTGGGGCTTTTGTAATGGACTATTAGATAATATATATTTGGGCTGTTTTTATTTAATTTTAACACTCTTTATATTTCCATATTTATTTTATAGTAATAATAATGATATCATAATATAAATGATAACAACATAGTAATATAATAATAATGATACTAAGGTAGTAAGATAATACGACATTCTAATAATATCGAAATGAATAATAACGTAACAATGAGGAGAAAAAAGCATGATACTAATAACCTAAGCCCATTAAACCCTTTAGTCTTTTAATTCTTTTAACCGGGTAATATATAGCCAACACATATCTTAATATGACATAAAAATCTCTAGTGTTTTCTTTTCGGGACAAAAATTAGTGATTACAAATATTAGTATAAGTGGTAAATAATTTGATATTATTTAAGTAGATATTAAGTTTGAGACTTTGTACATGTAAAAAATTTTGTTGAAAAATTCATTCATTAAAATTAAGTGTACGATAAATATCAGTCCAGATTAATCAGAATAAAATCACGCAGAATTAAAAAGACAACTAAAAAAAATCCTTAGGACAAATTCTAACATCCTTATCAAATTTCAAAATTATCAAAACAAACAAGTGTCTCGAAACATGGTCCTTGTTAAGCCAATAAAGCTCAAGTCAACAACACGAGACACATGGTTATCGCTCTCTCCTTTTCAATGGCCAAATCCGAATGGGCTCAAAAGCGATTGAAAGGTAAGCCTTCCATCTCTGGCTTTCTCTACATGTAGAAGTAGTATGGTACCAGAGACAATGGACAGTAGGAAACTTGAAACACATTTATGTTCGATACATATCATATTCGTGTTTAGAATGTACCGTTAATAATATTGTTGTGTTTACGTTTAATCAACCGACGTGAACAACACAAACACGATGTAAATGCATAAACTATCGAATCTAAGTAAAGGCTTTAACTAGAGTTGATAGGGGAAAAATGATAGTTTTTGCAAGGGGAAAACAGTTAATTACATTTCAGGGGGGGTTTCTATTCTGGACATACATTACAAAGAATATATATGCAGTACTACCAAAAAAATAAAATGACAACAACAAAAATCAGAGCATCGGACTCGGACTGCCATGGACATCGAAGAGTTGTTTCAGCTTTTCATCACATATTACTTTCCTTCATGAAACACCCAAGAAAGTTTGACTACATTTTTAACCCAGTACAATAATTCGCACATCCAACTCAGAAGATAACAGCTGGATAAAGAATGAATACGGTGAGCAGAGTATTATGATCATCTCTAAAATAAATAAACAGCTACTATGGTATATTGCAATCCTGAAAAGGTGAGCAATCATATTCATATACCTGGAGACATTCTCTTTATTACAACAGCCCGAGTGAGCTCGTTTTCTCCGGTACCGAGAAATTTTACTAGAGCATCTGAAAGTTGAAGAGGAGCAAGAAATTCCTTGTGGTTCATCTGGATCTGATATGAGTTATGACAAAGAAGAAAACAGAGAAAATGGTAGAAAGGAAAGGTATGCTTATTACCTTCATCTGAATCCGAGGGCAAAATATGTTTTGACAGGGCTTTGTTCATTTGAAACATGTCAGATGGAATGAACACCAAAAAGTGCTTGCAATGATTCGTCACAACGAATTATATGTTTCTTGCAATTTTCTCTCTCTTAACTATGAAACTAAAAATAAGCTAAAACGAAATTTGAGGATATTTTAGAGGTACCTCAGTCCTCGCCAACAAACTTTGTTAAAATCACCTCCCCTTTTCTTAACTTCATTATTAACTCTTTTTGACCTACATGCAAAATGAAACAAGCAAATATAAGTTTGACGACAATTGCAATCTCTAACTCAGTGGACGAGCCCCTCCCAAAAATTTTGCTCTAAGAGCATTTTAGGTTCCCGTTAGGCTTTTGCCCCATCCAATTTTTTTTAGGTTAAATACTTTTAAGTCCCTATTACTTTGAACTTATGTAATTTTCTCCTTCCAACAGTTGATCCTAGCTCCATCCATGTCAATGCACTACTAGCAACAAAGCTTGCATGACAAAGTAGGTAGAAATTCTTAGTCTAGCTGGATTCTAGATAAATTAGTTGGACTCGAGGGAGAAGATAAGCTGCTGATAGAAGATCAGCACTACACACAATAATCGCTTCTAAACATGCTCACTGTCCAATGTGAAATAGCAATGTATAAGCTTTAGATAAGAACTGGATAAATCTTTAAACACAAGCTAACTATCTTCTTTGCAAAATATCAAAGAATGACAAGGAAACAAGAAATTCAGATTGTAGAAAATTCTCAGGAAACTAAATAAGCAGATTAGATGAAGGAGAAATCAGAAAAGAACATAATGGCAACCAGAGATTAAACAGACGTATCACTAAAGGCACAAAAAGCCAGTGTTTCCTGCTCCAAAGGCCAAAATTAAAGTACAAAAAGAAAGCAACTGTAGCTTGAACTTGTCCTAGAGCATTTGTTGTAAAAAGAAAAAATAAAACAATTCTTACAATTTATCTAAAAGCAGCACCTCAGATGCAAACGGGTTCATTTACAGATCAGGACCAAAATTCCTACATTACTCGGATTTGGGTGTGAACTTCATGTACGTTACTAGGGATGTAAAAAGCTAACCCGACTGAAATATGTTCGAGTCAGAACTTATTTTGACCCGAAAAGTAAAGACTTGAAACTGATCTGTAACTGACCATTGTTAACCAGAACCCGAGTTGGACATATACTATAGTAACCGAACCCAACCTGCACCCAACTGATACGAACCCGAACCCGAGACTAACCTAGCAAATAATCAATATAATCCAACTGAAACGACCCAAGATCCGATTTTTTACCGACCTGTTTTGAACCTGACTTGTTGTTGACCTAAACTGATATTGACATGACTTAATATTTACCTGACCTGTAATTGAGGAAGTATATGATTTGATGATTTTCAAGAGAAAAATGAAGTATTTGAAAAATTATGAATTTATTATATTATAATGTGAGAAACTAATTGACCCATATGATGATATTTTTGCTCATTCTAGTCCCTAAAACTTTATTTTTAGACGAAATTGGCCCATATATTTTTTTATTTTTAATAATTTAATCGAATAATATTTTTGTTTATTCTAGTTCCTACAATTTAATTTTTAGTCAATTTTGCCCCATATTTATTTATATTTTTGGTAATTTACTCCAATAATATTTTTGTTTATTCTAGTACCTAAAATTTAATTTTTAGTCGAAATTGACCCTTATTCATTTTTTTGTATTTTAGTCCAATATTTTTAATATGATAATATTTTTGTTTATGTTAGTCCTTAAAATTTCATTTTAACCAAAATTAACCCCTATTTATTTTATATTTTTGTAATTTACTCCAATATTTTTAATATGTTGATATTTTTGTTCACTCTAGTCCCTAATATTTTATTTTTAGCCAAAATTGACCCTTATTTATTTCTAGTATTTGTAATTTAGTTCAATATTTTAAATATGATGATATTTTTTTCATTTTAGTCCCTAATATTTATTTTTAATGTGATTTGTGTTCGTGAAAGGCGTTAAATAATTCAATCAAAATGACCCAACCCAAAGTCTATCGACTATTTGTATTGAACTCAAACTTAATACGAATTCGAAACCCGAATTAACCCGTCTTGAAGTCCATGATAGCCGAATTAACCCGTTCATTAATTGATTTGGACCTGAACCGTTTTGACCCATGACCTGAAACTCATCCAATTACCTGTTTTTACATCCTATACGTTACGAGTATGTTAAGCTTCTATGTTTCCATAAAAACAAATGTGTCAAAGGACAAATAAGTGAGAATATAAGAATTCCGTTTAAGCTTTTTCAAAGACCATTTTCACTATAAAACATATAACTACGGTGTGTCAAAGCTCCTGAAAATATACATTGTTAAGCCTTTTCAAATCACAATGGATGGAAACTATAAGAAATTTTAAGTAGAAATCCCATTTAAAAACATCCCACGGATAAACGAAGCCTGCATTATTTTATATAAAAACTATGGTTAATCAACCTCGTTGCGATCAGTTCCACGGCAACCTCGTTGCATTATTTTATATAAAAGGTTAGCTCACCCGTTATCCGTTAGGCGTTAGCCGTTTGAGGCGAATTTTGTGAAACTTGAGCTGTGGTGTGGAGCCTACACAACTTAAAAAACTCGCGGCCTTCTACGAACTCGAAGGATTTCTTTTCATCTTTACTGATTTGCCCTCCTATCCAAACCACTGTATTTTATTTTTGGGTAAAGTATACAAATAATTACTAAACTATCTCTAAAATTACAAAATAGTCATCAAACTCTTAAAAGTTATATAATAGACATTAAATTTTAGTTTTTATTACAAAATAATCACTGAGCCGTTAACTATCATTAAGCGGCTAATCCGTACCTACCCATGTAGCACACCTGACTTTCAAAAGTTATATAATGGGCATTAAATTGTAGCACTGACTTTTTTGTTGTTGCCTTTCTGGTTCTTCAGAGCTTTGCCCTAGCTAATCCGGACCGACCCACGTAGCAACCTGACTTTGGGTGAGTCTCCTAGTGGGGATTTTCATACATAAGGCCTCGAACTCGAGACATATTTAAGCGCTACCACTTAGGTGAGTCAGATATTTTTTAAAATTTTAATAAATGTTCAATAATTTTAATCATTTAATAACATATATATACCGTACAGAGAAACTGTTCAAACCTAAATATCTAAAAATAACAATATTTTTTTCATTAAAATCATTTATTGATTAATAGCTAGAATGAAAATAAATGCTATTTAATTAAAGTTGATATATCAAGAACTTTAGGGGTATAGTAAGACTTGCAAGAAATGTGAAAAATCAAATCAAATTGGAAGTTGAACGAATGAGACTTTTGGTTCTCATTTAACTTGTTTTCCAAGTTACAAATCAGGTACAATTTACAAATAAAAACAAGGTAAGCCACGTTTTTTGTCATTAAAATTTTTAATTTGATTCTGTTTTGATCGTCTATTTCTTGTCACTTGAATAATTTTTTTTGAATAAATTAATGAGAAAAAAAACTCTTAACATTTTTTATTTCTAAACCCCATATTTTGAAACCCCATTTAATACAATGATGTCAGAGTATTTCGTTCCAAATTTGAAAGCTGAAGAAGTCGAAAAAGTGAAGAAAAACAATATATCTTTATTCTACGATGATCAGACATCGAAGATAGTAAATTAGACCAAAATAAAATTAAAATTTTAATTTGAGTTTTGTTTTTTTTGAAGAATTTTAAGAAAAATTAAACATAAAAGAAGAAAGAGATGTAAAAAAGGACGCATTGATTTCGGTTATGTCGCAAACATTGATCAACGACAGTAGATAATGATATCAATCATGAAAAGAATGATAAAATATTAGATTAATTTCATAAATAAAACTGCCCAAAATAAAATATTGACAAAGAATCAATCTCGAAAGTTGGGTGACAAAATTAAAAAATTTGAAAGTCTAGTTTATGTTTCTGAACTGTTTTTCCTCTTTGTACATTGGTTGCACTTCATAGTGCTTATTCTTGCTTTCCTTAATAAAGAACCATTAGTGGTAAAAAAATGTGTAATTTACCCTAAAATACAAATAGTAATCAAAATAAATAATCACACATAATAAAAATTGCAAACAATTCATACATAATTTATGTAATGTGGGAATTGCAATGAGATTATTTTTGTCTAACGATAGTTTTGATCCTCAAACTTTAAAAAAATTATAGTTTTTTGAACTTTTTATCGGCTCTTTTAACCATTTGAAGTTATATTTTCTTATTAAATTAAATCAAATGACAAATACATTAAATTGATATCAACAATTTTATCTTCGACGTTATTTTTTTTTTGCAAAAATTTAAAGATAAAAAATGTTAAAAATGTTGAAACATATTTGAATTATTAAAAATTGTAAAAACTATACGCATACAAAAAATAAAAAAAGTTGTAGAAAATATATAATTTATTAAAAAATTGTTATTTTCTAATAATTAATTTAGTTTAACAAATAGAAGTTCGAGGAACAAAAGAGAAAAAAAATTCAAAAACGTAAAAAGTACAATTTTAAGTACACACAGTGAATTCGACCGGACCCTCTCACCAATTTAAATAATATATTGTTTTGAAATAGTGTCTAGACCCAAACAAGTCACAAATTTTCCATTCAAGGGTAAATATCACTATTGGTCACTAAACTATTTCTATTTTTATGTTTTAGCTATAAAATTATTATTTTGTGCAAAATTGTCTCTAACGTTACACTTTTTTCATATTTTAGCCACTATTGTTACTTTTTTCCTATTTTGATCACCAATCTATTGTTTCTTTCTTATTTTGGTCATTAAACTATTCTCGTTTTTTTGTTTTTCCGTGAGTTTTTAACGATAAATGACTAAAATAAAAATATAACATTAGTAATTATTTTACAAAAAATAATATTTTGATGACAAGAAAAAATTAGAATGCTCTGGTGACCAATGGTGATGTTCACCCTCCATTCAATTGGTATGGTAGACTTATCCGATTTGTTTTTTTTAATGCTAAAAAATTAGTCCAAATTGTTGATTGCTATGATCATGTGTTCCGGTTGAATTACTTGGCTTGTTTCTTTTGTAGATAATTCTTAATTTCCGTGGAAAAGGTAAGCTACATAATTAAATATGTAATAATTATAGTTATAATTAATATTAAATCATCAAATCATTCTAAAACCCCGTCCATTCTCTCTAAAAAAAAACAATAATAATAATAATTAAAGGCAAATTATTTAATTTATAATTATTTACTTGGCTTGTTATTTGGCTATTTGTCATCGTCGGTCACCTTCTTTTACTTACTTATTTCGTTCTTTTGATTTTTAGTTTTTTTAATTTAATAAATTTATCTTTATGACACGTTTTCCTCTACCGCTTGGTATGTTTTTTATTTTTAGCACGCTTTTCTGTTATTTATTTTCTACCAGGGTTGAATTTGACCTTCCCGCGACTGATCAATATAGCATTCTTTTGATTATCCTGTTGATCTCCCTATTCTAGACCTTCGAACTGGATCTTGATGCAAGTTTAGTCACCGCTCTTGTTCGCGATTGAGTTTGCGGTAATAAACGCGTTGTTAACGTACCTCAATTCTGTAATATGCATTTTTTAATGTTGTTTGTTGATGTTTTTTACCTTCATCATCGAGCTTTGGCGATGCTTTATATCTGCTTTGTTTCGAGTCTTTGAATTAAGTTTTTATCTTTTCTCCATTTGATCATATTTATGATCTAAAAACGTTAATTTTTGTATTTTTAAAATTATGTCTGGATCATATTTATTTACTTAAATTATAATTTTTTTATTAATAAAACTGACGACTTCATTTTAACAAAAAAAAAAATCAACAGATGGTAAAGAATTTTTTTTGAAACGTGGTCAGCCAAACATTTATTAAAAGAAATAAAGGGGCACAATAAACAAAGCTGGTACATAAAAGAAAGATCCAAACCAAACAAAAGGAAAGAAAATCCAACACTCAAAAGGGAAAACGAAGCAGCACAAAGCAAAAAGAAATAGTAGGCCGACCATTCAACAATCCCCACTCTGAAAATGAAGAAGATGAAGAAACATTGTGGAAGCTTGAAATAACTGCTGTCTTCAAAAAGATAAATAAACCCCAAATCAGAAGCGAGAGCCGTCAAAGATAATCACGGCGGTTCCTGAAATCTCTGGCCCTGGGCCGCAAGATGAGCTACGAACGGTGGAGCTTCTTCAACCCAAAATCGATCATCGCCATTTTGTAGACCTTCAGGTGCAAGTGCATGTGCCGGCGAATTGCTCCGTCTGCCGGTGAAATTGAAGCGACACCCAACAAACTCAGCTGCCGTCGCTTTAATATCCCTGGTAAGCATCCCTATCTCGGACAAATCCGTCTCATTCGATACCAATTTTGAGACTACTGACTTGTTGTCACTCTCCGCTACCACTCTGTGTAATCCCAGGTCCTGGGCAAATTGGAGGCCCTGGAGCACGGCCATGGCATCTACAAAAAACACAGAGGTAATGTTGTGGTTTAATCGATAACAACACCCCAGGATAAACCCTTCACAATCACGTATAATAACACCAGAACTTGATTTCTTGCTAGGTTCATGAAAACTTGCATCAGTGTTGATTTTAACCTCTGGAGCATTTGGTGCAATCCATTGGGCCTGGGCATATCGAAGGGGATGCCTGAAGGAGGCAGAAAACTGAGCAAGCTCTTTAAAATAGCTCAAAACAAAGCTGGTAACATCCTCCACTCTCTGTGTAATTCCCTCGTAAATCAATTTATTCCGTGCATACCGTAGGGACCAGACTGTTATGATGATGGGATTGTGTTTGCTGGAATCAATGCTTTGAAACATATAGATAAGCCACTCACTAAAAGATGAAAATAAAGTACCAGCATATGGTGTAAACCCCAAACTAATCCATACTACATTTGCAAAATCACAATACCAGCTTACATGAGTAGCATCCTCAATTGTTGATCTGCACCTAGGACAAAATGGATCAACTGCAACTCGCTTGATTACTAGATTTGCCATAGTAGGAACGTAGTTGCGTAGCATCCTCCAAAGAAAAATTCGGAGGTTCTCCCGCTTGAGGGGGACAACATGAATATTCTGCTGGATGTCACCTTGACACTTATTGGTGGCAATAATGTTGTTGTAGACCCAGTCACTGCAAACCCCGTCGCCTTGCTAGCGAGGGAGATATTACGAAAGATCCAGAGGTTATCCCTCCTAAGGAGGACCACATGAATGTTCTGCTAGATGTTGCCTTGACACTTATTGGTGGCAATGAAGTCGTTGTAGACCCAGCCGCTTCAGACCCATGTCGCCGAGGTAAACCCAATCGTCGAGGTAGACCTAGTCGTCATCGCGAACTCAACCATTGTCGTTGCGATCTCGAACGCTGCTCCAAACTCCGTCACTCCCCTTTTTCTCTAAACTCCTCAAGTGTACAAGGCACCGATGAAAAAGGTATTGATGCATCGTAATAACAACGAAAGCATGTAAGATGAGGTATTATAAAATAAGAGATATTTGAAAATCTAGAGAGATCATTTTTACGGGATTTTTATAGATATGATATATACCAAATTGTGTTGTTCATATACACTTTTTGGCCAGATTTTCCGATTTGTTTTCTCAGCTTAAGAAATTTTGTACGATATAACTTAAGAGATTTTGGTTTGTAATATTCGAAGTTTTGACAATAATACAATCTACATTTTGTCAATGATACAATCTATGTTTTTTCGATTAAGTTTTATCAACAATACAATTTTCTAGCTTGAGTTGGAAGATCATTTTTAGAGCCCAGTTTCTAGCTTAAAGAAGCCCCGTTGGTAGTTGAAGGTTCAAACTAGTGCTTTTGTTTGGTTCATATGATAGCTTTTCTTTTACCGAGTCTGCTTAGACATTTACTCTCCTCTTATTAGGAGCGTCCTGTGAACTGTTCGTATAACGTTCGTTTATTAAGTTAAATAAATTAGTATGAACAAAATTTTTATGCTTATTTAATAAACAAACGAATACGAACATAAGTGTGTTCGATTTGTTTATGTTCACGAATAAGTTCGTTTATTGGTTCATTTACTAGGTTTCTCTTTTCTTTTTATTTTCTTAATTTCAAATATCAGTGAAGATAGGGACTAAATGGAACACAAAATAAAGTTTAGAGTTCAAACTGCGAATCTTGAGGAGCTTAAGGATTAGTGGTGTAGTTGCATAATTTTTCGTTGACTTGCAAATAAAAGGGTAAAAAAAGTCTTTGTTGCAAAACTTTAAACGAAAATATTCGCGAATATTTAAACACAAACACTTCTAAAAATAAATAAACAAATATAAATACAACCTCGTTTGTTCGAATTTGGTTCATTTACACCCAAACCTTTTTGTACTATGATAAATTTGTCCTTTGTTTCTTAGACTATGCTTACTTGCTTAGTAGGGTTAATTCGGACAACGAAAAAGCCAAAACCGTCCGATCAGTTTTTACAGAAAAAGGACGGCATAATACGGAATAAAATTGTCTGAAAATCACGTGACTTGCCGCGCTTTAAAATATTATCCAAACAAAAGGACATTTAAGTCATTCAATTTCCTAATTCGACAACTTCTGAATATTAAAAAAATTAATAACAAAGGAAGAAAAAAAGTCGAATTAATCCACAAATAATAAGACAAACCATAGAAAGCAGCCAATCCTATTGGTTTACCCACCACGCAACAACCTCCGAACGACGACGTACTCCTCTTATCCTCCCTTAGCTTTCTACCAGATGTTTCCTTGGAATTAATCCCTTCCTCTTCCCCAAACGCTCATTCTCCCTCCTCCCTTCACTGTCGCCGAACCACTATCTTAATCGCCGATCAAACTAATAAGCTTTCCCCGTTCTGTTTATTATAAACAGACTCGTTTTAACTCAGTGATTCGTCTACGAAACAACCGAGTCCGGTGATGTGGTGGTGAGTTTCTTCTTTCTTTGAAGGAGGTAGAATCGGAAGCTGAAAACGATGGATCGAGCAGACTTGACGGTCGGACCGGCTATGGATATGCCGATTATGCACGACAGTGACCGGTACGATTTCGTTAGGGATATCGGATCGGGTAATTTCGGAGTCGCTCGGCTTATGAGAGATAAGGTTACTAAGGAGCTCGTTGCTGTCAAGTACATCGAGAGAGGCGACAAGGTTAGCTTCTTAAATTCATTAACAACGATCTCTTTCCTTTTTTGTTGTTTCTTTGGTTTATTTTTGGAAATATATTCCTTTGGATAATTTCGATATTAATTTTGTTAATTTCGGAAATGTTTTATTTGATGTTTGTTTGTTAATATAATATAATTAATTTTCATTCCAAAAAGATATAAAGCATAAAGACCGACTTTTCTGGTTTCTCAAATCTCAACCACTTAACTAAATTTTGAAAAGAAATTAATTTGTAATTTGGGAATTAAATTTGTTCTACCTTGTCGTTTTACAGATAGATGAGAATGTTCAAAGAGAAATCATTAATCATAGATCATTGAGGCATCCCAATATTGTTAGATTTAAAGAGGTAATGCTAATACTTAACTCATTTTACTATTATATATATTTGTAAAAATTAAGGTAATGTTTTGATCAACTGACTATGGACATTAATACTTTAGGTTATTTTAACACCTACGCATCTTGCCATTGTAATGGAGTATGCCTCCGGGGGAGAGCTTTTTGAGCGAATTTGTGCTGCCGGTCGATTCAATGAGGATGAGGTTTATTTTCGTATATTTTACATTCATTTTTATGTGCCCTTTCATTTGTGTGTTTGTTTTAATTTCTATATATCCGTTGTTTTGGTGCAGGCTCGGTTCTTCTTCCAACAGCTTATATCCGGCGTTAGTTATTGCCATGAGATGGTAGTTATAATTTGTCCATTTTTTAAAAATTGTGTTGAGTTGTATCATGTCTAATCTGATAGATTATTATGCTATTCGATTTGGTTTGTTTTACTCGATGAAGCAAGTATGCCACCGCGATTTGAAGTTGGAAAACACTTTGTTAGATGGAAGTCCCGCACCCCGGCTTAAGATATGTGATTTTGGGTACTCCAAGGTATAGACCTTTGTTGTTATCCCACTTTTCGACGAGGTTAAGGCTTATGGTTTCTATTTTTGTGAAACTTGTTCCTTTTGGTTTTCTAATTATATTTATGGTTATCTAAGATCATTATTATGTTTATGTGTTTACTTGTGGTTGTTCTTTTCAGTCATCAGTTCTTCATTCGCAACCAAAATCCACTGTCGGCACTCCTGCGTACATTGCTCCTGAAGTACTCCTAAGGAAAGAATATGACGGGAAGGTATATTTACGAGATGCTGAAATCAGTTTAGCATGTTGGTTCACAATATACACCCAATTCTGGTTAGGACTAAAAGATGTACATGTTCAATGGGCCGGTCATTGCTTTCTGATTGTATTTATAGCCTGTTTGGGATGACAGTGCTAAAGATGATGGATATAAATCATTTAGCCAGCTTAAACTGAATCATTAAGCCCATATAAGAGTTAATTTACTCCTATTTCTTGTTGAATAGGAATGGGTCTTTTGGTTGCACTTTTCGTTATAGACTGTTTTAATTATTCTTCCGTCTTATCGGGCATCAAGTCTTGAACAATAGTTAACTTATTGATACTCAAAAGGCACATAAAAACACCCGAGAGTTAGCATCACTCAACTCTCTGGTAAGTGAGTCATACTTTTCTGCACGTTTATGTTAGATTATGAACTTTGTATAAATGAGTTAATGACTTTTTGTGCGATATCAGATTGCAGATGTATGGTCATGCGGGGTTACCTTGTATGTAATGTTGGTTGGGGCATACCCTTTTGAGGATCCTGATGAGCCAAGAGACTTTCGGAAGACAATACAAGTATGTCATTGGATCTTGTTATTTCATCATTATTTTTTTTTCATTTCCCGAAAATGAATCTGTTTGCTCATTTATTTTATTGGTCGGTGCAGAGAATCCTTAGTGTCCAGTATGCCATTCCTGATTTTGTCCAAATATCACCCGAGTGTCAACATCTGATTTCAAGGATATTTGTTGCAGATCCTACAGCTGTGAGTAATTTCTGCTTGCTTCCACTTCGTAAATTATTCTTCAATTTTTCAAAGCCAACTTTTTAACTACGTGAACATCCAAGAAAGGAAACGAGTGCCTTTGTTCTTTCTTTCTTTCTGTGGCAACTTTTGAAAACTACCGTGATTCTGAAGCGATTAAGCCATTCTGATATTGGATTGTTTTGTGTAACAGAGAATCACAATTCCAGAAATTAGAAACCATGAGTGGTTCTTGAAGAATCTTCCTGCTGACCTGATGGACAATCGCACAATGGGTAGCCATTTCGAGGAGCCTGATCAACCTATGCAGAGCACATATACCATTATGCAGATTATTGCCGAGGCCACCCTCCCGGCTGCTGGAGCCCCAAGCTTAAACCATTACATGATTGATCCCCTCGATGAGGAAGACATGGATGACCTCGATTCCGAATCCGAGCTCGATGTTGATAGCAGCGGGGAGATAGTCTACGGTATGTAATGTGGAAAAAAAGACGGCTTCCCCGCAGTGGTGCAGTTGTTCCCGTTAATCAAAAGCGTGAAGACATGGCTGCAAAGAATTTATGGTAAGAGTTGCACAATGCTGGTCCCAATTTGTCATGGTCCATCGAGTCCGTTATGTTCATAGCATGATGCTTTTATACAAATCTGTGGAAGAAAATGATATTTAATACTACTTTACAAGGGATGATCACTGGGAAAAAAACGATTCATTGTTGGATGATCATCTCCCAAACTTCCACCTTTCGGTAACCGTCGTCGAACCCTCATTTGTATTTTGAATTGGTCGTGTACTTTTTGCTTGGTTATGTTTTATGCTTAGATTAAAACTTCTAAATTGTGAATAATCTATTTTCACGTAAAAATTTACTCATTTCCTACTATTAAACTCAATTATTGGTTCTGCATTGGCCCTAATTCACCTGGAATTAATGGTAACTTCCATCTCTCTATAAAAATTTCACTTCAAATTTAGTAAATCACCAAACACTGAACTAAAATTTAACTGAAGAACATGAAATAAGTAGCAGAAGTAGAAAAGAAATGAATTAAAAAGGAAAATAAAAGAGAATACCTTTCTTATGGACTTGATACAATGTTGTTTACATGTAATTACAGAGATTTATTATTGTATTCACATTGGAACTAATCTCTGTATATTCATACACAGGCATTATTCATTTGTTTTGCCTGAATTTACATTTAATTGTTGATTCGTTGGTAGTCCCATCTTGGAATCATCATAACCGATCTCAGAAAGAGAAGCATCCAACTGTGTGGAGACTGGACAAAGTTCTTCAATTCACGAGCTGCTCTAGAAACCATGTATCGGCCTCGATTAAAGACACTGCGGCGGCTAGTATTTCTTTTACGTGTCATAAGCTGCCCCAACTGAACTTGAATCAATGTAGTATTCTTGTATTGATCTATCGGTAAATTGACGAGGAAGAAGTTCCGAAGAGAAGCATCGATTCTCGACAATTCTTTCATGTATTCCCGCTTCTTGTAGTAGTTCCAGCAAGTCACCCTGTGATACTTGTCGATAGTCTCGGTTGCTTGATTCATTAGCTCCGACAACCTTTGAAGTTCATCAGTTGGCAAGTCATTTGACTCCCTCAATTGGCATATCTCGCTAATCTTGGGGTATGCAGATTCGAGGGTAGATTTTAGGCTAATGAGAATGGATTTGAATCTAAAATCTGCCTCCGTTTGTTGTTCGATAACTCTCACTAATTGTTGAACTGCAGTTCCTAAAACTATCTTTACAGCCATTGCTTGTGCCACTATTGAACTGATGTTGCCAATAGGAGAGGCTGTTTTAGTTTCTTAGTGGGGATTGAATCAAAATTAAGTTCCGGGAAGCTTACAAATCAAGAAATCTAGAAGCCAGAGAGGAACAGGTGGTATTTTACCATTATAACTGAATTAATTTGCACAAATACGTGTGGAAGAAGAAAGAAGAGATGGTGAGAAAATGTATTCCTTCACGCGGTACAGCGTCTCGGCAGTGTTGCTGTTGCTGCTGCTGCTGACTATGGATGGTCACATGTCCCAAACCCGACTCAAAGTATTATACCCGATTTCTGGGATAAAAAATCCTACCCGACCCATTTTCTCATTTTTTATTAAGAAAAAAGAAATGAATTTGAGCTCAATCTTTTCTTATCTGGCCTATGTGATCAGGGATGGACCAATGTGGCTGGTGGGAGCAGTCGCCTTTCATTAGAAATTTAAAATTTTTATATAATTTATTTTTTTAAATTTTTTCTGTGTTTTCTTTTAAAAATTTACTTTTAGCCTTTAAAATTTTATAAGTTCGTCTTTTAATATAAATTTCTGCGTTCGTCCATACAATACGACTTTGCTGTAACAAAAACTAGCATCAACTATTCCAGCTTTCAAAAATTACACCACTATAGTAGTTTAGCACCAATTATTATCAATTATGAATACAACAGATTAACTCAATTGAATAATTAAACTCTAATATTTTGGATTGATTTTTTCTTAGAAAAATAAAGTATGTTGCTAGAAAGTTTGAACAATTCACATTTAAGTTTACGTAATATAGTGATTATTAATAAAAGGCTTATATAACATTCGGTCCATGTTGAATTAAGTAATAATCAAGTAAGTTTATGAGTTGAATGTTGTCTTAATTAAGTTTTTATTTAGATTTTCTATTCAAATAAGTCCTTAAAATTTGATTATTGATTTTTAAATATTAACTCTGTTTAGATGTCTTTCCAATTTTAAGAATTTATTTATTCGATTGAGATAGTAAAAGAAACACCGAGAATTAAGAAAAAAAAAACACTGAAAAAGAAGCTAAAGGAGAATAACAGAACCAGCGAAACTAATTCCATTGAACATAGATAGTGGACTCTCTGCACTTATATCTGTTGGGGGTCCATTTGTAGGCATCAATGTTTATTTTCTGCTATAAGTGTGAAATTTATAAGCTTTGATGTTATATATAGGAAAAATTATTAGATGAACCCTGTTCACGTCATCTATGGTCCAAACTAATCAGCTCTGTCCATATCAAAATAACTACTTAATAACTACCCTCTCTCTAATTACATGTAGGAAAGAGGTGATGATTCACCTTGGGACCACCACGGATAGACTGAGAGGGGTTGGAGGGGTTAATAGCTCCCCTTAAAATCTAAAATTCGTACACGATGTAGAATTTTTCTAAAATTTCCTATGTATTTTTTATTGAAAATCTATTTTCGTCCCTCTAAAATTTTATAAGTTCGCCCTACTAGAATTTTATAAGTTCACCTCCTAACATAAAATTGTATATGGTTGAAAGCATCTATCAGGTCTCTTTGTTATTGAGATTGGCTCAAATTCATGTCTCTATTACTAAATAGATTAATTAAGTCTATGTAATAATAAAAAAATCAAATTTAAAAATTTTAAATAATTAATTATTTTTTCTTTTGTAACTAAACTCTAAATAAAAGATTTCATTTGTAAAACTATAAAAATTTAAAAATATTCTCTGCAAAATAATAATTGAAAAAATGTTAACCCTAAAAACTTTGGCCTTGTTTGGCTTTTACTAGTACATGATTAAAATTGATCATTTTAATAATATTTTTAATTTGAACTAATTCCTATTTTGCTAGAGTGATGCATTTAAACTCTATATATACTTAAATAATTTTACACTTTTTTAGGTTTTCGTCCTTAATGTTTACATTTTTTTCAAAATCAATTTAAACTTTATTCTTTTCCTCTTAAACTTAATTCTCAACCTATAAAAAATTAAATTTAATTATTAACTCATAAAAAAGTGTTAATTTGATTTTCAGTCCTTTAAAAAGTTTTTTAATGGAGATATTAACTAAAACATTAACTTTTGACGGTGTTGAACATGAGATTACATGACAATTAACATGTACTTCATGTTATTTTTTAAAAAATTATTTACAGTGACATATAAGACAAATAATATCGTGTCACCATGAAGTACACAAGAAAGGGCACGAGGGTTATCACGTAAAAACTATTAAAAATGATGTTTTAGTAAACATTTTCGTTAAGAAAATGCTATTTAATTCTTCTTCAAATCTACTTTTCAAAGTAAACCATTAAAGCACAACCTCATTTCTGAGAATGAGTGCAAATAGCTATTCCCGCCTGGTTTGTTTTTATTGTTAGCGGAGATCAACTTTCTTTTTCTTTTGCTCGGCAAAGTATGACAACGAGTCATGCAGATTGAAAACCTAGTGTGGCTCTCGTTAAAATACCTCCTTAAATTTAATGGAGGAAAAGAGTACCCACAACAAGATAATTACAAAAAAGATCACCAATAAAAGGAAAACACACGATAGGCAAAGCTAAAAAGACATGCACCAAGACCGACACTAACAACCACCCTTGCAAGCAACAAAGACAAAACCCATATGACCGTAGCACCCAAGCCAGCAAGCACCATGCCTAGCAACAGCACACAAACACACAAGCAGCTGCCCATGCTAAAAGGCACACCCGCACATTCACCAAGCCAAAAGAACAAGACTCAAAGACAAGCTCAGAACACAACCGAACGCTCCACGCCCTTCTTCACTAAAGCATCCGCCAACAAATTGGCCTCACGAAAAATATGGTGAAAACATACCTTCTGCAATAAAGTACACATCGAATCAATGGATACAAAAAAATCCCAAAGATGTCAAGGTCGGCGTTGAGCATGGAGCACCCAATCAAGAGCAATGCGTAAGTCTGATTCCAAAAGCACATAACAATCCAACCACGGCGATTTAAGAAACATCGATAAAGCAAGCTCGATTGCGCGTAACTCAGCTACATTAGAGTCCATAATGCCAAGTAGACCAGGGAATAACTCGAGAATTTGCCCCGTATCATTCTTCAACACGCCACCGAAACTAGAAGGTCCTGGTTTGCTCTTAGCGGGGTCATCAACGTTAAATTTAACATACCTCGAGACGACGCTTCCCAACAAACCCCATTGTGGCGTGAGTGATGTCATGACCAGCCACAACACTCACTAGGGCACCGCCACCACATAATTTCGCTCACATTCAACCTTTCCTTAGAAGCTTTAATCCAATAAAATGAACGAAGCTTGATCAAAAAACAAATCTCATCCTTAGGCAAGTATTTCTTATTAAAGACCATCTCATTTCTCACCAACTAAATAGACCATAACAAAGATACAACACTCGACAACCACCAATGACGAAAAGCCCCAGAGAACGCACATAAATATCCATACTCCAAAAAGTCCTTTAAATGCCTCAGCAAGAACAAATCAACCCCCACCAACGACAAAACCAGTGCCAAATCTTCTTAATAGCACCACAGAAATAAAGTATGTGGTCATCCTCCTCCTCAAACAAGTTACACCATACATAAAGGCCTTGATTCTTGGCCAAAGGGATACCACGACGCCGTAAGAAATTGAACGTAGGCCTTGCTTTGATACCAATTGTAAAACTCGAATTCCTCAACCGATTTACTTGCCAAGTTTGTGGAGAAGTCCAATTTTGGGTGATGGTGGTGGAAGCAATGAAAAGAAATGAACACAATGATTTATAGTGGTTCGAGCTTCTCAACTAAGCTCTACATCCACTACCTTAGCTTCCCATTGAATTTCTTCCTCTTTTCTAGGCTAAGGAGGCAACCCTTACACACTCAAAGCTTTCTATCCCAAAGCTTGAGCAAACCCTCTTTTACAAAGAGAAAAATAAAGCAAACTAGGAAAACTTCTCAAAGGTTGATATGTTTATACAATTAAAGCTCACACCCAAACCTAATACACTTGAGCATATATTGACAATTTAGCTCACAAGTGTTTGTCAATACAAAAAATATACAATTTGAACACACTTAGACACTTTTTCAATCATAATGATGTTGGCAATTGAATCATTAATTGTTGCTGAAGCTTGAAGGTCTATTTTATACTCTCAAATGAGTTCCTAGCCGTTGGAGACCATTGGGATAGGATTGGAGCCGTTGGAGACTAGTTTCCATGCTAAATTTACTTTTTTGGAGCCTTCGGTATCAGTACGCGGGTGTGCGTATCGATACACCTACTAGCCGTTTATAGCCGTTGTGCTCTGATCAACCTTCGTGTATCGGTACACCTTATGTGCGTATCGGTACGACCTGTCATGGAAATAACTGTTGTGGGTAGTTAAAACATATGGGTATCGGTATGCCTCAATGCGTATCGGTACGACCCCCTCTGTATCGGTACTTCTGAACCTGTACCGGTACGAGTTTTCAACACTGGAAAATCACTATAGTTGAAACTCTCACTCGTATCGGTACGGCTAATACCGTATTGGTACGAGGCTTCAAAAGCGGTTGCTTTGGCTATTTAAAAACATTCAAAGACATGCTAAAAGCCTAATAAAACATTTCAAATCTCTTTTCAAGTTGTTTGGACTTTAAATCATTTTTGCAATCTTTTCAATTTAGTCCAAAACTATTTTTCAATTATTATATCAAAACAAATATCCTAACATTCTCCCCCTTTTGATATAATAAAACCAACTTGAAAAATTGTTTTAGTGATTCTCCTCCTTTGTAAAATATTTTTTGAATAAGAAAATATAGATTCAAAAGAGTTAAAAGCTCCCCTTATTCATTTGAAAATTTAATTTTTCAAAATATTCTTCCCCTTTTTGTTTATAAAAAATGATTCAAACTAAGTTTGAAAATTTTGAAAGTACCATAACAATGGATAGTAAAAAATTTTCCAAAATAAGAATTTTGTTTAAAATGGCTCCCCCTTACTCAAGCATCAAATATAATGTTAATACAACAATTTATGATTAAAAGAAATTAAATTTCAATAATAAATAAAACAAATAAACAATACAAGAAATTCAATTTTAAATTGACCACTTGAATCAAAGGTAGGATGTGAAGCTTTCATTCTTCAAGTGATCTCCCTTGTGTGTATAGAGCTTTCTTGGTTCTCAACTTATTGATAAATGCTCCATCATACCTAAAATAAGATAATCAAGTAATTTTTGGTATCCAATGACATTAGTGGCACAAACTTTAGTCCCCTTAGGAATTTATTTTTCAATTTCATCAGTTTTATGTGAAGCAATTAGTCCTTTTGGGACCTAAATACTTCTAAACATTTTCCATTAGAAAATCTAGGGGCACTAGATTGTCTTTGATAAAAGTTTGATTTTCCAAAATTATTTTTCTTTTCTAATTCATTGGAAATCAAAACTTTTCTTTCTTAAGATCATCCACTTCATTTGATGATCTTTTTCTAAATTTTGAAGCAAATTTAGTAAATTAAAAACTTTAAGCTTAAAATCTTTGATTTTTGCTTCAAACTCCGAATTGGTTTTCAAAAGCAAATCATTTTCTGTTTTCAATTTTGAAATCAACTTTTTCTTTTTCAAAAATGAAGCTTTAAACTCAAAAACCAATTCGTCATAGGCTTCTTGTAACTCATCAAATGTATAAGAATTAAAAATAGATGAGTTAGAAGTACCTCACCCTCTTGAAGGGCCATAAAGCATAACTAGGCTACCTCATCTTCTTTGGTGGAGTCTTCATCATTCCATGCCACTACAAATGCTTTCTTTGAAGATGATCCCTTCTTGTTGAAGTGAATGCAATCGTATTTGGTGTGTCCTTGCTTATTGCATTCAAAGCTCTTTAGGGGATCTTTCATCTTCTTCTTTGATTCATGCTTGGATTCTTCTATTTCTCTCTTCATGAATCGGGAAAACTTCTTGAAGAGATAGGCCATCTCTTCACTTTCACTTTCCTCCTCATTTGAATCTTCTTGATGACTTGTAGAGGATTGAAGAGCAACAACATTTAGATATTCTATTCCTTGCTCTTTTATCTTCTTCTCCTTCTCCCTTCTTAAAGGTTGAGACATCAATTCATGGGTAAGTAAAGACCCGATAAGCTCATCAAGCTTGAGCTCCTTCAAGTTTTTAACTTCAATGATTGCCGTCTTCTTTGACTCCCATGATTTAGGAAGTGAATAAATCAACTTCCGAACAAGTTTGTCTTCTAAAATCTCCTCTCTAAATCCTTTTAGCTCGTTGACGAACGTAGAGAAACAGTCAAACATACTCTTGATGTCTTTATTTGGGCTCATCTTGAAATTTTCGTAGTTGAGGTTGAGTAGACCAATCTTTGTCTCGTTCACCTCATTTGTACCTTCATAGATCACTTCAAGCTTGTCCCAAACCTTCTTGGCACTCTCACAAGAAGAGACTTTGGCATACTCTTCCGGTTCCAATGCATAAAATAGCATGAGCAAAACCTTCGAGTTTAGCTCCATCATCTTCTTTTCATTTGCATTCCATTCCGCCCTTCTTCTTTGAGCTGTGAATGGTCTATCTTCAACAAGATCCCAAATATGGAAGTCTTTAGCCTTGATGAAGTACATCATTCTATTCTTCCAATAGGCATAATGTGCATCATTAAAGAATGGTGGCTTGTCTATTGATTGCCCCATGAACATCGGTTGATTATTTGTTAACCGAGCTAGCTGGGATCACCTCAATATGATGCTAATCCTTCACAATTGAGCCTTGCTTTTATACCAATTGTAAAACTCGAATTCCTCAAACGATTTACTTGCCAAGTTTGTGGAGAAGTCCAATTTTGGGTGATGGTGGTGGAAGCAATGAAAAGAAATGAACACAATGATTTATAGTGGTTCGAGCTTCTCAACCAAGCTCTACATTCACTACCTTAGCTTCCCACTAAGGATTTTCCCAAATTCACTATTGAATTTCTTCCCTTTTTCTAGGCTAAGGAGGCAACCCTTACACACTCAAAGCTTTCTATCCCAATGCTTAAGCAAACTCTCTTTTACAAAGAGAAAAACAAAACAAACCAGGAAAACCTCTCAAAGGTTGATATGTTTGCACAATTAAAACTCTCACCCAAACCTAATACACTTGAGCATATATTGACAATTTAGCTCACAAGTGTTTGTCAATACAAAAAATAAACAATTTGAGCACTAAGACACTTTTTCAATCATAATAATGTTGGCAATTGAATCATTAATTGTTGCTGAAGCTTGAAGGTCCCTTTTATACTCTCAAATGAGTTCCTAGCCGTTAGAGACCGTTGGGATAGGATTGGAGCCCTTGGAGACTAATTTCCATGGTGAATTTACTTTTTTGGAGTCTTCGGTATCAGTACGTGGGTGTGCGTATCGATACACCTACTAGCCGTTTATAGCCGTTGTGCTCTGATCAGCCTTCGCGTATTAGTACACCTTATGTGCGTATCGATACGACCTATCATGGAAATAGCCGTTAGGGTAGTTAAAACATAGGGGTATCGATACACCTCAATGCATATCGGCATGACCCTTTCCGTATTGATATGTTTGAACCTGTACCGGTACGAGTTTTCAACACTGGAAAATCACTGTAGTTGAAACCCTCACTCCTATCGGTAAGGCTGATACCGTATCGGTTCAAAGCTTTAAAAGTGGCTACTTTGGCTATTTAAAAACATTCAAAGACATGCCAAAAGCCTAATAAAGCATTTTAAATCTCTTTTCAATTTGTTTGGACTTTAAATCATTTTTGCAATCTTTTCAATTTAGTCCAAAACTATTTTTCAATTATTATATCAAAACAAATATCCTAACAGGGTGTTTATCGAGCGAGTTGATTGCGAGTTGAGTAGTGCTCGACTTATGCTCGTTAAAAAATTACGTTGCTCGACTCGACTCGTTGCTCATTAAGCTCGATAAAATTTTTCTTGACTCATGGTCGTTAAAAAATCTCGTTGCTCAACTCAACCCGTTGCTCGTTAACCTCACCAAAATTTTTACTTTGTTTTTTTAAACATAGGTAAAATCTAGTGATACTATTAGAGCTTAATATAAACATGGAAATTCAGAAAAATGTGTGGTCTGAGGAGATTAATAAACGAACCTGTCATGACCGAGTTAGAGATGGAGTCAATATTCGAGTGTGAGACTCTTTTTAGTTTCTCAACAATTCAATCGTATTTTTTATATGTGAAGTGAAAACTGGAAACTTTTCTCTTTTCTACTTGTATACATAAAGTAATAATAAAAGAAAAAAAAGACTTTAATAAAAAGGAAAGACTAATTATTATAATTTAATTTATTATTAATACAAAATAACTTTTAATTTTTGAGAAATACAAAACATTTTGGAAATTTGAAACCAAAATTTTATAGCTAAATTACTTAGCAATTCACTGAATTTTTCTAGAGTTTTCACATAGTATTTAAACTTCTTGGAACATAATTTTTTAAGGTAGCCACAAAAAATCATAAAAGACTTTATAAAAAAAATAACGAGCTGCTCACGAACTTATCGAGTCAACTTGGGCCTTACTCGACTTGATTCGTTAATATCTCGAGTCAAACTCGATTTCGAGTCGAGCGTTAATAGAGTTTTGACCGAGTCGAGCTTGAGTTGTTTGTGAGCTGCAATGTACAATAAACGCCATATCCAAATCGCCCTCAAAGAATAAAATTGTATCATCTGCAAATTGCAGATGAGAAATAGCAAACCCTTCAACAATCGAAACCCCACGAATAGGCCTACCGCACAAGCCGATAGCATAAGCTAATGTAGAGCCTCAGCCACGACAACAAACAATAACGGTGACAGAGGGTAGCCTTGGCAAATGCCCTTTCCTATACCAAATTCACTAGTCACGCATCCATTCAGTAAGATCGATAAACGAGCTGTACTCACACACTCCCACACCCAACTGCGCCAAGTAGAATCAAAACCCATACTCAATAAAACATCATCCAAAAAATCCCAACGGACACAATCGTAAGCTTTCGCAAAGTCTAACTTCAAACCAAAACCACCCGTCGCACTGTCCCAAAGTGAGTGAATAACTCGTTAGCCAAAAGAACCCCGTCTACTATCTGATGGCCTTTGATAAACACCATTTGGGTATCGCTAATTAATTTACCTAACACCCTCTGAAGCCTCGATGCTAAAGTCTTAGCCAGAATCTTATACGTTGAGTTAACATGGCTAATCGGTCGAAAGTCACCAATTGATAAAGGCAAATCAATCTTAGGGAGAAGAAATAAGAATGTGGAATTCACGCCCTCCGGTAGTTTACTAGACGAATGAAAATATTGCATAAATTGGAATACATCCTCTTTGATAAATTCCCAGCTATGCTTATAAAATTCAAGGTTAAAGCCATCTAGACCAGGTGCCTTAGAGCCATCGCAACTCCAAATAGTATCACGTATTTCCTTCAACTAAAGGGGGCAGTCAAAAGAATCATATCAGAATCAACAATACGATTAAAAGCACCACGAATCCTCCATACTCACGAGCGCGGTTCCAAAGCAAAATGGGCGTAAAGCTCATGAAAAACCACCTTACGAAGCCGCTTCGAATCAGTCACCCAGACACCATCAATTTTTACACCTGCTATATGATTCAAGCGACCCTTAATTTACCAGCCATATAAATGAAACTGTGTTCCTATCCCCTAATTGCAGCCATGTCGCACGAGATTTCTGACGCCAAAGAGATTCTTTCTGTGCAATCAACTTCCATAGATCCTTAAGCCACGCTTGTCGCCTCCCAATAGCTTCTTCAGACACCACACCATTTTCCACCTCCTTGTCAACCCCGTCAAACTAATTTTGAATCGAATCAATAAGTTTATCAACATCCCTGAATTCGGCCCAGTTCCACTCACGTAGAAAAACTTCAGATGTTTCAATTTCAAAGCCAAATTCTCACACTCGATACCCATCACTGACAAACGACACCATTCTTGAGCGATTCTAGAGACATTACTTTTACTATCCAACCAATAATTCAAGAACTTGAATGGTCTCGGTCCTCAATCCCGATCATCACAACGCAACAATAAAGGAATATGATCAGAAACTCCACAAGGTAAAGCCGACTTTTGAACATGCTTAAAGTGCTCCATCCATGCATTCAATACCAGGAATCGGTTAATTCTGCTGCAACGCTTATCCGGCCCAAACGAAGTGAATTGCTTCCCACTAAGTGGTAAGTCAAGCAAACCCAAACTATCAATAAACGTAGAGAAATCCTCCATACCCTACGATACATTGCTACAACCACCTCGCTCAGAGGCACACTGAACAGACTTAAAATTGCATACGAAGCACCATACCCCATCGAAGCTGTCCATGCAAGCCGCTAACTCCTCTCATAAAGAAACACGATCAACACCCTTGCATGGGGTGTATACCGAAACAATGCAACACTGTAATGCCTCTCGAACCCAAAGATCATGCAGCAAAACATAATGCCAAGACACTTCTAGCCATTCAAGGTCGAAACACGCTACCTTCCAAATAACCAAAATACCACCAGACGCTCCAATGGACGAAGAGAACCGAAAGTCAAACGAATCTTAAAACCAAAGACTAGCCACTAGCGAAGATGAAACCTCCTCCAACTTCGATTCTTGCAGTAACACCATATCAAACTTATGAGAATTAAAAAAATTCCCAAATCTGTCTCCTCTTAGCTGCTCTACCCAAATCTCAGACATTCCACAAAAGAATTCTTATTGTCAAAACCTCGTTCCATCAGCCAAAATGACCCTCCCAATGTCACGGACAATATCCACCTCCCTACCTATAGTTTCAACCCTGATCAATTTACTTAAATGTAAAGTCGCAGCAATTTCACGATTCAACGCCTGTTGACGAGCCCCATCGGCCCCTTCTTTAACAATAGAACTAGGCAAAGTCTTACGAGGCCTGCCCCCAAGTCTCGATGGGGCTGAATTAGATTGCGATACACAAGAAACCAAAGATTGCGATTCACCACACGTGACAATTCCAACAATAGAAGAAGCTTGATGAATAACCACCTTTACTAGCTTTGAATTAGAGTTCAATCGAGACTCCAATAATGCTCCTTGTGTTGTGGAATCAATCCCAATCCCACTAGGAGTCCTTACCAACTCAACCTCACGAAGCACATCTATACTATCCACTCCCAACCGATCGTTATCCATAACATGATCCATAAACTGTCCTGTAGGGCCTTTCTCCAACACAAACTCTAAAGGCAACATAAGCTCCCTAATTGGGGTAATGTCCCACACTATCCCACCTCCACCAGGGACATGAACTATTTGATCACTAGCACCAGACAATGCACCTTTATCCCCTTCAGACTTTGGTATAAGAACCTGAGTATTTGCAGTCTCATCCGTAAACAGTGTAGCACCCTTTGAGGTAGTAGATTGCAAGTTATTCTTGGAGCTCGTTTGATCACTAGCACCAGACAATGCACCTTCATCCCCTTCAGACTTTGGCATGAGAACCTGAGTATTTGCAGTATCATCCGCAAACAGTGTAGCACCCTCTGAGGTAGGAAATTCCAAGTCATTCTCAGAGCTCCGATTCAAAGATTCTGACACACTATCCACCATGAAGCTCAACCGAAACACATGCTCCACCTTTGTAACTCTAACCCAGAATGTGTATCCCTGTGAAACAACAGCAACAAAATCATCAATCCTATCTAACATGTTCCTTATCATAAGAACATTGGCCCTATCAAAACATTTAGGTTGAGATGTTTCCTCATCAACATTTATGAACGAACCCCATAACGAAGCAATCTGTTGAAAAAACCTAGGACACCATAGATGGAGTGGCAAGCCATAAATTGATACCCATACATGATGACTATGGAAACTAGCTAGCTCCGCAGACCAAGCCTCTAGCCTATCAAACCACGTTTTCAACTTCAAAGAAGACACTTCCTGTAAAAACTCCCCCCGAGACTCAACCCCATCAAACAAGAGCAAGACGACCAACCCCGAGACACGCATCATCCTAAAATTATGATATCCAGCCTTGTACAATTCCTTTACCAGAGAACTGAGGGAAAAATGAAGAACGCACCACCCAAGCACATAATATTGTAGGACATCATGCGCATCTGAATAAATATCCCCATCAACCCGTAGCTTTAGGGGAATTGATACTTTACTTGTGTTTTTACTTTTTACAGTGCAAGAGACTAGATTCTTGAAGTAGCACCAATCCCTGTGGAGACGATATCTTTTATACTATAACTTGCGACGTGTATACTTGCACATTTGCGTACCACTTATTACGCGCAACAAGTTTTTGGCACCGTTACCGGGGATTGGCAATTGGTGTTAGTTGTTTTTGTTATTGCATTTTTTTCTCTCTCTTAGTTTTACTAACTTTTCTTTTTGTTTGTTTTATCAAAAAAAAAAAATTAGGTGCGCAACAAATTTTTGGCGCCGCTGCCGGGGATTGACAATAGCAACTTTGTTTTTACTTTCTTGCACTTTCTTTTTATTTTTCTTGTTTAAAAATTCAAAGGGCTAACAAACTTTGGTTTTGCATTGGTATATGACCAGGGCGAGACCGACTTCACCAGAATATCCCTTTGATCCAGAAATCGAACGAACCTTACAAAGACTTAGACGAAGGATAAGAGAAGCAATGGCAAATCAAGACGGCAATATGAATCAAGATGTTCGAGCAGGATGAGGAGTGATTCTTGCACGAAACAGAACTATTCGAGACTATCTTGAAGAAGATCTTGATGGACTTAACCCAGGAGTTGTCGCACCTGAAATTGAAGCCGACCAGTTTGAGTTGAAACCGGTAATGTTTAATATGATCAACACAATAGGTCAATTTGGTGGCTCAAAGAATCAAAGATGCACGACAACATCTGAAATCTTTCCTCAAGATTTGCAACTCGTTCAACATACACGGAGTCACCCTCGATGTATTACGATTAAGATTATTCCCCTATTCACTGAGGGATAGGGCGAAAGAATGGTTGAATAGCATTCCTGCCAGATCCATAGCATCTTGGACTGATCTTTGTCGTGATTTCCTTGCTAGATTTAATCCTACAAATTTGACGATAAGCTTCAGAATTACATTACTTCTTTTCGGCAGATGATGAATCCATGTACGAGGCTTGGGAGCGATATAGAGAACTTCTACACAAATGCCCTCTACACGGATTCCCGGTGTAGACTCAAGTAACAATGTTTTACAACGCCGTGAATACACCAACAAGGATGATGCTAGATGCCTCGGCAAACGGTATACTCCTAGATAAGTCGCCGGAGGAAGCAATGCAAATTCTAAATAGGCTGGCCAAGAATGACTATCAATTCCCATCTACTAGAAGAGGAGGAGTTAGACGCCAAGCCACATTACATGAACTAGGATCATCAGATTCAATTTCGCACAATTGGCGCTTTAACCAAGATGGTCCGTAACATGCAAAAACAAAACAACACACATGAAGTCACGGTAATGGATTCTTTTTGTGAGTTATGTGGTGATAACCATAATTCTTCTGAATGTATGCAGAATCCGAAATCCAGCTTCTATGTGGGGAATTACAATCGAGCAACAACGTGATGTCCAATACATACAATCCAAATTGGAAGAAGCACCCAAATTTTTCATGGAGTAATCCCAACAATGCTCTAAACCGAACAATCAGAATGCACAAGCATTGGGATTCCAAAGAATATGCCACGGCAATGTATGCCGCGAAGAACAATCGATTTTACATCTAGTTCTTTGGAAAATTCTCTAAATGCTTTTATGATGAAAACTGAATCTTATATGGCTGATAATAGTAATTTCATAAAAAGAACTGATGCTTTTATTAACAGGACCGAGATGAGATTGCAAAACCAAGAGGCGACAATCAAATCATTGGAAAATCAAGTCGGACAGTTTGCTCAAAATCTGAATACTAGACCACAAGGAGGTTTACCTAGCGATACTGAAGTCGCAAGAGGAACTGGCCAAGAGCAATGTAAGGCAATCACCACTAGAAGTGGCCAACAACTTAGAGAGGTTCAAACCCGCTCATCAAACAAAACTCCACAAAAAGATCAAGATTTAACCTAGCGGCAAAGCCTCGGATGTTGAACCGTGAATTGCCGCGGCAACCGGCAATAAGCATGCCTCGACAACTGACAATAAAGACGCCTCGGCAACTTGCGATAAGCATGCCTCGGCAACCCCAGATGATAACGCCTCGGCAACTCCAGATGTCCCGACAATGCCGTCAATCAGATTTCAAACCAATGAAAGGATCGAAGATATCCGACTTCCACCACCATTCCCACAAAGGTTGAAGCGACAAAAGCAAGAATACCAATTCAAGAAGTTTTTTGATATCCTAAAGCAAGTCCACATCAACTTGCCACTGGTGGAAGCAATTGAACAAATGCCAAACTATGCCAAGTTTCTTAAAGACATTGTGTCCAAGAGAACAAGGCTAGGAGAGTTTGAAACAGTTGCCGCAACAGAGGGATGCATGGCAATGTTGCACAATCGTATGCCACCCAAGTTGAAGGATCCCGAAAGTTTCACAATACCCTGTTCCATTGGAAATCACTATGTCGGGAAAGCACTATGCGACCTTGGGGTTAGCATAAACTTGATGCCTAAATCGGTTTTCTAGAAACTAGGAATCGGGAAGGCAAGACCTACAACAGTTATGCTACAGCTAGCCGACAGATCCTATGTGCATCCAGAGGGAAAAATCGAGGACATACTGGTAAAAGTTGATAAATTTATTTTTCCCGCTGACTTTATTGTTTTGGATTGTGAAGAAGATGAGCATGCACCTATCATTCTCGGGAGACCATTCCTAGCAACAAGGAGAACCTTGATTGATGTTGAAAAGGGAGAACTCACAATGAGGGTGAATGACCAGCAGGTCAAACTAAATGTGTTTCAAACACTAAGGCATACCGATGATCCAGAAGAATGCCAACTACTTCATGCCACGACAGAGTTTAACTTCGACGAGGAATTTAGTTGCCCCGGCAACTACATTGCCAATCAAGAGGAACCTGAGGAGTATGAAGAACCGGTCAATGAGGAACAACCAGAAGAGGCAAATTGGCTAGTCAATCGACCAGGTACAAACTTTGAACCACTGGACTACTCGTAAGGAAGGTAAGCTCGAAAAACCCTCTATTGAACATCCACCAATTCTTGAGTTGAAACAATTGCCAGAGCAACTAAAATATGTATACTTAGGGACCGATAATACATTGCCTGTAATTATTTCTTCTAAGTTACAGCCTGAGCAGGAAAAGAAGCTGATCAAGATGTTGAAGCTACACAAAAAGGTAATAGGGTGGACAATTGCTGACTTGAAGGGAATTAGCCCGGCGGTGTGCATGCACAAGATCTTGTTGGAAGATGATCACAAACCTTCAATTGAGGCCCAGAGGAGACTGGATCATGCCATGAAAGGGGTTGTAATGAAAGAAATCATCTAGTGGCTTGACGCCGACATTATATATCCTATCTCCGATAGTACTTGGGTAAGTCCGGTACAATGTGTACCAAAAAAGGGAGGTATAACAGTGGTAAGCAATGAAAATATGAACTTATCCCAACCAGGACTGTGACCGGTTGGAGGGTTTGTATGGACTATCGAAAGCTAAACAAAGCCACTAGGAAAGATCACTTCCCATTACCCTTTATTGATCAAATGCTTGACCGTCTTGCAGGTAAACCCTTTTATTATTTTCTTGATGGTTATTCAGGTTACAATCAGATTGCCATAGCACCAGAAGATCAAGAAAAGACAACCTTCACATGCCCATACGGTACTTATGCCTTCCAAAGGATGCCATTCGGATTGTGTAACGCCCCGACAACCTTCCAAAGATGCATGATGGCACTCTTTTTAGACATGGTCGAAGACTTCCTTGAGATCTTCATGGATGATTTTTCAGTTTTTGGTAATGACTTCGACGGCTGCCTCGGCAATTTAGAGAGGGTGTTAGCAAGATGCGAAGAAACGGATTTAGTCCTCAATTGGGAGAAATGCCATTTTATGGTAGATGAAGGAATAGTGCTTGACCACAAGATTTCATCCAAGGGAATTGAAGTAGACAAAGCCAAGGTGGACGTGTTCGAGAGATTACCCCACCAAGTTCGGTTAAAGGAATTCAAAGTTTTCTCGGACATACAGGTTTTTACAGGAGGTTCATTCACAATTTTTCTAAAATCACTAAACCCTTGTGTAATCTACTTGAACAGGATAAAGTCTTCAATTTTGATGATTCTTGCACCCAAGCAGTCGAAACCCTAAAGAAAAAGCCTACCTCGACACCCATTGTCGTTCCACCAGATTGGACGCTACCTTTTGAGCTCATGTGTGATGCAAGTGATTTCGCGGTAGGAGCAGTCCTAGGCCAATGCACAGGTAAGACCTTCCATGTGATATACTACGCTAGTAAAACTCTTAATAGCGCTCAAGTGAATTACACAACAACGGAGAAAGAGTTACTAGCTGTAGTTTTCGCATTTGACAAGTTTCGATCCTATTTAATTGGTACAAAGGTAATTGTTCATACAGACCATTCGACATTCAAATACTTATTTGCTAAAAAGGATGCTAAACCTCGTTTGATTCGTTGGATATTACTTTTACAAGAATTTGATATTGAAATTAAGGACAGGAAAGGAACAGAAAATCAAGTGGCCGATCACTTATCACGTTTGGAACACAATAGGAAGGAGGACGCGGATCTAGAGATATGCGATGCATTCCCGGATGAACAAATTTTAGTTGCCTCGGCAACCCTAGACGCCTCGGCAACCCACGACGCCTCGGCAACCACGGCAGCACATGCCTCGGCAATACCCTGGTACGCGGATTTAGTTAACTTCCTTGTTTGTGGTATTTTTCCTTATGGCATTACTCACCAAGGGAAGAAGCGGTTCCGCCATGATGCTAAGCATTACTTTTGGGACGAGCCTCTTTTGTTTAAACAATGTGCAGATCAGGTTAAACGCCGATGTGTCCCTGAAGAAGAGCAACAGAATGTACTCCGGCAATGTCATTCTTCACCCTATGGAGGACATTTTGGAGGAACTCGTACCGCGGCCAAAGTTTTGCAATCCGGTTTGTATTGGCCAACATTGTACAAAGATGCCCAAGACTTTTACAAGCAATGTGATCATTGCCAGAGGACGGGCAATATCTCTAGACGATATGAGATGCCACTCCAGAACATCATCGAGGTGGAACTGTTCGATGTATGGGGGATCGACTTTATGGGACCTTTCCCATCTTCATTCGACAACCTCTACATCTTACTTGCCGTCGACTATGTGTCTAAATGGGTAGAGGCAGCTGCAGTTCCCAACAACGATTCCAAGACCGTGCAACGATTCCTGCAGAAAAACATATTTACAGGGTTTGGGATGCCGAGAGCAATTATCAGCGACGAAGGCAAGCATTTTGACAACAGACTATTTGCCAAGATGTTGCAATGCTTTGGCATATCACACAAGATCGCCACGGCATATCACCCACAAACCAACGGGCAAGCAGAAATTTCCAACCGAGAGTTGAAGGGAATACTCGAGAAAGTTGTAAATCCCTGAAGGAAGGATTGGTCATTAAGACTAGATGACACACTTTGGGCATATCGCACTGCATTCAAAACACCCTTAGGTATGTCCCCCTTCCGACTTGTCTATGGTAAAACATGTCATCTACCGGTGGAAATCGAGCACAAGGCGTACTGGGCAATCAAGACCGTGAATATGGATTGGGAAAGTTCCAGACAAAAGCGCTTGATGGATCTCAATGAGATAGAAGAATTTTGTGCACTCGCCTATAACAATGCACGAATCTGCAAGGAGAAAACAAAGCGATGGCACGACAAGAAACTATTGCCACGGCAATTCACGCTAGGGCAACTAGTTCTCCTATTCAATTCTCGGCTAAAACTTTTCCCGGGAAAGCTGAAATCAAGATGGTCAGGACCATTTGAAGTCGTCAAACCATTCTCCCATGGTGCAGTGATAATCAAGTCCATCTCTGACAACCATGAATTCAAAGTTAATGGACAAAGATTGAAGCACTACAATGGTGCCCATGTGGAACGTAACAAAGAAGTGGTCAACTTAGGAGATGCATGAGCATGCTCTCATTTCAATATTTTCTTTTTCTTTTTCTTTTTATTTTTCATTTTTATTTTTAGGAGATATTTTATTTTTCTTCATTATCTTTAGTTTTTAGGTTTTCTTTGTTTTCTTTTTCACAACAAGACTCACAACTACTATTCTAAGGAAATTTACTACCAAGATCCTTGCCCCGACAACCAATGAAGAAGATGCCGCGGCAACCTACATCGTGCCTGCACAAGCTGATGCCACGACAACCAAAGCTAAAGACATCCCGGCAACAAGAAAACAACCATCGCGTTCAAGCAAGAGAATCAAGACACCGACCAAAAGGAAACTAATCATCTACGATGATGAACTCTCGGAGTAAGTCCTCGTATGCATTTTTATTTTTTATTTTTATTTTTCTTGTTATTTTATGCATGCATTGAGGACAATGCCTCACTCGAGTTTGGGGGGGATTGTTATTATTAGTTACCATGTTTAATTACATTCATCTTAAGTATTACATTTAGGATACATAAATTGCTTGCCATGCCTTTAATTGGAACAAGAATTGCTTAGATTTGATGAATATTCAATGATGACTTTGCCAATGCACTTAATTGATAGAATTTTTATTCTAGGATAACCATGGAAAAACTTAGAATTTTACTATGATGCTAATTTTGATGAAACACTGTTGTGGTTTGATTGATTTAAGGAATTCTAGTGAACTTAGGTTGATAATTAACAAATTGGGGGATTAGAATAAAAAATTGGATGAATGCTAGAGGTGCCCGAAATTGGCTCTAGCATGTGCTAAAAAAATTGATCACTAGAGGTGCCCGAAACTGGCTCTAGGATGTGTTAAATTTTTTTAACTAGAGGTGCCCAAAACCGGCTCTAGTCGATTAAATTAACTTAAGAAAACTAAAAACAAAGCACTAGAGGTGCCCGAAATTGGCTCTAGTTAAAACATGTTAAAAAGAACCCAATGAAGTAATTTGAAAACCTATTGTTTGCATAGAATCCGAAAAATCAACTTGCACACAACTCCGCACACACTCACAAGCATTATAGTTTGATTCCGAGTAATTCTTCAGTTTTCTGAAAAATAAAAAGCCAATCATACTTTGTGCCCCGGTTTAGAGAATTGAAATCAAGTTCAAAGCTAAGTTTGTGAAAATTGAAGTCTTGGCAGGTAATTATGAGCTTGCATTGCTTGAGGACAAGCAATAGTTCGAGTTTGGGGGTGTGATAAGTGTTCAAAAGTACTATTTTTCTTACCTTTTTTACTCATATTATTGTTAGACTTAGGCTCATATTAGTTGCATAATTAGCCATTCATGCATTAATCCATGTTTCCTTCCATCGTTGAGCTTGATTACATAACTTGGTAGTTTTTGTGGAAAAGATGCTGCTTTGGTGTGCTTTGTGTATGTATGTGCAGGATCACTTGCCAAAGCAATGCCGAGCTAGTTGCCAGGGCAATGCATGAAGGATATGCCGAGCTAGTTTCCAGGGCAATGCATGAAGGAGACGCCGAGCCAGTTGCCATGGCAATTGTCGACAAAGAGAAAATGCAATAGGGATGTCAAAATTAATGACTTTACAAGCCCAAGATGACATGGAGCAAGGCCCAAGCCCAAAGGAATTTGATTGCCATGTAGAGATTAAAGAAGAATTAAATTCCAAGAAGATAGGAGAAGTTCTAATAGGAATAAAATTATAATAAAGAATTATATTCTTTAAAGATAATTTAATTCCAACTCAAACTCCTCCTCAAAGAAGGACTTTGGAGAGAGAGCAATAGGGGAAATTTCGACAAGTCCAAGGGAGAAAGCAAGGGGAAATTTCGACAAGCATCTAGGGCAAGGGATTTTCGACAAGCTTCATCTTTTCTTCCTTGTTCAATTAGGGTTCATGCTAGGGATTATTTATCTTGTGTTTCTTTGGAACCTAGCCATGAACTAAATTTACTTGGCTATGGTTATTGTGTTTTGTGGTTGTGAGAAACTATTGGATTTTGTTTAGGTAATAAGAGTTTGCATTTTTATATTTCAAGGTTTATTCATTCTTGGTTCTTATTCTTGTTTGCGAGTGAATTGGGAGAGGATCTCGTGATTTCATCCATTTATCTAATATCGGGAGAGTTAGATTCAAGAAACGAATGAATATGATCTTTATTCAATCTAATGATGGTGAAGATTAATCCGGCTTAGGAATAGGTTAAGGATTTCAACGGCTAAGAGGAGCGCAAGATTGGTTGTTGTTCACCCTTGATTCACGCAGGGATGTATTATCAAGGCATGCACAAGTAGCTAGAGTTTCGACTTAGGGATAAGAAGAAACCATTGAAGAACGCTCTGCCGAACCTTGAAAGTTACTGACCAGAAGCCCAAGTAGTTGCCCAACTAGTCGCCCAGGCATTCATCGATTAGTTGCCAAGGCAACCCCGTTGTGCAAGTTGCCACGGCAACTGAGTTGCCCGTGCACTCTTTTACCAAGACGATCCAATCGGCTATCACACCTCAACTCACGATAACCTGGCCTATCTCTCTCTCATTTGAATTCATCTTTTCTTTTACTTTATTGCTTTCTAGATTAGTCATTAGTTAAACTCCTATAATCCTTTACTTGTGTTTTTACTTTTTACAGTGCAAGAGACTAGATTCTTGAAGTAGCACCAATCCCTGTGGAGACGATATCTTTTATACTATAACTTGCGACGTGTATACTTGCACATTTGCGTAGCACTTAGTTGGCCAAGCTAATAGGAAGGATAAGGGAATCTATATCAAGGAGCAACACTAGCTTGCTTTTGCTGGGAGTTTTATGAGTGTAGTTACATTTAGGGTTGGGACTTAGGTCCTAACCAAATCAACATGTCTAAATACTTGTTTGTGCCTTATGCTTGAAATGAATATAAATTCTGTTGGTAATTGGTTAATAAAGGGAAGAAAGGATATAATCAAGACTTGATAAGCTAATAACTTGGTAATGAAGCTAGATAATGAAAATGAGCGAATTGTGCTTACTTGTAATGCTTTATGTGTTCGAATGCATTTTTAGATTGAATGATCTTGTATGATGCTTGAGAATGCTTGATCACCTATGAATTGAACTAAGAATTATATAGCTTAAAGATCTAAAATGAAATTGACCTTGCTACGCTTTTTGCTTACTCACTTGATGTGTAATTGCTTGCTAATAAAAGACTCAACAAGTCCTTCGTTGCTAGTTGGTCATAGGTAGAACGACATGCCTTAGAGTCTAGAGCTCGTCTTGTTACGTACTTTTGTGTGCCATCTTGTTTGGTGTTTTGGGCACCTTCTTGTTAGATACCTTGAGTACGTCTTGATAGGTACTTTGTGTACCCTCTTGTGTGGTGTTTTGGGCAACTTCTTGTTAGATACTTTGTGTATCAGCTTGTTAGGTACTTTGTGTACTGTCTTGTGACTTGATTACCTAGTCCTAACTATCTACCAAGGCAAACAAGATTAATTAAACTTGAAACAAAGACTTGTGATCATGAATGAAGAGTGATCAAACTTGATGCTTACTAATGATCTTGAAATGAAATGAAATTACACGAATGATTGAAGTACTCGTTATCTTAAAATGCTCATAACTTGAAAGGTAAATTATATATTAAGAAGAGACCCTATTCGAATGACATTTTATGCTTACCTTGCTTGAACTACCTAATATTTACTTGACTTTTTCATTGTGTGCTTGAAATGAAACTTTGCTTCCTTGGTCTATATTAATCGAATGGTATACGGTAAACTAGCTAGGATAAGATTGATTAAAATGAACAAGGACTCTAAGTTAATAATCTGAATAAATTGATAGATCTAGGAACTACCTCACTAAGTACTTTAAGTACTTATCACCCTCATTTTTCCTTCTTCCCAAAATTTCAGGTTTAGATTGATCGATAGTTATCTTTCTTTGAGCTCAGAGCAGAACACAAGCAAAGCACAATGTATGACTTGGTACTTTATATGAGTCTCCTAGATGGTGGCATAGTCATGTGTCTAGATTTGATATTTCATGCATTTTGGGTTGTACATAGTTGGAATGAAAGTTTGAGGCCATGGATGTAATGTTTTAAAGTACCTTTGTTGTGTAAATAAGTAATCAAGATGGTTTTAGAACTTGAGTGGTTGTTAGCCACTTTTAATATGCTTATATATGAATGAAGTTTTAAGTAAAAGTTTGATTGAAATGCTATAATGAATCATTGTTACTAGTCTTGTATCTAAATAAACTTGTATGTGGGTAAGATACCTTGTTGATAGGTATGTATTTGAATGGCCTTAAGACTAAGGTGAACTTAGTTTAAATGGAATCAACTTGATATACTAGATTAATGCTTGGTTTAATTCGAATTAAAATGGGTCTTAACTTGGGATTAGTATACGAATGGTATGGGGTATTTTAGAAGAACTTGAATTGATTATAAGGGTAATTGATAAGTAAGAAGCTTAAGAAAATGGTTCAAATTTGCCTGAATTTTTGTGTCTCCTTACTTGTTACATGCATCGACACTCCTTGCTCCTAACCCGGGCTAGGGGTGTTACAATAAAGTGGTAATCAGAGCTAAAGGTTTAGATCCTCGGACTAAACCGAGTCTTCATGCATCATATAGGATTGAATTGTGCCACCTAGGAGTTATATATCAATGTGCTTGTGTTCTTGCTTATCTAACTCCTTTCCGTTTACCCAATCACAGTATGTTTAAGACGAGACTTGCTAGGGACGATGAAAGTCCCCAAGGATCCTCTAATGAGGGCGGAAGTGTGAGGATGGAATCGAATCCTCCAAGACAAGCCGATCCTTGAGAACCCGTTCAACCTCGAGAGTAGGCTCAACCTCATCAGGAAGCTTCGACTATCCAAGCTTTCCAAAGAGAATGTCTCCTTAGCATGAAGGAGATGTTCGACCAACTCGTATCGAACCTTAAACAAGACCATCCTGCTGCTCCTGCTGCTGCTGCTGCACCAAACAGAGCTCCTATCGATAAACTTGCTCAACATCGATCCTATACCTTCACCGGTGCCAACAAGGAAAACCTGAAGATGCAAAATACTGGCTAGAACGTACAACTCAAATCCTGACCAAACAATTGCAATGCTCGGACGAGCACAAACTTGAATGTGCCATAGCACTCTTAGCTGACGAAGCCTTAAGTTGGTGGGAAACCACAACCCTGTCTGCTTCCGCTGACTCAGTCACCTAGAAATTCTTCATTGAAGAATTCAAGAAGAAATACATCAGCGAGCAATATCTAGCTGAGCGTAGGAGACATTTCTTGTACTTAAAGCAAGCTAATAGGCCCATTGAACAATATGTTGCTGATTTTTGTAAATATTGCAAGTATGGATCGGAATACATCAAGACTGAAAAAGACAAGTGCCGGATGTTTATTGATGGCTTGAACGATGAGATGAGTCCCATATTCACAACTCTAGGGATCACAGATTTCCAAACTCTTGTCAATCGAGCCATTGCAACCGAGGCAAAGATGAAAGCTTCAGAAAGAAGAAATGGTAGTAACCGCATTGTTAAGAAGCACAAACGTGATGATAAGACCCATTGGCAATCCAAGAAACCAAATTTTAGAAAGAAAGCTTCTCGACTTATACTCCTACTTCGAAAAGTAATTATATGCCGAGACCTCAATCAGTGAACAAGCATTCAGCCCCAGTTATCTCTATAAATAGCATGAGAAATTCTGGAAAAGTCCCTACTTGCAAATTTTGCCAAAAGCTCCATTTTGTCCAATGTCGATCTCAATCGAATCTATGCTATGCTTGTGGTGGAGCCGATCATTTCATTAAGGATTACCCCCAAAATCCTAACAAAGCTCCAGCTCAATCTCTTACAAATCCGAGTCCTACACCATCTAACCGAAACAAAGGCCCGAGACAAGCACAGTCTGAAAACCAAGACAAAGGGAGAGGCCACCTTTCAGCTACTACACATCAAGAATCTCAAGCCCCTACTCGAATCTACCACATTCATGGTAGGAAGGATGAAGAGTCTCCCGATGTGATCATAGGTACTGTTGAACTAAACTCAAGTCTTGCTTATGCTCTAATTGATTCAGGGTCTACCCACTCGTTTATATGCTCTTCCTTGATTGTTAAGCTAAACTTGAAACCCAAACTTGTTAAATCTAGCCTTGTACTTTCGAATCCTATAGTAGGAAACATGCCAACTAACTTACTTTGTAAATCTTGTCCTGTATCTATTCGAAATGTACCTTTTCCTATTAGCCTCTATGTCTTGCCAACTTGTGAATTTGATCTAGTATTGAGACTAGATTGCTTGGGTAAACACCAAGCCTGGATTGATTGCCAAAATAGGAGATTGTATCTCCGGGGATTAGGGAAAGAATCCATCTTGCTTATAGATAAGAAACCGACCTTAATCTTTGCTTCCATGGTCCTAAAGATGAATATGACTTTGGCTTGCCATCTATACCTATTGTATCTGAATTTTTCGATGTTTTTCTCGAGGAACTCCCTGGTCTTCCTCCGACATGAGAAGTGGAATTCAGGATTAACGTTCAACCTGGGACCAACCCGGTGTCAATTACACCATATCGAATGGCACATGTAGAGTTGAAGGAACTCAAGAAACAACTTCAAGAGCTACAAGGCAAAGGCTTCATTCGGCCTAGCACATCTCCCTGGGGTGCACCTGTCTTGTTCGTAAAGAAAAAAGATGGTACAATGCGGCTTTGTATCAACTATCGTCAATTGAATCAACTTACCATCAAGAACAAGTATCATTTGCCAAGGATAGAAGATCTCTTTGATCAATTTAGGGATGCTTCAGTGTTTTCAAAGATCGATCTTCGATCGGGTTACTACCAAATGAATGTGAAAGAAAAAGACGTGCCTAAAACAGCCTTCCGAACTCGTTACGACCATTTTGAATTCCTTGTAATGCCTTTCGGGCTGACTAATGCCCTGACCACATTCATGGATCTTATGAATCGAGTATTCAAGCATTTTCTCGACAAATTTGTGGTCATCTTCATTGATGACATCCTAGTCTACTCTCGAAATAAGGAGGAACATTCTGAGCACCTCTGAATCATCTTGCAAACCCTCCGAGAAGGTCATTTGTTTGCTAAATTCTCCAAGTGCAAATTCTGGCTATCGGAAGTTTCATTTCTTGGCCATGTCATTTCAGCCGAAGGGATCAAGGCGGATCCAAAGAAAATTCAATCTAATATCGACTGGTGACCTCTGAGGAATGTAGGTGAGGTCGGAAGCTTTCTCGGTTTAGCCGGGTATTATCAAAGATTTGTTAAAGGATTTTCCACCATTGGCTTACCCCTAACTAAACTCCTTCGAGTGGTTGGAGAAGCAACAAAGAAGCTTTGATAAACTCAAGCAAGCATTGAATCATGCCCCGGTTCTTATCCAACCAGAATTGGGCAAAGAATTCACTATGTATAGTGATGCTTCACATTCGGGGCTAGGTTGTGTTTTGATGCAAGGAGGCAACATGGTAGCATATGCATCAAGGCAATTGAAACCTCACGAGCTAAACTATCCAACTCACGACCTCGAACTTGCTGCCATCGTATTTGCGATCAAAATTTGGAGGCATTACTTGTATGGTGAGAAGTGTTGCCTGTTCACTAATCATAAAAGACTTAAGTACCTCCTAACTCAAAAGGACTTGAACCTGAGACAAAGAAGATGGATGTAATTGCTAAAAGATTACGATTTGATCATCGACTATCATCCAAGAAAAGCCAACGTGGTTACGGATGCTCTTAGTCGTAAACCGACCTTGGGTAAGCCAATCTAAATCCTTAAACATTCAAATCAAATCAAGTCTTTCTTGCTTTGCAAGAAACTATTCGAATGCCCCCTAATGATCTTATTCATTTTGTGGCTGCTAATGCTATCAATGCTCACCTTCGAATATACCAAAAAACAAGGGCTTATGTCCGAACTCCAAGTTCAATCTATCCTGATCTTGAGAATTAAAAATCTTTAGCAAACTGACCCTGATCTTCAAGCTATTATCTTGAAGCTTGACTCGAAAGCCAACCAGGATTTCTTTGTCCATTCGAATGGAATGCTATGCTTTAAGAGTAGGGTTTGTGTTCCTAATGATGAAGAATTGAAGAAAGACATATTGCAAGAAGCCCATCAAAGTTCTTTTTTGATCCACCCTAGATCGGTTAAGATGTATAAGGATCTAAAACCCTTGTATTGGTGGCCAGGTATGAAGGCAGTCATCACTGACTACGTATCAAGGTGCTTAACTTGTCAAAGGGTTAAAGCTAAGCACCGAGCTCCTACTAGATTGCTCCAACCTATTGAATTCTCTTAGTGGAGGTGGGATCGAATCACAATGGACTTCGTAACCGGTCTTCCTTGCACTCCAAGAAAGAATGATGTTGTATGGGTTATAGTTGATAGGTTCTCTAAATCAGGTCATTTCATCCCTGTTCGAATGAACCTAAGCTTGGATGCCTTAGCTGAATTGTTCATTCGGGAAGTAGTTTGTCTACACGGAGTTCCCACCTCGATAATCTCCGATAGAGATCCAAGATTTACAGCTCGATTTTGGAAATCTTTACAACGAGCCCTAGGAACTAAACTGGATCTAAGCGCGACCTTCCATCCCCAAAGTGATGGCAAATCCGAAAAGGGTAATACAAGTCTTCGAAGATATGCTTAGAGCTTGTGTTATTGACTTCGGGAAGAATTGGGAGAAATCTCTACCCCTTGTAGAGTTTGCCTACAACAATAGCTACCAAGCTTTAATCCAAATGGCTCCATTTGAAGCCTTGTATGGGAGAAGATGTAGAACTCCCCTATGCTAGTCCGAACTAGGAGAAAACAAGGTGTTAAGACCTCAATTACTCAGAGAAACAGAAAAACAAGTTCGAATTATCCACGAATGATTGAAGCAAGCCTTTGATGGGCAAAAGTCCTATGCAGACTTGAAATGAAGGGACATTCAATACAGTATTGGAGACAAGGTCTTCCTCAAAGTCTCTCCTTGGAAGAAGGTCTTCAGATTTGGCAAAAAAGGAAAGCTTTGCCCCTGGTTCATTGGACCATTCGATGTAGTTGAAAGAATTGGTCCAGTGGCTTATCGATTAGCACTTCCTAGTGAATTCGATAAGATCCACAACGTATTCCATGTTTCGATGCTCAGAAAGTACCGTTCAGATCCATCTCACATTTGGAACCCGAAGAGGTTGAATTAAACCCTGACTTGTCCTATGAAGGAGAGCCAATCCAGATACTTGACAAAGAAGTCAAAAGACTTCGAAACAAGAATATCTCCCTAGTGAAAGTCTTGTGGAGGAATCACAAGATGGAAGAAGCAACTTGGGAACCTGAAGATTCAATGAGAAAGCAATACCTTCTCCTATTTGACTCAGGTAAATTCGAGGGCGAATTTATATTTTAAGGGGGGAGAATTGTAATACCCCAAATTGTACCCTAGAAGTATTGAAGCTAGAAATCAAAATTTGCTAACTTAATTGAGCTTAATGCTAAGCTAATTAGACTATCCTAGGACTAAATTGAAAGGACAAGAAATTCGGTGATCTAGTTGAAATTGTGACCAAATTGAAACAATTGGAGAATATAAAGATTGCATGATAAATTCATGAATTCCCATTTGCCCTTGGTTAATTACATGATTAAAGATTAAACAAAAGATAAATTAGATATTTCCTAAATCCATTATCTTAAGTTATCATCATCATCATCTTCTCCAATCTCTTCTTCATTTTGCCGAATATAGAAAAGGAGTAGGGAGAGAGAGAGAACTTAAGAGAAACACCATTGTTGATGAATTGAAGCTTGCTAGGATTATCTATGTTCATGCATGTTACAATAATTTGTGTAAGTACCTTTCTTTTGTGATTACCGAATGTTGTTAGTGAAATTGCTTGGATTAAATAGTTTATTTGGCTTGAAATCTTGAGTTAGAATGCTGGATGCTATGCTTGAATTAGATTAGAAGTTGAGTGTTGCGCGTAATAAGTGCTCCGCAATTGTGCAAGTGTACACGTCGCAAGTTATAGTATAAAAGATATCGTCTCCACAGGGATTGGTGCACTTCAAGAATCTAGTCTCTTGCACTGTAAAAGTAAAAACACAAGTAGATGACTGTAGGAGTTTTAACTAACAACTAAACTAGAAAGCAATAAAGTAAAAGAAGATGTAATCAAATGAGAGAGAGTAGGCCAGGTTATCATGAGTTGAGGAGTGATAGCCGAATGGATCATCTTGGTAAAAGAGTGCAGTGGCAACTCAGTTGCCGTGGTAACTTGCATAGTTGGGTTGCCTCGGCAACTAGTAGAACGGTTGCCTGGGCAACTGTTTGGGCGACAAACTTCAAGGTTCGGCAGAGCATTCTTCAATGGTTTCTTCTTATCCCTAAGTCAAAATTCTAGCTAATTGTGCATGCCTTGACAATACATCCCTGCGTGAATCAAGGGTGAACAACAACCAATATTGTGCTCCTCTTAGCCGTTGAAATCCTAAACTTATTCCTAAGCAGGATTAGTCTTCATCATCGATAGATTGAATGAAAACCATACTTATTCATTTCTTGAATCTAACTCTCCCGATATTAGATAAATAGATAGAATTACGAGATCCTCTCCCAATTCACTCACAAACAAGAATAAAAACCAAGAATGAGTAAACCATGAATTGAAAGTGCAAACTCTATTACCTAAACAAAATCCAACCGTTTCTCACAACCACAAAACACAATAACCTTTGCCAAATAGATTTAGTTCATGGCTAGGTTCCAAAGAAACACAAAACAAAGTTTTCCTAACATAAACCTAATCGAATAAGATAGAAAAAGATGAAGATGTTTGAAGCCTCTTGTCGAATTCTCTCCTCTCAACTATATGGATTTGACGGCTTGAAATCCTTTAAATAGGAGATGGCTAGGTCAAAGTCTTTCTTGGGGAGGAAGTCAAGTTGGAATTAAATACTTTTAAAGAATATTATTCTTTATTATATTTAAATTCCTTATAGATCTTCTCCTATCTTCTTGGGATTTAATCTCTCTTTGACCTCTCCATGTTGGGTATATCAAGTCATCAATTTCGGCTGTCACATCATCTTATCCATTCTTGTCGATAATTGCCCTAGCAACTAGCTGGGCGTATCCTTCATACACTGCCCTGGCAACTGCGTCGGCATCTCCTTCTTGTATTTCCCTGGCAACTGATTCTAGCTTTGCTTTGGCAACTGATTCTGCACACACAAAAACAACTATCGACAGCACCCTTTTTCTAAAAAATTAAGCAAAATATGAAATCAAACTTGATCACCAAGGAAACAATGCAAACATGCACGAATGGCTAATAATGCAACTAATATGAGCCTAATTCTAGCAATAATATGATTAAAAAGGGTGAATAAAATAGTACTTTTGGACACTTAACACGCCCCCAAACTCAAATTATTGCTTGTCCTCAAGCAATGCAAACTAATAATTACCCGCCAAGACTTCAATTTTCACAAACTTAGCTTGGGACTTGATTTCAATCCTCAGAACCGTGGCACAAAGTATGATTGACTTTTCATTTTTCGGACAACCTATGAGTTACTCGGAATCAAACTATAATGCTTGTGAGTGTGTGCGGAGTTGTGTGCAAGTTGATTTTTCGGATTCTATGCAAACAAGAGGTTTTCAAATTACTTCATTGGGTTCTTTTAACATGTTTTAACTAGAGCCGATTTCGGGCACCTCTAGTGATTTTTTTTAGTTTTCTTAAGTTTTTCTTTTATTCGTCCAGAGCCGATTTTGGGCACCTTTAGAGATCAATTTTTTAGCACATACTAGAGCCATTTTCAGGCACCTCTAGCATTCATCCAATTTTTATTTTAATCTCCCAATTTTTTAACTATCAACCTAAGTTCGCTAGAATTCCTTAAATCAATCAAGCTACAACAGTGTTTCATCAAGTTTAGCATCATAGTGGGATTGTAAGTGTTTCCACGGTTATCCTAGAACAAAGATTTCTATCAATTAAGTACATTGGCAATGTCATCATCGGATTTTCATTAAATCTAGGCAATTCTTGTTCCAACTAAAGGCATGGCAAGCAATTTATGTGTCCTATATGCAATACTTAAGATTAATGCAACTAAACATGACAACTAACTAGTAACAATCCTCCCCAAACTCGAGTGAGCCATTGTCCTCAATGCATGCAAAAAAAGAGAATAAAAATAAAAGTAAAAATAAAAAGTAGAATGCAAACGATGACTTACTATGAGAGCTCGTCATCGTGGATGATTAGTTTTCTTTTGGCCGGTGTCTTGATTCTTTTGCTTGAACGCGGTGATTGCTTCCTTGTTGCCGATGGTGGAATCGATCCTCGTACGAGTGTGTCCTTATTGTCCTCACCATCCTCTTCCTTAATCTCATTGGCTTTTCGCTTGGGCTTGAAGGATTCGACTAGTGTGGTCTTTGTTGGTGCAATGGAGGACTCGTTCGAATCTAAAAAATCAGAAAATGATTCAGTACGAGTTGGTTCAGGCATAGGTGTTTTACCTTTGTCTTTTGTAGTAGTTGCCGGGGCGTCTTCAGTCTCAGTTGCCGTGGCATCTTCAGTGTGGTTTTCCGTGGCAACTGCTGGGGCAAGTGTTGTGTAGGTTGCCGTGACATCATCTGTTGTGGTTGCCATGGCAAGAATGTCGGCAGGAAAGATAGGGAACAACACTCGGCTATCCGGGTATTTTTCCAGGATGACTTGGGTGATGGCATTGTTGTGGTCCTTCTTGTATCACATGAACATAGTTGGCGGGTTTCAATTTACTTAAGGCGGTTCACCAACGGTTGTAAGAGTGCTTCAAGTTGTCCTGGGGTTGCTGGCCAAGTAGCCCGGGCATCAGTTGCCTGGGCATCAGGAGTTGCCGAGGCGGCAGGAGTTACCGCGGCAACTGTAAGCGTTGGTGATTTTATTGGTGCTTCTCCCATTAACTTTCGAATTTGTGCTTGATTCCAACCGGACTTTGGTAGTGCCTTTTCATTGGTTGACTCATTTGGGACATGCATCTCCTTGTAAAGATTGGAGATTAGGAAAAGAAAGAAAAGAGAACCCTTGTCTTTCGTGCTACATACAAAAATCTCATTGCAAATAATTTTGCCAATGTTAATGATGCGATTATGCAAGATAGAATATATGAGCAAAAGACAAGGTGTATCAACGGTAGTATTGTGTGTGGTGGGCATTAAAGAAGTTTTAACAAACTTATTCCATAATTTTACCTCAGGTTTAAGCCGAAGTTGGTTTACCGCGCCCTTGTATTTACCGTCGCTCCAATGAGTTCCCAGTAGAGTGAGTTCTTGAAGCACCTTGTCGAGTTGCTTGGGCGTAAGTTGATCAACAAAGGCTTGATGCTCGTCCTTCTCAATGTAGACCCTTTAAAAGACGTTGATGCTCCCAGTGCTTATGAGGATGGCTTTTTCACGAACAAACACGTAAGGATTGTCTGGGTTAGGCGAGTGAGCATAGAATTCTCTTACCCATGAGATGTCGCCCGGTTCCGGTTGATGGCAAAAGATTTGCCACTTTTGGTGTGCAATCCTTTCAAAGATGAAGGGTTCAAGACCGAAATCTTGATGAGAGATGGAGTATTCGAAGCCTTGTTCTTCGCAAATCTTCCAGCTTTCAAACTTGGAGTGAAATCATTCTTGAACCACCAGTGTAGCAAATTTCTTGTAGCTTGGTTCTTTGGAAGAACTTGGGTGCACCAAAAACTTGAGTTTTGCTGCCGTGGATGATTTTTGGTTGTGAGTTGGGTAGAAACAAAGAAAAGAAATCAAAAGAAACTAAAGAGTTGCAAGGTTAAAAGTAGTAATAGGTTTCTTGGAAATTAAAGGTGATGGGTTAAATAGAAAAGATAGGTAGTAAATATGGTAGGTGAGATTGATTGGAAAGAAAGAATGCAAGGGTTTTAATTGGGGGAAGGGGGCGGCAAAGGGAATTGAGGAAGGGGAAGGGTTTGGCCGACTATGTGGGTGAATTAGGGTAAATTGGAGGCTTAATATAAGCCTTAGATTTAGCCCATTAGTTTCCTTGTTGAAGAAACTTCCTTCTTGAATCCAATTCTTTTTTATCTTGAACTCTTTTCCTACAATTCAAAAACAAATAAAATAAGGATTAAAATTAAAGATAAACTAATAAATAAAAAGAAATAAATAAATATGTGCAAAGAAATTCTTAAACCTAAAATTCAAAAACAAATAGATAATATGAAAGAAAGATGTAGTCTTAACCTAAAGGAACTAAATAAATCTATCCTAAGAATAGCCGAAATTAATAAAAAAAATTCGCATAAAAATAAAATAATAAAAAAAATATCAAAATGAGAGCATGATCATGCATCTTCTAAGGTGACCCCACTTCTTTGTTACGTTCCACATGGGCACCGTTATAGTGCTTCAATCTTTGTCCGTTAACTTTGAATTCATGTTCGTCTGTGATGGACTTGATTATCACAACACCATGGGAGAACGGTTTGACAACTTCGAATGGTCCCAACCATCTTGATCTCAATTTTTCGGGGAAAAGTTTCAGCCAAGAATTGAATAGGAGAGCTAATTGCCTTGGCATGAATTGTCGTGGCAATAGTTTCTTGTCATGCCATTGCTTTGTTTTCTCCTTGTAGATTCGTGCATTGTCATAGGCGAGTGCACGGAATTCTTCTATCTCGTTGATATCTAGTAAACACTTTTGTCCGGCACTTTCCCAATCCATATTCATGATCTTGATTGCCCAATATGCTTTGTGTTCAATTTCCACCGGTAAGTGACAAGTCTTACCATAGACAAGGCGAAACGGGGACATTCCCATGGGTGTTTTGAATGCGGTCCGGTAAGCCCAAAGTGCTTCGTCTAGTCTTATAGACCAATCTTTTTAGGAAGGATTGACAACCTTCTCGAGGATATTCTTCAATTCCTGGTTAGAAATTCCTGCTTGGCCATTAGTTTGTGGATGATATGCCGTGGCAATTTTCTGTGACACGCCGAAATGTTGCAACATCTTGGAAATAAGTCTGTTGCGAAGTGCTTGCCTTCAGCACTAATAATTGCTCTCGGTATCCCAAATCGTGTAAATATATATTTTCTACAAGAATCGTTGCATGGTCTTGGAATCGTTGGCGGGAACTGCAACGGCTTTAACCCACTTGGACACGTAGTCGACGGCAAGTAGAATGTAGAGGTTGCCGAATAAAGATGGGAAAGGTCCCATAAAATCGATCCCCCATATATCGAACAATTCCACCTCGAGGATGTTTTGGAGCGGCATCTCATGTCGTCTAGAGATGTTGCCCGTCCTCTGGCAATGATCACATTGCTTGTAAAATTCTTGGGCATCTTTGTAGAGTGTGGGTGATAAGTGTTAAAAAGTACTATTTTTCTTACCCTTTTTACTCATATTATTGTTAGACTTAGGCTCATATTAGTTGCATAATTATCCATTCATGCATTAATCCATGTTTCCTTCCATCGTTGAGCTTGATTACATAACTTGGTAGTTTTTGTGGGGAAAGATGTTGCTTTGGTGTGTTTTGTGTGTATGTGCAGGATCACTTGCCAAAGCAAGGCTAGAGCTAGTTGCCAGGGCAATACATGAATAAGATGCCGAGCTAGTTTCCAGGGCAATGCATGAAGGAGACGCCGAGCCAGTTGCCAGGGCAATTGTCGACAAAGAACAAGGTGATATGGTAGTCGAAATTGATGACTAGACAAGCCCAAGATGACGTGGAGCAAAGCTAAATCCCAAAGGAATTTGATTTCCATGAAGAGATTAAAGAAGAATTAAATTCCAAGAAGATAGGAGAAGTTCTAGAAGGAATATAATTATAATAAAGAATTATGTATTTAAAGATAATTTAATTCCAGCTTAACTTCCTCCTCAAAGAAGGACTTTGACCTAGCCCTATAAATTAGAGGCCATATCGTCAACTTGAGAGGAGAGCAAGAGGAGAGAATTTTCGACAAGCATCTAGGGCAAGGAGATTTCGACAAGCTTCATTCTTCATCTTTTTCTTTCTTGTTCAATTAGGTTCATGCTAGGGATTATTTATCTTGTGTTTCTTTGGAACCTAGCCATGAACTAAATCTATTTGGCTATGGTTATTGTGTTTTGTGGTTGTGAGAAACTATTGGATTTTGTTTAGATAATAAGAGTTTGCACTTTTCTATTCAAGGTTTATTCATTCTTGGTTCTTATTCTTGTTTGCGAGTGAATTAGGAGAGGATCTCGTAACTTTATCTATTTATCTAATATCGGGATAGTTAGATTCAAGAAATGAATGAATATGATATTTATTCAATATATTGATGGTGAAGATTAATCCGGCTTAGGAATAAGTTAAGGATTTCAACGGCTAAGAGAAGCGCAAGATTGGTTGTTGTTCACCCTTGATTCACGCAGGGATGTATTATCAAGGCATGCACAAGTAGCTAGAGTTTCGACTTAGGGATAAGAAGAAACCATTGAAGAACGCTCTGCCAAACCTTGAAGGTTGCTGCCCAGACGCCCAAGTAGTTGCCCAACTAGTCGCCCAGGCAACCATCGATTAGTTGCCAAGGCAACCCCGTTGTGCAAGTTGCCACGGCAACTGAGTTGCCCTTGCATTCTTTTACCAAGGCGATCCAATCGGCTATCACACCTCAACTCACGATAACCTGGCCTATCTCTCTCATTTGATCTCATTTATTCTTTAACTTTATTGCCTTCTAGTTTAGTTATTAGTTAAACTCCTATAATCTTCTATTTTTTGTTTTTAATTTTTACAGTGCAAGAGACTAGATTCTTGAAGTGGCACCAATCCCTATGGAGACGATATCTTTTATACTATAACTTGCAACGTGTATACTTGCACAATTGCGTAGCACTTATTACGCGCAACAAGTTTTTGGCGCCGTTGCAGGGAATTGGCAATAGCGACTTTGTTTTTATTTTCTTGCACTTTCTTTTTACTTTTCTTGTTTAAGATTCAAAGGGCTAACAAACTTTGGTTTTGCATTGGTATATGACCAGGGCGAGACCGATTACACCAAAATATCCCTTTGATCCAGAAATCGAACGAACCTTACAAAGACTTAGACGAAGGATAAGAGTAGCAATGGCTAGTCAAGACGACAATATGAATCAAGATGTTCCAATAGGAGGAGGAGTGATTCTTGCACGAAACAGAACTATTCGAGACTATCTTGAAGAAGATCTTGATGGACTTAATCCAAGAGTTGTCGCACCTGAAATTGAAGCCGACCACTTTGAGTTGAAACCGGTAATGTTTAATATGATCAACACAATTGGTCAATTTGGCGGCTTAGCAACTGAAGATGCACGACAACATCTTAAATCTTTCCTCGAGATTTGCAACTCGTTCAAAATACACAGAGTCACCCCCGATGTTTTACGATTAAGATTATTCCCCTATTCACTGAGGGATAGGGCGAAAGCATGGTTGAATAGCATTCATGCCGGATCAATAGGATCTTGGACTGATCTTTGTCGTGATTTTCTTGCTCGGTTTAATCCTACTAATTTGACTGATAAGCTTCGTAACGACATTACTTCTTTTCGGCAGGTAGATGATGAATCCATGTACGAGGCTTGTGAGCGATAAGAGAACTTCTACACAAATACCCCTTACACGGATTCCCGGTGTGGACTCAAGTAACAATGTTTTACAACGCCGTGAATACACCAACAAGGATGATGCTAGATGCCTCGGCAAACGACATACTCTTAGATAAGTCGCCGGAGGAAGCAATGCAAATTCTAAACAGGCTGGCCAATAATGATTATCAATTCCTCTCTACTATAAGAGGAGGAGTTAGACGCCAAGCCACAATACATGAACTAGGATCATCAGATTCAATTTCGGCACAATTGGACACTTTAACCAAGATGGTCCAGAACATGCAAAAACCAAACAACACACATGAAGTCAAGGTAATGGATTCTTTTTATGAGTTATGTGGTGATAACCATGATTCTTCTGAATGTATGCAGAATCCAGAATCCAGCTTCTATATGGGGAATTACAATCGGAACAACAATGTGATTCCAATACATACAATCCAGCTTGGAAGAAGCACCCAAATTTTTCATGGAGTAATCCCAACAATGCTCTAAACCAGAATAATCAGAATGCACAAGCATCAGGATTTCAGCAGAATATGCCATGGCAACAGTTGCCGTAACAACAACCGACAACATCTAGTTCTTTGGAAAATTCTCTCAATGCTTGTATGATGAAAACTGAATCTTATATGGCTAAGAATAGTAACTTCATAAAAAGAACTGATGCTTTTATTAACAAGACCGAGATGAGATTGCAAAACCAAGAGGCGGTAATCAAATCATTGGAAAATCAAGTCGGACAGTTTGCTTAAAATCTGAATACTAGACCGCAAGGAGGTTTACCTAGCGATACTGAATTCGCAAGAGGAACTGGCCATGAGCAATGTAAGGCGATCACCACTAGAAGTGGCCAACAACTTAGAGAGGCTCAAGCCCGCTCATCAAACACAACTCCACAAAAAGATTAAGACGAACCTAGCGGCAAAGCCTCAAATGCTGAACCAGGAATTGCCGCGACAACCGGCAATAAGCATGCCTCGACAACCGACGATAAGGATGCTTTGGCAACTTGTGATAAAGCATGCCTCAGCAACCCCAACTGATAATGCCTCGACAACTCTAGTTGTCCCGACAATACCGTCAATCAGGTTCCAAACCAATGAAAGGATCGAAGATATCCGACTTCCACCACCATTCCCACAAAGGTTGAAGCGACAAAAGCAAGAATATCAATTCAAGAAGTTTCTTGATATCCTAAAGCAAGTCCATATCAACTTGCCATTGGTGGAAGCAATTGAACAAATGCCAAACTATGCCAACTTTCTTAAAGACATTGTGTCCAAGAGAACAAGGCTATGAGAGTTTGAAATAGTTGCCGCAACAGAGGGATGCATGGACATGTTGCACAATCCTATGCCACCTAAGTTGAAGGATCCCGGAAGTTTAACAATACCCTGTTCCATTGGAAACTACTATGTCGGGAAAGCATTGTGCGACCTTGGGGCTAGCTTAAACTTGATGCCTAAATCGGTTTTCCATAAACTAGGAATCGGGAAGGCAAGACCTACAACAGTTATGCTACAACTAGCCGACAGATCCTATGTGCATCCAGAGGGAAAAATCGAGGACATACTGGTAAAAGTTGATAAATTTATTTTTCCCACTGACTTTATTGTTTTGGATTGTGAAGTAGATGAGCATGCACCTATCATTCTCGGGAGACCATTCCTAGCAACAGGGAGAACCTTGATCAATGTTGAAAAAGGAGAACTCACAATGAGGGTGAATGACCAGCAAGTTAAACTAAATGTCTTCCAAACACTAAGGCATGCTGATGATCCAGAAGAATGCCAACTTCTTCATGCCACGGCAGAGTTTAACTTCGACGAGGAATTTAGTTGCCTCGGCAACTACATTGCCGATCAAGAGGAACCTGACGAGTATGAAGAACCGGTCGATGAGGAACAACAAGAAGAGGCAAATTGGCTAGTCAATCGACCATGTACATACTTTGAACCACTGGATTACTCAGGTAAGGAAGGTAAGCTCGAAAAACCCTCTATTAAACAACCACCGATTCTTGAGTTGAAGTAGTTGCCAGAGCAACTAAAATATGCATACTTAGGAACCGATAATACATTGCCTGTAATTATTTCTTCTAAGTTACAGCCTGAGCAGGAAAAGAAGCTGATCAAAATGTTGAAGCTACATAAAAAAGCAATAGGGTGGACAATTGCCGACTTGAAGGGAATTAGCCCGACAGTGTGCATGCACAAGATTTTATTGGAAGATGATCACAAACCTTCAATTGAGGCCCAGAGGAGACTGAATCATGCCATGAAAGGGGTTGTAATGAAAGAAATCATCAAGTGGCTTGACGCCGACATTATATACCCTATCTCTGATAGTACATGGGTATGTCCGGTACAATGTGTATCGAAAAAGAGAGGTATAATGGTGGTAAGTAATAAAAACAGTAAACTCATTCCAACCAGGACTGTGACCGGTTGGAGGGTTTGTATGGATTATCGAAAGCTAAACAAAACCACTACGAAAGATCACTTCCCATTACCCTTTATTGATCAAATGCTTGACTGTCTTGCAGGTAAACCCTTTTATTGTTTTCTTGATGGTTATTCAGGTTACAACCAAATTGCCATAGAACCAGAAGATCAAGAAAAGACAACCTTCACATGCCCATACGGTACTTATGCTTTTTGAAGGATGCCATTCGGAATGTGTAATGCCCCAGCAACCTTCCAAAGATGCATGATGGCACTCTTTTCAGACATGGTCGAAGACTTCCTTGAGATCTTCATGGATGATTTTTCTGTTTTTGGTAATGACTTCGACAGCTGTCTCGACAATTTAGAGAGGGTGTTGGCAAGATGTGAAGAAACTGATTTAGTCCTCAATTGGGAGAAGTGCCATTTTATGGTAGATGAAGTAATAGTGCTAAGCCACAAGATTTCATCCAAGGGAATTGAAGTAGACAAAGCCAAGGTGGACGTGATCGAGAGATTACCCCCACCAAGTTCGGTTAAAGGAATTCGAAGCTTTCTTGGACATGCAGGTTTTTACAGGAGGTTCATTCATAATTTTTCTAAAATCACTAAACCCTTGTGCAATTTGCTTGAACATGATAAAGTCTTCAATTTTGATGATTCTTGCACTCAAGCATTCGAAACCCTAAGGGAAAAACTTACCTCGGCACCCATTGTCGTTCCACCAGATTGGACGCTACCTTTTGAGCTCATGTGTGATGCAAGTAATTTCGCGGTAGGAGCAGTCCTAGGCCAACGTACAGGTAAGACCTTCCATGTGATATACTACGCTAGTAAAACTCTTAATAGTGCTCAAGTGAATTACACAACAACGGAGAAAGAGTTACTAGCTGTAGTTTTCGCATTTGACAAGTTCCAACCCTATTTGATTGGTACAAAGTTAATTGTTCATACGGACCATTCGGCAATCAAATATCTATTTGCTAAAAAGGATGCCAAACCTTGTTTGATTCGTTGGATATTACTTTTACAAGAATTTGATATTAAAATTAAGGACAAGAAAGGAACAGAAAATCAAGTGGCCGATCACTTATCACGTTTAGAACGCAATAGGGAGGAGAAAACTGATCTAGAGATATGCGATGCATTTCTGGATGAACAAATTTTAGTTACCTCGGCAACCATGGACGCACACGCCTCGGCAACTCTCGATGCCACAGCAGCCCTTGACGCGCACGCCTCGGCAACCATGGATGCACACGCCTCGGCAACTCTCGACGCCGCAGCAGCCCTTGACGCGCACGCCTCGGCTATTTTGGGAGCAGACACCATGGCAGCACATGCCTCGGTAATACCCTGGTACGCGGATTTAGTTAATTTCCTTGTTTGTGGTATTTTACCTTATGGCCTTACTCACCAAGGGAAGAAGCGGTTCCGCAATGATGCTAAGCATTACTTTTGGGATGAGCCTCTTTTGTTTAAACAATGTGCAGATCAGGTTATACGCCGATGTGTCCCTGAAGAAGAGCAACAGAATGTACTCCGGCAATGCCATTCTTCACCCTATGGAGGAACTCGTACCGCGACCAAAGTTTTGCAATCTGGGTTGTATTGGCCAACATTGTACAAAGATGTCCAAAACTTTTACAAGCAATGTGATCGTTGCCAGAGGACGGGCAATATCTCTAGACGACATGAGATGCCGCTCCAGAACATCATCGAAGTGGAATTGTTTGATGTATGGGGGATCGATTTTATGGGACCTTTCCCATCGTCATTCAGCAACCTCTACATTCCACTTGCCATCGACTACGTGTCTAAATGGGTTGAGGCAGCTGCAGTTCCCAACAATGATTCCATGACCGTGCAACGATTCTTGCAGAAAAACATATTTACACTGTTTGGGATGCCGAGAGCAATTATCAGTGACGAAGGCAAGCATTTTGACAACAGACTTATTGCCAAGATGTTGCAATGCTTCGTCGTATCATACAAGATCGCCACGGCATATCACCCATAAACCAACGGGCAAGCAGAAATTTCCACCCGGGAATTGAAGGGTATACTCGAGAAAGTTGTAAATCCCTATAGGAAGGATTGGTCATTAAGACTAGATGACACACTTTGGGCATATCGCACTGCATTCAAAACACCCTTAGGTATGTCCCCCTTCCGACTTGTCTATGGCAAAACATTCCATCTACCGGTGGAAATTGAACACAAGGCATACTGGGCAATCAAGACCGTGAATATGGATTGGGAAAGTGCCAGACAAAAGCGTCTGTTGGACCTCAATGAGATAGAAGAATTCCGTGCACGAATCTACAAGGAGAAAACAAAGCAATGGCATGACGAGAAACTATTGCCGCGACAATTCATGCCAGGGCAACTAGTTCTCTTATTCAATCCTCGGCTAAAACTTTTCCCGGGAAAGCTGAAATCAAGATGGTCGGGACCATTCAAAGTTGTCAAACCATTCTCCCATGGTGCCGTGATAATCAAGTCCATCACTGACAAACATGAATTCAAAGTTAATGGACAAAGATTGAAGCACTACAATGGTGCCCATGTGGAACGTAACAAAGAAGCGGTCACCTTAGGAGATGCATGAACATGCTCTCCTTTCGATATTTTATTTTTATTTTATTTTTATTTTTCTTTTTCTTTTTATTTTTAATTTTGTTGAACTATTTAATTTTTAATTTTTTATTACTTTCGATTATTTGCTTTTTTAGGATAGATTTATTTTCTTTTGTTTTATCTTTCTTTAAGTTTAAGAATCCCTTTACACATCTTTATTTATTTTCTTTTATTAGTTTATCTTTAATTTTAATCCTTATTTGATTTGTCTTTGAATTGTAGGAAAAGAGTTCAAGATAAAGAGGAATTTTGATCCAAGAAGGAAAACATCTTCAACAAGGAAATTAATGGGCTGAATCTAAGACTTATATAAAGCCTCGAACTTACCCTAATCAAACCCCCATTGCCGTCACCCTTCCCCTAAACCAAAACCCTTTTTTTCGTCTTCCCCTAATCCCACCCACCATATTTACCACCTATCTTTTCTATAAAACCCATCACCCTTAACCTATTCCTACTTTTTATCTTGCAACTTTTTAGTTTCTTTTATTTTTTTTACAAAGCTCACAACCAAGATCATCTATGGCATCCAAAATTAAATTTTTAGTTCATCCAAGTTCCTCCAAAGAACCAAGATACAAGAAGTTTGCTACACCGGTGGTTCAAGAAAGATTTCACTCCAAATTTGAACGCGGGAAGATTTATGAAGAACAAGGCTTTGAACACTCCAACTCTCATCAAGATTTCGGCCTTGAACCATTCATCTTCGAGAGGATTGCACATCAAAAGTGGCAAATCTTTTGCCATCAACCGGAACCGGGCAACATCTCATGGGTAAGAGAATTCTATGCTCACTCACCTAACCTGGATAATCCTTATGTTTTTGTTCGTGACAAGGCCATACTCATAAGCCCCAAAAACGTCAACACCTTTTACGGGCTTTACATTGAGAAGGACGAGCATCAAGCCTTCGTTGATAAAATCACGCCCAAGTAACTCGACAAGGTGCTTCAAGAACTCACTCAACCGGGAACTCATTGGAACGACGGTAAATACAAGGGCACGGTAAATTGCCTTCGGCTTAAACCCGAGACAAAACTATGGAATAAGTTTGTTAAAACTTCTTTAATGCCCACGACACACAATACTACCGTTGATATACCACGTCTTTTGCTCATACATTCTATTTTGCATAATCGCATCATTAACATTGGAAAATTATTTGTGATGAGATTTTTGTATGTAGCTCAAAAGATAAGGGTTCTCTTTTCTTCCCTTGCTTAATTTCTAATCTTTGCAAGGAGATGCATGTCCCAAGTGAGTCCATCGATGAAAATGCCCTACCAAAGTCCGGTTGGAATCAAGTACAAATCCGAAAGCTAATGGGAAAGGCACCGGGAAAATCTTCAAGGCCTCCAATTGCCGCGGCAACTCCTGCCACCCCGACAATCCCTAATGCCCAAGCACCTAACACCCGGGCAACTCGGCCATCAACCCCGGGACACTTTGAATCACTCTTGCAACCATTGGTGAGCCACCTAAGGCAAATTAAAGATCGACAAATAATGTTCATGCGGTACATGAAGGAGCACAACAATGCCATCACCCAAGTCATCCTAGAAAAGTACCCGGACAATCACGTGCTGTTCCCAATCTTTCCTGCCGAGATCCTTGCCCCAACAACAAATGAAGCAGTCGCCACGGAAACCGCAACAGATGATGCCACGGCAACCTACACCGTGCCTGCCCAAGCAGATGCCACGACAACCAACCCTGAAGATGCCACGGAAACCAAAGCTAAAGATATCCCGGCAGCCACTGTAAAAGCCAAAGGTAAAACACCTATGCTCGGATCAACTCCTACGGAATCATTGTTTGATTTTTCAGATTCGGACGAGTCCTCCATTGCACCAACAAAGACCGCACTAATTGAATCCTCCAAGCGAAAAGCCAATGACATTGATGAAGAGGACGATGAGGACAACCTCGTACGAGGATCGATTCCACCACCGGCAACAAGAAAACAACCATCGCGTTCAAGTAAGAGAATCAAGACACCGACCAAAAGGAAACTAATCATCCACGATGACGAACTCTCGGAGTAAGTCCTCGTTTGCATTTTATTTTTCGTTAATTTTATTTAATGCATGCATTGAGGACAATGCCTCACTCGAGTTTGGGGGGGGACTGTTATTAGTAGTTACCATGTTTAGTTACATTCATCTTAAGTATTACATTTAGGATACATAAATTGCTTGCCATGCCTTTAGTTGGAACAAGAATTGCTTAGATTTGATGAATATCCGATAATGACTTTGCCAATAACCATGGAAAAACTTAGAATTTTACTATGATGCTAAATTTGATGAAACACTGTTGTGGTTTGATTGATTTAAGGAATTCTAGTGAACTTAGGTTGATAATTAACAAATAGGGGGATTAGAATAAAAATTGGATGAATGCTAGAGGTGCCCGAAATTGGCTCTAGCATGTGCTAAAAAAATTGATCACTAGAGGTGCCCAAAACTGGCTCTAGTATGTGCTAAAAAAATTGATCGCTAGAGGTGCCCGAAACTGGCTCTAGTCGAATAAAACTAAAAACAAAACACTAGAGGTGCCCAAAACTGGTTCTAGTTAAAACATGTTAAAAAGAACCCAATGAAGTAAACCTCTTGTTTGCATAGAATCCAAAAAATCAACTTGTACACAACTCCGCACACACTCACAAGCATTATAGTTTGATTCCGAGTAACTCCTAAGTTTTCCGAAAAATGAAAAGCCAGTCATACTTTGTGCCCCGATTATGAGAATTGAAATCAAGTTCAAAGCTAAGTTTGTGAAAATTGAAGTCTTGGCATGTAATTATTAGTTTGCATTGCTTGAGACAAGCAATAGTTCGAGTTTGGGGGTGTGATAAGTGTTCAAAAATACTATTTTTCTTACCTTTTTTACTCATATTATTGTTAGACTTAGGCTCATATTAGTTGCATAATTATCCATTCATGCATTAATCCATGTTTTATTCCATCGTTGAGCTTGATTACATAACTTGGTAGTTTTTGTGGGAAAAGATGCTGCTTTGGTGTGTTTTGTGTGTATGTGCAGGATCACTTGCCAAAGCAAGGCTAGAGCTAGTTGCCAGGGTAATGCATGAAGGAGATGCCGAGCTAGTTGCCAGGGTAATGCATGAAGGAGACGCCGAGCTAGTTGCCAGGGCAATTGTCGACAAAGAACAAGGTGATATGGTAGTCGAAATTGATGACTAGACAAGCCCAAGATGACGTGGAGCAAAGCTAAATCCCAAAGGAATTTGATTTCCATGAAGAGATTAAAGAAGAATTAAATTCCAAGAAGATATGAGAAGTTCTTGAAGGAATATAATTATAATAAAGAATTATATTCTTTAAAGATAATTTAATTCCAACTTAACTTCCTCCTCAAAGAAGGACTTTGACCTAGCCCCATAAATTAGAGGCCATATCGTCAACTTGAGAGGAGAGCAAGAGGAGAGAATTTTTGACAAGCATCTAGGGCAAGGAGATTTCGACAAGCTTCATTCTTCATCTTCTTCTTTCTTGTTCAATTAGGTTCATGCTATTGATTATTTATCTTGTGTTTCTTTGGAACCTAGCCATGAACTAAATCTATTTGGCTATGGTTATTGTGTTTTGTGGTTGTGAGAAACTATTGGATTTTGTTTAGGTAATAAGAGTTTGCACTTTTCTATTCAAGGTTTATTCATTCTTGGTTCTTATTCTTGTTTGCGAGTGAATTGGGAGAGGATCTCGTAACTTCCTCTATTTATCTAATATCGGGAGAGTTAGATTCAAGAAACGAATAAATATGATCTTTATTCAATCTATTGATGGTGAAGATTAATCTGGCTTAGGAATAAGTTAAGGATTTCAACGGCTAAGAGGAGCGCAAGATTGGTTGTTCTTCACCCTTGATTCACGCAGGGATGTATTATCAAGGCATGCACAAGTAGCTAGAGTTTCGACTTAGGGATAAGAAGAAACCATTGAAGAACGCTCTGTCGAACCTTGAAGGTTGCTGCCAGACGCCCAAGTTGTTGCCCAACTAGTCACCCATACACCCATCGATTAGTTTCCAAGGGAACCCCGATGTGCAAGTTGGCACGACAATTGAGTTGCCCGTGCACTCTTTTACCAAGACGATCCAATCGGCTATCACACCTCAACTCACGATAACCTGGCCTATCTCTCTCATTTGATCTCATTTATTCTTTTACTTTATTGCCTTCTAGTTTAGTTATTAGTTAAACTCTTATAATCTTCTATTTTGTGTTTTTACTTTTTACAGTGCAAGAGACTAGATTCTTGAAATGGCACCAATCCCTGTGGAGACGATATCTTTTATACTATAACTTGCAACGTATATACTTGCACAATTGCGTAGCACTTATTACGCGCAACAGTGGGCCAATACAAACTGGATTGCAAGACTTTGGCCATGATACGTGTTCCTCAAAAATGTCCTCTATAGGGTGAAGAATGACATTGCCAGAGTACATTCTACTGCTCCTCTTCAGGGACACATCGGTGTATAACCTGATCTGTATATTGTTTCAACAAAAGAGGCTCATCCCAGAAATAATGCTTAGCATCATGGCGGAACCACTTCTTTCCTTGATGAGTAAGGCCATAAGGGAAAATACCACAAATAAGGAAATTAACTAAATCTGCGTACTAGGGTATTGTCGAGGCAACTAGACTTGCCGAGGCGTGCGCTTCTGGAGTTGCCGAGGCATCAGGGGTTGCTGAGGCATGTGTTGTCGTGGCAACTGCTTCAGTGATTGTCGAGGCACCTGGGGTTTCTTTGGCATGTGTTGCTGTGGCAACTGCTTCAGTGGTTTTCAAGAGTGCACTCTTGAAAAATTGTTGTATGCCAAAGAGGATGTAAGCATCTCTTTACAAAACTTAAATTTGATGTTGATTAAAGCTTAGATTGAAATCTTTGTGCAGATTTGTGTTATTTGAATGATCATGCATGAGTTGAATTGTTATGCTTGTAGCTAAATCCTCGTTGAACATTAATTTGATGAAATGATTTTATTGGATTGAGCCTTAGAAATAGTACCTAATGCTTGTATGAATTGTAATTGGGTTTATGCTCCGTTGTCTTTCTTGAATGGAAAATTTGAGGGCTGCCATGTATGAATCGAATTTGTAAGGGACTGTTTTGATGTCCTTGAACATGGGACTATTTTGTGTATTAAATTAGGGGTTGTTGTACTTGTTTTAGTGAGGAAAAGGATTGTTTTGACAAATAAATAATTATAGGAAATGCTTAGGATGCATATGGGGGCTGTGTTAATTGAATATTGTGGAGTTTAGGACTGCCATGCATCTAGGAAAAATATTAGGGATTGTTTTTAAGATCATGGGCTGTTTTGAACATAGTTGTTGTGTGTATGAATTTAAAAATGTTCTGGACAATAGGGAAAGTAAATTGAATTGTTAAAAATGAATAAATATGATGGAGAATGGTTATGAAGCATAAAAGAATGTAAGCTAATAAATTGAGCTGTTTTGAAGCATATGATTTGATCTCGGGACTGTGTTGATATTTAGATGTATGCATATTTTGTTGGGAGCTATTCGATGTATTTTAAATACATCAAAGGATTAAAAAGAAAATTTAATATGTACATGTATGTATATTGAAATGAGATTGTTATGGATAGTTGGTTGTATATTCATGATCGAGTGTGATTTTGGAATCGAATGATTGCTAGAAATTTTCTAATGAGTAAGTAGGCTTCAAGTGAATGTTTGACAGGAAATTCTTCTAATATATGATTGAACTCTTTGACATGTTAGAGCAAGAAGGATTCGAAGCAATAAAGGCAAAAGTAGACCAAATAGGAGATATGAAAAGGGGACTTTAATTAGGGAACTAATCTAGCTCGGAACAACTGTGATTGTAGTTTAAAGTCTCGGGAATGGCTAGAAGCCTTCCCGAGCATCTTTATTATTTTAATTTCGCTATCTTATACTTGTGCTATACAATGTTTATTGAGCTTGGATTGAGGTAAGTACCTAAATGGTAAGAATTTGATAAGATGTTCTATGATTGTTCTTGAAGATATTCTTGAAGTGAAAACAAGTTAAGCTTGTATGTGCTTGATAATAGTTTGTATTGTGTCACGTTTCAAATAGGATAAATGATGTATTTGAGAATTCACATGATTTGAATATATGCCTAATATGAAAGAACAATAAGCTCTGTTCACTTGATACCTTGAATAAGGTGAATATGTATGAAATGCTATGTAAGAACACTACTTGTTTGATAATCACATATGGTTGAACTTATTGTTTTGATATGAAATAAGCCTCGATGGCATAAAAGAAATATTGTGAAATGATGCTTATCTATAATAAGAAAATGATAAGTTTATGGCTATGATGCCTTTCGATTGAAAGAAATGAAATAATGAGATTCACATAAGGTGAATATAATGAGATTCACATGAGGTGAATATATACATATACCCGAAATGAAAAGGGGTGATGAGACAATGATATGATAATATGTTATGGAGAAATGCTCACCATGTGTTAAAAGAAGTATGATTAAAGCCTTGGTCTCGAGTCAGTCTTAGGTATAGTTGGCATGCCATAGAGTCCATAGAGCTCGTGTTTTGGGTGGACTACGGTCTTGGACAAAGGTCCTTATTTGGCGACAGTAGGAGGGAAGTGTTGTGGTCATTTGGCGACAGTAAGAGGGATTGACTGGTACAGCGAGTACCATTTTATGGGTGACATTTAGTTTGGGATTCGTGTACCTAGGCTGAAGTTCGATTCTCAAGGCTATGTTAATAAGAAAGCATGAGATTATAAGTTAAAATAATGAAGATTTGTGATACTTGCTTGACAAGTGTTGCGTGTAATATGTGCTATGCAAATGTGCAAGTATACACGTTGCAAGCAATAAAGTGATACGAGTATCGTCTCCATAGGGATTGGTTTGGAACACTTTGCTTAAGTCACTGCACTGTGAAAATAAAAACACAATTGATAATAGAGGTTTTAATTAACGAGAAAACTAAGAGCAATAAACTAAAAGAATAGCTAAAATTAAAATAGAGTGAATAGGCCAGGTTATCGTGAGTTGAGGTGTGATAGCCGATTGGATCGTCTTGGTAAAAGAGTGCAAGGGCAACTTAGTTGTCGTGGCAACTTGCACAGCGGGGTTGCCTTGGCAACTAATCGATGGTTGCCTGGGCGACTAGCTGGGCACCTACTTGGGCATCTGGGCAGCAACTTTAAGGTTCGACAGAGCGTTCTTCAATGGTTTCTTCTTATCCCTAAGTCAAAACTCTAGCTACTTGTGCATGCCTTGATAATACATCCCTGCGTGAATCAAGGGTGAACAACAACCAATCTTGCGTTTCTCTTAGCCGTTGAAATCCTTAACTTATTCTTAAGCGGATTAATCTTCACCATCAATAGATTGAATAAAGACCATACTCATTCGTTTCTTGAATCTAACTCTCCCGATATTAGATAAATAGATGAAGTTACGAGTTCCTCTCCCAATTCACTCGCAAACAAGAATAAGAGCCAAGAATGAATAAACCTTGAATAGAAAAGTGAAAACACTTATTACCTAAACAAAATCTAATTGTTTCTCACAACAACAAAACACAATAACCTAACCAATCAAGTTAGTTCATGGTTGGGTTCAAAAGATATACAAAGAATAATCCCCAAACCATGAATCTAATGGAAGCAAAGAAGAAGAAGAAGAAATCAAACTCTCTTCCCCTTGCTCTCTTGTCGAAATTTCTCTTCTCTTGCCCTTTGGAGTTGTCAAAATTTTCCCTCTTCTTGCTTCAACTCTCTTTGACGGCTTGATCTTTTAAATAAGAGATGGCTAGGTCAAAATCCTTCTTGAGGAGGAAGTTACGCTGGAATTAAATTATCTTTAAAGAATTTAATTCTTTATTATATTTAAATTCCTTCTAGAACTTCTCCTATCTTCTTGGGATTTAATTTCTCTTTAACCTCTTCATGAAAATCAAACTCCTTTGGAATTTAACTTTGCTCCACGTCATCTTGGGCTTATTTAGTCATCAGTTTCGACTACCATATCATCTTATTCCTTGTCAAAAATTGCCTTGGCAACTAGCTCGGCATCTCCTTCAAGCATTGCCCTGGCAACTAGCTCGGCATCTCCTTCATGCACTGCCCTGGCAATTGGTTCTAGCCTTGTTTAGGTAAGTGATTCTGCACACACACAAAAACACACCAAAGCAGCATATTTTTCCACAAAAATCACCAAGTTATGTAATCAAGCTCAACGGTGGAAAGAAACATGAATTAATGCATGAATGACTAATTATGCAACTAATATGAGCTTAAGTCTAACAATAATATGAGTAAAAAGGTTAATAAAAATATTACTTTTGAACACTTATCACAGCCCCAAACTCGAACTATTGCTTGTCCTCAAGCAATGCAAACTAACAATTACCTGCCAAGACTTTAATCATCAAAAACATGCTTCAAACTTGAATTCAAACCTCGGAACCGTGGCACAAAGTATGATCACCTTTTAATTTTTCAGATAGCACAAAAATTACCCAGAACCAAACTATAATGCTCGTGACAATGTGTGTGCGTAGTTGTGTACAAGTTGATTTTCAAGATTCTATGTGAACAATAGGCTTTTATCAATTTAATTACCGGAGCATTTATTTTTATTTTCACTAGAGCCAATTTCGGGCACCTCTAGCAAAGTAAGCAATTTCTCATTTTATTTTAGTCGACTAGAGCCAATTTCGGGCACCTCTAGCGATTCTTTAATGTGCATTAACTACTAGAGCTAGTTTCGGGCACCTCTTCTAGCAAGAAATTAACTTTTAATTTTCAATTTTAAATTTACCCAAATTTTAAGCAACCTAAGTTCACTAAGTTTCTTTCAATCAACAAGCGATAACCGTGTAAAAAAATTCAACATCGTTGTAAAATTCTAAGTTCTTTTCATACAATCCTAAAATTAAAGGTTCTTTCAATTAAGTGCAGTGGCAAAAAATCATCATTGGATATTCAACAAGTCTTAAGCAATTAAATCCAATTAAAGGCATGGCAAGTAACATATGCAACCTATATGTGATTGCTAAAGATGAATGCAACTAAACATGAAACTAACTAGAAACCAACACCCACCAATCTCGAGAGAAGCATTATCCTCAATGCATGAAAAAATGAAACAAAATTTAAAAGAAACTAAATGAAATGAGTTAGTCGGAGAGGTCGTCACCTCGAGTGATAAGTTTCCTTCGTGCTGTTTGCTTGATTCATTTTCCGGTCGGTGGTTGAATGCTTGTGGCTGGTACCGCGTGAATAGCATTGCTTTGATTTGATCCATTTTTGGGCATTAGAAGTTGCCGACGCCATTGTTGTTGCTGGGCAATCTCTGTTGTGGTTGCTGTGGCAAGTAGTCGGCAGTGAATTTTCTTAGCATGGTGGTTGTGAGTCTTGTTGTGGAAAAGAAAACAAAGAAAACCTGGAAACTAAAGATAATGAAGAAAAATAAAATATCTCCTAAAAATTCCAAAAATAAATAAAGAGAAAAAAATAACCAAAAATAATAAAAAAATAGCTCGAAAAAAAATAAAAAGAAAAAGAAAATATCGAAATGAGAGCATGCTTATGCATCTCCTAAGGTTTCAACTTCTTTGTTACGTTTTACATGGGCACCGTTGTAGTGCTTCAATCTTTGTCCGTTAACTTTGAATTCATGTTCGTCGGTAATGGACTTGATTATCACGACACCATGGGAGAATGGTTTGACAACTTCGAATGGTCCCGACCATATTGATTTTAGTTTTCCCGGGAAAAGTTTTAGCTGAGAATTGAATAAGAGAACTAGTTGCCCTGACATGAATTACCGCGGCAATAGTTTCTTGTCATGCCATTGCTTTGTTTTCTCCTTGTAGATTCGTGCATTGTTATAGGCTAGTGCACGAAATTCTTCTATCTCGTTGAGGTCCAACAAACGCTTTTGCGCGGCACTTTCCCAATCCATATTCACGGTCTTGATTGCCCAACATGCCTTGTATTCTATTTCCACCAGTAGATGGCATTTTTGCCATAGACAAGTCGGAAGGGGGATATACCTAAGGGTGTTTTGAATGCAGTGCAATATGCCCAAAGTGCGTTATCTAGTCTTGCTGACCAATCCTTCCTAGAGGGTTTACAACTTTCTCGAGTATACCCTTCCATTCCCGGTTGGAAATTTCTGCTTGCCCATTGGTTTGTGGGTGATATTGCCTGTCCTATGGCAACGATCACATTGCTTGTAAAACTCTTGGGCATCTTTGTACAGTGTTGGCTAATACAAACCAGATTGCAAAACTTTGGTCGTGGTACGAGTTCCTCCAAAATGTCCTCCATAGGGTGAAGAATGGCATTACCAGAGTACGTTCCGCTGCTCTTCTTTAGGGAAACAACGGTGTATGACCTGATCTGTACATTGTTTAAACAAAAGAGGCTCGTCCCAAAAGTAATGCCTAGCATCATGCAGGAACCGCTTCTTCCCTTGGTGAGTAAGGCCATAAGGTAAAATACCACAAACAAGGAAATTAACTAAATCCGCGTACCAGGGTATTGCCGAGGCATGTGCTACCGTGGCGACTGCTCCCAAGGTTGCCGAGGCGTGTGCGTCTAGAGCTACCGAGGCATACGCATCCATGGTTGCCGTGGCGTCGAGGGTTGCCGAGGCATACGCATCCATGGTTGCCAAGGCGTCAGGGGTTGCCGAGGCGTGCGCGTCCATGGTTGTCGAGGCGTGCGTATTAGGAGTTACTACGGTGTTGAAGGTTACCGAGGCATGCGCATCCATGGTTGCCGAGGCGTGCGTATCAGGAGCTGCTGCGGCGTCGAGGGTTGTCGAGGCATGTGCATCCATGGTTGCTGAGGCATTAGGGGTTGCCGAGCCATACACATCCATGGTTGCCGAGGCGTGCGCGTCAAGAGCTGATACTGCGTCAAGGGTTGCCGAGGCATGCGCATCCATGGTTGCCGAGGCAACTAAAAGTTGCTCATCTGGGAATGCATCGCATATCTCTAAAACCGCGTCCTCCTCCCTATTACATTCTAAACGTGATAAGTGACAGGCCACTTGATTTTCTGCTCATTTCCTATCTTGTGCGTTGGCCTAGGACTGCTCCTACCGTGAAATCACTTGCATCACACATGAGCTCAAAAGGTAGCGTCCAATATGGTGGAGCGACAATGGGTGCCGATGCGAGCTTTTCCTTTAGGGTTTCGAATGCTTGGGCGCAAGAATCATCAAAATTGAAGACTTTATCCTGTTCAAGCAAATTGCACAAGGGTTTAGTAATTTTATAAAAATTATGAATGAACCTCCTGTAAAAACCTGTATGTCCAAGAAAGCTTCGGATTCCTTTAACCGAATTTGGTGGGGTAATCTCTCAATCACGTCCACCTTTGCTTTGTCTACTTCAATTCCCTTGGATGAAATCTTGTGGCCGAGCATTATTCCTTCATCTACCATAAAATGGCACTTCTCCCAATTGAGGACTAAATCAGTTTCTTCACATCTTATCAACACCTTCTCTAAATTGCCGAGGCAACTGTCGAAGTCATTAACCAAAATGGAAAAATCATCCATGAAGATCTCAAGGAAGTCTTCGACCATGTCTGAAAAGAGTGCCATTATGCATCTTCTAATGTTACTGCATATCTAAGAAAACTTGAAGAGAGTCGTTTTCGATACTTCTTATAGTCCATCCGCACCCTCCATCGGGTGACAATATTGCCCAAAAAGAGTTTGGCCAATGTGCTTGCCACTACTCCCTTTTGTGTTACCATGGTGGAGGTGTCTTTCTTTCGTGTTCCCTTGTAGTCCATGTATACTCTCCACCTTGCTACTATTCCTGAAGGCATGAATATATTAGTAGAAAAAGTTATATCAACACCCAACCATTTAATTACCTTATTCTCGTCGGGCTCCATCATGGTTGGATGTAGCCTTTGTTGTCATGGCAATTGCTGCTCTAGCCAATTGCCGTGGCAATCAGTTGCCAAAATTTGTTGTAAGTCAAGGGAAGAACCAATTTCCTGAAAAGCTTTACAAATCTAAACACCTCTTTCTTTTGGCCTCTCAAACATCTCCATCAGTAGAGATTTCGATGGCTTCAAATCTACCAACATCGGTTCCTCAATACATACCTGCAATGGACGAGGTGAGTTTTTAAAGAATTCAAAAGGTTCAACCATTACCTGCTCATATTCCATTGGCAAAGTATTATCGTCTCGTTGATCTTGCATGTGGTCGTGCAATTGCCGTGGCAACTGTAAATGAGAGCAATCTACAGATTCCTGCTTCAACATCAACGTTGTAACCTTCTAGGCATCTGGTTCCTTAGAATTTATTGTAGTATTGTTGTTCTCAGCTTCACTGAGTGTTGTCGCGGCATTGCTCTGTTTAGGCTCCTCAATCATTCCCAAGACAATTTTTTACTCAGGCTCATCATGTGTTGGACAGTCTCTCTCATTGGCATCCTCTTAACTTGGAGGTTCTAATCGTTCCCCACTCATCGAAGAGCTTTCTTTGCATTGCTCCTTATCCTCTTGCCTTGGGACGTCAGTATCCCCCGGAATGGATTGTTGGTGCATGTTATCCATGACATATGTGGATATCCTCAATTGATCTTCTAAATCCCCCAAGGTTGCATCCCACTGAGCTATCCTCGTATCCATGGACTTTGATAGCTCTCGAATCTCGTCAATTGATCTGTCAAGTCTAGCCAATGAAGCTAGCAACGTTTCCTCCAAGGAATTGGAATGCTCTTGAAAAGGACTACATTGCCATGGTATATCTGTTGCTGCGGCAAAATTGTTATGGTAAATTTTTTTTTAGCTTTTTGACCATACCATGAAGAATTTTGCTGATGGTTCTCTCTATGGTCCTCCATGTAGTCATATGCACCGAAAATGTGAGGGCAATTTTCAAACACATGATGTTCTCCACACATAGCACAAGATTTTTCCACAGTATAGGCTCTTTGGGCTTTTCTCGGTTGGTACATGTAATCATCAAAGGGTGCAAGAAACTCTTGATTGGATTGATTCATATCTTCCAACATCAACTCTCGAATAGATCGACTTTTATTTCCCGACATGCTGATGTCCCTTAACTTGTAGCGCACCTAATTTTTTTTATAAAACAAACAAAAAGAAAAGTTAGTAAAACTAAGAGAAAAAATGCAATAACAAAAACAACTAACACCAATTACCAATCCCCGGCAACGGCGCCAAAAACTTGTTGCGTGTAATAAGTGCTACGCAAATGTCCAAGTATACACGTCACAAGTAATAAAGTGATACGAGTATCGAGTATCGTCTCCACAGGGATTGGTTTTGGCCACTTTGCTTAAGTTACTGCACTGTGAAAATAAAAACACAATTGATAATAGAGGTTTTAATTAACGAGAAAACTAAGAGCAATAAACTAAAAGAATAGATGAAATTAAAATAAAGTGAATAGGCCAGGTTATCGTGAGTTGAGGTGTGATAGCTGATTGGATCGTCTTGGTAAAAGAGTGCAAGGGCAACTCAGTTGCCATGGCAACTTGCACAGCGGGGTTGCCTTGGCAACTAATCGATGGTTTCCTGGGCGACTAGCTGGGCAACTACTTGGGCGTCTGGCAGCAACTTCAAGGTTCGGCAGAGCGTTCTTCAATGGTTTCTTCTTATCCCTAAGTCGAAACTCTAGCTACTTGTGCATGCCTTGATAATACATCCCTACGTGAATCAAGGGTGAACAACAACCAATCTTGCGCTCCTCTTAGCCGTTGAAATCCTTAACTTATTCCTAAGCCGGATTAATCTTCGCCATCAATAGATTGAATAAAGACCATACTCATTCATTTCTTGAATCTAACTCTCCCGATATTAGATAAATAGATGAAGTTACGAGATCCTCTCACAATTCACTCGCAAACATGAATAAGAACCAAGAATGAATAAACCTTGAATAGAAAAGTGCAAACTCTTATTACCTAAACAAAATCCAATTGTTTCTCACAACAACAAAACACAATAACCCCAACCAATCAAGTTAGTTCATGGTTGGGTTCAAAAGATATACAAAGAATAATCCCCAAACCATGAATCTAATGGAAGCAAAGAAGAAGAAGAAGAAATCGAACTCTCTTCCCCTTGCTCTCTTGTCGAAATTTCTCTCTTCTTGCCCTTTGGAGTTGTCGAAATTTTCCCTCTTCTTGCTTCAACTCTCTTTGACGGCTTAATCCTTTAAATAGGAGATGGCTAGGTCAAAATCCTTCTTGAGGAGGAAGTTAAGTTGGAATTAAATTATCTTTAGAGAATATAATTCTTTATTATATTTAAATTCCTTCTAGAACTTCTCCTATCTTCTTGGGATTTAATTTCTCTTTAACCTCTTCATGGAAATCAAACTCCTTTGGAATTTAACTTTGCTCCACGTCATCCTGGGCTTATCTAGTCATCAATTTCGACTACCATATCATCTTATTCCTTGTCGAAAATTGCCTTGGCAACTAGCTCGGCATCTCCTCCAAGCATTGCCCTGGCAACTAGCTCGGCATCTCCTTCATGCACTGCCTTGGCAACTGGTTCTAGCCTTGTTTAGGCAAGTGATTCTGCACACACACAAAAACACACCAAAGCAGCATCTTTTTCCACAAAAATCACCAAGTTATATAATCAAGCTCAACGGTGGAAAGAAACATGAATTAATGCATGAATGACTAATTATGCAACTAAGATGAGCTTAAGTCTAACAATAATATGAGTGAAAAGGGTAATAAAAATAGTATTTTTGAACACTTATCAACAAGTAATATGATTCTAATGAAATTTGAGTACTTCTCTAATGGAATTACATGCTTCGAATGAAAGTTTATATGTTAGTATGAATTGAATGATTGTTTAAATCTTGATGGATGAATATACATGTTCATTAAGGAAGCTGTAAATCAAGTAAAGAATCACCTAAACACTACCTGTGACCAATAATCCATGTTTATGTTACGTTATGCTTGACACCCTACATGATAAGTAAATTATATCTATGATATGAAATGTTAATAGTATGTGATAAGTAAATCATGCTTATAACATCATATGCTTGATGATTTATATGATAGTAACACATATATAAGAGATGCTATGATTCTAAACTCTGTGGACTGACGTGGATTATATATATGTATGCCATGAAAAAGTGAACTGTTTAGTCTATAAATGATCATAAATGGACCGTTTTGCATTGTATAATTATGTATACATGTTTAGAGGACTGCTTTGACTAGAATTGATCATACATGGACTGTTTAGCAATGTTTAATTGTGTATACATGTTAAGTGGACTATTTAGTCTATAAATGATCATAAGTGGACTGTTTTGCAATGTTTAATTGTGTAAACATGTTAAGTGGACTGTTTTGCAATGTTTAATTGTGTATGCATGTTAAGAGGACTGTTTAGTATATAAATGATCATAAATGGACTGTTTTGCAATGTTTAATTGTGTATACATGTTAAGTGGACTGTTTAGTCTATAAATGATCATAAGTGGACTGTTTTGCGATGTTTAATCGTGTAAACATGTTAAGTGGACTGTTTTGCAATGTTTAATTGTGTATACATGTTAAGTGGGCTATTTAGTATATAAATGATCATAAATGGACTGTTTTGTAATGTTTAATTGTGTATACATGTTAAGTGGACTGTTTAGTCTATAAATGATCATAAGTGGACTGTTTTGCAATGTTTAATTGTGTAAACATGTTAAGTGGACTGTTTTGCAATGTTTAATTGTGTATACATGTTAAGTGGACTGTTTAGTCTATAAATGATCATACATGGACTGTTTTGCATTGTATAATTACGTATACATGTTTAGAGGACTGCTCTGACTAGAATTGATCACACATGGACTGTTTTGCAATGTTTAGTTGTGTATACCTGTTAAGTGGACTGTTTAGTCTATAAATGATCATAAGTGGACTGATTTGCAATGTTTAATTGTGCAAACATGTTAAGTGGACTGTTTTGCAATGTTTAATTGTGTATACATGTTAAGTGGACTATTTTGTCTATAAATGATCATACATGGACTGTTTTGCATTGTATAATTACATGTTTAGAGGACTGCTCTGACTAGAATTGATCACACATGGACTGTTTTGCAATGTTTAGTTGTGTATACCTGTTAAGTGGACTGTGTCATATATAAATGATAATGCAATGGACTGCCTTGATATGTTTGTATGTATACTTGAATAAATGGTATGTTTTGACATATTTGTATGTATACATGAAAGAATATGGACTGTTTTGATGTGTAATTATGTATACATGTTTTAAATGGGCAGTTCTGTATAAACATGAGGGTATATGGACTGTTTTGTTAAGTTCAAGCATATAGGGGATTGTGTTAAATATATATAAATATAAATGAAAGTACATGAATCATGTCTGTTTTGCACATAAACGAATATATATTGGAGTGATATGAACATATATGAGTATACCATGAGTATGATATGATGTGTTCGTTGTCCTATGTGCCAAGTGACGCGTGTGTTGATATGCTAGTATGATAATTCGTATGAAAAGTACCATCTCTATGATGTGATAAGTTAGATAGCTTGAATGACAAGTACCACTTGTATATGACATGCTATGTGGAATAATTTGTGTGATAAGAAGCTATGACTTGATATGCTTCATGTGAGTAACCATGAATCCATGTATATGTTTTTTGAACACTATATGTGTATATGTACTTGCTTGATTCGAATACCACGTATAAGTATACGTGCTTATTTGTGTACCCTGTCTTAAAGTGACAACCTCTTGTCTAAGCTTAGTAAAAATTATAAATAAAAGGAGGTTGTTTAGAATTTAAAGAAATGATAGATTGTCATTCATATTTAACTGAACTTTAAGCTACCTCGCTAAGCATGTGCTTACTTCATCCTTTCAATGCTTTCAGGACGAGTTTGCTTATGAGTACTTTTTGACCTCAGACGAGATCATAAGTGTCAATGTGTATATATGTACTCCCCCTAAGAATTCCTAGTTGGTGGCACATAGTTGTTAAGAATACATTGTGCATCATAATGTCCTGTTCGGTTTCATCTGTTCATAAGCTTTATAAGTATTTAAAGTTTTGTATTGGGCCTTTAATTATTTATTAGTTGCTTGTCATATGTGTTATAATGGTTTGCGTAAGTGCTTGGCTGTTTAAAATCTATATATACCTTAAGTTGTTAGTCCTCCATGATGTTATACGTGCTTGTGGGATGATATAAATATATACAACTATTAACATGTGTTAACCCTAAAAAAGAACGATAACGTAGATTGTATGTCTAGATTGATGGTTTAAATAAACAATTGGTATTTATGTCAACGAATATGTTTAAAGTATTGCTATGCAAAAGTTATGTATTTGAATATGCTTAGTTCAAGTTTTGAAACAACCTTGATCTTAGTAATCGAATGTACCTATCACCTTCTTGTAAATGGTGTATCTCTCGTTTGCTTGACTGTTAAGCCATGTTAAATAGGATGTTCGAATGTTTTCTTGTTTGTGAAGGTAGGTTAGACATGATATTAGAATACTTGCTACCTTGGTTATATGTTTAGGGGTGATATGTGATGCTTGGATAGTAATCATGATTAATAATTCAGAATTATTAATAATACGACAGATAAATTTAAAGATCAATAATCAATGGTTTTCTACTTTCATGAACAATCTTAAAGCATTTATTGGTATTTTTAGAAATGGGTTGAGATATGCTAGTTGTAATCGGTCTAAGATTAATAAGGTGTATGATTGAAAAGAAAATTTTTTGATAGTAGAAGTATGTATGAACTTGTAAGTTGAAGTACCTAAGATATAAGTGCATGCTTCGATTTAGTGATTGAAATATATTGCTTATGCATGTAAACTTGTTTGTACATGATTTAAAGATGAGGTTAGACCCATCAAATGTCTAAAAAGTTTTAAGTTACCCTGACTTCTGGGTGCATGAATAGTTGTGAGCTGCTAAGACATCATGCGATTGTTATGTTTTTGTTTGGTAACACTTCTTAAACCGGTTTACTTCTAGACCGAGTAAAGGGTGTTACAAAGAAAGTTCGTCCCAAGGAGAAAGTTCTAAGGTAGGTCCGAAGCTCAAAATTTCAGCTCCGACTTCCTTTCCTTTCAAGGACACCCGGAAGGTTTCATGGAGCTACACCGCTCACATCTCAGTACCGGGAAGTTCGAAATTGCAAGGAGATGAAAAGTTATCCGATGAAGGGAAACCCGCAAAAAGGGAAGATTTAGTGGAACCAAAGGCTGAAATGGTAAATGAAGTGGGGCATTTTACAAGAAGTGGTAGGTGTTACTTATCGGAAACATCAAAGGCGGTAGAGGAGCCGAGGGACAATGGTAAAACAGTAATGACCGAGCCTGAGAAGATTTTTAGGAAAAAGCCTCCTCTAAAGATTAATGAGCCAGTAACGGAGACACAAGCGCAAGAGTTCTTAAGGTTCCTAAACCACAGTGAGTATAGCATTGTCAAATAGCTTTGAAAGTAGCAAGCATGAATTTCAGTGCTGGCGTTGTTGTTGAGCTCAAAAAAACATCGCAGTGCATTGTTGAAGGTTTTGAATCAGACATTCATCCCGAATGACATTACGATGAGCGAGTTAGATCAGAATGTAGGCCATATTGCCGATGATAACTATATTACTTTTAGTAACGATGAGATTCAGGGCGTAGGCATGGGATCAACCAAAGCTTTGAATATTACCACCCACTATAAGGGGCATGTCTTGCCGGGGGTACTCATTGACAATGGATCAGCTTTGAATGTGTTGCTAATGGTGACTTTGCAAAGGTTGCCTATTGATAGTTCACATATGAAGCCGTGTCGGAACTCTCTTTTAGAGCATTTGATGGGACCCAAAGGGATGTGATTGGGAAGATTGAGATTCCCCTATTAATCGGACCTAATGGATATCCAACCAACCTATAATTGTTTGTTATGAAGGACTTGGATTCATTCGGCCGGCGCTATGCCTTCGTCATTTCACCAAAAACTAAAATTTGTCATCGAGGGGAAATTGGTAAGCGTAGAGGCCGAACAAGAAATCATTGCTTATGTGACAACTAATGCCCCTTATATCCAAATTGATGAAGATGCTGTTGAATGCTCCTTTAGGGCCTTAGAATTTGTGAATGCTACCTTTGTGGCGGAAGGAAGCAAGATCCGATGCCCTAAACTTTCCAATTATACCAAGATGACAGTTTGGGAGACTTTGGGACGAGGATCTAAGAAATGAAAGGCCCTCAAAAAGAACCTAAAAGGTTGTTTGCGTGCCAAAAGTTTCATCAATAAGAAAGACTGGTTCAGGCTCGACTGCAAGCCCAGTTTTCAGCGAAGGAAGTTAGAATGGAAAAAAAGAGAAGAACAAAGGAAGTTAGGTACATTTAGTTGCATTAGGTTGTTAGAATCATGCATTTTCATAAAAGTTTAATATTCTATCTATTCTAGTGTGAAGGGTTGTTTTGTGGTTATTTTGCAGGTTTGGCATATGATTAGGCGCAGGAAAGCAACACAGTTAGGATTGCCAAGAAGAATGCCAATTATTGTTAGCACAAAAGGAGTAGATAGTGCCAAGAACCTGTTGGTAGAGAAGTGAACTTGATGCCACGCCAAGAGGTTGTTGATTCCCAAAAAAATAAGATATGATTAGGCTCCTAAAAGATCACAAATGGATCAACTTCTGAAAAAATAGCAGATATGGTGATGCCAAGCTATATTGGCAAAGACATGCCAAAGTTGTGTGCCAAGGCAACATCGGCATGATGATGTCAGCCCTAGCTTGATAAGCTATCACACCGATCGAATAAGACTCTATCTCTTATCCTTGGAGCATTTGAAATTCACATGAAGAAGCTATTATATTCCCTTCCCTTGCACGCATGTATAAACAACAACCGATCAAGCATTTAGGGGGACCATGAGGGATGAATTGCGAAGGCTTAGAGTGATCGGAGTGAGGTGTCAGAGTGCTCGATGAGTGACATTCGACTGCACCGAGGAAGGAGGATCAACCACTTGGCCGAGAGCCTGGATTTGAGGGCCGCATCTAGAGACCCCTAGAGCCTATTCTCTTGGTTTTAAGTTGGATTACTTTTATTTTTATGATGATGTATTTGAAAACAGTTATGGTTTTATTGGTTAAATCCCTCATCATGAACTGATTTCATAGTTGGTGGGGGATTTTTGGTTTAAACGTTGATTTTGTGCCTTAGTTTCTTTAATGACAAAACTATTTTTGGCAAAGTTTTTCTTTTTGGCAGACTTGAATTTTTCCTAAATACTTTGCCAAGCGAGAGCTGACACAGTTGGCCTATTGCTCCCCAATATCTTAATAGACTTGGGGTGGCAATGATTAAGTTGTTGAATACTAGGGAGAGAAGCTTCAAGAGAAGTCGTTCAAGTAGATGAACTTACTTCAGAAGTAATATCTACCCCCTAGGAGTATAGATTGGTTCTTAATCAAATCGGTTCATTTAAAAACATTCACTATAGAGATATAAGGGTTTTTACATAATCGACTTAGGGCAATGACCATCGAGAGAGGCATTGCTAACATTGAATATGCTCGGCAAACAATGCCAAGACAGTTTGCCAACAAAGGCTGGCATGAACAACATTAAACCTAGGCGTTACATGCCAACACTCATAATTCATTAAGAACATCTTTCTTGTCATCGGTTTGCTCCATTTTTCTTTTCTTTTTATTGATTCCAAAACAATCTTCAAAACAAACATCTTTTCTTCCAAGGCAAGTAACAACCAAACAATCGAATTCCAAGTCAATCTTTGTGGGATCGATGCATCACTTTAATCATTGTATTACTTACTGCACCGTACTACTTGCATGCAAAAAACTCTTGGCACTATTTTACTAATACATACATTTTTGCCCCCTTTGCCAGCATTCATAACATACTTCTTCTAGAGAGTCTACAAGTTTTTTGCTCCTTTACCGGGGATTGCAATAGATTTGATTGTTTTCGATTTTTACTTGTTTTCCTTTTGTTTTTACCCTATTTTTGTTTTCATCGGTGTATGACCAGAAAGCACCCTATGGTGGACGATTGGCCATACGATCTGGAAATTGAGAGAACCTTGCGAAGGTTAAAGAAGAGATATCAAGAGATGAATCACGGTAATCAAAGGAATGGTGCAGTGAACAATGATGGAGATCCACCCAATAAAAATGCACCACTACCTCATAAAGTCCCAATTGCTAATGCAGAGGAAGAGAGGCCAATCTGAGAACATCCAACACACGACATTGCAAATCTAATGCCAGGAATTGTTGGCGCATAGGTAAATGAACCAAATTTTGAACTTAAGTTGGTAATGATTCAAACTCTTTTGAATATAGGCCAATTTGATAGAGCACTTATTGGAGATCCGAGGCAACATCTAAAGCAGTTCATGGAGATTTGCCAATTATTTCAACAAACTGGAGTATCTGGAGACACTGTGAAGTTAAGGTTATTCACTTTTTCCTTGCGAGATAGAGCCAAGGCTTGGTTCAATTCCTTGCCACCTGGCTCAACCACCTCATGGGGAGACCTATGCCAGAAGTTTCTAACACGTTTTCTGTTGCCAACACTCACTGCCAAGTTGCGCGGTGAGATCATTACATTTTGACAGACCGAAGATGACACCCTTATATGATGCTTGGGAAAGATTTAAGGATCTGTTGAGAAGGTGTCCTATGCATGGATTCCCGAATTGGACCCAAATACAAACCTTCTACAATGGGTTGAATGCACAAACGTGGACTACTGTTAATGCTTCAATAGCTGGTTCATTACTTGACAAAAACTACACAGAGGCTGTTGGCATTCTTGAGAGGATTTCAATTAATGACTTTGAATATCCTATTGCCAGACTTGGGACCGAAACCAAAACAAGTGGGAAATTAAAAATTGATGAGCTAACACCCATACATGCTGAGATTTCCAACCTCGCCAGCATGGTGAGAACTTTGCAAAAGAACAACGAGTCTCAAGAATTTAAAGCATTAGAACCATTCTGTACCATCTACAGAGAGAACCACCATGTGGATGAATGCCCTGCCAACCCTGAGTCGGTAAATTTCATTGGCAATTCTAGTCGTTATTATAATACTAACCCCAATACTTACAATACAGCTTGGAGATAGAACCCTAACTTAGCTTGGCAAAATCAAGGGGGCAACCAATAAAACGCCCAACGCTGGAAGTCCAGATTGGGCAGATTGCTAATGCACTCAGCAATCGACCCTAGGGAGCTTTTCCAAGTGACACTAAAGATCCTCGACACAAAGAAAATGAGCAATGCAAGGCCATAACCCTTTGGAGTGGTAAGTAATGCGAGGTAGAGATGGCTGCCAAGTAGCCAGTTAATTGCCAAAATGGAAAGCCAGTACCGGTAGACAAGCCCAGGGAAACAGAGAAAGAGGAAGTTAAAACAGATGATGCTAGTGGTCATGCCAACAATGATGCCAACATTGATGACAACCAGATTGAGGCCAAACAACATATTGATGCCAAAACAGATGCCAGCACTACCTCGGCAAAACTGGCAGCGCCAGCATATGTTTATCCACCGCCACCATTTTCAGCAAGACTTTAAAAGCACAAACAGGACCAGCAATTCAAGCGCTTCTTGGAAGTAATTAAGCAATTGCAAATTAACATTCCATTGGTAGAAACCCTTGAGCAAATGTCCAACTATGTAAAATTCATAAAGGACATTCTTTCCAAAAAGAGAAAGTTGGGAGATTTTGAAACTGTCGCTCTCACTGAGGGATGCAGTGCCATGATCGTAAACTGATTGCCACCAAACATGAAAGATTCGAGAAGTTTCACTATCCTCTGTACAATTGGAAACAAATTTATGGGCAAGGCATTGTGTGACTTGGGAGCCAACATCAACTTGATGCCAATGTCAGTTTTTAGGAAGCTTGGCATAGAAGCAAGACCTACTACCGTGACACTCCAGCTGGTAGACCGATCCTATGCACATTCGAAAAGTAAGATTGAGGATGTGTTGGTGAAGGTAGACAAATTTATCTTTCCAGCTGATTTTATCATTTTGGGTTATGAGGCTGATGTTAATGTTTTGATTATTTTAGGCAGGTGATTCCTTGCCACGGGTAGGGCTCTTATTGATGTTCATAAAGGGGAACTAACAACGCGTATGAATGACCATCATGTTACTTTTAGTGTGTTTCAAGATTTGAAATGTGTAGATGAACCTGATGAATGTCAAGCCGATGAGCTGATGGAGTCTATTTACACTATGGACATGGAAAAATTATGTCATGATACAGAAGTTGATGCCATCATGCTTGATGGCATAGTTGAACTGTTTGAGGAACCTAAGGAATCAGCCTCGGAGGCTGAAGATGTAAGTTATTTTGAGCCACTACAGCTGGCTGACAGATAGATAAAAGAACCTAAACCATCAATTGAGGAACCACCAGAGTTGGAGCTAAAGCCACTGCCAAATCACTTGAAGTATGTTTACTTAGGTAAACACTCAACTCTGCCAGTTATCATTGCCACTGATCTCACTAATGATCAGGAGGTAAGATTGCTGGCAATATTAAGAAATTATAAGTAAGTGTTTGGTTGGACCTTGGCAGATATCTAAGGTATTAGCTCAACCATTTGCATGCATAAGATCATTTTAGAGGAGCACCATGGTAAGATCATTGAAGGTCAGAGAAGGCTAAACCCGAGCATGAAAGAGGTAGTTAAGAAAGAGATCATAAAGTGGCTTGATGCCAGGATCATTTATCCCATTTCTGATAGCTCATGGGTTAGCCCGGTACAATGCATGCCAAAGAAAGGTAGCATGACCGTGGTACAAAATAGTGAAGCTGAATTGATTCCCTCTAGGACCATCACCAGATGGAGAGTGTGCATGGATTATAGAAGGATGAATAAGGCTACAAGGAAGGACCATTTCCTATTGCCTTTCATCGACCAGATGTTAGACAGATTGTCAGGTAAAGCTTTCTATTGTTTCTTAGATGGTTATTCGGGTTATAATCATATTGCCATTGCCCCTGATGATCAAGATAAGACCATATTGGCATGCCTTTATGTGACGTTTTCTTTTAGAAGGATGTCGTTTGGCCTATGTAATTCGCCAGCAATATTTCAATGTTGCATGGTGTCCATTTTTTCCGATATGATCGAGCACAACATGGAAGTATTCATGGATGATTTCTCAGTGTTTGGTAAAACATTTGATGAGTGCATTCATAGTTTAGGGAAAGTCTTAAAGAGATGCATCGAGATGAACCTAGTGTTAAACTGGGAGAAATGCCACTTCATGGTGAAGGAGGGCATTGTTCTCGGTCACAAGGTAACTAAGAGCGGACTAGAAGTTGATTAAGCCAAAGTGGAGGTAATCAAGCAATTGACAACTCCAATGAGTGTTAAAGGTATAAGGAGTTTTTTAGGTGATGCCGATTTTTATCGGAGGTTTATTAAAGATTTTTCAAAAATTGCTAAACCTTTATGCTTGTTGTTGGAACATAATGCCACGTTTGCATTTGACGATTCTTGTTTGAGAGCATTTCAGGAACTTAAAGAGAAATTGATTAAAGCCTCTATAGTCATAACACCGAATTGGAATGAGCCCTTTGAGCTCATGTACGATGCCAGTGACTATACCGTTGGGGAAGATTTGGGACAACGACATGACAAGGTTTTCCATGCCATCTACTATGCCAACAGAACCTTCAATGAAGCATAACTTAATTACTCTACGACTGAGAAATAATTTCTTGCGGTTGTATTTATTTTTGATAAATTCAGGTCCTATTTAATTGGTAACAAGGTTGTCGTTTATACAGATCATTTGGCATTGAAGTATCTCTTGGCAAAGAAGGATGCCAAGCCCAGACTAATCCGATGGACGCTCTTACTTCAAGAATTTGACCTAGAGATCAGAGACAAGAAAGGCAGCGAAAACTTAGTAGCTGACCACCTCTCACGTCTAGAACATCACGTTGAGGATGGTAAGATCACCATCATTAGAGATGAGTTTCCTGACGAATACTTGCTTGCAACTAATGTTATGACATGGTACGCTGACATTGTCAACTACCTGGTGAGCAACATTCTTCCACCAGACTTGGCATACAATGCCAAGAAAACATTCCTGCGAGAAGTTAGGAAATACTATTGGGATGAGCCAATATTGTTCAAACAATGTGCCAACCAAGTGATCCACCGGTGTGTGCCCAAGGATGAACATCATAACATATTGCATTTGTGCTATGCTACACCATACGGAGGTCACTTTGCTGGAATAAAGACTACTGCCAAGGTGCTGCAATCTGGATTCTTTTGGCGGACTCTATATAAAGATGCCCATGAGTATGCCAAGGCATGGGACAGATGCCAACGAACAGGAAACATCTCTGATCGACACCAACTACCACTTCAAAATATTATGCCTGTGGATTTATTTGATGTATGGGGGATAGACTTTATGGGTCCTTTTCCTCCATCATTCGGTAATGTATATATTCTTGTGGCTGTTGACTATGTATCTAAGTGGGTAGAGGCTATTTCCATGCCAACAAATAATGCCAAGGCCGTTGCCAAGTTCTTGCACAAACACATTTTTATTAGATTTGGCGCTCTTAGAGCGATTTTTCATGATGAGGGCACCCATTTTAAATGCAATCTAATAACTAAAGCTTTGTGCAGGTATGATACACAACAAAGAATTGCCATAGCATACCATCCGCAGACAAACGGGCAAGCTGATATATCAAACAAGGAGATTAAGAACATTTTAGAGAAAACTGTAAATCCATCAAGGAAAGACTGGTCCTTGAGACTAGATGAATCCTTGTGGGCTTATAGAACTACATTTAAAACTCCTTTAGGAACTTCACCATTTAGACTCGTTTTCGAAAAACCATGCCACCTGCCAGTAGAGCTTGAACATAAAGCCTTTTGGGCTATCAAAATACTTGATATGGCATGGAGAGTTGCTAGAGAAAAGAGGTTTCTTGACCTCAATGAGTTGGAGGAATTCAAGACACAAGCCTATGAGAATGCCAGGATCTATAAGGAGAAGGCAAAAAGTTGGCATGATAATAGGATAATGCCAAGACATTTTGAAATAAGCCAGCATGTCTTATTGTTTAATTCACGACTTAAATTGTTTCCAAGTAAACTCGAATCAAGATGGGCGGCTCCTTATAAAGTTGTTAAACCATACACCCATGGAGTTGTGGACATTAGGAACTTGAAGATGGAGGGCATTTTCAAGGTAAATGGCCAACGTCTAAAGCATTACATGGAAGGTAATCTAAACAATGCCAAGGAGGTGATCCTTTTGGCAGAGTTAATATGAAACATCATCAGGTCTGAACTCTTTGTAAATATTAGGATAATTGTTTTTGTTTGTTTTAGGATTCAGGTTTTGTTTTTCTTTTTGTTGTTTTATTCCTTTGCTGTGTTGAAAAGTTTCTTTTAAGTGTATGCAGAATTGATGCTAGGGACATTGCCAAGAACATTGCTATGGGCGATGCCATGCATAACACCAATGTAGCTTGGCATGTATCGGTTTACGTGATGAAGAAGGAAGAGAAAACCCTAGCTCAATTGAATGAGAAAGTAATTTTCTTGAGATTAACCCCTAGCCGCCCAAATTAGGTAAGAATTAAATTCACCATAATTATCTTATCACTTCAAATTCTTACCCAATCCTTATCACTTAACCCTTATCACTTTAAAAACCTTTCCAATTAAAACTCTTGAAATTCCATCATTATCAACTCATTTAATCGGCTACCATCATTATCACTTAACCCTTCTAAACACTTTATTTTTTCTTTACCCTAGCCGAGTTCTCAAGAAAAACACTTTTCTCATTCTCCATCTTTCTCAAGCAAGGATCAAGAACCCACTCGTCTTTTCTCCTTCTTCCCTTCACATCGATCCAACCTTTTCTTCATCTCCATGGCATCTTCATCTACTCCCTTCAAACGATTCTTCAATGAAGAAATTCGCAAGAAGTTTGAAACAAGCTTTGCACCAAGATTGTTTTTGTACGAGAAGTATGTTAACTTCTAAACTAACACCACCGTGGGGTTCCCACCGGAGTTCATGGCCATTTTCGACATGCACAAGTGGAGTGCATTCTGCCAACAAAAAGGGGAGATCTACACCACCATTGTGCAAGAATTTTATGCACATCTTGTGACAAATGATTCTCTATTCTTGATGATTAGACTTAAATGCGTGTGTTTCGATGAAGGGTATGTTAACTCACTATTTTCTTTGAATGATATAGGGGATGAGCACTTTGACTATGCTGAATTCATGACTACTGCTAAACGTAAGAAACTGTTGCCAGACTTATGTGAGCCCGTCACAATTTGGACAGTTTCATCAACGAGCCACCGAACGGTGAAGAGGTTGGCGTTGAAGCCAAAAATGAAAGGCTGGAATCACTTCATGAAGGAAAATCTGTTGCTTACGTCTCACAATGAGACCGTCTCTAAAGAAAGGCTGATTTTGTTGAACTCCATCGTCAAAAGACGCAAGATAAACATTGGCAAGATTATCATTGAGGAGACTTATAAGTGTGCTGTGAGAGGTAAAGATAGTTTGTTTTTCTCTTTATTTATTTCTAACATTTGCATGTGGCATGATGTGCCTAGGCTTGATGAAGATTGAGGCCAGATTATAAAGGGAATGACAATCACATCTACCATATGGAAAAATCTCACGACTGTTGAGCCAAAGAAAAAGTGAAAGGCCAAATCTGCCACACCAGAGCCAAAACCAAAGGCAAAGCCAGGTAGTGTGCCAGAGACCATGCGAACCAGTTCGTTGGCAGTACTATCCCAAGTTTACCATTGCCATGAAATTATTCTCCAAAAGCTAGAGGTAGTCGAAGACCTTAATGCTAAGATGAGGCATTACACAAAAGAGATGAATGCTATTATCAGGGAGGTGCTTGAAAAACTATCCCCTGAAGTGGTGCCAACATTCCCAGTTTTCCCTACCGAGCCCTCTACCAATGAAGACGCCATGTCAGCCAGTCTAGCTAGTCTAGTTATGCCAGCTAGTCTAGTCATGCCAGCCAGTCCAGCCAGTTCAGAGTCTATTGCCACAATTTCTGTGTCCCCAACGTGAGATGAATTTACCAGCACCGATTCCTCATCTGAATAAAAAGAAATCCCTATCAAAACACCCAAAGCTAAGCCAGTTACACCAGTAACTGACCCTGCCAAGAAAAAGGAGGATGTTGGAGCCTCCACTGCCACAAAGCCAAGCATGAAGGGAAGGAAACAAATGGCCCCTGATCGTGGGACATTTGTGAAAAGAAAGACCCGAGTCACACGAGAAGAAGTTTCCGAGGGGGGTCCTCTTCTGCTTAAACTCTTTTGCATTCCATCTTATTACATTCACATAATCATGCATTTTATTTTTCTATTTTTTTTGTATATATGTGTTGTTTCATGCATTGAGGACAATGCACATTTTGGGTTTGGGGGTGTGCATTTTCTCCTATTTATGACATGCATTTCATGTTTAATTTTTGTTTCCATGTCATTTAGATCATATAGGATAGTTGCATACCGAACTGTTAAAAAAATAAAAAGAAAATTTTGCCTCAATTTAATTTCGAAAGGATGTTAACATTTGTTAGGCTAGTTTAATTTGATCTAGATGTCTATCCAATGAGGAAATTTTAATCTTTAGTTGTCATGCCAGCAGAGTAGTATGCCAGGTTAGCTTAGCAATTGATCTCTAGTTTAGGGAATTGAATTTACACTTAACACGTGATATACGTCTAGTAAACTTAGACTATTTGAAACTATGCTCAGATTGAAAAAAAATTGAAAAATGATGCCAGTGTAAAAAGAAACTAATAAGGCAGTAATGTTCTGCCAAGGCAATAAAAAATATAACTCTCCTCTACCTAGGGATAATAAGTTACTTGGGGCTTCGTGGTTTCCTCTCTCTTAGTTCTCAAGTCCAAAACCCTAGGGTATGAGTTGAAGAGAAAGCCTAGTGATGTCTGGATTAAGGTGGGGATTCGTAGTATGCTCCATCTTATCACTCACGCTAAACAGTGTCACGAAGAAAGATTAAATTAATGCCAACAGAACCCTCGGCAAGAAAGAAAAAGAAAGAAAAAATGAAGAAAATAAAGATCTGAGTTTAGGTAGTAAAATTGGCTAAGGGAGTGAAAGGATATTGGATGCATATTGCCTACACATCATGCACTTTTCATGAACTTAGACTAGAGTTATATTGCTGCACTTGAATTACTACATGCTTGGCATTATTGCATTGAGATACTGAGGACAGAAATAGAGCCAACTTCTATTGCCAGCATCTATTGGCATTCCAATCAAAATTTTGTCGAGGTAACATTTTCACAGTTTTTGATTTTATTTGCATTACTTGAGGACAAGTAATGAGTTAGGTTTGGGGTGTGTTACCTCTCCAAAGTACTGTTTTTAATGCCAATTTTACAATGCTTCTGCTTGTTTTTAGGTACATTTAATTGCATTAGGTTGTTAGAATCATGCATTTGCATAAGGAGTTTAGTATTCTATCTATGCCAGTGTGAAGGGTTGTTTTGTGGCTATTTTGCAGGTTTGGCATAGTCAGGAAAACAACACAGTTAGGATTGCCAAGAAGAATGCCAAGTGTTGTTAGCATACCAGATAGTGCCAAGCACCTATTGGTAGAGAAGTGAACTTGATGCCACGCCAAGAGGTTGTTGAATCCCGAAAAAATAAGATATGATCAGGCTCCTAAAAGATCACAAATGGATCAATGTATGAAAAATAGCGGATAAGGTGATGCCAAGCTATGTTGGCAAAGATATACCAAGCTTGTGTGCCAAGGCAACATCGGTATGATGACATCAGCCCTAGCTTGATAAGCTATCACACCGATCAAATAAGACTCTATCTCTTATCCTTGGAGCATTTGAAATTCAAATGAAGAAGCTATCATATTCCCTTCCCTTGCACGCCTATATAAACACCAACCGGTCAAGCATTTAGGGGGATCGTGAGGGACGAATTGTGAAGGCTTAGAGTGATCGGAGTGAGGTGTCAAAGTGCTTGATGAGTGATGGTCGGCTGCACCGAGGAAGAAGGATTAACCACTTGGCCAAGAGCTTGGATTTGAGGGCTGCATCGAGAGACACCTCGTGCCTATTCTCTTGGTTTTAAGTTGGTTTACTTTCATTTTTATGATGATTTATTTGGTTATGGTTTTTTTGGTTAAATCCCTCACCATGAACTAATTTCATAGTTGGTGGGGGATATTTGGTTTAAACGTTGATTTTGTGCCTTAGTTTCTTTAATGATAAAACTATTTTCGGCAAAGTTTTTCTATTTGACATACTTGAATTTTTCCTAAATATTTTACCAAGTGAGATCTGGCACTGTTGGCCTATTGCTCCCAAATATCTTAACAGACTTGGGGTGGCAATGATTAAGTTGTTGAATACAAGGGAGAGAAGCTTCAAGAAAAGTCGTTCAAGTAGATGAACTTACTTCAGAAGTGATATCTACCCCATAGGAGTATAGATTGGTTCTTAACCAACTCGGTTCATTTAAAAACATTCACTATATAGATATAGGGGTTTTTACATAATCTACTTAGGGCAATGACCATCGAGAGAGGCATTTCTAACGTTGAATATGCTCGGCAAACAATGCCAAGATAGTTCAAAGGCTGGCATGAACAACATTAAACCCAGGCATTCCCTGCCAACACTCATCATTCATTAAGAACATCTTTCTTCCCACCATTTTGCTTCATTTTTGTTTTCTTTTTATTGATTCCAAAACAATCTTCAAAACAAACATCTTTTCTTCCAAGGCAAGTAAAAATCAAACAATCGAATTCCAAGTCAATCTTTGTGGGATTGATACTTAGCTTAATTACTATATTACTTGCAGACCGTGTATACTTGCACGCAAAAGACTCTTGACACTGTTTTACTAATACATACATTTTTGCCCCTTTTGCCAGCATTCATAACACACTTCTTCTAGAGAGTCTACAAGCTTCTATGTTAACTTGCTTACTTTCAATTCAATGAAAAGGATGTTTTCCACTTTTTTCTCAAATGGCAAACATCATATTTATTGCATTCATTTATTACATTCATTATTTATTATTTCATTCATTCCATAAGAATATTCATTTCTTCTCCCAATACATATTTATTTCCAAAATATTTTAGGGTCCCTATTATTAACTGTATGAATGATTCTGAATCAAATCACGAGATAGACTTTGAGCAACCCTTGTACTTGGCGAAAATTGATGAAAGAGAAGATGAGATAAAATGTGAGGTCCCAGATGAATTACTCAAATTAATGGCAAGGGAGGACAAACAGATCCTGCCCCATCAAGAACAGGTGGAGGTTCTCAATTTAGGGACTAATGAAGAGAGAAGAGAGGTAAAGATTGGCACCACTTTCTCACCCAAGACTAGGCATGAGCTGATAGATTTGCTCCAAGAATTCAAAGCATTTTTTCTTGGACTTATCAAGATATGTCGGGGTTAGACATGGGTATCGTGTTACACAAGCTACTGATAAGGTCAGAATGCAAGCCAGTTCAACAAAAATTAAGGAGAAGGAGGACATATATGTTGTTAAAAATTCAAGAAGAAGTGAAGAAGCAGTATGATGCCAGTTTTCTAAAGGTCACCAAATACCCGGAGTGGGTGGAAAATATAGTCCCGATACCTAAGAAAGATGGGAAGGTTCACATGTGTGTAGATTATAAAGATCTCAATAGGGCAAGCCCTAAGGAAAATTTTCCCTTGCCTCATATTGATACTTTGTTCGACAACACCACGAGGCATTCGTGGTTCTCTTTTATGGATGATTTCTTGGGGTATAACCAAATAAAGATGCATCCCGAAGACATAGATAAGACTATATTTATGACCATGTAGGGGACATTTTGTTACAAGGTGATGCCTTTCGGACTGAAGAATGCCAGGGAAACCTATCAAAGAGACAGGATACTCTTTTCCATAACATGATGCATAAGGAGATCGAGGTATATGTGGATGATATGATTGCCAAGTCTCAAACTGAAGAGAAGTATATTCAAAACTTGGGAAAGCTATTCCAAAGATTGAGAAAGTATCAGTTAAAGCTCAACCCGGCTAAGTGAACTTTTGTCATTACGTCTAGTAAGCTCTTTAACTTTTGTTGTTAGCCAAAAAGGGATCGAGATTGACCCCGACAAAGTGAAAGTCATTCAAAATCTTCTGCCACCACAGACAAAAAAAGAAGTTTGAGGTTTCTTGGGAATATTAAGTTATATATCTCGGTTTATTTCTCAGTTAACTGACAAATGCGACCCTGTCTTTAGACTGCTTCGGAAGAATAACCCGGGAGAATGGGATGAAGAGTGCCAAAAGGCTCTAAACAAGATCAAGAATTATTTGACCAAAGCTCTGGTTCTAGTGGCGCCGACACCAGATAGACCATTGATCCTGTACTTGATAGTCTTTAAGAAATTGATGGGTTGCATTGTGGGGCAACATGATGAGCCTGGAAAGAAAGAGACCAATCTACTATTAGAGCAATAAATTCATTGATTGTGAAACATGTTACCCACCGATCCAAAAATTATGTTATTCTTTAGTGTGAGCTACCAAAAGGCTCATGCAAGACCTGTTGCATCACGCCACTTGGTTGATATCTAAGTTGGACCCGTTAAAATTCTTGATGGAAGCACCAGCATTAATTAGGAAGATGGCTCATTGGCAAATGCTTTTTTTTTTAATACGACATTGTGTATGTGAGTCAGAAAGCAATAAAAGGAAGGGCTATCACATATTTCCTAGCCAGCCATGCTTCGGATGACTATGAACCCGTGAAGTTTAATTTTCCCGATGAAAACTTGATGTGTATAACTGTGGAAGAAAAGGCAATCTCAGAGGATGAGTCGTGGAAACTCTATTTTGGTGGAGCATTCAATGCCCTAGGACACGGAATAGGGGCAATGCTAATTTCTCTAAAAAATATATACTATCCCTTCACAAGTAGATTAGAATTCTTTTTTACAAACAACATAGCCGAGTATGAGGCTTGTGTCATGGGAGTGCAAGTGGCCATTGAAAGAAAGGTCAGGGTGCTTCAAGTTTTTGGAGATTTGTCTTTGGTAGTTTATCAACTCCGGAAGGAATGGGAAACAAGAGACCCAAAGTTGGTCAAGTATTATGATTTGATCCAAGAGTTAGTCAAAAACTTCAAAAAGATCAGTTTTGCCTACCTTCTGAGGGAAGACAATCAAATGGCGGATGCTTTGGCAACGTTGGCTGCAATGTTTGAAACAAGCACTAAAGCAGAAATGAAGCCAATTGAGATGCAAATTTTCAAAATACCAGCTCATTGCTATAGTTTGGAAGAGGAAGCGGATGGCAACCCATGGTACTATGATATTCTTCAATATATCAAGTTCCAAACCTACCCTAAGGAGGCCAATGAGAATGATAAGATAACCATTAGAAGAATGGTAACATGATACATTTTAGACGGAGAGGTCTTATACAAAAGGGGCAAAGACCAAATACTGCTAAGATGTGTCAATGCTCGAAAAGCTAAAAGCATTATAGCCAAGGTACGTGATGGATTGTATGGGTCACATGCCAATGGTTTCTCGATGGCCTGGAAAATTATGAGATATGGGTACTTCTAGTCGACCATAGAAGGGTATTGTATCGACTACGTAAAGAAATGTCATAAATGTCAGGTATATGTCGATAAGATCCATTCTCCACCGTTACCTCTACACACTATGAATTCGCCATGGCCCTTTGCCGTATGGGGAGTAGATGTCATTGGTCAGATTCATATTAAGGCATCCAATGGACATCATTTTATTCTGGTCGTTATTGACTACTTCACCAAGTAGGTGGAAGCAACTTCCTACGCTAGTATAACAAGAGCAACAGTTTGCAAGTTCTTGAAGAAAGAGATCATTTGTCGCTATGTTTTCCAAAAAGGATTATTAGCGATAAGGCTTCCAACTTGAATAACAAGATGATAGCCAAGGTGTGTAAGCAATTCAAAATAATGCACCATAATTCTGCCACTTATCACCCCAAGATGAATGGAGCGGTGGAAGCGACAAATAAGAACATCAAGAAGATCATATCAAAGACGACGAATACCTTCAAGGATTGGCATGAGAAGTTGTCATTTGCTTTTTTTACCCACCGAACGTCTGTACGTACTTCAATAGGGGCGACACCATACTCGTTGGTTTATGGCACAGAGGTAGTGCTACCTATTAAAGTGGAGATTCCATCACTTCGAATCATGAATGAGGTAAAGTTGGAAGAGGTCGAATGGGTACAAGCCTGGTTCGGCCAGTTGAATCTCATCGAGGACAAGGGATTAAAGGCCATTTGTCATGGTCAGATGTACCAGAAGAGAATGATGCGAGCTATGACAAAAAGGTTTGCCCAAGAGAATTTTGAGAGGGGGTCTAGTACTTATGTCGTTAAGAAGTGGATGCCTAATTGGGAAGGACCTTATATCATTAAAAAGTCCTTTTCCACATGAGCGTTGATCTTAATAGAGATGGACAGGGATGAGTTGAAAAATCTAGAAAACTCAGATTCAATCAAGAGATACTATGCGTGAAGAAAAAATGAAATGTAAAATAAAAAGAAAAAACAAAACAAAAGAAAAAGGCGGAGTGAAAATCCAAAAGGGCGCTAAGCAAAATGAAAATACCTAGGGTGAAAACCCGAAAGGGCACTTTAGGCATCAAAAAGAGACAAACGAAAAAAGAGAAAAAAAAGGAAAAGAAAAAAAAAAAAAAAAAGGAAAAAACAAACAAAATGGGGATTCAAGATGAAAATCCAGAAAGGTCGTCTTGAAACCAAAGGAGGATTTAAGTTAAAAACCCGAGAAGGGCGGCTTAGAAGAATTCTAGAAATCAGTCATCCAGAAAATAGACCCTCTTGGGAATCAAAGATTTCAGTGAAGAACTTCTAGCGAGGGATCTACTTCGGTCAATGGGCTCTAGCGTCATTCATGCAATTGATGATTGGGACATTGCATCATATTTTGTTTTCTTTTTCTTTCATGTTTTCCATGACTTTTAAATCATTATGAACTTTCAAAATAATTAATGAAGTATTATTTTGTGCCTTCTCTTACCTCTTTTACAAGCATCCTGCAAGTAGGTTGATATAGATTCATTAAAATTAAAATATTTCTTGGTATTACTATGTTCCAACCTTTTTAGCACATACAGTACAAAGACAAAGTGTGACCTCGACATCAAAAGTATGTTAGAGGTACGCTAAGGTTAAAGCTAAAAAAAGACTGCAGGCGTCAAGTTATGAGAATGTGTTGAAGTAAAAAGACGAGTAACAACCACAAAAGAATTCAAGCTTGTCACAAAAAAGCAAACGGATTGCAAAACCGAAATGATATCAAGGCGAAAACCCGAAAGGGCGCTTAAGAAAAAGAAAAGGAAAAAAGAAGAAACAAGAAACAAGAAAATAAAAAGGAAACAAACAACAAAGTGACAACCCGGAAAGGCGTTTAAGAAAAAGAAAAAGAGAAAAGAAAAAGAAAAAAGAACAAGAACAAGAAAAAAAAGAGAAAAAAAGAAAAATAAAAGAAAAAAAAAGAAGAAAGAAATTAAAGTGAAAACCCGAAAGGGCGCTTTGAGAAAAGCAAATCTAAAGTGAAAACCTGTAAAGGCGCTTTAGAAAAAAAGATTTGAAAGTTTGAAAGGAAAAAGCTAATGGTTGAACCCGAAAATGAGATGAAGTATCGTCAGTACGAAGATCAAGATGAAGAACGAAGTAAAGAGAAGGTTGAGAAAGATCGACCATGAAAGTGAATGCTTTTAAGCAACGTTTAGTTTTTGCAATTCATGCATCATACTTAGTTAGGAATCCCTATGTTGGGAGCATGCTAACTCATGTCATCATAGCATTTCATCTCTTTTATAGGTATTTGAAGATTAGATCGGGTACTTCTTGAGAAGAGGAGTAAACAACAAAGTGAAAACCCGAAAGGGATTTTTAGGCGAGGAGTTTCAAACTCGCAACATCAGGATTTCAGAGCGAAATGGGTAGATACCCGTAGCTCAAGGATTTCAGGCGAGGAATTTCAAACTCGCAACAAAAGGATTTCGGGCGAGGAATTTCAAACTCGCCATATAAGGATTTTAGAGTGAAATGAGGTAGATACTCATAGCTCAGAGTTTTCAGAGCGAAGGAGGCGGATACCCATAGCTCAAGGATTTTAGAGTGGGGGAGACAGATACTCTTAGCTCAGGGATTTTAGGCGAGGAATTTCAAACTCGCAGCATCAGGATGTCAAGGTGAAAGGTTCTATATAGAAGGGACCCGCATCTCAAGGACTTTAAAATGAAGAGTTTTATATAGAAAAAACTCATAGCTCTAGATGTCAGGAAAATGAAGGGTGAACAGTTCTATACAAGAGGAACTCCCAGCTCGGAATCTTCAAACATGAAAGTTGAATAAAAATAGTGCTTATGGTATTTGATTTATTCTCGTTATACAAGAATAAGCAAAGAGGGACAGCTGTAATCACTAATTTTGTATGGGGTGTTAAACTTTGCAATAAAGGGCTTTGTTTATCTACTATACATATTTTATTAATGTGTTATATTACTATATATTAAGTATGTATGATTATCATTAAAACTCAAAGTAACAAAAAGGATTACTAGTATTATTATTTCTATTACAATTAAGTATTATTATGTTTTATTACTTATTATCATGTATTATTATTATCACTCTAAAAAAGAAATTGAAAAAGCTAAAAAGGGTTATTAAATAAATAAACTAGCCCAAGCTTATTAAATAAAGTCCATTTTACATAGCCTATATAAATATATATATATATATATCAACCCTTATGTAAGGTCCTTACATTTAAAACCCAAAAATATACATACTATTATACCCGGCCTGCTAAGGCCAAATAACAAAACCCTAAGCCTATTAGATAACCAAATCCCTAACTACCATCTTTGTTCTTGCATAGTCAGGTGACAACTGTTAGATCAATCTTGATCTAACGGTCTAGATGGTTGCATTAAGAGAAACCCTAAGAGTTTCCCATGTCCACCTGGCGTCACCTCAAGCAAGACTGTTGGATCTGGATCGCCATCAATGGCCTAGATACCACTAGAGGCTCTTCATCTCTCGACTTGCGCGTGCATTCCACCCTCATCTCTTCAACTGCCACGAGGGATCCATGCAATATTGACGATCGTATGGATTGCCATGTCCGAGTAGTAGTCTCTTCTTCCTCTGGTCCCCTCCTCATCGTCATTCACTCATATTCAAGGAAACACAAAAGACAGATATCAGAGGCCAACGAAAATTAGAGCACACAAATTTAGACTAGCAGTTGAATCCAAACAAAAAGGACGTGCATTAGCCAATAAGGATTATTAGGTTTCTTTCTTTTTAAAATTCAATGTAATATTCGGATCGTATAAAAACCGAAACAAAAACTAATGTAACGAAGGATTCCATTCTGGAATTTTAAGCAATCAAGAATAGAAGCAAATAGCAAAAGCTTTCAGAGGTATCTCATCTCTTCTTTTTTATTCTCAAAGTATACATATAGAAATTAGGGTTTCAATTTTACCTTTGTGCCCGTACGTTTCCTCCATTATTGTGAATTCCATCCGTAATAAGCCCCTCAGCCTTTATTTGGGGGTCATTTATGGTGAACTACTAAGATTTTGGAGGAAAATAGGGGATTGTTTTTTCAAAAAATGGTATCGTTTTGCTTCGATTTTCAAAAAAGAAAGGGGCTTTCATTGTTTTTGAAAAAAAGAAGGTCATATCTGGTTTTGGAAGGAAAAGAAGGGTGTTTTAGGCTTCGATTTAAGGTTCATCAGCCGTCGGCGAGCGATAGTTGACGTGGCAAAGATGGCTGAATTATGGAATTTGCAACAGCGAGGATGAACACCACGGCGATGTTCATCCGAATTTTAGAGAGAGGAGAGCGTTTTCAGGGTTTTTGAGAAATGTTTTTAAAAAATTCCATTTTTAGCAAAAAAAAGGATTTATACTCATTTTAAAAAAGAAAAATGGGTTATTTGCATTTTAAAACCCTCCGTCTCCCCTTATTCACACCTGAGGCTATTTCGCGTTTCAAAACTACAGCCACAGTCCCTTCAGCTTTGCAATTTCGTCCTTCTTTAAGCTTAATCTATTTTAAAATGGTTTAATCCCCAATTTAATCCTGATAATTTTAGGTTTAGTTTAATTTGGTCCAAAATCCAGTGATAAAACCCCCTTGTTTATTCTTTTTCATGCATATTTAAATTTTCAGTCTTATTTACTGTTGGTGTTTAGTATTCTTGCTTTGTTATGTTGTGGATATATATGTTCGTGATGTGGTTTCTTATATATATATATATATATATATATATATATGCTTTATATAATATATGGTTGTGTAGTATATAATATACGGTATATATATGTGTTATATATAATACATACTTTAAAGTATATAATATACGGTTTTAATGTATATATATTCCATATGTTTTGTATACGGTATAAAATATAGTGTATATATGTATTCTATGTGTTTTGTATATAATATATGGTTTACATGTATATGTATATATTATATGTTTTATGCATATTATAATAAATAGTTTTAATGATATATACATATATGGCTACTGCCAATTATATATATATATATATATGAAAATAGATATATGTATTGTACCCTTTTACATAATATGATGCTAATGTATGATATTTAGGATCCTTTATCTTGTATTTACTTCATGCCTTGGTTGATGTTTGTCATATACATGTTGCTTTTGCCATATGATCTTATTGTGCATTCGGATATATTAACTGTCAATGCGGTGCCCTTCTATTCGAGCGTAAGCACGGCTAGTGCCAATCGTAATGGTGGTGATTTTTCATTTACTCTCGAATAACGGGACCCTTAAAATTTACTCGCACGTATAACCAAATGTTGTTTTAATCGTCACTTTAACTTGCAAAATTTAATGTTAACAAAGCGGTAATTGGTTTGCTACCAAGTTTGGGCGTGGTGGGGTGCGAAGCCTTCCCCACTCGTAACCGACTCCTGAACCTATAGTAATCTCTGGTTTTATTTTCTATGTCTGGTCTACCTAATCCAAGTGACCCGTGGCGACTCCCAGTTTTCATTTAAAAATATATTTTTAAAAAATTCCCCTTTTAATAAATGTTTTCAATAAAAGTGGGAACCCCCTTTTTGAATTTCTAAAACGTCGCTACAGTACTGTCTCTTTAGTCACATCAGGCTGGCAGAATAGTTGGCAAACCTTCATGAATTGCTTCAAATACTATATTGGGTCTCCAATAAGTGATCCATCAAATTGACCTACATTCATTAGCAATTGAATCATTATCAGTTTAAACTTAAAGTTATCCATATTTATCTCTGGACCGATTAGTTCTGCCATCAAATCATCTTTGGTGGGTGCTAGGTGTTCTCTGATAGATTGTTCTTTAGATATCTGAGCAGCAATAGCGGGAGCTGGCGGTATAACTGCAGGTATTGTCGGTATCTCCTGGTTACTTGCATTATTTAGGACACCTCATAGTTCACCATTCTCGTTACGAGGCTTTTCTCGACATTCTTTTCTTAACCTGCGTAGGGTTGGGTCATATTGTAAATCTTCCTTCGCAGTGTTGCTCATGTACATATACCAAATGAAATAAGATAAACAAAAAATGAAAACAAGTAAAAATAAAAACAATTAATCTCCTTGAAATCCCCAGCAACGGCGACAAAAACTTGTCGACGTAATATTGTATGGCAAAAGATTAAGTATTTAATATAAACATGCAAGTAAATAATGCCAAGAATACGTCTTTTACGTGCAAGTATACACAATCAGCAAGTAATACAGTAGTGAGTTGAGTATCGTCTCCACAGGGATTGCCTAGGAATTAATTGCCACGATTAATACTTGTAAATTGAAATAAATGAGTGGATATGAAATTTGGACTTAAGATTAAGAAAAATAACTAAGGAAAAATAAAGTAAAAGTTCAAGCAAGTTGGCAAACAAGTGTATTCAAATGGTGATGAGCGTTGGCAAGGGATGCCTGGATTTTACGCTAGCTATGCCAACTATTAATATTGTTCTACCTTAAAATTATTGCCGAGCAGATTCAAGAGTGGCATTGCCTCTGTTGATGGCAATACCCTAAATTAACCATGTTAAACCCCTATATGTCTATAGTGAAGTTTTTCATTAATTAACTTGATTAAGTTTCAATCTATACTCCTAAGGGGTAGATTCACTTCCGATGTAAGCTTATCTACTTGAACATCTTCTATCGATGCTTCTCTCCTTAGTATCTAGCAACTAATTGTTACCCCTCAAGTCTATTAAGATATTAAGGCGTAATAAGCAAACAATGTCAACTATCGTATGGCAAAGAATTTAGAAAATTGAAGTACGTGTCAGATAGAAAACAATGTCAAGGCATTTAAATTATTAAAAACCAAACATAAACAAAGCGTCATACGCAAACATTCTCAACCAATTGTAAAAGCTTAGTTCATGGTTGGGGGTTCCATCAACACCAGATCATTTTCAAAGAACATCATTTTAAAAACAAAATTAAACTGAAAGAGAAATGGGCAATGAAGGAAATCCATCGATGCAAACCTTCAATGGCTCCAAAGCCCTCGGTCTAGCATGGTAGAACCACAAGTCACCCTTTTCACCACGGTTCAACCTTTTCTTTTTCCCAAGTTGTTGTTGATCGATATCTTCTCTTCCTTTAAATAGGCACGCGCGGAAACCCTAGGTTGGGTTTAAATTTGAAATCTAATTGTGCGATAAGATAAGCGTGTTTATCTCTTTATCCTATTTTGAATTTGAGCTGATCAGGTTTTGACTAGGGCTGACGTCATCGGCCTTCGATCTTTTGCGGACGAGCTTGGCATTCTTTTGTCAACCAAACTAGGCATTCTGCTCTTCATGCTCTGCTCTGCCAATCCTGCTCCTGACCAGCGACAACAAGGAAATACACATTTACTCTGACAAGGGAAACGTTCCTTAACTCCTTAATGCAAATGCATGATTTTACTAACTAAATGCATGAATATGTATTCAAAGATAAGTCAAATCATGGTAAAATATATATGAAAATCAGTACTTTTGAAGAGTTAACACCCGCCTAGTGGATTCCATCCGATAAATTTCCCACAAACAAAGTGATCTCGTTACTCCGTCGATGATCTAACGGCAGGTCCGCCGCCGGCTCCCGCCCCACACGCTCACTCATAGACTGTGTATCAATGATAAATAAGACACTTTCAAATTTAGACAACTTTCCTTACCTACACATTGTAATTGATAAACTTTGATCTTCATATCAAAATTTAAATTAATTGTGGAAGGTGAAAGCTATAAATAAAACCACGCATAAATAGGGAGATGAAAGTTATAAAATAACACACACTCAAATCAGGTACTATGGTATGTGGACCATTTAAACATTTATTCTAAAAAATTAAGTATATTTTATTTAGTAGTTCAATCGTGCATTGTATAAACTCTTTACCCTTTTTTCATGTTCATTTTGTAGTCTATGTTCGAGATTGGTGGTTCTCCCTCCCAACAATATCGTCTTCAAAATTTAAATTCACATTCTCTCCTTGGGAGAAAGATGCGCCTTCCCGCACCCAACTCTTGTTGGTTATAAACTCTTTACTTTTAATACATCAATGTAACTAAGTTATAAAATTTGTTTACGTTACTATATAAAATTAAGTACTTGATATAATCTGATTTTATCTACTTCTCATTGAGGAATTTTTTAAGATACGTTTTATATATTTATTTCCCCGTTATTTAAAGATTATTTAGTGTAGGACAGGGTGACGGCCGATGTAGATTATGCGAGCATGGTGAGGAGACTACTGTGCATTTGTTCCGTGATTGCAGGTACGCCAAAGAGGTATTGGAACTTAGCGCTGTGCCTGCATCTGTTCGAAGTGGTAGCTAGGCTTCGATCAAAGAATGGTTTGTAGCTGCAACCTCCGAGTTGGACAAGGAGCGTTTCGCTTCCTTTGTTGTGTTACTATGGAACATATGGAATCGTCGGAATCTTAAGGTTCATGAAAACGAGCTACAGCCAACACGGATAGTGATTGTCAATGCAGTTGTATTGCAGACTGATTTTTGCTTGGCTCATGCACAAGTTCCGCGTGGTGTCACCCTTCAGCAGCCCCTTTTGTGGTGCAAGCCTCGGTTGTGTTCAGTTAAAATAAATGTGGATGGTGCTTATTGTGCTTCGTCGGGACTGGCCTGGATTGGGGGAGTGGGGCGAAATCACGAAGGTTTTGTGTTAGTAGGCTTTGCAATCAAGCTGGCGGGAGCTCACACTGTGAAAACGGCAGAGGCGGTAGCTTTCAAAAAAGGTATTCTCGCCTAGCAATTTCTAAGGGGCTCGATGCAATTATTGAAGGCGATGTGCTAAGTGTGGTTAACAAACTGGCGAATCCGAGTTTGGATTTATCGACGGTGGGTGTCCATCTCCATGAAGCTCGACGACGTCTACATAATTTTATCAGTTTAGAGATACACTATGTTAATCGGATTGCAAACTCCGTAGCTCATACTTTGGCCCAACGGGCGTCAGGTCGTGCTTATCTTGTGTTCTTTGATATGGATCATCCAGAGTGTATTTTGGCAAACGTATTGTCGGATGCAATTAATTTATGAAATTATCTTATTTAAAAAAAATTACTTGTTGTTTAAAAAAAATCATGATCAAATTTCATCTTCCCTAAATACGAACTGTTTAAAAAAGTTCATAAAAAAATTGAAGACCGGTTTAGATATGATTAGCATATACTAATAATTCTTCAAGTATATAGAGTTTAAATGCATCCCAAATTTCATACTCAAATTAGGAATTAGTTCAACTTTCCTAATTTGCTATATGATTAGTAGATACATGGAAAGTACTAGCAAATTAGGAATTATTAGTATATATACTAATAATTCCGGTTTGTTTTTATTGTTAGCTGAGACCAACTTTCCTTACCTACGCATTGTAATTGATAAACTTTGATCTTCATATCAAAATTTGAACTAATTCCTAATTTGCTAGTACTTTCCCATGTATATGCTATATGGAGGGATGCATTTAAACTCTATATATACTTAATAAATTTTACGCTTTTAATCGTATCCTTAATTTGAACTAATTCCTAATTTGCTAGTACTTTCCCATTATATGCTATATGGAGGGATGCGTTTAAACTCTATATATGCTTAAATAATTTTACACGTATAAAAAATTTCGTCCTTACTATTTACATTTTAAAAATCAATTTAAACCTTATCTTTTCCTCTTAAATTTAGTCCTCAACTTATAAAAAAAAGTTAAATTTGATCATTAACTCATCAGAAAGAGTTATTTTGATTTTCAATCCTTTATAAAGTTTTTTAATAGAAATATTAACTAAAACATTAAATTTTGACGGTGTTGACATGACATTGCATGACGATCAATGTGTACTTCATGTTATTTTTTTATTTTTAAACTATTTATAGCGACATATAAAATAAATAGTATCGCTTTAGTATGAAGTACATATAAACTGTTACGAGAGTTATCATGTCAAAAATAAGTTAAAAATAATATTTTAGTAAACATTTTCGTTAAGAAATTGGTATTTAATTATTTTTGAAATGTTTAGGGCCAAATTTACCCATTCTCGTAACTCTTTCCTATTAATTCCCTATTTCATTTTACACTCAGCTGTCAGGGACGACTATAATCTGACTTGTTTGTTTTTTTGTCTATATAAACTAAATTAAAATGCTTAATGATTTACTAATCTTTTTGGTCTGTATTATTGTTTGCTTGACTTTGATATGGTTCGCAGGTATGAACTCGAAAACTCTTTAATTTTAATGCATCAATGTAACTAAGTTATAAAATTTGTTTAGTTTATTGCATAAATTTGATAAATATAAATTTTGAAGAATAGTATAATTTTAAAAGAAATAAAGTAAATATATAGAATGTATTTTACATTAAATGATGGGGAAATAAATATATAGAATGAATTTAAAAAAAGTTCCTCAATGACAAGTAGATCTTTATCTACTTATGATTTTAAAAAATTCATAGAAAAAATATGTTGGATGGTTTTCGATTTAGATTATCAAAAGTATTTAAAAAATAAATTATTAAAAATATTTTTGAATTTAACTGAATTTTTCAACATATTATCAAATACGAACCGAGATAGATATTGCTTTTAATGAAAAAAAACAATTTCAATTAAAAATTTAGTAATTCAAATTCATTTCAAGATTTTTGATAAATTGAAAATTTTAATACTATTTTTTAGTACTGAATTTTATAAGTACTAAATTTAGATGAGTCTGCCACGCTCGACGAGTACTGTTGAGCACCACTAACGATGAGTACCATTGAGCATCATTAAATTAATTAATAAAGATTAAAAATCTAAAGGACTTAACTATAATTATAAATTATTTAAACATATAATTATAAATTATTTAAAATAAAATATTAATTAAATTATTTTTATATATAATATTTTTAATTTTTTTAAAAGTAATTGGATCAAATATCAACCTTAATCAATTTAAAAAAAACCATAAACCCTAAATCGTAAAACTAAAATTTTAAAAAAAAAATCGTAAACTCTAAACTCTAATAGCTCGGCATTTTTGCATAACCCGAAAAATAGTTTATGTCAATGATAAGATAACGGTTTCCAAATCGAGTATCTCTTATCTCGTCGAAATTAAACAAGTTCAAATTCATTGCCCTTCTCAAACCCCTGGCAATATCCGTCGTGAAACTCTGTGGCGGCAATTCAGTGCCCTCGAAATGCATCATCTTGTAGTACTTATCATCACTTTTCTGATGTGTGGCCAAATTCGAAACTTGAGAAAACGATAGAGAATCTTCTAAACTATTCAATTTTCTTCGGAAATATCTGGTAACGACTTCCTTTTAACACATTTCACATGTTCTCCAACCACGTAAACCTTAAAAATAACCCCTCCATGGTTAACAAATTCCCGCAAAACAATCGGAGGCTTAAGCTTTTTCAACCTTTCGTGGTTAAAAACCAGAGACATTTTGTGTGATTTGGCACTTCCATCCGCCATCAAGAGTTTGGCAATAACGGGAAACTTAAGCAATTCTAAAGCTTGGTTATCAAAAAGAGTTTCTTGATCGTAAATCACAATCTGTTTAGGGATACCAAAGGTTTCGTTTTGATTCTCGATCTTGAGCTCGGAAACCACCTGGAGCTTCAAAATCCTGTCGTGGAGCCGTTCGATTTCGGGTTATGCGAAAATGCCAGGCTATGAAACAGTTTTGACTGATTTCTTCCATGATATCGCTTTCTCATGTTAGTTAATTTAGGATTTAAGGTTTATGTTATAGAGTTTATACTTTATGGTTTAGTGTTTCATGTTTACGATTTAAGGGTTTGGGTTTTAGGTTTAAGATTTTTTATTTTTTAAATTAACTAAAGTTGGTATTTGATCCAATTATTTTTAAAAAAATAAAAATATTATATATATGAAAAATAATTAAATTAGTATTTTATTTTAAATAATTTATAATTATATGTTTAAATAATTTATAACTATACATTGAGTCCTTTAAATTTTTAATTTTTATTAATTAATTTAATAGTGCTTATCGGTGTTTATCGGTGCTCATCGTTAGTAGTGCTCAGCGGTGCTCGTCGAGCATGGTAGAATTTCCCATTAAATTTATATTATGGAATGGAGTATTATCTCATACACAGGCGGTAGAAATTTTTTATTTCTACAAGTTCCTTAATTTTAGTGTTTCAATTAGAGTTTAGAGTTTAGAGCTTCTAGTGTATAGGTTTAGAATTTAGAATTTAAAGTTTATGTTTTAGGGTAATATGGTTAGGAATTTAGGTTTTAACCCTAAACCCGAAATTCTATCAACAACCCCTAAATTTAAGCATACTATACTTAAACCCCTAAGTCTTAAACCCTAAACAAAATTTTTAAACAAAATCCCTAAAAGTAAAACGCTTGGTTTCCACAAGCGCTTATACATAAAATAATTACACATAAAATTGTTTGGTATATTATTTAATATTTCTTTTCTTCGTTCTTTTATTCAAAAAAGTTAAACATTTGATAGAAGTCAAGGACCCCCATTATATTTTGAAGGGAAAAGTATTCAAACCCACCGTTTGATAAAAAAATCTACCTACCTCTTAAGGTTTGATAAAAATTAAGGTGTACTAACCTTAAGTCGATATTGCTAAAATCATCATTCGAGCTTCCCAATTATTCCACTTGATCTGATATCTAATCCTGAATAATCCTCGTATACTAATTAATACCATAAGCATCTCTTAAACACATACTTTAATGAATTCAAAGGGTCAAATGCGTAAAAATAGCTTACCGAGTTCGAAATTGACGAAACAGATTGCGCCATTAGATCTGGAACTTCGAGAAAGTCTCTTGGAAAAAGTCAACTTGGGTAAAAAGTCAACGGTAAAAGCCTCAGTCAAAGTCAACAGTGAATGGTCAACGATTAGCAAGTCAACGACTTTGACGGCAGCTCGGTCAATGCGGCTCAGCTTGGGTCAACGACTCAGGTCAACGCAGCTCGGCTCAACTTCGGCTCAGCTTAGATGGCTCCAACCCATCCAAGCAATGCCCATGTGCCGCTGATAGCGCATGTGGCATTGTTCGGTCCCTGAACAGTGACGGCAAACTCCAGCCTGGGGTTTCCAACGACGAGGACTTCATTGGTGGGGTCGACTCATGGCAACTCGTGCCATGGCTTGGCGCTTGAACTCCCCTGAACCTTTCTCCTTCTCACTCCGACGAGTGGTGACTCCGGTGACAACGAGGAGGACACCGACTGACTCGGAACGATTAGACGAACCTAACGGCACCGACGGTGTTAAAAATGGGTTATCGAGCGGTAAAAAAATCTAAGCTTTCTCCCTCTAACTCCAACATTTCTCTCTTCTTCCCCTCTCCTTAAAATATCTTATCCAAATCTTATCATATCCCCTCACACACACAACCACTTTAATTCAAATATAACCTCCCCTCCAATAATGGATAAAACAATTAAATGGACCCTTATATAGCCTTTTGACCTCACTTTAGGGGCCCAATTATATCCTTTATTCAATTACATCCATAATTTAATTCACCAACTCAAATGATCTTACCCCGGATCCCAGGCCCATTTTATTGACCCAGAAACTGGGTCGTTACACTTGAACCTAGATATTTAATCAATTAAGACCTTGAATCAAGAAATTGAATCAATTAAGCTCTTTGACCAATTTTGACCATTAAATCTGATCATTTTTTTGATCCACTGTTGTAGTGTGTCGTGTCAAAGTGTTTCCACTTGACATTTTTCATATTGTTTTAGTAAAAAATTCTTTAAATGTTCTAAAAATTCTAAAAACTTATAAAATTTATAAAAAAAATACTTTTGATTTTTTTGTAAATACAACATGATAGAATTGTAGTGTATCATGTGCCGGTAATATCTGGAAAAAAACTGTCAAGATTTAATGGTCAAAATTAGTCAAAGGGCTTACTTGATTAAATTTCTTGGTTTTAAGGGCTTAATTGATTAAATTTTTTAGTTCAATGGCTTAATTGGGTGCAAAAAAGGTTTAGGGGGATTAATTAATTTTTTTTCAAAAGTTTAAGTGCTTTTTACACCATTAAGCCAAAAACTCATCTTAATATTAACATATAATCGCATTAAATGTAAATTTAAAATAAGTAATCTTATTTGAAGTTAAATATATTTCAATTCTATAATAATTTAGTATAATTTTAGGTAATTAATTTATATTATTTTGTATATATAAATTGAGAAAAAAAATAGAAAATATATTATCGATAATAATTACGGGTGTAATTACCAACTGGAGATAGTCCAGGTGATAAGCAGTTTGGTATTACTCGATTAGGTCTCAAGTTCGAGGCTTTGTGTATGCAAAAAATTTCCGTTGGGAGACTCACCTGTCAAAGCCAAGTGTGCGGCGTAGATCAATCTGGATCAATTAGGACAAAATCCTAAAAAACCGGGAGGATAACCAAAATAATAATAAGGGTGTAATTGTTTTTTTTTTTTGAAATTCACTTTTGAAACAGATCTCATGACGATTTATATAATTTTCTTCGAATCTCAAATTGTCGGAGTAGACATTGTATTTTTTAAGTATTATCTCTATTTCATATTAAAAATTTGGGTATTTAATAACCCAATAAAATTGTAGAGATATCTAACCAATACTTTTTAGCTCAAAAGGTGTTTCCCCAATAACCCAATTCCCAACAACATAGAAAAATTATAAAAATAAAATAAAGGGAAAACTACTCCAATGACCACTCAACTATTGGTCGCAACTTGTTTAGACCATCCAACTAAAAAAATTCAAAATTCGACCACCCAACTATTTAAATAGACCTATTTTGACCACCGACCATTAAAATCTAACAGAATGATGATGTGGTCGTTAAAGTTAAATTTGTATAATTACACATTTGGTCCTTGTTAGTTTCTTATTATATCAATTTAGTCCTAATTTTAATTTAAACAAATAAAATTAATCAACCAATCGGGTGGTCAAATAGGTCTATTTAAATTAAAATTAGGACTAAATTGATGTAATAAGGAATTAACAAGGACCAAATGTGTAATTATATAAATTTAACTTTAACGACCACATCATCAGTTGGATGATCGAATTTTAAATTTTTTTAGTTGGGTGGTCAAAACAGGTCACGGCCAATAGTTGAGTGGTCATTGAGGTAGTTTTCTCTAAAATAAAAAGGGAAGCGCTATTTTTGGAGATTTACAAAATGTAAATCGTAATTCTTTAATAATGTCATGCTTTAGCGAACACCAAAAAGCTGTTATATTGAATCAATTACAAATTAATCTAGTGGATGAGGTTTAAGGTACCTTAAATAAGTTTAGACGTGGGATGGTTAAATTATTTAAAATTGACATGTTCCGAGTCTATGAGATTAAGTTCTCTGTTTAAAAATTAGGTTTGGGTCCGATTGAGTTTTGTAGAGAATAAAGTTGGGTCGGATCAAGGCCAAGTTTATAGGCGAAAACCCATGATTGACCTGACCCAAGATAATAAGATAATAATATAAATTTTCCTTTATATATTTAGAGAAAATTACTATATTGCCTATCTCTATATATTTTTAATTATCTCCCTATTTTGTTGAATAAAAATAAATTTTTTATATGTATCGGGTCGGATTAGGTAGATGAGGTTTATCCAAAAATTTGAATTTGATTAAGATTAGGTGAAACATCTCCAAATCTCAAGTGAAGTGGAGGCTTTTAATTTTTTGATCGAATTTGGGTCGATCAAAAACTAGACCCGATCCATAAATTGAGCAAAATGCTTTAGAAGTATCATTTGCACAATATTCAATCTGAATGAATGGATTAATGAATTAAACACTCATATGAAAAAAAAAGAATGTACCGAGATGGGTCATGGATTCAAGGGATAAAGCACATGCTGAGAATTTAATTTCCTTCATACATGTAACGCTAGATCTGTCATAGGGATCCATTTTTCATGTCGGCACTTAATTGCCTAATACCAACACACTCACTTACTAGTTGACTTTGCACAATTTAATCCTTTTTATACCCGAAGATTATAATAAATAGAGATCTAGCAAAAGCTAATTAAGTCATATACATTAACCATTCATTGATAATAGATCTGAGTCATCTTCATATGCAGCTTTAAGTAATTAATATCACAGCTGATTTCTCCTCTATAAAATGAATCTAGAGATATGAGTTTATATAAATGAGATTTTTTCTAAAAAATATTTTAAAAAGCGAATAATTTCGCTTTCATTTTAAGCTTGAATAATAAAATAATTTGATAATTTATTGATTAATGTAATAGTTTTCATAGATAAAAATCAAAGAAATGAACCAACAAGTACCGAGTGCATTGGTAAAGCACATTGCACTCCAAAAGAGATGACGTGAGCTCAAATTTTGGAGATGACATTGTTGAGAGAAACAACCTTGCATCTAAACATAAATTTATTAACTAAAACAATTTAAAGTTTAAATATATATTTGGTACTTGAATTATATTTTTCTCTCAAGTTAATACCTAAAGAACTTTTGCTCCCAAGTTGATATTTAAACTAGAAACTTTCTCCCAAGTTGATACCTAAAAAATTTTCGCTCCCATTTTAGTTCTCAAACTTTAATTTCACTATTTTGATACTTTTATTAACATATTAGTCATCAAAACTTATATATTTTATCAGTTTGGTCTTAATTCGAAACAATTCAACAAATTTAACCCTTTTATATTTAAAAAATCCAACAATTTAGTTACTTTTTATGATATTACTTAATCAAGCAAGCCTAAAGAATAAAAACAACAATGCGATAACTCAATTTTACCATAAAAACAAGTTATTGTAAAACTTTTTATACCTGAAAAAGAAATAACATCTGCATGGGAAACAAAGAGTAAATTGATAGGAATTTTAAATATAGAGTGTTAAATTTATTGAATTATTTTGAATTAAGACCAAATTGATAAAATGTATAAATTTTGATATCAACTTGGGAAAAGATACCTAGTTCAAGTATCAGTTTAGGAGTAAAAAAATTTTTACATACCAACTTAAAAGATATCTAGTCCAAGTTTCAATTTGAGAGTAAAATTTATTTAAATATCAACTTTAAAAGATGTGTCTAATACAAATACCAAACATATATTTAAGCCAAAATTTAATTTACTAATATATAAATAATCACATCAAATGCACGGTATTGATTTAATTATTTTATATATGTTACGCATAATTAATTATGATCCATACTCGGCTCCGCCCTTCCCGGTTCTTTTAGGCCAAAGCCGACCATCAAAATTTAATGCTTACTTAAATATTCACAAAGAAACTAAATAGAGAATCAGGCCTAATAATAATAACGCTTAAGGGTGCAAGAATGATAATAATAAAGGCGAACTTCACTAGCAGTTTCTAAATTTTAAGGATTTTTATTTTGTTCATCGAATTTTAATATTACGGTATTTATAATTTATTTTTATTACGGTTATTATCGTCTACTGTTGTGAAACTGTTGATGTGATACGTTAAAGTATTCTTTTCCAAACTCCCTATAATTTTTTAGTTTGTCAACAATCGCAAAGGTCGAATTTTTAGTGAACAAAGTAATCACCGGTCAATCTCAATAGTAGGAAGGTTTCACTTGACAAAAAAATTAACATATAATTCGGTTTCAAGCTGATCTAACGGTTAATAGTGATAGGTCGAAAAATTTTAACTTTTAGTTTCAATTGAGATTAAAAAGATTAGAAAATTTTTCAACGAGTTTAAATTGAAGAAAAAAAAAAAGAAGAATCGTTTGGTGATCTTTTTTTTACCGAAGAAACTATTGAAATTTAATAGAAACAAAAAAAAGGAGACAGCAGTCCCATCAAACTAAAAGTTAAAAATTTTAAAATTTTCATTTAGATTAATTTGAAACTAAGCTATAATATATTAATTTTATGACTAAATAGTCTTTCCACCGTTAGAATTGACTTGGTCAAAAACTAAACCTTTGTAACGACCGCTAATTTAGAAAATCAAAGATTTTTTGAAAGAATAATAAATTAACGTTTTACGTCAACATTTCTTATCATCACTGACCTAAAAGAAATTAAAATTTTAAAAATTATATAATATGTTTTAAGAGTTTGTTGACTAAAGTAAAAAGTATCCTAAAAGTTCAGGACTATCGATGTAGTTTATCCTAATATTAATAGAGGATTACTCCATGTTATGGATATGCTGTTTTCAAGAAACTCTACACCGCTTTAATTAAGATCAACTCGGGGAATTAATTTTTGTGAATATTTTGAGCTGAAAATGAGTGATGCATAAACTCATGGGATCTCAAGATTTAGCATAAAGTACGCCGCAAAACAGCTTCTGCATGCATGGATACTGGTGCTCATGCTGCCATTTGCGTGATCTTAATGCATATATAAGAACAAGGGTTGTGTTCTTGCCATCATTACACAACTCAACTAAGTCCTCTTTTTGTTTGAATATTTCGAGCAACAAAGAGTGGAAAAAGTCGAAGATAAAAATGATGAAACAGGCCATTTTCCTGCAATTTTTACTTGGAATATTGGCTTGCTTTAGTGTCTTTTCTGCCTATGCAGAAGATCCATACAGATATTATACTTGGTTCATCACATATGGAACTCGAGCTCCACTTGGTGTTAACCAACAGGTTTGTTTTCCCATCAACCAATAAGCACCAATTTCTTCTTTATTTTCTGAAGAACAATGCTGAAACATGTCTGGTTTTTACAATTTTGCAGGTTATTCTTATTAATAAACAATTTCCAGGACCTCCAATTGAAGCTGTCACTAATGACAACATCATTGTAAATGTCATCAATCAATTAGATGAACCCTTCCTCCTTACATGGTTAGTTTCCGATTCGGCTCGGCTTGTTTGTTATAGTCGTTTATGTTCCAAGATCAAAGTTAATAACCCAGATTTTGTTTTTGGAAACTAGGCATGGAGTTAAACAAAGGAAGACTTCATGGCAAGATGGTGTGCTTGGGACCAACTGTCCAATCCCTCCCCACTCAAACTGGACATACAAATTCCAGCTCAAGGATCAAATTGGGACCTATATGTATTACCCTTCAACTTCAATGCATAGAGCCATTGGTGGCTATGGGGCTCTTAATATTGAACAAAGATCTGTGATTTCTATCCCATACCCTGCACCTGCAGGAGATTTCACTTTGCTTGTTGGTGATTGGTACAAAGCTGGTGACAAGGTATACCCCATTTTCTTTTCAATCATTTGATCTGCAACTGCAATGGCTAGTGTCCACTGTTGTATAACCAAATACATTTTCACAGGCATTGAGGAAAAAGCTGAATTCAGGCTTGGATCTTCCTTTGCCTGATGGTCTTCTTATAAATGGTCTCCACAAATCTTCAGTTTTCACTGCTCAGAAAGGTAATCATCATCCTAATTAAGGCATTCTTAGGCTTTAAACAAAAGGTTTTTGTATGGACTATGCTGAGTTTTTCTTGGTTTATGATTTATTACAGGGAAAACATACAAGTTTAGGATTACGAATGTCGGTATATCGACATCGATTAACTTCAGGATCCAGGGTCATAAAATGGTTCTAGTTGAAGTTGAAGGAAGTCATAGTTTGCAGGAGGCGTACGAGTCCCTCGATATTCATCCGGGCCAATCCGTAGCTGTTTTGGTCACCTTACGTGGGGCGATTAAGGACTATTACATCGTGGCTTCCACTCGTTTCACTAAGCCTATTCTCACCACAACCGGCATCCTTCGGTATCAGGGTTCCAACACTCCGGCCTCTCTGCCATTGCCTATTGCCCCGACTTATCACGTTCACTGGTCCATGAAACAAGCCAGGACTTTCAGGTAATCGAACAGACTCGAAGCCCCGATCATCATGTATCCTACAATATACTAACAGTTTAGCCATTATGGTGTTTCAGATTGAACTTGACAGCAAATGCAGCTAGGCCTAATCCGCAAGGATCATTCCACTATGGTTCAATAAAGATCGTGAGGACACTTGTTTTGGCCAATGCAAAAGCCAAGATAAATGGAAAGTTGCGGTATACTGTGAATGGGATCTCATATGTGGATCCTACAACTCCATTGAAGCTTGCGGATTGGTTTAACATCCCTGGTGTTTTCAGCTTGAACAACATCAAGGATTTCCCTACTTCAAGGCCACCAGCCATGGGTGTATCTGTCTTTGGACTCACCCTCCATGATTTTATTGAGATTGTTTTCCAAAACACCGAACCCACCATCCAATCTTGGCATCTCGACGGAACCAGCTTCTTCGTCATCGGGTATGGTAACGGAAAATGGACGACCGAGTCAAAGAAACGCTACAATCTGGCTGATGCGATATCCAGACACACCATTCAGGTAATAGTTAAACAAAGTGTCTGATATTAGGTGTTTCGAAACCGAACATATGGACTTAACTTGAAAACCATTGGCAGGTGTATCCGAATTCCTGGACTGCAGTTTTGGTGTCTTTGGACAACAAAGGAATGTGGAACTTGAGGTCAGGAATATGGTCGAACCGGTTCCTAGGCAAGCAAACGTACCTCAGAGTTTGGAACAACGAGAAAAGCTTGTATACTGAGACCGACATTCCTGCGAATGCACTGCGTTGTGGCAAGGCCAGGCATTAATGCGGCAGCCAGTGATGTAATTTTATGTTTTCTTCGTCTTGGGCTAGTTTTATGATTCGTCCCCCCATTCATTTTCAGTTACGAGGGTGTGACTGTTGGGATGAAAGATGGGGGAGTTTAGGCTTCAAAAACAAGTTTTATGATTACTTTACAAGGTAATTACTACAATAATAAACATTTTGCCTTTTCTAGTTTATCGGGATGCTTGAAAAACAAGTTTGATTGATCAGTCGATGGACAACTCATTCAACTGAAAAAGTACTAAAATATCAATTGATTGTGCCGAAATCTTAGTCGCATATGATCCCATCCATGAATGCAAAGTCTAGAAAGAACACTGTACTAAAGAAGTACAAGGGATTGAATAATGATAGAAAATGAACAACAATCATCATCAACAATTGTAGCGTAATTTGCACACAGAGGTAACTATAATATCGATACAACATTATAAAATTAAGTTTAGGGTTAGAACTTATGATTAAGGTTTAGAGTATTAGGTGTAAGGTATATTCTTTAGGATTTAAGGTTTAGGGATTATTATTTAAATTTTAGGGTTAGAATTTAAGATTTAATTTTTTAATGTTGGCCATAAAAAGGGACAGGATTTTTGTTCTAATTATACTCATGTTATTTTTTTGTAGCATTTGCTTACTAAAGTCCCAAATTTGTTTTGTTTAATGTCGGGCAGTAAACAAACTGAAAATTCAGCGAACCGTTCGGCAGGAAGTTCGTTATGTTTGTTTATTTATTAAACGAACGAACATGAACAAGATTTTTTGTTCATTTAATTAAATGGACGAACATGAACAAAGGGTTTGTTCATTTATTTATGTTCGTCAACGTTCGGTAATCCGTTCATTTATGTTCGTTTATGTTCATTTAAATTTATTCACATATGTCTAAGGGTGTTCATTGTTCGGTTAAACCGAACCAAAACAAAATTGGTTAATTTATTAGATAATTTTAAGTTTCGGCTAATGATTAAGAGTTTTTTCAAATTTTAATTATCGATTAATTTGGTTTAAAATTAGTTAATTAACTGAATTAATCGAGCTAACCCAAAATATTAAATATTTAACACATTATATATGTTCGTTTGTGTTCGTTTATCATTTAAATGAACGAACACGAACGAACACTAACAAGCTGTAGCGACCTTTTATTTCCTTATGAAAAAAGAATTGGGGTTAAGGGTGTTTGTTTAGAAAAGAAGTCGTTAATCGTTAATGAAAATCTTTTAAAAGAAGGGAGATTTCTTTTGAAAAAAAAAACCCTTGAATTTTTGAAATTGATGAAAACTTGGAGTCACCACCGGCCACTTAGGTAAGGTAGGCTAGGCACCATAAGAAACCAGAGATTCATTGTGAAAGGGTCCGGGAGTTGGTTACGTGTGGGGAAGGATTAGCACCCCATCACGCCTGGAGATCGGTACCAAAATAGTTGTTGCTTTTAAAATGATGAAATTCATTGGGATTTGTATTGAATTTAACTCGAAGTTCTTAGATGAAAATCAACATTGATTGCATGAGATTTATCGAATTGGTGGATCCAAATTAATTAAACATTTAATTAATAAGGTTGACGATATATCGGACCATAGATTAAACCGACAACGAATAAGCCCGACTGCCGTGTTAATTTATGGTTCGACTTCCGTACGTCACCTTTAAGCATGATGCAAACATTTAAGTATGATGTGATAATTTTGTTAATTGTAATCCATTTACCTCGAGATGGTAAGGATTAATTCAAATATTTGGTCGACATCCATTAAGATAAAACTGTTATGACACAAATATTGGAATTAATAAGTACCTCCCTTTCTCGATTTGGATTAATTTTGAATGGAATTAAGATTAAAGATTATATGAATGACAATTAAGGCATGACAATCAAAGGCATGAATGTAAACATACAAAAGGAATGCCCAATTTAATATATAGCCCAATTATATACTTAGCCCTAAAAGATTAAGAAACCCAATTTATAGTGATTAATTTGTAATTTAATGTTAAGTTAAACTTGAAATTGATTTTACCCCTAAAGTAATTAAGAAATGTTCAATTAATTTAATGAATTTAACATTTACCCCAATAAGCCAAAGATAAATTTAAATTCACTAAATTAATCTGAACCCTAATCTAACTAAGTCTCTAAAAAACCTAAGGCTAATTTGATTAATTCTAGGATCGTGCCCCTATGAGACGGCACGCACGATCTAAATTAATTAAGTTAATTCACTTAATCTAGTCAAAAGCCCAAAAGAACCAAAACAAGGCCTAAGGCCCAGAAACCTAAAACCAAGCCCAAGACAAAGCTAGGCCTAAAGCCTAAGAATATAAAGCTAGGCCTAAGGCCCAAATTAATAATATATAATAAAGGCCCAAAAAAAAAAAAAAGATACATTATATATTAAAATTATATAATATATTAAAAATCTATTATTTAAAAATATACATTATATATTTTACAAATTTTTTCTATATACCTTGAAAACTATATTATACACCACACATTTATTTCACTTTTACATGAAATTATTATATAATTCAAAAACTATATACTTTATATACCAAAAATGTATATATTACATTCTTCAAAATTATACTATATACCTTAAAGACTATATATTATATCAAAAACACATATGTATTATTTTATAAGATTATACTATATACTTTGAAAAATATATATTATAGGTCATAAATAAGTATATATATAAATATTACATTTTTATAGAAATTCTATCTTATCCTTTGGAAACTATACATTATATATATCAAAAGTATATATGGCATTTTTTAAAAATTCTATTATATAATATACATTATATATTAAAAAAAATTAGACATATTACATTTTTTATAAATTTCTATTTTATTTTGAAACATATTATAGATTAAAAAATATATATTACTTTACTAATTTCTACTTTACTTATAAATGTATATCAAACATAAAATTATATGTTACATTTCCATTTTGTACTAAATCTATGTGCATATTAAATCCCTAATGTATATATACCATTCGAACTAATTTCATCCATAAAATAACGATCACAAACGAGCAATATTAACCTGAAAATTAAATTGAAATTGCTAGAAATAAATGTACAAAATTTACACTAAAATGCATGAAAATGAATAAAAAAATCTAATTTAAAACTGGAAAAGGACCAAATCGTGAGGAAATAAAATACAGGGACAAAATTGAAAGAAAAACGAGGACGTAATTGAAAATATCAAAAAACTATGAAGGACCCGGAGAGTAATTAAAATAGGCGGAATGGCTTACCCTTGTAATTAGACCACACTGAGGGACTAATAGTGTAATTAGACCATGCAGAAGCCCCTCAAGCATAATTTAAAAGAACAGAGGGATTTAAAATGTAATTATACCATTTTAAAAAATTATAACACTATAAATCCCCCTTTTATCCGAACATCCGACCCTTTTAGCCATTTTTTTCTCTTTGTTATAACATCCCCCCTAAAATGCTCTCATCCACTATTCCAGTTCATCTGAGTTCATCATGAACCCAGATTCCGGCGTCCCTCTGTCGTATTTTCCAGAAACTGGCCGGCTTATTGCCGGTGAACCTAAAAAATCCACAGAAACTCCCTGTTTTTCATACTAAACCTAGATTCGAACCCGGTTTTACCAAAATAAACCTTCCTCTGTCGTTAAAACCTTAAAGTCGAAACCAAAAAAAGAAATCTAGGGCTGAAAACCCCCACTCTGAAACCACTCTCTGACTTTTATTTCCCCACCGGTTCACCATCGAACGGTCTCAGGAGACCATGAGGCTTATCGCCGGCGAGGAAAACACGGCGGCACGAGGTTAAACCCTAGACTCTATTTCTTATATATATATATGCATGTTTTGAATATATGAGGAAAAAGAAATACCTTGAAAGGCTTTTGTTTTTTTTGTACTGCTTCTGGATTTTTTTCGGTCGAAAGCTTCAGCCTTACAAATGGTTGATTTACATGCTTATATCTTTCTCAGATTACTCATTGCCTATATCTATGCTATTGTTTACATTCTTAAGCAAAGATTTAATGAAATCACTATGGATGATACCGGTTTTGATTTCCCCCTTTTTAATGTTTTTCTATTGTTTTGGTGGTTAGGAGAGTTGGTGATGGTAGCGGAAATTCTGGTGTTGTAGCCATGTGGACGGGGAGATAAACCGGTGCTGGCGCGTGAAGAATCTGAACGGCTGGACCGTAGGCTACACGCGCGGGATTCGAAAGGTCCAACTCGATCTAGGCCGTTGGGTCAGATCTGATCAAATGGCTGAGATCTCTTCTGGAATGGACGGTCCAGATTGCATCTGATGGTTGACGTGGCAGCGCTGGATGATGACACGTGAAGCGTGGGGAGCTGAAGGATCTCCATTCGATTTGGACTGTTCGATCAGCAACCTTTGATCCAACGGTCCAGATTTGGCTACGCATGAGAAGAGCATCAGATTAAGCTAGGATTTTCTTACTAGAATTGGGCCTTATCGGGCCACATGTAATATATGAATAAGTGGGCAGATTGTAAATAGACTTGGACTTATATATAACATTGGGTTTTAATTATTTATTTGATATGTTTTTTTAATTATCTTTTTAATTAATTATCAGCCCATATTATAATAATTCTTATAATATAACACATATACATATAAACAATTATACTTACACATAACACACTAACATTAATACACACATAATATGTATATAATCATACATGCAATATTCATACATTCATAGTTAAACATTAAAGTAATTGAAGTAATAATGAATACATACATACATGCAAGGAATACATACAATACACATACTCATACTCACATTTAGACATTAATGATATTAAGAAAATAGTAAACACACTAACAAACACATCCATACAATTGTATATCACATGCAAGGTTGACAAACAACACATATATGTCCATGTTTTACATAAACACACTCATGATACATACCTAGTACATATAATAACACACATGAGCCCAATATTATTATCACCTAATAATACATATAAACCCATTATTGCAAAAAAAAAAAAACGGGTCAACCCGGACAAAATTAGTGATTACACAAGCTACATTTCTTAATGAACGAACACGAACAAGAAATTTTGTGTTCGTGTTCATTCATTTGTTCGACTAAAGTTAAACGAACGAACATGAACGCACCCTCGTTTGTGTTCGTTCAGTTCCTTTACAGGCCTAGTTTAATAGTCTTAAGGTTTGCAACGTAGTATATGTTTATATTTTTTAACCCTTTGATAACATGGACTTTGTAAAATGAATTATTTAAATTCAGATCTCTTATGAACATCGTCCCGAATTTGTTAGATGTTACCTTATAAAAATAATTATACAAATAAAATGAATTACAGTCCGATTCAAACAATAACTCTACGGCATTATTTTGGGTAATAACCCGCCTTGATAAGGGGTTAGATTTCAAATTTTATTTTGAAGGTCTATGGCAGCTAATTAGAAGTCAAATTTCACATAGCAAACTCAAGCTATCTCCTTTGTACGGAGAAGAGACATAAGACAAATCTAACCTTATCTCTCAAAAACATTGAATCAAATGGTAACAAATAGAGAAAAAAGGGTAAGGATGGAATTAGATTTTTATATATAAAAAGAAAAGAGACAGCGAAAAGGAATAAAAACTGCAGGCCAATCTCCAGAGAAACAGGCAATTAGGAGCAGGCGCCAACTCTTTAAACATAAGGCTGCAATGGAATCCTCCTTTCCACTGCGAGAATCAAATTGTTGTTTTCGAAAACTTTTTCCAATGTCTGCCTTATCCAACTTAGTTTCTTTTTAACAAAAATACAGCTGTTTGGAGATTCTTTAATCTCATATGCAACCCACCACTATGTCTCTTATAGTTTATGAAAAACCATCAGAAAGCAAAAACCCTAAAAGATTTTGATTTAACCGAGGTAGTTGCCATGTTTAAGATTTTTAACTAAATCATAGCTTTCATATTGTCTTAAATCTTAAGTTGAAGTTAAACCCTTTTCATACCTGCAATCAAAGCTCACCTTTTTGATCCTTGGTACACTCTAATAAGTTAATTAAACACACCTCAAACCACACTTCAAAGAGAAAGAAAGAAGGGAAAAAACAAAGAATTGAAAATCACTACAGCCATATATATTCATATACCAGAAGGAACTGCAACAACATTAGCATATTAAAAAGCTGAGATAAAATAATCAAAGGGATATAAAAGGGATTTTTTTTACGGATATGCACCATTAGTTGTTGGAAGATCAGACCATGATGATGAATATACCGGATTCCAGTAACCCCATTCTCCACCTGCAGTCGGAGCCGACTCCAAACCTGATAAAGAGGATGAAGAAGAACCCACATTGCTTAGAACTACAGCCGAGCTATCGGAGTAGTAATTTGATGATGATTTGAGCCTCTGATACAGTTCTTGAATCCCTGTGTTCTGAACTTCACCTTGTAGGAACGACCCATTGTTGTTATTATTGTTCTGTTGTTGCTGTTGAGCTTGGTGTTGATCTTGATTGTTTTTCCACAAAGGGCTGCAAAGTCCAAGAGAAGGGACCTGGCTAAGTGGATCCGAGCCTAGGGTTCTAACACTTAAAGCAGCTGGCTCGTTCATGACATGTGATCTAACTCCACCAAGCGAGCTTATCTCTTCCTTGATATTAGTAGACGAAGAGTTAGGGTTTTGGGTAGTTCTCAATAAGGCTAGAAGATGAGAACTCTGTGGTGAAGCCCAAATGGTGCGACTAGATTGAATCTCCTGATCGAACCCGTTTCTGTGACCAGATCTTACAATATCAGACACTACTGTTTTCATCTTAGCAGCAGCACTTGATTTTCCCATCGTTGTCGAAACAGAAGTGGCGCTCTTGTTCTTCCTACACCCACCACCAATAGGAACGTGCCTGAGAGCACCCCCTTTGGTCCAATACCGACGACAAGTCTTGCAAAAGTGACGAGGCTGAGTGAGGTTGTAGTTATTGTAATAACAAAACTTGGTGTTGGACGAATCACATCTGGGACACCTCAAATGCTGGCTCTGCTCGGACTTTGCTGCCGAAGCCGCGGAATTATTAGTGGTCGTCGTCGATGATGGCGAAGTCGCGGAAGAAGGAGAAGAAGTAAGGGTAGACTTAGTGGTACCATCCAGAATGGTTCCATTGATGGAGAAGTTTCTCCCAGCAGCACCACCTCCTCCAAAATTAAAGCAAGAAGAGTCACCTAGGAGTTCTTGAATCATCTTTTTGGAAAATTCCTCTTCTTTGTATATAGATCTACAACAATCCAAAAAGAAAAAAAAGCACAGAAAAATGAAAGAAGCAGGTAAGTGTTTCTTTTTTCTTTTGAGTTTTAGTGGCTTGAAAAGAAGATAAAAGTAGGTTTTGTTGTCTTCAACTTATGCATGATCCATGACCACGAGGAGAGATGACATGCCTTTGTGATTTCAGTTGAGCTGGCTTTGGCTCCTCTTTACTGTTGTTCGGAGCATAAGAATGTAGAGGATGAAGGGATGCTTTAATATAACATATATTCCATCAATGGTGAGGAGATAAAGTAGAGCTTATTATTTTAGTGTACATCTCTATCTCAAGTGGGATTTGGCTTTGGTTAGGAATTTGGATGTTAATTTGGAGTTTTTGGAGGCAAGTGACATGGTTCTTCTTTTTCTCCCTACATTTCCTAGTCTACCCTTTTGATTCTCACGTGATTCTTCACTTGTAAATATTTAATGTAATTTGACAATGACACAATTATTGGAAAAATTACTAAATAGATCTCACTCACAACGTTATTGGTAGTCTCAACCAATAAAATTCACTCATCTTATTTTTCTTTTCAACGTGAATATTCACCTTTTTCCAAGGACGGTGCCAAGTTATGTATGGGAGGGGCAAAATAATTTTTTTTTGTATAATTACATTTGAGGTCGCTTTTAGTTTAAATAGTAATAAAATAAGATTTTTGTCCCTATTAATTTCTAAATTTAAAAACTTAATAGACATTGCTCCTCCCAATATTTGATCATAGTTGTGACCCTGCCTCTTCCTACATATAAATAAAGAGTAAGTAATTACTTGAAAATTATTTTAAAATGAATGAATATTATCATTTAATAATTTTTCCCATTATTGCCTTTTTATGATTTCCTAATAAATACAAATACTATGTATTAAGTAAAAAATGGTTAACACGTTTCCCCCTTTTTTTACTTGGTTCGTGATGCACGATTTTTCGCCATATGTCCATATTAATACTACATATGATGTGACTGGATTATTTGTCTCACATATGACAAAACCTATTTAAGAAAAAAATGAAAAAATATATCAAATTTATATCAAAATAATAAAATAAAATTAATTTAATTTTTTATACAATACCTAACTTACCCATAGTTCCTCAAAACCATTTAAATTGAAGAAAATTTATACTTAATTTCATTCAAACCTGCACATAGTTTAATTAAATTATTTAAAATAAAAATCGAACTTTACGAATGTACAGTCTAAATTAGAAGATAATTAAACTATGAGAGGGTTCTAGAGAATCGATATAATGATAGCAGTAATCAAGTTTCCTTAAAGAATAATCATTTATTGGCTTGGGTTGAACAAATATGATAATTTTGAATATTCATACCGTATATATAAAATTCATTAATATTTGAGCAAACACATTAGGTCAATTGGTTAAACCGTTTATCTTTGTTCCCTCACATTTTCATCAGAGTTTTAGATTTATTAAGAGTACATTATTTTCCTTAGAGTCTTCTCTTCTCCCAGTGACGGATCTAAGAATTCAAGAATGAGGAATCAAAAAAATTCTTAAATGAGTATGTAAATTTTCATTTTTCATCTTTTTTACACATTAAAGTAATTTTTTAAAAGAAAAAATTTAACATTCAAACAAAATTTCCCCAAAAAATAAGGGCAATTGCTTCCTTGATGATCATGTAGCCACTGTCTTTTCTTCCCATCTAAATATGATTAGAATTTATTAAAAAATCCATTAATGTTTTGAACATAATTATTATCCTAAACGATTAATAAAAATAAAACGTGATGATGAAACATAAATGATTAAATCGAAGTTGTGGTGGCCGACGATGGTGTGTTTGTGTGTGCATGTTGAAAAATGGTGTTGAATTAAAAAAAAAAATGATCAGGGGTCCAATGAAGGGCTAATGACATGAAAGTACGTGTAAAGTGGGTGTGCCCCAACCAACTAAAGCCACTGACCTAGACTCGTGGCTTGAATTTTGCCGGCCTTCTAAGCTAATTCAACCATTCATAATTAGACCCTCCCCCCCTCCCGCAAGGGCATATGAGTGAACCACGATGCTTTCATTGCATGTATTGGCGGCCCCCCTTCCATTGTGTGCCACACACTGCTTCGGTTTCTAGTCTTTATAATGAAATATGGGGTTGATTGTTCACAAGTGTTTGTATGGTATTCTTCTTAATGTATAAATTATAGTCTCAACTACCCATCAATATTGAACGAGACGAGATAATAAAATTTTTAAATAATACCCAAAGTTAAAAAAATTGATGTCGTGAATAGAATAAATCGTTAAAATTATTATGTTTTTTATGACCTAAGCGACACACATGTTATAATAGACGAAATAAAGGTTCTAGATCTCACAAGCACAAACTAACTTAAAAACATGTCCTCAATTCGAACTAGAGACTGAGCCATGATTGAACATTGGCATGGATTAAAATATTAATTTAAAAAATACAACGGTTTATTAAGTATTTAAACACAAAATTTATGGGACAATGCTTAATTTGTCTTATATTTAAACTTATAGGGACCTAAATTGTTATTGGATCAAAAAATTTAAAGAAACAGACTCATTCTTCTTTAGTTCAATCTCTAATTAATTATATATTTAATAAACTATTGTATTTTTTAATTTAAAAATAAATATAGGTTAAATCATTATCAGACCAATATTTACTAAATATTTAAATTTTATAACAAGAACCGAGACCATCTTAGGCCCCAAGGGCAAGGGAGCTCCACCCATGATTCGAATTACAAGTTACAACTCACCAGTATGAAGCGGAAATTGTTGGTAATCCTTGATCAGCCATACAACAATGAATTCATTTTCAGGCTTTGTACCCATCTAAGGATGGTCATTTAACCTAGATCCGACGAGTTTTGACCCGACTTGATTTTATATGGTTGAATTTTTAAAAGTAATTTTAGGTTCAGGTTGAGTTTTTTTTAAGTTGATGTTGTGTCAAGTTTGGTTTTAAAGTGAAAAATACTCAACAAGACCTGAAATAATAGTTTAATTTTATTCTAAATATTTAGATATAATTGTTATAATGTCTCTCTCTTTATATATATATTTTTAATGGGAAATACTTTGATACACAAGCTTGTGTAAGCCTTTCAATTTTAGGGTTTAGGGTTTTAGGTTAGGGTTTAGGCTTTAGATGTTTAGTGTGTAAGGTGTAGAATTTAAGGTTTATGGTTATAATTTAGAGTTTATGGTTTAGGGATTAAGTTTTAGGGTCCTAGAGTTTGGGGTTTAGGTTTTGAATTTTATAGAAGGGTTGTGTAGTTTTTTTTACAGAGCTTGTGTATCAAAATATAATATTTTTTCAATTATCTCCTTATTTTGTCTAATAAAAAATAATTATTATTACAATCTCCCCTCTCTATTTGTATTTTTTAATTAATTCCATATTTTATTGAAGAAAAATAAAAAAAAATTCTTATTTATGTCGGGTCGAATCAAGTCAAATTTTTACTCTAAAATTCGGATTGAATTCAGGTTTGTAAAACATCCTAAAATGTCAAATCAAGTCAAATTCAGGTGAATATATTACATTTTTTTATTCGGATGTTGATCGACCAAAAATTTGACCCATAATCGTTCCTACACACCTTCCGTCACACTATGGGAGTTCACCATGCTCGAAGCCGCTAACTTAACCCCAAAAAAGGGATGCCAGATGCAAACACATAATTTTATAAAAATTTTAGCCCACATAAAATAAAGGGATAACTACATATTTAGTACCTCATCTTTATCTATTTTTCTGTTTTAATACATCACCTATTTTTTGGCAAAATGATACTTAACGTTACGTTTTGTTTTTATTTTGGTACCTCGCCGTTAAAAAATTAACAACATGCTGATTAGGAAAGAGAAAAACATGCATGGCATTTTGAGATATAGAAAGAAAATCACATGTGGCAGGCTGTCACGTCATTTTCTCTCTCATAATTTGCATGTCACGTGTGCTTTTTATGATTTTAGTCTACGTGTCATGCTGACTAGGAGAGAGAAAATGATGTGGTAGTCTGCCACGTGTGATTTTCTCTCTCTTAGCTAGTCTGCCATTAATTTTTTTAATTGCGGGATACCAAAATAGAAACAAAACGTAACTTTAAGTACCATTTTACCAAAAAAAAATAGGTGAGATTCTAAAAAAAAAGGTAAAAATTGATACCAAATACGTAGTTATCCCTAAAATAAAATAAAATCTAAATACCTAGAATTGAGACCTTAATTCAATGATAATATTGTTGATTGGTTTCTAATTTTGTTGGCATTGTTAGTAGAATATTTAAGAGAACGTGAACTTCGTTTAAATTCATATTATCTTTTAATTTATGGGTGGGATGAAGTTTGAATAGTATATACATTGTATTAAAAAAATCAATAACAATGTTGAGGCCTTAAAGTTTTTTATATTCTAGATTTGAGTCTCACAAAAATTGAAAAATATACTTAAAAACTCAAAATTTGATTTTTTTATCAGAGAAAAACAAAAAAGTCTATAGATGATGATATTTTATAAATTTAACATTATATTTTATAACTATTTTATTTTTAAATTAAAACATTATTTTATAAAAATCTGTACATTTTGATATAATAGGAAAAATGAGAAATTATATCATGGGTCTTTCACACCAAGTCATTTATGGGACCAACTAATAAAATGCATAGATTTCATTAATATTTTTCATCTTATTTTTTTATCAAGTAAATCTTTACTCATATTTACTATAAATCAAATTTAAAAATAATTTTTACCAAGTGAATTTCACTTGCTAAAAAATAACATGAAAAATTAATAAAAAATATATTTTATTAGTTGGTATCATAAATGACGTAGTGGAAGAAGATGATATAATTGCTTTTGGAGAAGGAAGTAGATTTATGAGATTGATGCCAGAAGACAACTCAAAAGCGGCAGTTGTGAATTGTGATAGTGGGAAATCGTAGTTAAGTTTCGACTCTGTTGTACCCTACACAAAAATGAACCTTACTACATGGATTTTAACGCTTAATTACAAAATAAATACTTAAATTATATTTTTTTTTGTAATAGGTGCTTAAAGTATTTTTAGTTAAAATAGTTACTTAAAATTTTATTTTTAACTGAAATAAGTGTCTAAAGTTTTATTTTTATTGAAATGGGTGCTCAGGTAGGTGTCTCAATTGACTTTAAAACAAGTCAAAAATAAAACTATTTGCACGGTATTATGGGACACCAGCGCTGATTTGACTGCCTTTAATTGTCTAAACTATACCATTTTTTATTTAAGAATTCTCCACTTCTCCACTTCTTTCATTTGTTCTGAGGCGGTTACAAGAAGTTTTAAATTTTCAAGTTCTTTTTTCTGTACTATTTTTTCTTCGCCGTTGGCCGTTTTACTGGTTATGTACATAAATAAGATTCATCTTTGCTGATGAATTTTAGTTTCATGTTTTTCTTGTTTCTTTTTTCGTTTGTTTTACTTTGTCAGGTTTATACCATATTTGCTTTTATGACAGTTTTTTTCGTCTGCTTTTATGGCAGTTTCAGTCTATCTTTTGATAGTTTAGAGTTCGGGTGACGAGTATCATCGAACTTCTTTGTCAACGAAGGAGGCCGAGTTGTACATGTTATGATCTCCTTTTTTGTGGTTGTGCCGATACGCCAAGAACAAGTAGCAGAATAATTTTGCTTTCTTCAAAGAGCAATCAAGGCAAAGTAATAGTTTTCTGGATTTAATTTTAGAAGCTTTTACAAGTTCTTCTGAAGGTGTTAGGTTTGGTATTTTAACGTCTTTCACACCCTAGATTTTCTGTATTTTTTTATTTTGCACTGAATTTCTAATGTTTGAGGTGTGATTCATTTGTAATCCTTTCACTATTGAATATAATTCAATTTAAAAAAAAACTATACCATTTTTTAAATAGTGTTTAAAGTATTTTTGGCCTAAGTATGTGCCAAACATTTCATTCTTTATTTATTTTAAGGTTCTTTCATTAACGACTGTTAAAAAAATTCGTAATTAAAATGTGACACGATGCCTATTTCTTAATATTTGTTTTAAAAATCATAAAATCTTTAACTTTTGAAAGAAAAAATAAAACTTCAAAACAACCCCAAATTCCTAAAATACCCTATACTGTTGTCGAACATTACACCATTGTCGTCAAAGTGGGGTTCCTTCTCTCGCCGCACGAGTCGCAAGGTCCAGTTTGTTGTTCGTCCATCATTCGTTCATCGTTCGATTGAAGATTTCACGTTCGACGTCTGTAGTTCGTTTGGTCATTCTTGCATTGATTTCTAATGACGTAAGATTGGAGTTATCAACTGTGGGTCGACGAAATAAGGATTGGTTGGTGACGGTTGAATCAATGGCCAAAGAAGAGAAATTTAGGAGTTTAGAGATTTAGAGTTAGGGTTTGGAGGCTTTTTAGAGAAATTAAAAATTTTCATGTTTTTAATAAAATTAAATATTTTTCTAATTTTTTAAATTAAAAATTAAAAAATAAGCCACGTGTCACGCTTTAATTAGATAATAGAAAATTTTTAATGCCTGCCATGAGAAATTCTATGAAGATCTTCACATCCAACTTTTTCTCATTTCGTAATTCAATATATCCATCTACATGGATGAATCGAAGGATGCTGGATGGGGCGGTCGCCCTCTTAAAAATTTAAAATTATTATACGATTTAGAAAATTTTAAGAATATTTCTATGTATTTTTTTATTAAAAATCTAATTTTACCCCCTTTAAATTTTTATATGTTCGTCCCCTAAAAATATATAAATTCGTCCCCTAACCTAAAGTCTTGCGTCTGTCCCTATCCATCTAATTTTTATATTAAAACATCGGATATATTGAATTACAAAATGAGAAAAAGTTGGATATGAAACGTTTTTTTTTTAAGTAGGATAATATTTTTTTGAATTGGAAAGTAGGATAATATATTGATTAGCTGTAAATGACGTCATTGATTAAAACATTAGAAATACAAGGGGACATTATGAGTCAAAATAAAAATATGAACGAGTAGAGAATGTTCAAGCAACAAGAGTATGTACGGCAATATTAGCATCTAATTTCGTTCACCCGTTTAATAGTTTAAATAGAAACTAATTCCGTCGACTCAAATATAACTATAAAAATATAAATCAATTATTTAATATTATTATATTTATAATGATTCGAACCCGAAATTTTAAATAAAACGAAATAACCTAGACATGAAAAACGTTTCATGATTTTAACTGGGGAAATGAGAAATTTAGAGACGAAAATGGAGGGGGTCTACTTTGTCTAAATTTTTGGGACCATTTGTGAGTCACCTTCCTCATGAACCTAAAGTTACCGACATTGAAATATAAATGATAATTAATCATATGAAACAGTGTGTAATTTTTCTAATATAATTCGGCATTACCTAACCCTGATTTTTATTATTATAACAAATTCTTCGGTATGAAAAATTCCCCGTCTAACTAGTAACTTGATCGGTAATGATCTAAGGTTCTGTTTAGGATTGATTTTAGAACGAGATTTTAAGTGAGAAACGACTAAAATAGTGATTTGGAGATAAATTAAAATTTTCAGTTGTAGCGATTTCTCTCTCGCTAAAAATAAAGGTGTGGTTATTTTGTTTTGAAAAATGATATCTTCAGTGGGATTTTAGAAAAAAACGTATTTTATTAAAAAATGGAGTCGCCACCGGCCACTCAAGGTGGTCCGGACACCGTAAAAACCAGAGATTTCAAAATGTCGGGTTCGAGAGTCGGTTACAGATGGGGAAGGGTTAGCACCCACACACCGCCCAAAATTGGTACTTTAATAATTACCGCTTTATTAATATTAAACTTTCTGGATTAAAGTGACGATTAAATTAAAATTTGATTATAAGTGCGAGTGGATTTTAAAGGCCTCGTTATCCGAAAATAAACGTCCAACCACCATCACTACGCCTGATACTGGCCCCGTTTACGCTCAAATAAAAGGGCACCGCATTGACAATCTTATATTCCATTATGCAACCTTAAAAAGCAAAATATAAAGCATACAATTTACATTGATATGGTATTAAAGCATAAAATATGAATATTACAAAATAAAGAAAAATAATTAAACACATGGATATAACATCACAAAGCATGTACATAAACATAAAAAGAAAGAGACATGCTTTCAAAATTAACTAAATATGACACACTTGAACTTATAAAAACAAATGCAAAACATGCATGACATATACATATGACAAAGCATGAGACTAAATTAACAAAATAACCTATAAACATAAAAAACTAGAACTTAATATGTAACACAACATACATGCATACACAATATAAATATGTCATGACACTAGATGTTAATGGCTAAAATGTACAAATATTAAATTGCATGACAAAACTAGCAAAACATATTAGGACTAAAATGCAACAAATATAAAATACAAGAACTGGAAAGTAAACAACTTAAAACTAAAGTGCTGAAAATAAATTTAACATAAAAATAGTGACCGAATTGAATCGAAGTAGAAGTTAAAAGCCACAAAAGCAGAAATAAAAAGATAATAGTAAACACGCATAAAACAATAAAAGACTAAACACATGATTATCCCTTGCACAGAATCGAAAACAGGAACAGAAATGAAGGACCTGACGCGTAATTATACCCTTTTTTAAAAAATCTCAGATCCTTAGTCTTAAAACTACATAGTTTTTGGGAGGCCAGTTAAAACAAATTGGAACAGTTTTTTAGAACCAGATTGAAACTAAAATAAACCCTCATATTCACTCTTATCCTCTCCTTTTCCCCTCTGCCAGAGCAACGGCGCCGCTCTCACTTAGTTTCTAGGCCGTTCACCGGCACGAAGCCTCACGGCGAACGGCGGCGCAATGGTGGAAGAGTAACGCTCTGACTCGCCCGATCAAGGTGAACTTTCAAACTTGACTCTCTCTTTGATTCAGACTTAAAAATTTTCAAAATAAAATGGATTTTGGATGGATTTGATAAAAAACTCGAAACTATCTTCCATTTCTTTCAAAAGTTCTTCACAGATTTTTTTGAATCTAAAATCCTTACAACCCTTTTTTGAACTAAAAATCTGCCCCTCTTACATTCTGATCTCATTTGGATTTATATCCGAATTTTCACAATAAGATATTAACCATTCCCCCTATATCTATTTGATGTAGATCTGACTGATAGCCAGATTTTAAGGGTATAGGTTCGGCAGGGGTGGTTGGGAAATAGGGTATGGGTGAGGCAGTAGGTGGTTGTTTGGGGTAGATTATTTTATTTTTATGGGATTTGACTGAGTTTGGATTAATTTGGGATTTTGGTGGGTTTAGGGTTTGGTAGGTTACCGGAGATGGTGGTCGGAGAGTGAAGACGGCGGCGACGACAACAGCTCAAGCTAGGGTTATTAGGGTTAATGAGGTTTTTTATTTTAGGGTTTTATTTGGTTTGGGTCGGATCCGAGTCAGGTATTGGGCCTGGATCCGGGTTTGGGTAAACGGGTTGTAATTGGGTTTGGTTGGTTATTTGGTTTGGGTGTAAATGGGTTTTGGGTTATTTGTTGTAACGGGTTTTCGGGTTTGGGGGTCAAAACGGGTTATGGCAGTTGCCCCTCTTTGCTCATTGTTGTATAGCAGCAATAGAGTAAAGACTAAGAGTGACCCGTTTTGGTCCGATCCGGCTACAACTCTGACGAAGAGACAATACCAGAAAACTGACAACTTCTTCCTTTTCTCTTTTTCTTTTTTCTTTTTCTTCTTTGTTTTCCTTTTCTTTGTGCCTTTTCTTTTCTACTTTTTCATTTTGCTCTCTTTTTCTTCTTTTTTTCATTTTTCTTCTTTTCTTCTCTTTTTTCTCTCTTTTTTTAGAAATCTTTTTTAGATACAACTTTGATAAACTTGAGAGTTGGTAAATTTTGACCAAGCTACAACACCAACGAAGAGGCATGGTCTAAAGTTAGTAATGTTAATCCAGCTACGACACCGATGAAGATGCAGGATCAAGAGTTAGTGAATTTGGTCTAGCTACAACACCGACGAAGAGGCAAGACCGGAAGTTAGTGAATTAGGTTCAGCTACAACACCGACGAAGAGGCAGAAACGAAAGTTAGATTTGACCAAGCTACAACACCGATGAATAGGCAAGGTCTGAAGATTTGATCTAGCTACAACTCTGACGAAGAGGCAGGATCGGTGGATGAAAGTTCTGATGTTTGATCCAGCTACAATTCTGATGAAGATGCAGGATCGAAGGATTGAAAGCTTATTTTGATTTTTTTATTTTTTTCATCTTTTTTCTTTTTTCCATTCTTTTTTCTTTTGCCTTTTTTTTATTTTTTCTTTCTTTTTTCTTTTTCCTTTCTTTTTTCTTTTTTCTCTTTCTTTTCTTCTTTTCCTTTCATTTTTTCAAGAAATAACATTGATAAAATTTGAAAATTAGTAAATTTTGACCAAGCTACAACACCGACGAAGAGGCATGGTCTAAAGTTAGTAATGTTGATCCAGCTACAACACCGACTAAGAAGCAGGATCAAAAGTCAGTGAATTTGGTCTAGCTGCAACACTGACGAAGAGGCAAGACCGAAAGTTAGTAGATTTGGTTCAGCTACAACACCGACGAGGAGGCAGAACCGGAATTTAAATTTGACCAAGCTACAACACCGACGAAGAGGCAAGGTTTAAAGATTTGATCCAGCTACGACATTAACGAAGAGGCAGGATCGGAGAGTTAATTTCTTTACGATCAAGCTACGACTCTGACAAAGAGGCATGATCGGAATTTGGCAAATTTGGGTCAGCTACAACACTGACGAAGAGGCAGAACCGAAAGTTATATTTGACCAGGCTACAACACCGATGAAGAGCTAAGGTCTGAAGATTTGATCCAGCTACGACTCTGACGAAAAGTCAGGATCAAATAGTTGATTTCTTTGCGATCAAGCTACGACTCTGACGAAGAGGCATGATCAGAATTTGGCAAATTTGGTTCAACTACAACACCGACGAAGAGGCAGAACCAAAAGTTATATTTGACCAAGCTACAACACCGACGAAGAGGCAAGGTCTAAAGATTTGATCCAGCTACGACACCGACGAAGAGGCAGGATCAGATAGTTGACAGTTCTGATGTTTGATCCAGCTACAACTCTGACGAAGATACAGGATCGAAGGATTGAAAGCTCATTTTGATTTTTTTATTTTTTCTTTTTTTTTTTCTTTTTTTTTTTTTTTTTTCTTCTTTTGTTTTTGTTTGTCTTTTCGTTTTTTTTTATTTTTTCTTCATTTTTTGATCTTTTTCTTGTAACTAAAAAACAAATTCCAAGGGAAAGTTTGGTCTAGCTGCAACACCATCGAAGAGGCAAGACTTGGAGAGGATTTGATCTGCTACACCACTGACGGAGAGACTAGATGAGCAAAATGTGAGACCTGCTACACCACCGACGGAGAGGTAGGACTGAATGGAAAATCTGATCTGCAACACCATCGACAGAGGCAAGATTTGGATAGGTTTGATCTGCTACATCACTGCAGGAGAGACTAGATCAGCAAAATGTGAGACTCGTTACACCACTGACGGAGAGACATAATTCGGATGGAAATTTTGATTTGCAACACCACCGACGAAGGCAAGATCTGGATAGGTTGACGTACCACCACTGACGGGGGCATGATTTGCAAGATGTTGGATGACTGCGCTACTTAACAGCGAGACAATGTCTGGAAAAATTTATGCTACTTTTCTATAGACAGAGGGCAGGATCTGGAAATAATTTCTATTGGCATGAGTGATAGTCGGGAAATTGTTAGCGTCCGTCACGCCATCGTTGGAGGAATCAAATCTTACAAAAGAAAAAATATTGGCCAGTAATTGTCAAAGATTTTGTCACTGATACCTTTTATTTTTGGTGTTTCAGCATCTTCTTCGTGTTTGGCCTTCTTCAAGACTAAGGTTGGCCCTCTTGTCATTGCCCCCATGTTGAGGGTATTCAGTTTTTTCCTTAGACCTGTTATGTACAAGCAAGATTGCATGCATGATTTTTATGCCTAAATGCATGTGTCTATCTTAAATGCATGGTGACTTCGGTGTATGCACTTAATCTAAATGTATGACGTATGCAAAAATGATTCCATGCAAGATAAATGCAACTACATGCATGAATGTGACATGGTTTTTTTCGATCCTCAAAAGGATGCCCCTGACTCCTCACTGGTCCCGTCAGGATCTTGGTATTTTTATGCTGCGGTGCCCCGACTTTTTCCTGGGTTCAATCAGCTTTCATTTGAGTGGATGCCCTAAAATTTTGTTCATTACATGTAATCGTCTGCAACTGCTATTGAATTTGACACTTTGAGTGCGAATTCTGTTACCCCCTAAGTTGGGTTCATAAATTGTGTTGGATCATGGTAGCTCATTATTTTTTGGATTGGATGCAGTTTTACAAACTGTGGTCAATGTAGACATTTCAGGGGTGCAAGGGTTTGACTCGGCAATGAAGGCTGGACCTTGGCAAAAAGAATGCCCTTTTGGACATGCCCGAGGCCTTGTTAGAGGCATAATGTTTGTAAAAGATGTGGGGTGCTTTTGGACATGTCCCAAGACCAAACTTTTGTAAATGAGGCTCATGTCTTAGATGTGCTAATACTACCAACTTTGTTGTATCTAATGGGGAATAACCTCGATATCTAGGTACTAGATTTTCTCAAAATGAATGCATGCAAAATGTGTCAGCATAAATCGATGCAATGCAAAATTAAGATTGTGATGATCTTGTGCAATGAATGCCAAAATGAAATGAAATGATATGATCACAAAAATGAGAATAATAAAAAGATGAAAAATAAAAGTTATTACCAAATAAAATGATTAAATAAAACAAATGATAAATATAACAAAAATAGAGTAATAAAAAAAATGTACATAAACAAGAAATAAGGCACTAGAGCCTAAATAGGGTGACCACTAATCAGGCAGAGTTTCACATGGCTCTAAAGGGCTGGCTCCTATGGCTCACTATATGCAGTTTTGGCGCTAAGAGGTGCCCGAATTGTCCTTGTTGTCCTCTACTAAGAGTAGCAAGGACCCCGGTCATCACCCATTATAGGCTCCTTTCAACCGGGTTCAATTAAGGGGGACCCATTTGCTTATGACTGCACGAAGGAACGATATCCTTACGAAAGCATAAGGTACTCGAGCCCCGAAGGTACTTACTAGGCCTACACGGAGGAACTATATCCTCACGAAAGCATTAGCATTTTCCCCCCACTTAAAAATACGGGTTTATATGCCAAATTTTAAATACGTTAAAATAAACGCACAATTATAACCGAATGCTAGTTTAATAGTCACTTTAATCTGGAATTTCCGATATTAATAAAGCGGTAATTATTTGAAAAAATCTCGACTCTCATTTGTTTTTTGAAAAACAAAAATGCGTGTCCCCAACAGAGTCGCCATCTGTAGCGATCTCCCTCTCGCTAAAAATAAAGGCGTGGTTATTTTGTTTTGAAAAATGATGTCTTCCGTGGGATTTTAGAAAAAACCATATTTTATTTAAAAATGGAGTCGCCACCGGCCACTCAAGGTGGACCGGACACTGTAAAAACCAGATATTTCAAAATGTCGGGTTCGGGAGTCGATACGGATGGGGAAAGGTTAGCACCCCCACACCGCCCAAAATTGGTACTTTAATAATTACCACTTTATTAATATTAAACTTTTCGGATTAAAGTGACGATTAAATTAAAATTTGATTATAAGTGCGAGTGGATTTAAAGGCCCCGTTATCCGAAAATAAACGCCCAACCACCATCACTACGCCTGATACTGGCCCCGTTTACGCTCAAATAAAAGGGCACCGCATTGACAATCTTATATTCCATTATGCAACCTTAAAAAGCAAAATATAAAGCATACAATTTACATTGATATGGTATTAAAGCATAAAATATGAATATTACAAAATAAAGAAAAATAATTAAACACATGGATATAACATCACAAAGCATGTACATAAACATAAAAAAGAAAGAGACATGCTTTCAAAATTTACTAAATATGACACACTTGAACTTATAAAAACAAATGCAAAACATGCATGACATATACATATGACAAAGCATGAGACTAAATTAACAAAATAACCTATAAACATAAAAACTAGAACTTAATATGTAACACAACATACATGCATACACAATATAAATATGTCATGACACTAGATGTTAATGGCTAAAATGTACAAATATTAAATTGCATGGCAAAACTAGCAAAACATATTAGGACTAAAATGCAACAAATATAAAATACAAGAAATGGAAAGTAAACAACTTAAAACTAAAGTGCTGAAAATAAATTTAACATAAAAATAGTGACTAAATTGAATCCAAGCAAAAATTAAAAGCCACAAAACAGAAATAAAAAGTTAATATTAAACACGCATAAAACAATAAAGGACTAAACGCGTGATTATCCCCTGCACAGAACCGAAAACAGGAACAAACATGAAGGACCTGACGCTTAATTATACCCTTTTTTAAAAAAACTCAGATCCTTAGTATTAAAACTACGTCGTTTTTGGGAGGCCAATTAAAACAAATTGGAACAGTTTTTTTTATAACCATATTGAAACTAAAATAAACCCTTATATTCACTCTTGTCCTCTCCTTTTCCCCTCTGCCAGAGCAGCGGCGCCGCTCTCACTCAGTTTCTCGGCCGTTCATCGGCACAAAGCCTCACGGCGAACAACGACGCAATGGTGGAAGAGTAGCGCTCTGACTCGCCCGATCAAGGTAAACTTTCGAACTTGACTCTCCTTTTGATTCAGACTAAAAAAACAAAAAAAATCAAAATAAAATGGATTTTGGATGGATTTGATAAAAAAAACTCGAAACTACCTTTTATTTCTTTCAAAAGTTCTTCACATATTTTTTTGAATCTAAAATCCTTACAACCCTTTTTGAACTAAAAATTTGCCCCCCTTACATTCTGATCTCATTTGGATTTTATATCCGAATTTTCACAATAAGATATTAACCACTCCCCCTATATCAATTTGATGCATATCTGACTGATAACCGAATTTTGGGGGTATGGGTTTGGCAGGGTACTTGGGAAATAGGGTATGGGCGAGGCAGTGGGTGGTTGTTTGGGGTAGATTATTTTATTTTTAGGGTTTGAGATTTGACTAAGTTTGGATTAATTTGGGATTTCTGTGGGTTTAGGGTTTGGTAGGTTACCGGAGATGGTGGTCGGAGAGTGAAGACGGCGGCGGCACAATAGCTCAAGCTAGGGTTATTAGGGTTAATGAGGTTTTTTATTTTAGGGTTTTATTTGGTTAATGATATTCCGAGTCGGTTTTGGGCCTGGATCCGGGTTTGGGTAAACGGGTTGTAATTTGGGTTTGGTTGGTTATTTGGTTTGAGTGTAAATGGGTTTTGGGTTATTTGTTGTAACGAGTTTGAGGGTTTGAGGGTCAAAACGGGTTATGACATCAGTATTTCTAAAAGCTGGGTTTAAAGACAAATTATGTGCAGAAGCTAATTAAAAACATGGTATTTTTTATCGTTCGACGCAACTTTTCTAATATTGTTCCAAAAGTTCGTTCTTACCTCGTTCTTCAACGTGCCTTAACTAATTTTGTGTTTTGAAGGAATTTATCTAAAATATATTGTCAATGTACAGTTCTTTTGGATAATTGTCAATGCACAAATTTACATACTAATAATATGACAATCTGAAGATAAAATCTTAAATAAATATGAATATTTATATAAAATATAAATAATTGAACTTTTAATTGTTAATTAAACGTTTTAACATGCGACTCAATTAATTTTCCACTACAAATTACGATACTAAAAAATTGACAAAAACCCTAATCTTTAAATCCAAAATAATTATACCTAAATAAATTTGGAATAAAAATCAAATGTCCCTTTTTGGTACCCTAATTATGCTCCAACACTAAAAAAAAATTAAACCATACATTCTAATCTTAATTTATAAATCTTAAACTTTAAAGCGTAAAAACTAAATCTTAAACTCTAACACTAAACTCTATTTTTTTAATATTGGAGTATAGATAGTGGCACCAAAAAAGGATGAGATATTTTTATTATTTTTGGTGTCATATATATGTCCCAACGCTAAAAATTCAAATCATATGTCCTAATCCTAATTTCTAAATTTTAAACTTTAAAAATTAAACCCTAAACATTAAACTCTAATCTTAAACCTTAAGTGCTAAACCTAATTTTTAAATTTTATGGTATATATATGAACACCAAAAGCAACCGAGAATTTCTGTTCGTAAATTTCAACTCATAATTTCTTAGATGTTACAACAACAACACTAACCAAGTCTATGTTCTTCACTTAAATATGGTTAACACAATGTTCAGAAAAAAATGATTAACGCATGTTTTTATGCAAGTTTTTATTTTTTTTAATTCTATAATTTGTATAGCGTTTGCAGATCAAATTGAATGGAAAATCCGATGAAACGTATCAAAGAAAGAATATTGACCTAATTAAGGCCCACAAAACCTAACATGTCGACTCTATCATTAATCTTAACTAAATAAATAAACACATGATCAAACAAGTTGCATTGAAGGGACACTTATGTCAAAGAAAAAACTGTGGTATACTATAGTACAAAATCGGCCCCCCACGTCGGTCCAAAATAAAGACCTTGGTTTTCCTTTTATACTATTAACAAATATATAATATACGGGAAAAACTTCAATATACATACCGTATAAATTTTAGTTTATACGGTCTTTTTAATTTTAGAGGTTAGAATTGTAGTTTAGGGTTTAAATGTTAAGAATTTAGAGTTTAGAATTTAAGGTTAGTGTTTAAAATTTAAAGTATAAGATTTAGGGTGTTAAGTTTAGATTTAAGGTGTTAAAGGTTAAAAATTTAAAATTTATATTTTGTAAGATAAAAATACAAATTTATATAAAATAAATTTTACACAAATAATGTATTAAAGTTTTACCCATAATCTATATGCTTTTTTTAAGGTGGGAATTTTGAGATATCCCTGTATTGGGTCTGAAATCCTGTCTGGAAAAGACCAGAGTATGAAAATGAAAACAGCTCCTATAATGCCATCTCGTATAGTTCATGAGGGAGAGTTTAAACTGAATTGTGAATGCGAAAGGCAAAAGAATTTAGAGAAAATTAACTAAACAATATCGCATGTAAGAAAAAAAGAAAACCCCAAGTTCTGTTTGGCTATAAAATACACAGTACAAAAGGACGAAGGAAATACAATTGTGTGTTTTAATTTTCTCTAACTTTTTGAGAAAATTATTGTTGTTGGAATTGGAAGTACAGCAGGATAAGGCATCTGTCCGCGCGTGCCGTCCCTTGCTCGGGAACTTTAGGGGTCCAATGACCGAGAACAACGAAGGGGGCTACCAGTTGCCCTAACCTCTTTTCATCTGGTTTTAATAGATGGGCAGCGGAAAACGATATGAGATTATGATATTTTTTTATAATTATTGATATTTGAATCGTTAGTCGATTAATTTAAATTAAATTTTATATAAATTTATTAAGAGAATAATATTTTTAATTTATTTTTTTTATTTATAATATTAAAATTTAAATTCTCAACCTTATTTAAATGACCTAACATCTTATTATAATAAACCACTTTATTCTCGTGAGCTTATGATCCTTTTGTTATTGTTTATATCAATGTTCATGTTCGGACATGGTTTTGGGCAAAACGGGTAGACAATGTGGTCGCCGTCAATGTTCTGTGGGGCCAACCTTCCCTCGATCCACGGACATAATCTATACCCTATCCACTACGATTTAAGTTATCTAGAAATATTGATAAGAAGTTATATTATTAGTATATTTATTTATGGGAAAATGTCTCAGCGGTGAGAATCGAACGTTTTTATAAATATTTTAATTTTAGGATTATAAATTTAGTTTAGAGTAAGGTTTTAAAGGATTATTTGTATGAGTTTATATTTAGAATATATGGTTTATGGTTAAAATTTATGATTTAGAGGATAGCGTTTAATTTTTAGGATAATATGGTTAGAGATTTAGATTTTAACCTATAAATTCTAAATTTTAACTATAAACCCTAAATTATAACCACGCCCATAAATTCAAAACTCATACACTTAAGCCCCTAAATTCAAAATAAAATTAAAACTAAAACACTTGTAAAAACAAATGTTAAAATTTTCACAAACGCTTATACATAAAATATTTACCCTTTATTTATGGATCAGAAAATTATTTTAGGTATAAGAAGGATTATAAAATAATAAGATTGTAAAGTGTAATGAATAGAAAAGAGATTATTATATTTGATACTTATATTTTTGATAAAATATAAGGTGAATTACATACTTTTTAAAATACCTAATATGATACATATAATTTATCTTTAAAATGTTTAAAGGGGTGATTGTACTTTAACAGAACATCTAATATAATATTCGAATTATCCTTCTTTGTATTGTTATATTACTCGAGTAACATTATTAAAAATGTCAAAATAGTCAAAGTGTTATATTAGATATTTTTATTAAAATATAAATATCACACTAGATATTATGTTAAAGTACTTATACAGTTATACCAATTATGGCATTTACTCCTATAAAATATTGATTATTAGAAAATAAGTTAAAGTACTTAGGGATGTTAATTGAGCGGGGAGGGTGCGAAGGGTACTCTTCCCACATTTATTTTTGTCACAATTTTTTTATCTCTACCCCCGCCCTACGACCCGTTGCGAATACAAAATCTAAAACCATATCTACCCCACAACTCGCAAAACTAAAATTATCCTTGTCACTTGGGCGGGGAGGGAGTGTAGGGTACTCTTCCTACATCCATCACTGTCAAGAGTATTAAGGGTTGTCAATTGCGCGGGGAGGGTGCGAAGGGTACTCTTCCTACATATATTCCATCAATAATTTTTATCTCTATCACTGCCCCATGACCCGTTGCGAATACAAAATCTAAAACCATCTCTGTCCCAAAACCCGCAAGGCTAAAACCATCCCCGCCCTATTACCCACGTGGGTCCTAAGACTCACCTAATCCCCTCTTTACCCGTCCCGTAACCCTTTGATATAATATTTTTATAACTATTAATTAAAAATATAAATCAAATTTGTTAGGAAAAAAAGTATAAAATGTCCATCATCCGGACTCCCACCACATAGTAAAATTATTCTAATTGTCATAATTTTTAAAAAATAATAATATATGAAATTAAAATTGTACAACAAAAAAGTTTGGAATAAAAAGATACTAAAGTCTATTGTAAATATTCAAAAATAACACAAATAACATGTAAAATAATATTTCAATTGCTTAACAAATAAACATTACAGAAAGAACTAAAAAATAACCTTAAAAATAAGAATAAATACCGATAAAATCTAAATAACATACAATATTAGAAAAATAAAATTAAAAAATAGATGAATAACATATATATGGTGAGAACTGAAAAGAAGAAAAAAACCTTAAAACAATATTAGAAAAATAAAGTTAAAAAATAGATGAATAGCATATATATAGTAAGAACTGAAAAAAACTTTAAAAAGAAGGCATAACGACAGACAACAATAAAGAATAAACAAATAAACATAATAAATGTTATATATATATATATAATTTTTTATAAATATTTTAAGATAAGTCAATGTAAATTATTTTAAATTTGACTCTGATTCAAATTAATATATTAAAAAATATTTATAAAATTGATACGATCAATTTCAAGCTCAATTATATACATATATATATTGAATTTTTCATTAATATCCCAAGAAAAAGTCAATATAAATTATCTTAAATTTGACTATGATTCAAACCGGTATTGTATTTTTAATAATATTTATAATAATATTTTATAAGATCTGTTGGGGCGGGTGGGAATGATGCGGGGCGGGTGGGAATGGAACGATGCGGGGCGGGTGGGGATGATGCGAGGCGGGTGGGGATGGGGCGGGTACAAAGATATATTCACGCCTTCTCCACCACCCACGACGAATTTAATTTTTATCTTTATCCCCGCCCCACAACTCGAAAAGTTTATAATTATCCCTGCTCAATTGAATGCGAAGTGGAGCGAATCCATGCAAAACCCTCTCCGCTAACATCCCTAAAAGTACTTATATCAATTATGGCATTTATTCCTATAAAAATATTGATCATTAGAAAATAAATTTGAAAACTTTGATTTGGTAATTAATAGCACTGAAAATAAAAAAAAAATTATCAAATTGTATTTAATTTTAGTAGAATACATGTATATCAGTCCTGGCTTATACGTTAATAATTTAAATATACGACTCAAAGGGAACAATCAATTATCAGCCTACCACCTACCACTAGGCACTAAGTACATATCTTTAACAAATGTAGCTAGAGCCTAAAGAAAAGAAATGTAGCTAGAAAAATTATATGGGTTAGGGCACTATCCATCTAACAACACGAGTTTCACTAAATTAGCTACCAAGTTAGCTTCTCTTGTAATGTCCAAAGTGGTAAATATAGTTATCAAGCACAGATTCAAAAATAATTAGTATCATTTTTTAATAAAATACAAAAATTTAATAACTTATTCAACATAATTATATTACTATTTGCAATAATATAGAACTTTTATTTTAATTTAATCACAATTGTTTATATAAATAAATTATTTTTTGATAAAGATATAAATAAATTATTTAACTTCAACTCGAATATGACATGACATGCACCCATTGCTTCGTGAAATGTGATATATACACTCCCACTCTCACATTCTCAATGTCTCCCCTTATGCAGCATTGCAGCTTTCTAGGTTCCTCACCCTCTTCCCTTTATTTGGGTAAACAATACTACTGTCCCTAAACTATTTTTGTTTTGATTATTAAATTATTATTTTTATAAAATCATTATTAATGTTATATATTTTTATTTTAAGTACGTGCAGTTAAAAATTTACGAAAAAAATTATAGTTTGGTGGCCAAAACAAGAAAGAAGCAATAGTTTGGCATTAAAATAGGAAAGAAATAATAGGTTGGTGACTAAAACAAGAAAAAAATAACATTAGCGATCAAAATAGAAAAATGTATCGTTAATGATAATTTTGATAATAATAATAATTTCATGATCAAAACAAGAAAACACGAATAGTATAGCGACCAATGGTGTTGTTAAACTATTACATGGACCTTATTGCATGTTAGTTTTTCTTGATACAATGAAGTGATATATACACACCTTGTACACATGTGTATAAAATCGAATCTCTTATAATAAATATCATTATTTTTTTACTAGAATCACTCGTTGAGTTGTTATTGTATGTTAGTTTGGATTGAAAAATAGGTACAATCTTCCTGCCTTCAACAATCTAAAATAATTCATGTATTATATTTTTTTAGATAATTATCATTTTCATCCACTCAAATTCCTTGACAAAGATGACGCAGGTAACAGATTGTCTCTATATTAACAGAGACAATCTTAATTATTAAACACTTGATTTTAGTTAAATCCTTATTTAACTAGGCTAATTAAGTATTGTTTTTAAATTCTAAACAGCTCACATTTCCACTTGTTAATTTAATTAATTCATTGAACGGTATGGTATAGAAAACAATGGAAGACTGGGCCTACCATTAAATACACTATACCTTAAAAAAAAATTGTATTGAGAGCGATAGTGCGATTTAAAAACAAGCGACAAAGATTTCCTGGTTAGCCTACAATGATTGTGATGAGTCAACAAAATGGTGTTTTTATAGGTACCCGTACCACCAATGACAAACCTAATAAGATGAGCCGGGACTTAGATTTTAAGAACTATAACTTATGTAAGTGGCGGTAATAACGAACAAAAAGATTTTGATATACAAAACGTGTAAATTATATAATTTATTTAGTTTTAAGGGTTAATATTTAGTTTAGGGATTAAATTTTAAGAGTTTAAATTTTAGAGGTTAGAATATAAAGTTAGTATTTTAAATTTAGGGTATAAGATCTATAGTTTAAGATTTATGTTTTATAATGTAAATATAAAGATTTGAATAAAATAAATTTTATACAGCATGCGTATTAAAATTTTACCAAGAATAAAATCTAATTAGATGTTTGATAATTTCGATTATAATAAGATAATGTGACAGAAGACGAACTTGTCAACGTGGGACAATTTTTTTTCCTATCCGAAACGATAGCTCTTTCATTCATTGGCACCGGCTCAATATGATTGTTGTCAAATTGGGTGCGGGGGATTTTAACTTATTGGCGGTCCATTTCGAACTAATTGGACAGCATTTTCTCTCTAGCTTGCTCTATGAGCCAATTTGATGATCCACATGATTGGATCCGATTTTGAAATAATATTCACTCAAATTAACACGATATAAGACTTTTTTCTTTTTTAACAGTACCTACCTAGGAAAAGAAAAAAAATATTTTTAGTAGGTATTGAACATACAATCTAGATAAGATAAGAGAGTGTCAACCGAAAGCTTTTAGTCACCCGTTCTAGAGATTATTGACTGATATAAGACTTTCAAGTTTAATTTTTAATAACTACTATATTTTTACGTTCAAATTCGAATTACATGTACATTTCATCCATAAAAATTATAAGTGAAAAGATATATTATCGTGTTAAAATTTTGACATCTATATTTAAATGAACACATGTTGAGAGAGGGACCGAAAATTGTGAGTAGTTGGATATATATTTCTAAAGAGGTCTCTGGCTGTTCTAGGGACGGGCATATAATTTTATATTAGGGGTACAAATTTTTATATTTAGTAAATTGGACGGGCATATAATTTTATATTAGGGGTACAAATTTTTATATTTAGTAAATTATACAAAGTTTTGAAAATTTGAAAGGATGAGGAGTTAAATCATTAATAAAAAATATAATTTTTAAACATATTAAAATTTAAATTTTTTAAAGGTGCAACTGCTCCCTTTAGCACCCTATTATCTGTCCTCATCAATCATTCAAACACTACAAGATTATTCAAAATTTTGGACAAAACAATTCACTCGTTCAAAAATAAAAAAGGGTAAAACAACAGAATATTTCCATTTTTTTTATCAAGAACAGAATATTTCCATTTTTTTTATCAAGAACAGAATATTTCCATGTTGTGTATGTTCCCTAGGGATCCTCAGATGATGAGTATCCTTTTTCATAATCTGCTAGTGTTGGTCCCAAAGGACAACTTCCATCATGCAACCTTTTTTATCCATTCAAAGAGCTTATACTATAATATGGTATATAAAGTAAAGGAGAGGAGAATGGGAAATTTGTTGAAAGGAGAAACATGGATGGTTCTTAAAACTCATACATACATACATACTCAAAATATATATATATATATATATATTTTATTTATTTTTATGATGTAGAAATTTTTTCTATAAAATAGATTATTTGCACATTTGCTCCTCTCACTTTTAAAATATTTAAGTTTGCCCTCAAATCTCAAATGCCTCCGCCCTTACATACATACATACTCCTAGGAAACCTATAAATCATTTTAAACAGCACTCTCAAAATAAATCCTACAGGTAGTGTAGTACACAACACAAAGTGAAACTCCAATGGAGGATGCAGACCTGACAAGGAAAATCTAAACGAGGAATAAGATCTTTCCCCCCACAGGCCACAGCTACTATAGAATATTAGATCATGTCTCTTTTACACAAAGCTGGCATGTGGGTCGATTCTTAGTGGAGCTCTGCAACTTTAAAAACATATATAAAAAGGAAATACAGTGTTCGAGCATGATACTGACATGCATGTTGAAGGAATAGGGACCCCATCCTTGTTTATTCAAAATCTCAGTTACCCACAGTGGAGTCATGTGCGTGGTTATATGCCAATCTCATTCTCAACAGTGATCTTCATTGAAGATCCAAAAATAATATTGGGAAAATGGACAGACGGGGGGATGTTAATTTGATTATAGTCTGGAATGCTAGTTTCAAGAAGAATATGAATTGCTTTAGCAACATGAGAAAATAGAGGGTATACATAGGGGTGAGAATTGGGTGAAAAATATCCAAAAATCGTGAGGATTCGAATCGACAGGATGAGGAATAATCGAAATCTTTACCTACGGGGACATGAGAAATTTTATTGCCGAAGCTCAAATGGGGATGGGGTGAGATTGCTATATCCGAACCGTGACGATAACCGAACTGTAACCATATAAATAACCGCAAGGATCCCAAAAAATATCCAAAATGATCCCAATATTTTACAATATTTTTAAAAATATATACTTATTTACCTATATACTCATAATATATATATTAATAAAAAAATCCTAACTATATTATTATCATTTAACTTTCTCTCAAACCTAGCCACACTCAAGTTTCTGTACATATTTCTATTTTAGTTTTTAGATATAAGCTAAAACCATCATCTAAATCTTCCCCTACACAATACCTTTTCAATCTTCATCATCTTGTTACTGTTTCCAATTGAAGACTTTATATTTTAAATTGAATTGGTGATTTATTTTGGATAGTAAAATTGTAATTTTGTTTAATTTGTCTGGGGATAGGGATTCCCTGTAACGACTCGAATTTCTGAGTGAACGTTTGGGGCGTTGAACCAGATTATGGACCCTCGTGTTGGTTAGAGTAATTGGACCCGTTGGGTTAAATTTGGGCCTTATTGGATGAAAATTGGACCATATAAGCTAGTGACCTTTTTGAGAGATGAATGAATGTTGGGGGTTTTAGGTGGTTAATATACCTTTTAAAAAGGTAAAGCCTGATTCCCCTCCTTTTTGTTTTTGTTTTCACATGGGTTGGGGGGGGGAGACAACCTTTCCTTATCTTCCCCATCCCTTAACTCCATTCTTTTCCCCTTCATCTTTATTTCAAACACCATATTTTCAAAGCTTAAAGGTCCAAGCTTTCTCCATCAATTCTTCCATCCGAGTTACAAGAGTGAAGTATGTTGATCACCATTTCTTGAGCTTCATGAAAAGCATGGTATTGTGGTGGAAAGGCAAGGATTTCATTAATGGGTTTTGGAATGGGTTTAAGCTCTAAGGGTTCATCAAAGTTGAGGCCAAAGAGAAGAAGTTGAGGATTTTGGGTGTGTGAAACAAATTCGGCTTTTTACAAAAAGGTCAGTATATTTTTGTCTCCTTTGATTCTTGAATATCCTAAAGTAATTGCCTTGCATGATTTTATGGTTTATGAATGCTAGTTTGGGTTTTAAGGTAGCTTAGAGCTTGTAAATGGCAATTCCTGAATTAAATATTGTTAGGGTGTAATAAGGGAAACAAATCACTCTAATTAACTCCCATAAGATGTAGGATTAAGTTAAAGGGTTAAGGATTATGTTTTGGGGGCTTGGGAAATAATTTCTTGAGCCTTAGAAGCCTTTTCTGGGCTTCGATATCGATACACGGGGAGCCGGTATCGATACCCTATGTTCTGGCGGATGAACAAAGGCTTTTTGTAAAGGGCGTATCGAAACCCTTTGAGTGGGTATCGATACCCTTATTTCATTAAAATTCCAGTAGCAAAGGTTGGTATCGATACCCAGTGAGGGTGTATCGATACCCACTGTGCAATCTGCCAAAAATGTTAACTTTTGCCCGGAGGGTTGAAAAATTATACCGTTCGATCCAATACACCCCTAATGGCATAAAATGAATTGTAAAAACTGAGAAACCGAGTTTTAATCCTAACATATAAGAGTAACGTGAAATAGCTTGGTAAATGATGACTCAACATAGATGTGATGGCTAGTGTTATGCCTTGGGGCATTTTTTGATGGCTTGGCTTGGTGCCACTACCTCTGGGTGAAGTGTATGAATGCTCGGGGAGCATGTGTTATCTTATGTTATGGTAAAGGAATCTGGATGTCCTAGTGTCAATACTATGATACTTATGTAAGGGGATGTGTACTCCAGGATGAGTGATCAAGTACATCCGACGTATCCACTAGCTAAGTGATTTGGGTGTGGTTAGAGACCTATCCGTGGCTATGGTGATCAAGATAAGGTAATTAACTCGATTAGCTAAGTGAGCTGGAGTAACCTGATTGGCTGAGTGATCTCAGGTAAAGACTACTTGTGGCTAATGTGATCCAAGTATGTTTAGGGCGTGGTTATAGTGATCTAGATACAGTCCTTTCAACTTGACGGCTGTGTGAGCAAGGGTAAAGTAGGTCTTCATTGGCCATTATGTGGATGATGTATGAATGTTCTTATGTATGTTGTGTGGATTCTATAGATGATAGCTTATGCATCCGATGGCTGAGTGATTAGGGTATGGCTTATATTAACTCGATGAGCTGTGTGAGCTTGAGTATCTCGATAGGCTATGTGACCTCAAGTATGGTAAAACTTGTGGAATCATGTATGTTTTTTTATGGACTTAATGATACCTTGAGATAGGTGATCTAAGTACTCTAGCTAGTGTAGGCTAGATGATAGCTCATAGATAGAAAGACCTTATCTATGCTCTCTAAGCTATATTTATCTTGCATGCTTATTTTATGATATACATGAATTATGGTAGAGTAGAAATGTACCACAGACCTTTGTTAGCTCAGCGTGCAGATATGTGGTTTTTCCGTGCGTAGGTTGACAGGTTACCCTTGGAGGAGCTCATCAAGAAGGCACTTCTCAACACCATGTTCATTTCAGAGTACAATACTTGTTATTTTAGTTTGGGCTAATGTATTCATAGGACCTTACCATTGTTGAGTCTGTAACTCTATTTAAAAGGTCATTTTGTTAAATAGTATTTTAAACTTGGAGCTCTCATTTTGTAAACTTATTCAAATGCTTATTTTATTTCTATGGATTTCTAAATGTTTACTGCTTTTAATTTATGGCTAAACTTATGGTTTTAAATTGAAATTTTTATGGGTATGTTTGCGGGTGACGCGGATGTAGCACTTCAGATCTAGATCTAGATTAAAATTAGGGTATTACAACAATAGTATCAGATCTTAGGTTTAGCCAGTTCTAGGAAACCCCAGGGTGGTATAAAGGTAGTGGTAAAGTGTCTAGTGAATACAAGCTCCTAAAGTTAATTTGTACTCTTCCAAAACTGGGAATCTTGATGATGCTTCCTAGTTTCCTCATGTTTTAGAAAACTTTGATGGCGAGTGAAGCCAAACACGACCAGGAAAGTCGTATGGAGAGATATATCTCTCAAGAAGAAGATTTGGGTAAAGAGTTTGTCCCAGATATTGGGGACACAAACCTTCCGAGAGGTACCAAAAGCGTAGGGGCAAGCCACCTCCATGATCCTACCTCTACTCTCTTGCAAGTGGTGCAAGCTATCCCGAAACAATCTGAGACGCCTCGCAAGACACCTGTTGAGAGACTTCACCATTTTGGGCCAAAAAAGTTTGAAGGTTTGGGTAAGGATGACCTGATCAAGGCTGACCAGTGGTTAAGAGACACTCAAAGGGTTCTAAGACAGATGAGAGAGAGTCCGTAGGATGACCTTGATTGTATTGTTTCCCTTCTTAAGGGCAATGCACATGAGTGGTAGAAGACTGTTGAGTTAGGACTACAACTTGCACTTCCGATATGGGATGTCTTATTGGATGAGTTTTTGAAGAAGTACATCAATAAGGTTCACATGGATGAGATGAGAGACCAGTTCCTACATCTAGTTTAGGGAAATCAGACAGTGTTTGAGTATGAGCAAGATTTTTTGCGGTTGAGACGTTATGCCTTGGAGTTAGTTGCCACCGAGGAGTTGAGGTGTCAAAGGTTCAGACATGGATTGAAGGTTGATCTTTAGATGCACATGACAACGAGTCCACTTGGGACATTCTCTGAACTATCCAATAGTGCTAAGGCACTTGAACGACTTTAGGTTTCGGCACTGAGTCAAGTTGAGGGCTCTAGAGGCCATGTTGTGGGGACCCGGGGCATTATAGGTTCTTCTCAGACTCCATCTAGAAGGTTCCATGCTTCAAGGGATTCAAAGAGAGTTGCTTCTGATCAGCTACCAAGGGACGGTTGAGGATCTAGATCGAGAGTTCGTAGGGGTTCATTGATTTCCACTCTAGAAGAGAGTACAGATGGTTCAGCAGGAGCGTCGCTTCCACCGGCTTGTGAGTATTGTGGTCGACATCACCTTGGGGTGTGCTTCTTGCTCTAGAAGGTTTTCTAAAGGTGCCGAGCACCAGGTCATATGGTGAAAGGCTGCCTAGTTATGGATGGTGGTTTATATGTTTAGTCTCAGAGGTTGACTTCTTTCCAGCATGGTCAAAGCTTTGCTAGAGGCAGTGCTAGGGCATTGTCAGGGCATCAGGGTGGAGGTCCTGTGAGATATACTATTAGAGTTAAAGATCGACCTTTTGCTAGACAGTTTTCCATTCAGGCCAGAGAGGACAACTTTGCCACCGGTGATATGTCAAGTAAATGTGTTTATTTTGGTTTTTGTTGTTACATCGATGGAAATTTGATCTCTCGTTCACATAATAGTTTTGGTTCTTATTGGATAAGTGTTGTGGTAGGATCTAAAGGTTGATGTTGGTTTGTTTAGCTCGTCAATTTTGTAAGTTCTTATAGGTGATGTGTTTACCGTGGATGGTAAGTGAGGATTGAGAGTAACAGTCTCCGTAGACTTGTTAGATTTACTCTCTCTAGTTGGTAGATGTTACCCTTGAAGTAGGTTGATCGTGTGAGTTTGATGTATGCCTTGGTTTTAGAGCGAGAGTCTCGAAGTTTTAGGGTTCGAAATGAACCAGGTTATGGTTAATGGATGCGATGAACCATCACATCTCTATCGCGGAAGTTGTGTTCTTGTGATGTTTTTTGAAAAGGGGTCTTGCTGGTTGCAAGACGTTCTTAGACCACGTTGGATACGAGGGTTGAGAGTCTAAAGCTTTAGAGTTGTGAACGTTTAAGGGGTTGTTAGAGTGCTCATCGAGAAATGAGTGAGCTTACCTCTTGATCGTGGATTGGAACCCCACGATAGAAGTAGTGTAGAGTTTGGTGTTAGTGTTCATCACCTTGTAGTATGGCAACAATCGAACTTCTTGAGTGGGAAATCAATTGTAAAGTGAGTAAATACGGGTGTTGTCACCAAGTGGTTCACCTTGGGACATGCCTATATTGGTATAGAAAACAGTGGTGGCATTGGATGTTATGAGCCGAGGCGTGACGGTGAAGAACCGTTACCCGTTTCTTGGGTTTGATGATCTTGTGAATGATTGAGGAGTTTTGAGTTTTCCGTGTGATTGTTCAGAATTTGAGTATCATAAGTTTAAAGTTAAAGTAAAGTTGTGATAAAGATTGTGGTTGATGTGGTAATTGGACTTTAAGGGTATCACAACCCTCTTTCGGAGAGCTCGACGTTTTATAAAAACAAAAACAACAACGGATTCACGACAAATCTTTTTAATAAATTTTTTTTTATTTTATTAAAACAACAATTTAGCCTGCGAAAACAAAAACGGGTTCGGAGTCGGTTATGCGTGAGGAAGGATTAGCACCCCCACAACGTCCAAAATTGTTACCTAGCCCATTACAAAATGTTTTAATGTCAGAATTTACAAGTTCGTGTAGAATTCAACTCGTTGTCCACTTATGAATGTGATCTCATTTTAACGGCCCTAATATCCTAAAAGTGAACTGCAATCATCGCCAATATTTTTTGCGCTAATCCGTCACTTTCCTTCAATAGGACACCGCATTAATTAAATTCCACTTTTTATCAGACAAGCAAGGAAATAATTAGTGTGTGGAGACTTTTAATTATTCTAAGTTAGTGATTATTGACCTAAAATATTGTCCAAGTAAATTTTACCTACTAGGGTTAAAACATGGTTAAGTGTATCTTATGGATATTAAATGTGAAGAAGAGTTTTATTTTTTAACTTTAAAGACTCTAACTAAGGTAATTTAATACCTAACGCTAGGAGCTTTATTTAACCTAACAAATTGATTAAAACACTAAAACTTAGGTATTTTAGGAAAAAATCTAAAAAAAGATACATCAAAGCTAAACAATCATATTTAAAAAAATTAAATGAATGTAATTTTTTTTAAAGAAATTAGTAAAAAGGATGAGTAAAAAAAAGGATTCTCTTATTTAAAAAGGAATGTGTATCCTTCCCCTAATCAGGGTCAACACAACATATGAATCGAGCTCTCCTTTAAAAAATATATATACAAAACTAAAATTAAATTTTAAAAGGTCTAAAAAGAGAAATTTAAGTGCTACTAAAATTCAAAAAAATAGATTATTAACCAAATTTTAAAAAATTAAAACTGAGACTAAATCTAAAAAAGTGATGGTTAAATCAAAAGATTTGGAAATTCAACGGTCGGTAAAAATAAAAAAAGAATTCGACGACTATAAATAATATGATTTGCTTTTAAAAAGTTAACCCTAAAAAAGTCTTTAAAAGCCTCTTTAAAAAATGGATCAAACACCCCACTTTTATTATTTTTTCTCAAGAATGTTCTCGGTGTTTTTTCATGAATTGAAAAATACCAGGAACAAACCTTTTAGAAAACCCGATTCAAATCTAATTAAAAATTCTCAAAATAAGAAAAATATTGTTTTCCCTTTTAAAAAAATTCAAAACTTCCCCTATTTTTTTAAAAACTTCAACTTTCAACCATCCTTTCACTTGAATCCGGGTTGTGGTGATAATGATTTAAAATTCGAAAAAGAAAGAAGAAAACAACTTTTATACAATCATTCAAACAGAAGAGCACATAAAAAATAAAATAAATAAATACCTCGAAAGATGCTTCAAACTTTTATTCTAACTTCGAATCCAAGTACAGAGGCTTGAGAATAAACTGTGTAAAACTCTCTAAAAAACTCTCAAACTCTCTAAATCAAATGTGTTTCTCCAAAATCAACCATGTAATTCTCAAGAATAAACTGTCCCCAATTACAAAGACTACAACCCCTTTATATAGGTATTTTTTGACCTAAAATTCAAAAATTTGGAATAAAAATATCTTATTTTTGGGTGATTTTCCCTTTTCCCATTTAATGTAGATACGATACAATTTGGAGCTGATTTGATTCAAAATTTGGGCAACTTTGGGATGATTCTTTCCATTTTTCTTTAATGCAGATTTATATACAATTTGGAAAAGATTCGATTTGAATTTTGATTAGAATCTGATCTTATTCTTCCCCTTCTTGCCATATTTGAATAAAAAATCCTAACCCTTTTGTCTCCCTTTTTGTTTGCTGCTGGGTATCGGACGAAGGGGAAGGCGGCGACAGCGGCACGACTTGGTTACAAGTGGTCTGACGTTTGGCATGACATGGCGACAACAGAGGAGCTGCATGAGGTCGTAGCGTCGCGCGGAGGCCACAAGAGCGTGGCGCAGGAGATGGACGGTCGCTGATGCTCCTTGTCAGTCTTGGGTCGAACGACGCGGCTGTCGGCGCAAAGGGCGAGCTGGTCGGGTTTTAGTACAAGAGAAAGAACCGTGCATGTGAGTTACACGCGCCAGGCGCGTGGGGGCGCGAGTGGGGGTACCGCCCATCTCTTTCTCTGATCCAATCTAGGCCATCATATCCTAACCCTAGATCTAACGACTGTGATTAAAGCCTGCACATGTGATTGGAATTGGATTAGCTAGGGTTTTTCAATTGGGCCCAATGGGTTATTATGTACATGGGTTCCTTTATTTAATTTGCATAGACCATTTTTTATTATTTTTGGGTTTTATGTATATATATATATAAATAAAAATTAAGTAAAAAACAAAAGAAATAAATAAAAGTGATGGTGAAAATTTAGTGACAATAGCTGCCCCTATTTGCTTATTCTCGTGAAATAGAGATAGAGTAAAGAACGAAAGGCACTAATTTTTTCCAATCACCAATTCACTTGACGGTTCCATTCTCCTTGCGCTCGAACGGATGAGTGGATTCCATTCTCCTTATGCTTGAACGAATAAGCGGGTTCTATTCTCCTTACGCCTGAACGGATAGACGTGTTCTATTCTCCTTTTGCCTGAACGGATAGACGAGTTCCATTCTCCTTATGCCTAAATGGATAAGCGGGTTCCATTCTCCTTATATCTGAATGAATAGACTGGTTCCATTCTCCTTATGCTTGAATGGATAAGTGGGTTCCATTCTCCTTACGCTTGAATGGATAAACGAGTTCTATTCTCCTTATGTCCGAACAGATAGACGGGTTCTATTCCTCTTACTCTTGAACGGATAAGCATGTTCTATTTTCCCAATGTTTGAATAGATAGATGAGTTCCATTCTCCTTATGCTTGAACAGATAAGCGAGTTCTATTCTTTTTACGCTTGAACGGATAAGCATGTTCTATCTTTGTTTGGAAAAATTTTGTATACTTGTCAAAATCCAATGACTGATGTAACTATGATGATCATGCACCTAAGGATGTCTAAAACATGAATGCATGTCAGTTTTATATTTTCTTTTTACTTTGCTCATTTAACCCAGTCAAGCGATCATCTCCACTGTCTCTGCTTCGTCATTCTCTTTTTTGCACCTCTTTGCTTTGAAAACATCTGGTTTCCATACACAAATGTCTCACATTTCTACAAATCCCACTATCATTGTAGTTGATACATCAATATTGAGTAGAAGGCCCCCTCACTCCAATTCTAAAAGCTTCAGGCTTCCGCATGTCCTTTGAAACACACTTATCCCCCTTTTCAAGGCTCCATGTGAGTTTTCCAGCGATTCATAGAGGGAATTTCCATCCAGGATGTTTTCGAGTGATTTTTGCATTTTAATCTTTTCCATCACGTCTGTTGTAATCGGTGGCATGAATTGCCTCAACTGTGGCACATTTATCGAGTAGTATCTCTTGTTTATGGCTCGAAACTTAGCAACTGACTGCGTCAGAGTCTCCATACTTTTTATACCTTTTTCAGAGTAATGCACAAAAGTCTTTTGCACATTTTAATGATGTTAACCAAATGGTTATTATCCCAATATAAGATGTTTATACAAGGGGAAAATGTGAGCAAGAAAAGTCTTTGAAAAAGAAAATTTCATTAACATTGTGGCAAACATGGGAAAAGAGCAAAGTCAGATGCCTAAAATTCATAGCTTGAATGATTCACAAATCCATCAACTGGATAATATCCTACTTTTAGGTGGCTCTCTTTATCTCACCAACTCCCCAAATTTCAATCTTCCCACTTTTCTAATCTCAAGCAGACATTAGAAGTTTAGAGGTCATTGAAGAAAGGTTAACTTAATTAGGCAGAATGTGTTCTGAAAACAAACTCATTTTCTCTGATATTCATGTGTGATCCAAATGGTCTTTAAAAGCTTGTAATGTAGGCTAGGCTCAGGCTACAAAAAATGATATATAGGATAAAATACATGCTTGGGGTGATTAAACCAAGGATCAATCTTTCTTGATGAAATCTCCATTCTTCTTTTATTCTCTAGACCACTCTAGACTGCCCATTTTGGGTTTTCACCCTAGAGCTCATTTCCTTTCTTGGCACATATCATCATTTGAAGGATGGTTTTCTCTTGTTTCAAATTTTCTTTCTTATTTCAGCTTCTTTTATTCCATTTTCTCTTTTTCTTTCCTTTTGTTTTTCTCTTTGTCCTTTTATTTTGAATTTCGGACATTCAACTTGATATGATATGGTTTCTTTCCTACTTGCAAACAATCTTTCATCCTCTTTGCCCCCAGTATGGGGACTGATCCTTGGTTAGGGTTCAATCACAAGAAAAATATCAAGCTCAAAGGGGATAACAATGGATATTTTTTATTTTCTTATTCATGAAGGGAAATGAAGGAATGCTAAATGTCATTTCACACACAAATATCATCGAAGAGAAGCAGTCTTCAGTTGGTAGATGTTTTAGAGTTATCACTCCATTTAAAGGCCCTAACAACAATGTCTGAGAGGAAAATTCACTCAAAATGGGGATCTCCCCATTAATCCTGTACACACTTTATTTCTCTTCTATCTCGGGATTAGATTCAAGAATCATTCATATAATCAATAATAGGGGCTTTGCCAAAAAGATGTATTTTGGAAGAGAAAAAATGAAACGTTCGCCACTTGAGAAAAGGGAATACATCTTTTATTGATGATTGTGACCATAATGGTTTAACATAGGCCCTTTACAAAAGATCCCTTATTGCCCCGGGCCTAAGGCAAAATAGTTGGTTTGGGTAATTGCTCTGTAAATGTTTTAAAGACTACATGAATTTCTTCAGCAGTCCAATTGTTAAGCTTAGAGCAGGGGCGAATCATAGACAACTACTTGTTCTCTTTATCCTCGCCCATCACAGCATTGATGTTTGGGCCCCAAAAAATATCATCCAAGTCACTCTTTCCCTTCTCCTTCTCAACATTAGGGTTCACGAAACCTCTAGATTTGAAACTATGACTCAAAGGTGGGAATGTTATTGGTTCCCATATAATTTCTTCTCCACCCGACCTCACCTTCCTTATTTTATGCTTTCTCTTCATCGCGGTCTTCCTCTGAAGAATGCTGGGCCTATAGCCCAATCCTAATTGATCTTTCTTTTCAGGGACAAACACAGGGTATAACCTTTCTTGGTGCTTCTTCCCAAAGCCCTTCCCAATTTCTGCCCCTCTCCCAAGGGTTTCCTTCATTTGCATATTGACACAGTTAGATAGTCCTGGTTTAGGGAGCTTACTCCATTCGGTGATGAATGTAGCATTGATCAGCTATAGGGTTTTGAAATGACACTCAAGTGCACCTTCATCAATCTTAATATAAGGAGCATCGGTGGACACCGAAGCTATGATATCTTCTTTAGCACTAACGGTTACCAGCTGACCATCAACCATGAATTTCATCTTCTGGTGTAGGGTGGAAGGGACTGCACTTGCTGTATGGATCTAGGGGCGTCCAAGAAAACAACTGTATGTGGGTTTAATATCCATCACAGCGAAGTTGATGTCAAAAGTAGATGGTCAAATTTGTAGGGGCACTTTTATTTTTCCTATCACGTCTCTTTGGGTTCCGTCAAATGCTCTTATAGTATTTTAATAGGCCCTCATGTGAGTACTGTCAACTGGAAACTTCTTCACGGTTGCTAGAGGTATAATATTTAGGGCTGACCCATTATCAATGAGGACTCCTGGCAACATATGTCCTCTATACTAAGTTGAGATATGGAGGGCCTTGTAAGTCCCTCTCCCACCTTCTGGAATTTTTTCATCACTAAATGAGATGAAATTATCTACTACAATCTTACTGACCAACATGTCCATCTTGTCAGTCATTATTTCCTTGGGCAGAAACGTCTGGTTCAAGATCTTCATAAGGGCATCACGGTGACCCTCAGAGCTCAGCAGTAATGATCATGCTGAAAACTTATGAACCTGTTCTACTACACTATACTCACTGTGTTTGAGTATCTTCAGGAACACTTGAGCTTCTGATTCCTTCTCTGGCTCGTGATACATCGAGGATCACTCCAAAAAGCAATCCTTCTCAGCTTCTTTCTCTGGTTCATTGGCTGCAGCCTTCCTTTGGACTGCATCCCTATCTTTAGCTTCTTGTGGTGAGTAACACATCCTACTCCTTGAGAAGTTACCCACCTCATTGACCAGTTCTTCTTTAGGCTCTTCCTTGCCCGATGTGCTTCCTGGGGTTGTCACCGTGCAAGCATAGTTCCAAGGTACTTGCTTGCTATCCTTATACGAGAAAGGGGATGGTGCCTTTATTATTACCCTTGGGGTTGCATTCTCCGGTGGTTCATAGTTTTTTCCTTGACCTTGACCACCAAGGTCTTAACTCCCATAGAATTCCTTCTGTTTGCAGACTCTTCCAGCGCACTTATATCTGATACTTGGTTCAAATTTGCTTTCTTAAAGAATTCCAGCTCGTTTTTATCTATCTTAGTCTAGACCAGCTACCTAAAATCTAGGCAAAACTGAATCTCATGCCCTCCTTCTTCGTGATACTCACAGTAAGTTTCACTATCACATCTCATACCTTGGTTCCCCTACCTTCAGCACTTCAGCCTCAATCATTTTAGCCCATACCCATCTTAAAGGTGTCTTGACCTCTGGGATACACCCTTTGACCAATCTGCCACCATCTCCAGTCACTGCATTTACCGTGGCCTTCTAATGATTTGGTAAGAGATCCCGTTTTTCTTGAATTATTTCAAAATGACAACATCCCTAATTTTTGCAGATCCTCTACTACTCTTTTGAAAGTAGTGCAATTTTCAATAGTATGCCCCATGTTTCCAGCATGATATTCGCACTGCGTCTTTTCATCATACCATGGTGGGTATGGGGGCGAAAAAGGAGGAACATGTCGTGGTAATACTACTTGTGCTTCAACCAGCTCCACAAATAGTTCTGCGTAGGTCATAGGGATTAGGGAGAAGTAAGCCTTTTGATTCCCTTGATACTTTCATCCATCTTTAGGTGGATTTGAGGCCATCGGATTTGTGGTTGGAACATTGGGCTTGCTGAGAATCAACCCCTTCGAGTAGCTAGTGTTGTAGACACTTGTCATGCTGACCTCACTATCTCTCTTCTTATACAACTTCTTCGTATCACTGTTATCACTAGATTTTTACCTAACTTCTTTTACTTTCATTGTATTAACTATGTCATTTCTTGTTAGGTAGTATTATATTACATCGTTAGTGTTACATCATAATTAGTATAAGTGCCATATGTTAATGTTATAAAAATTAATGTAGTAGTTAGAATTATCTAGGTGTCATATAATATTGTACTTAGCGTATTTAGTATAATTGTTATACTTACTATTGTCATAGTTATATACATTTGCTGTTAGTTAGTAGTTAATATAGTAGGTAGTTATTAAAACCCAAAATATAAAACACAGCCCAATTGTAATTTATAAAAAAAGATTCCATTAAAAATACATAGTCCATTTTTCCCATTATACAAATGTCTGTTAGGCTTGGTTACATTTGAATTAACGGGGGCCCTAACTCTTTGTGTTTCTGCGCAGATAAGGGACCGTTGGATAAAGATAGATCCAACGGCTTGGATTAAACACTCCTTGCACATGGGATCCAGCTGGAGGAAGGCAAAAGGCCCGTCATCTGGACTGTAGATCAGTGAGCAATCCAACGGCCCAGATTGGCTATCAACAGAGTACACGACTCGCCACTCGCGCGTGGTAGCCACACGCCTAACTTTGCAGCTGCCGTTGAACGCTTCGTCTTCTCTGACGCTCCGCTCGCTTCGATTGCTCCTTGTCGGCGCCGTTCGAGTCATCGAAAATGTGCAAACCAAGAAACAAGAGGGTTAAATCCCTAAATTAGAGCTTGATAATTCGGTAAAAATCAAGATAAAATGAAAAGGGAACTGAACCCTAAACCAAAGCCCTAGCTGTAAATTGGGATCAAATCATAAGCAAAGTCAACCAATACATAAGGAATTGAATCCTAAAATCGGTGCTATAGCAATAATCAAGCAATCAAAATCAAAGATGATGCATTTTCGGGGATGAACATTAGAGATTTATGCTTGAAACTTAAGCACAATTGTACCTATATAAACCCATGTAATTTCATGTAAATAATAACAATAACAACAGACATACACTAGATACATACAAATTACACGTCCGTACACTTACAATTAGCATTCGAAAGTTGTAAAACCAGCAGAAGCAAGCAATTGTAATCGAAGTTCCAAAGCAATAAGAGAAACAAGTTTCTGGTAACATTTTCTCTCTTTTTCTTTTTTTCTGTTTCGAATTTAACAAAAAAATGAGGATTGTTTTTACGTTTGTTTTGTTTAAAACGCCGTTGCGATTTGACTTCGACGTAGCTCCGGCAGAAAAATGCGATTTTAGGGTTTCTAGAATCTGGGAAATTAGGGTTTTCTAGGAATTTTTGCCGCCGGCAACGGTGGCCGGCGCCGATAGAAGGCGGCCAGCATGGAGTACCATTACTGTGTTCTTCAATTCATGAAGAAAACGGATGAACTCATCAGAGGATTTAAAGGAAACTGAGTTTGATCCATTTGGGGGAAATGTATAAAGTGATTTCTGTTTATAAAATTTGCCATTTATAACGACTCGTTGACCCGGCCCATGCCCGGTTATAACCCACACCCTTCTTCTTTGGATCTTATGCCGCAGCTCTTCAATTTTTAATTGTTTCAATTTCGTCTTTTTTTCTTTTCAATTCGGCACCAAATTTTAAACTGTTTTCAAATTAACCCTTACATTTTGTTTTCTTTTAATTTAGTCCCTAATATAGATTTAAAAAAAATAAATTAATCACCCTTTTATTTATTTTAGCAGTTGCTTAAAATATTAATTTAATTTAAGTAATTTTGTTCCTTTTTATCTTTAGATGTACATATGTATATGTGTAAAAACTTTAAGATTAGGATCTCTTAAAAACTAGAATAGAGACATGTATGTTTTAAAACATTCTTCACACTTTCAATAAGACACACTTAATTATATTTAAACTTTAATAATTAAAATGAATGTAGATGTTTCTTTAGGGATTTTTCACTGATTAGATTTTAATTAAAAGACTTTAACACATTTAATTTCTTTTGATTTGTTAAAAAGTGAAAACTTAATGAATGTGGTGTCTTATCAAATAGGAATGACGGGTTAGCGCCATGAGTGTTGGCGGTAATTAAAGTTCATTTCCCCGGCGATAAGACTGTTAAAATAGATTTATATTCATTAAGCGGACAAATAAATCAAAATTCTGTGAACTTGCAAATTCTAGTTTTCAAAGAATTTTTTAGAAATCAATTAGGTACCAATTTTTGGGCGCTGTGGGGTGCTAACCCTTCCCCACACGTAACCGTCCCCTGAACCTATTTTCTCTCATTTTCGTAGACCAAAATTGTTGTTTTAATAAATAAAACGTTTTATTAAAATAACCTTTGTTTTAAAAAGTGATCCAATCACACTTTAAAAAAAGATTGGTGGCGACTCCATGATTTTATAAAGTATTCTAAAACGTCGAAACTCCTAAAAAGGGTTGCGACAATCACCTCCATCAAGTTTCCCACTCTTGACAGCTGCCAGGATCAGCTCTCCATTCATTAACATATCCGCAAAAGCCCTTGGTTGCGTGGTGTATCATTTGGTCATAGAAGGTGCTCTTCAAGGTTTCTACAAACATAGGGGTAATCTCATTTTCTAGCAATGACGGTTGTATTTGAGCAGCCACATCCAGCCACCTTTGTTCATATTAACAGAAGCTTTCGTTATGTTTTTGCTCCATTCCTGGTAAAACGAACCGTTTCGGGACCATATTAGTGACATGCTTGTACTGCTCGTTGAATGCTCTCGATACATCTCTCCATGTCTGTATATTTACCCAGCTCAGCTGTGTGTACCAGCGGGACGTAGATCCCGTTAGGCTATCCTGAAAGGTGTGATCAGGAGCTTCTCATTATCTAGATATAATTACTTTCTTTGGCAGTACATAGTCAAATGGGCAGTAGAGCAAGTTTTTCCATCATATTTGTCGAAGTCAAGGGTTTTAAATTTCTACGGAATCACCAAATCAGTCACCAAGCTCAGGTCTCTAGCATCCATGCCTCTATGTATGTTTCGTTCCTGGAAGGCCCTAACGATCCCCTCCAACTTGTCACAATGGTCCTCCAGCTTTTCTTTTACCTTGGCCTTATCATCGATTTCATTGAGGTCTAGCACTTCAACTTCCTGAGCTCCCTTATTATTATCAAATTCCAGCTTATTCATCATATGAACAGAAGATTCCCCTTAATGAAGTGAGAACTTAGCTTCGAACGCGGTTGTTCCCTTTTGAGCTCCTGGGTGGAAATAGGCAATACCCGAAAGATGGGATGAGGCATTGACATCTTTTATTTCTTCATTAACATCTGGGTCCTTAAATCTTAACATGACCCCAATCTGGCCGACAGTTTTCTTGTGGGCTAGTTCAATCTCTTGCTTCAGGTCAATTTCTATCTTGTCTAGCCTATCTCGAGTGCTTTTGTGGTTGACTTATAAGGTCATCAATCTACCATCCATGCCCATGGCTTTGGTTTGGTCACGAGTACCGTACTTGTGTGAAGTTTTAGCTATTTTGAAAGTTCTATCATGTAATTTACTTTAGTTAATTTCGTGTGGATGTATGCAATGACATTGATTATGCTAATGCAAAGAAGACAAACCAAATAACGATGCATGAATGCAAGCGAAGGGAAAAATAAAGATGTATGAATGCAAGAAAAGGCCATTGATCATACGAGTATTTGCTCTAGAAATAGTCTTTATTGGATATCAAAGGTCTTTATCACATAAAGTGTCTACTTTTCTACGAGTACATCTCAGCTTGAGCACCTAGCTCTTTTATTTCTTCAATCAGCCACATGAGTCTTGGTCCCACCTCTCTTACTGGCTTGATGCACTGCGAAGGACTGCGGCCTCCGTTGCTAACATCACCACATGCCTAGCCACATCCTGAACTTAGGCCATAACGACCTCTTCGAACTTATCTCGTTCATGAAACCTTCTGGCATTGTCCCTAAATCGAGTGAACCAGTAGTCATTGCCTCACTCATTGACATCCTCGATGACTAAAATCTTCATCCTATACTCCTAAATGATGGTCTCCATATCTGTTACTTGCTTTTTCAATACCTCATTCTTACTTTGACTAGCCTGGAGCTCTGGTGATTCTGGAGCTTGTGCAATGAATGATTCAAGTCTGCCATCTTGGACTGTAACTCAACAACAAAGGCTTGGTTGTGCTTCATCTTCTCCTTGGTCATGTCGTACATACATTGTAGTTCGCACACACGGATCTTGCTGTCATGGGCTTTCTTCTTCCAAGCAGTCACATTTTCTCTCTCTTTTTTGCAGCCTCGCTTGATGCCTTGTTCCCCTTTCTTCTTCTCGTTTTCCAGTATCTACTTGTACTTTGCAATGTCTCTTTTACCGTGCTCCTTTTCCTTTCCTACGGCTTGCTTAATTTCATGCTTCTACTGCTCGGGCGTCTTTCGCAAATCTATATTTTGTACTGTTGCCTGAAACTTGAGGAATTCGACTCTCTGAACCTTAAAATTTTATTCTAAGCTCTTGTATAATTTCACGACCTTGTCTGTCTCCCCCTTGTATTTTCCCACTTCTAGGCTTGCCTCGTACAGGTCTTTGTCATGCTATTCCTGCATAGACTCCATCTTGGCCTCGACCCTTTTTAGTTCAGCCCTCAAAATGTCAGCTTCAAATGGGACCACCCTCAAATGCTCTTCAACATGTTTAGTTTTCCCAGTCGGTGGTAGAACTTTATCATTCACTCTTACATGCCTCTATATATCATAATTAGGGGTGAACATGCACTCACTTTCATGTTTTATCTTCATGACATAGCAATGTTTCCAGAAATCACTGATAGTTTGGACCTTCTCCTTGAATTCCCCCTGGAATGCAAACTCCGAAGAACCAAGGCCCGTAGTAAAAGGGATGGACTATCGAGAGCCATACTGTCGAGACACAAGTAAAGGAGCACAAACGATTCCTCCCCATAGGCCTAACAGCATCATGTAATTGTAATCCTCGCACCTGTATAAGACCTTGGTGTGGCCCATCCATGGAACTAGACCTGGCAAAATTGACCTGAGACCCGAAAACCAAACTGATTTACCCGAACCGAGACCTGAAATTGACCTGAACATGATGACCCGAAATTTGATATGAAACTGAAACAAACTGAATCGAATCAAAACCGATCCAAATTTTAGTTGAACCAAAATGGACCCGAACTGATTTTCAACCGAACCGAATAAACCCGAACCAAAGACAATCCGAAATATAGAAAATATATTAATAGAAATAAATAAAGATAGGACATGAACAACCGTACAACTCACCAATAAGTTAAATATATTGACTTTATAAATCTATATATAGGGTGTAAAAAATTGACCGGCCTAAAAACTCGATTAAAATCGTCTGATCTCCCATTAACCCGAAATTGAACCGGACCGAAATCAACCGAACCAAAAATAACTGAACCGATAAACAACCAACTCGAAATAACCCGAATCACAATAGACTCGAACTAAAACTGAACCGAACTGATGTAATCACTCATTTTTACTTGTAAATATATTAATATTGCATGTATATTTATTATATGAATGTTACTAATATAAGGTGATGTGTGCATGTATAAGCTATGTATACGTATTAGGGGTGTATGTATGTCACGTATGTATCTAGGGTATAAGCGTATATAGATGTTATGTTAATTATATGTATGATTATACGTACGTATACTAGAATATTATATTAATTAATGATCGTATAATATAAGTATATATTTTCGTATGTATATGTATTGCTGTTATAATTATACTATTATTATTATTGGGCTGACAAAATGAAAAAATTAAACATATATTAAACCCAAATAAAAAATTACAGTCCAATTACAAATCCAATTACAAAGCCCGTTTGGCCCAAATCTGAATCCTATTTAATTACAATGTGCAGGTAACTGTGGGCCGTTGGATCAAGATCTGATCCAACGGCCACGATGCAATGGAAGTCAAAAATATCTGCCAGGCGCGTACTCCACACGTATGGACCGTTCGAGTGCCACGCGCGCGTGTGGTCCACGCTCGGACGCTTTAACATCCCACGCGCGCGTAAGTTCCACGCGTTCTGACTCCTCGACTGCGGAGCTCCACGTGGCGAAATCTCAAGCCGTCTCATCAGATCGAGGCTTCATCCAGGCCGATCGTTCTTCAAGCCATCTCGACCGTTAGATCAGATCTGATCTAACGGCCGAAAACGCGTCTGGCCTCTGGCAGAACGACCACACCGCCACCGCGCCGACATTCAGTCCCCGCGTTCAGATTATGCCAAAGACAACAAGCAAAATGTCAGATCTGAAAAAGAAGATGCAACTTGCAGCCAAAAAAACAGAGGCAGTAATATATATGAAATGGGGCTTTTGTAACGGGGATTAGCTAGCGAAAAAAAGAGGAGCGAAAAAAAGAGAGTAGTAACAAAAAAGAGAACATAGATCTTGTAAGACCAAAAATTTGTAACCAGTCGAGATAAACAAAAAAGGAGTCCATTGGTAAACACTTGTCTCTTTTTCTTACTTGTTTCTTTACATGCATATACGAAATAGAAATAAAAAAACAGAAATAAAAGAGGAGAATAGTCTTACCGAGTCGTTTGTGGGTCTTTCCTTCCTCTGTGACAAAGCTTTTCTTCTTCTACAAAGCAGATCTGTGAACTAAAGGGAGGGAAGACCCTTGTGGTTTTATTTTGGTCTAAAAAAAATATTTTTGGTTCGTATTTCCTAGATCTATGACAAATAGGGGCGTATCCTCTAAATCCAACCTAGGATTCGTATTGAGGACGACAAGGGGGATGTTTTGGTCTATTTTGGAGGCTCATCGGCGCCGGTTAGCGGCGGCCGGCGGCGGAGAACACGGCGGCCGACCGCCGGATTCTGGATATTACATGAACAAGATGAGAGAAAACGAAGAACAAAAACTCTGAAAAAAACAGAAAATGAAACAAATGGCCAAAATTTTGATTTCGGCCTTAAAGGGGGGCTTTTATAGTTGTTTTTATTTTGTTAAATGGGTAAATTACACACTTAATCCCACCGCGTTTTCAACATTTTCATTTTTGTCTTGCCGCATGGTATAATCACCATCCCAGTCCCTCTGATATTTCAAAAAGTTATAATTTCGTCCCTAAATTACATCGAATCAGTCTCTGAATGGTAAAATTACGTCCTTAACCATCCCGCGTTTTTGGATTTTTCACTTTGAGTCAGCCCCTTGGTCTAATTACAATTCTGGTCCTTTTAGGCTTTGTTTGTTTTGCAATTTCGTCCCTAAATTACATATTATCGTTCTTTAATTTCAGCCACTGATTTTTGTTTTTCTTTCATTTCAGTCATGTTTTCTTTGTAAATATTATTGTTCGTATTGTAATCGTATATATTGATATCATTCTATTTTATGTCTCTCGTATATGACTCGTATTTTATGTTTATATGTATATATATGTGTTAAGTATGACATTCATGTTTTTTATCTGATTATTCGTATTGAAACATGTTATGTTCTAGTTGATTTGTAAAAAAACATGTTTTGTATATTTTACGTATTGCATGTTTCCTTGGTTTTTAGGTTATGTGTTAATGTGCCTTCTTTCATGTATAATATATTGTTCATATATGTTGAAATATGTTTTATTACCAGTATGCATGTCTTTTTGAAATATTTATTAAATGCATGTACTTATTCCTCGCCTTGCTATTTTGACACATGATAGTTGTTTTTATCTATTATTTAGAATAATATGTATATACATGTTTTAGTCTAAAATATCATTCATGTTAAATTAGTATTCTAGTATGTCAGTATTTATTATGTTTAAATATTTTGCCATGTTTTACGTTTTTGCCACTAAGATTACATATCGAGATATATAACTTGTTAATGCGAGTCCTTTTATCCGAGCGTAAACGGGCGATATCAAAGCGTAGTGATAGTGGTTGGGCGTTTATTCTCGGATAACGGGACCCTTAAAATATATTCGCAATTATGACCGAAATTTAAAATAATCGTCACTCTAATACGGAAAATCCAATATTAATAAAGCGGTAACTATTAAAGTACCAATTTTTGGGCGGTGTGGGGTGCTAATCCTTCCCCATCCGTAACCGACTCCCGAACCCTGTCTTTTTGAATCTCTGGTTTTATGGTGTCCGGCCTACCTAAGTGGCCGGTGGCGACTCCATTTTTATGAGATTTTTGTAAACCCCACGGAATAAATAATATTTTATATCCAAACACCTTTCAAAAACATCCTTCGAAAACCCATCGTTTTTATTTTAGCGATATTTGAAAAAAAGGGACATCGCTACAGATGGCGACTCCGCTGGGGACAATTTTTTTGTTTTTTTTTTTTAAAAAAAAGAACAAATGAGAGTCAAGCTTTTAAAATAATTACCGCTTTACTAATATTGGAAGTTCCGGATTAAAATGACTATTAAATTAACATTCGGTCATAATTGCGCGTTTATTTTAACGCATTTAAAATATGGCATATAAACCCGTCTTTTTAAGTGGGGGAAAACGCTAATGCTTTCGTGGAGATATCGTTCTCCCGTATGGGCCTAGCAAGTACCTTCGGGGCTCGAGTACCTTATGCTTTCGTAAGGATATCGTTCCTTCGTACGGGCATAAGCGAATGGGTCCCCCTGAATTGAACTCGGTTGAAAGGAGCCTATAATGGGTGATGGTCGGGGGCCTTGCTACCCTTAGTAGGGGACAACAAGGACAATTCGGGTACCTCCTAGCACCAACACTGCATGTAGAGAACATAGAAACCCACCCTGTTAGAGCCATGCGGATAACCTTAGGTGTTTTAGATGGGATAAATAGGGTTGTTTTGTGTGTTTATTCTGTTTAATTTTGTCATTTTTATTTATATATTTATCAATTTTATCTGGTACTGACTTGTTTTCTTTTCGCTTTTTGTTTTTTTCCGCATACATCATTGCATTTGCATCACATAAAGGTACTGAATCAAGTGGTTTGCCTGATCAGAAAGTCTTTCACCATGGAAAAAAGGTGTCTTAGGAAAGAAGAGATTAATTTGTCAGTCAGACATTGGTCAGAGGACAACTAGAAAATCCAAGGGGACAGTCTGCCTAACGAACGCGTAATAGCTGGATACACTTATGTGAGTCTCCAACATAACGACTTGTGGGATCTTCAAAGCATTTGGGAAAGATGGGACCGAAGGCTACAAGACTTATTTAGTGATAGTTATGGCGACATCGCGCAGCTATTATATGTTCGGATTAACCAGCCCTTACTCCGAGCTATAGTCCGATCGGAATCGGCTTTTTGCTTTCACTTCACCTTCAATGGGCGGGACATGATGCCTACGGTAGAAGAGTACACTGCTTTACTTAACCAGAAAAATATTCGGGAAGATTGGATCTACGCGAAGCCTCAAGGAATCAGATTACAACTGCGAAACTCAAAGCCTTTGCGGGAATGAGTGACGATTGGGTTAGTGGCCTCCTTCAAATCCGAGGAGATAATACAGATCTTTGCATGGGAAAGTATTCGGGACATCATATCGACACATCCGCATTTAGGCAAAGAAAATGGACTTATTCGCTTTAGGAATATATGGCTTAGTGATCTTTCCCAGTACTGGGAACATTGACATAGCCATTCTGGATTTGTTTGAACGGGTGAAACGGAGAGCAAACCCGGTACCAGCAATCTTGGTCGAGACTTTCATTTCTTTAAATGCTAGCCGGAAACATGAAGAAGGACGTTTTCGAGGCTGCGCACAGCTATTACAAGTATGGATCCAAAGTCACATGTGGAAGACGCCGACGCGGGTCCTGCCGGGGATATCCTTCCAAGGTTTTTCGCCTTTACGAGAATACTTAGCAAAGGAATGGCGAGAAGATTTGAAAACAAAAATGTGGACCAGTTTCTTCAGGAACATTCAAGATGAAGACATAGCATGGAGGGTCCCATGGCTCGGTAAAGTTAATTATTTTCTATACAGTTGTGGTGACTTCAACTGGCTGATGATGTTAGGATTACATGGAGGGATCGCTTGTGCTCCACTTTTAGTGTCTCGGCAGTTCGGATCACGACAGTTCATTCCTAATACCACCAGATTAAGCCAAACTGAATTTCTTTTCAAATGGGAGTTCAAAGGAAAAATTCAGACCATCATGAGGGCCTGGGATCACTGTTACCGGATCAGGGTGGAAGGAGATACCGAGCACATGACTACCCCAGATTACGATCTTTGGAAACGTTTGAGGGTTAATGATGTGATTCCTAAATCTGATCAAGGACCAGCAATGTCACTCGAAGAGCTTACAAGGGTGGTACCGTCCGAAGCCGACATCTTAAGGAGTGAACTCGAGGAAGTTAAAAAGAAAATGGACATCCAACAGACCCAACATGCGAGCGAGCTCTATAAAGCAAGCTTAGAAGTTGACGAGCGGGATGGGATCATTAGGCAACTGAAGAAATTAAATGCAGATTTGAGTGACAAGAATACTCTTTATCAAAAAGATGCTCTCCTATTACAGGCAAAAATACAAAAGGCCAGCCGGAGTCAGTTCATAGCTGTGGAAAGAGAAAGAATGAACGGCATCCGTTTGATGGAAGAAGAACGAGAAATTAACAAAAGAGCGATCGAGAAAGAGATTGAAAGCTACCGTTTGGCTATGGAGGAAGAAAAACGGTCCGCCAAGAAGGCCATTGATCAAGAGAGAGAAAGATTCAGACAAGAAATCCGCAAGGGAAAACAGGCTGTTCATTATGAGAGAGAAAGTGTCGCCGTATGGAAAAGAAAATCCATAAGTAGTCGAAATAGACTATTAGAGATGCAGAAACTGTACAATGACACTATTCAAAGTTTGGGGCAAAGCCAAAGTCAAAATGATGAATTAAAAGGAAAGGTAGCGGAAGTCGAACACTCACTTCGAATGTACTGCCACAGGAATAATTTCGCTGAGCTGCAAGAAAGAGAACGTGAGGTGGGTGTGTTACAAGCACGGATTGGGTCCCTCGAAGCAATCGTGGAGGATTACAAGGAAAGAATTAATGTGTTCGAGGAAGCTGCAGCCGGAGGGGACACCTATTGGCAGAAGAGATTACGCGACGCTGCTCGAATGGTACAGGACAGAGACCAGTACTACGCAAATCTAATGGTGGACATACAGCGAGTCGCCAGACACGTAAATGATTTAGCTGTCGAGGCTGAGACACTCCAACCTTTTATAGCCCCGGGAATGGAAGAAGCTCCTAGGTTCCTTAAGCTGCTCAAGGCAATTGGAAAGTTAAGAGATAGAGCTAGAGTCTATCTATAGGACTCTGTGTTATAATTAGATCTTTTGTACTAGGGATCTTTACTTTGTAACACGAATTTTGTTGTAATCAAGACCCTTTAATTCCCGTGGAAGTAGTTCAAAAGGGTGATTACCAGCGGAATCAGTACCTTGTCTGCATGCATTCTTGCATTTGCATCATAACATTTGCATCATTGTACATGCATTTATTTTTTACAACCATATTAACAATATGAATATTGTGGCATTGTATATTGTTAACCCGCAATCATTCATCACCTATACTTTACCCGGCTACAAAGAAAGCTCATGGAAGAAAGAATATTCAGTCTAGAAAGAGGGCAAAGAGAGCTAGAGACAAGGCTTGAAGAGGCCCAGAGAAGCCTTAGTGATCAGATTGCGCAGTCACAAACATCTATAGTTTCTGACATAACCGCATTACTGGCAAGAAGTCTTGGAAAATGAGTAGAAGGAGAAAATGTTCAAGAACCGGAAGGTACCCCGGCTCACTTCAAGGTTCAACCAACTGCACCAAACCAGGCTAGGAAGGTGTATATTGACCCTGCAGGAATGTCTTCCAGCTTTCAAATAGGGGTTCCTGAGACTCAACCCCTCGATACTGAAGCACTTTATGAAGAAGAAGTGCCGGACCTGAATATGGTCGAAAGAATTAGGAATGAGGTAGAGAAAAAATGGGAAGAAAGATTTCACCTCATGGAAGAAAAATTTAAAGCGTTACAATCAAATGAAGAATCAGGAAACGACGCTAGCGACCTAAGTCTGGTGTCCAATCTTGTCTTGCTGCCAAAATTCAAAACGCCGGAGTTCGATAAATATGACGGAACCACATGTCCTTCTGCACACATAACGATGTATTGTAGAAAAATGGCGGCTTACCATAAAGATGAAAAGCTACTGATCCACTGTTTCCAGGATAGTCTAACTGGAGCGGCGTTACGTTGGTATACTCAGTTAAGCAAAGCGAATGTCAAGACATGGAAAGATTTGTCTAAAGCATTTTCCGAGCAATACAAACATGTAACAGACATGATCCCTAGCAGAATCATGTTAGAAAATATGGGGCAAAAGTCCAATGAAAGCCTGCGACAATATGCCCAGAGGTGGAGAGAAGTGGCCGCCCAAATCCAGCCACCTATCCCGGAGCATGAAATCACGCCATTATTTGTCAATACTCTGAAAGGGGCACTCTTTGACCGCCTCATTAATAACACAACACAGTGTTTCGCCGACTTGATCAGGACTGGGGAGTCTCTCGAACTGGCAATTAAGAGCGGCAGAATTGATGGTGGGGAAGGGTCTCGAAAGTACAACAAGAGAAATGAAGTAAACACCACCAGCACCTATACCGCCCCGAAGAACTTCACAGTCTCACAGCCACAAGCACCTGTGGGAAAAACACAAAATTCGAATCAAAGAGATGAGAGGGTCACCAGAAAGGATAAAGAGAGGAGAACTTTCACTCCCCTACCTGTTTCATACTCAGAGCTTTATTCCCAGTTGTATGAAGCAGACTTGGTCCGACCATACATCGTTAATCCTGTCAATCCACCCTTCCCGCCTTGGTATAATCCAAGCACACATTGCGACTATCACGGCGGTACCCCTGGACATCCCACCGAGAACTGTCTTGCCTTCAAAAAGCTTGTACAGAACTTAATCGATTCTGGGATATTGAAGTTTGAAGAACCAAGTGTAGCCAACAACTCGCAACCTAATCATGGGAACAGAGGGGTAAACGTCATAGAAGAATGCTTTACCAGGAGGATAAAGGATGACGTGTCAGAAGTCAAGTCTCCTTTACGGTGGGTATTTCAACAATTATGCATAGCTCGTATGATCAACAAAGGCATGATAATAAGGCAGAAGGAATGTGGAAAGTATTGCGAATTCCATCAGACTGAAGGGCATGATATCCAAGAATGTGAAGAGTTCAAGAAATTGGTGCAGAAGTTGATGAATGAAAAACAAATTGAATTCTTCGAGGAACCCATGGGGAAGGGATCAGACGTGCACATGACAGATAGCCCTAAAATTAGATACGGGAAGGATAGACCTTTTATTATCTCTCCAGGATAGGGAATGCAGGTGTCTCCCAAGGAGAAACCAGCAAGATAAATCCCAAGATCGTCATTTCAGCACCATCTCCATTCCCATTCAAAGACATGCGACAAATTCCCTGGAATTATGCCGCAAATGTGACCATGCCAGAAAAATCAGAACACGAACAGGTAAAAGAGCCTACGCTGGAAGACCAACAAAGTCAGAACAATGTGAACGTCGGTGAAGCAGGCCATTTCACAAGGAGCGGCCGATGTTATTCCTCCGAGGCTTTGAGAGCAGCTGAAAAAGATAGGGGGAATAATACAGCAGTTAGCCCTACGCAGATATTTGGAGAAGAACCTCCCCAAAAGATAAATGAACCGTGGCGAGGCCCGGGCCAAAGAATTTCTAAAGTTCTTGAGACATAGCGAGTACAGCGTAGTGGAACAACTACGGAAACAACCGGCCAGGATCACAGTGCTGGAATTGCTCTTGAGTTCAGAGAAGCATCGGGAGACGCTATTGAAAGTGCTGAATCAAACTTTTGTGCCCCAGGACATTTCAGTAACAAACACGACATGATAGTAGTAGGGCATATTATCGCTTATAATCATATCACATTCGATGATGATGAGATCCCGGAGGGAGGAATGGGTCTACCAAAGCCCTTAACATCACTACCCACCGCAAAGGATATGTATTACAGCGTCTTGATCGACAACGGGTCAGCATTGAATGTCTTGCCTATGGTAACCCTGCAAAAATTGCCAATAGATGGTTCGCACCTAAAGCCTTGCTACAACTCGGTAAGAGCCTTTGATGGTACGCAAAAAGGAACAATGGGGAAAATTGAGGTGCCCCTATTGATCGGACCAACTGAATATGTGATCGATTTTGTGGTGATGGACATAAAACCATCTTACAGCTGCTTATTGGGAAGACCGTGGATCCACTCCGCAGAGTTGTCCCATCATCATTGCATCAGAAATTAAAATTTGTAGTTGAAGGTAAATTGGTCACCGTAGAAGCAGAGCATGAATTTGTTGCTTCCGTGACATCAGACACCCCCTACATTCAAAATGATGAAGATGCTGCAGAATGCTCGTTCCGAGCATTAGAACTAGTAAATGCCACATTCGTTTCAGAAGGAAGCCGGATCCCTTACCCCAGGTTATCTAATTGTACCAAGATGACCGTCGCAGAAAAACTCGGGCGAGGAGCCAAAATAGGAAAAGGGGCGGAAAGAAAATTACAAGGAAACCCGAGACCCAAGAATATCATAACCAAGAAGGATCGTTTCGGGCTGGGTTATCAACCAAGTGTCCAACAGAAGAAAGATGAATATAAGAGAAAGGAGGAGCAAAGAAAAGCCAGATCTAAAGGAGAAGACATTCCGTGGAGGTCGATGTCCTTTCCTAGTTTGAAAGCCACTTTCATCTCCGGAGGGTTCTACCAGCCAGGTCAAGATTTGGAGAGGCAATGAAGAAAAATGATGAACTTAACCAGGAGGAAATATTCAGTAAATCATTTGAAGGGATGTACATCAACATGATAGCTGAAAAGGACCGAGGTAGCAAAATGTTGACCAACATCCGCCCTTGCCATCCCGGGGAAACACTCGATAACTGGAGCTGCATTGATCTACCTGTAGTTTTTAGGAATAGATCAGAGTAATGCTCCGAATCAACCTTTTGTTTTTGCCCATAGACAATGGGGATCTCTTGTATGGGGCACTCATGTTAACTTTTTGATGAAAATATCCCCACTTTCTTAAAAATGACCAAAGTCTCATTTATTCCATTCATGCATTCTTCATATTCATTCCCTTCATGTAAAGCCGTCTCTTTCCCAATACAATTCATTCTCATTTAATGCAGTCGATCATGATTGACGATATATGAATGATACGGATCCAATCCTGGAATAAATTTCAAATGCCCTGAGGTCTCAGAGGAAATTGAGGGAGGATATGATGAAATAGAAATTGAGGTCCCGGAAGAATTAAAGAGAATGGTGGACGACGAAGAAAGGCAGATTATGCCCCACCAAGAAGAAACAGAAATTGTCAACTTGGGGACTGAAGAAGCGAGAAAAGAATTAAAAATAGGAATGATGATTTCCTCAAAAACCAAGCATGAACTGATAGCCCTACTTCAGGAATTCAAGGATGTCTTCGCCTGGACTTATCAAGATATGCCGGGATTGAATACCAACATAGTGGTGCACAAATTGCCAACAAAGTCGGAGTGCAAACCAGTACAGCAAAAACTTCAGAGAATGAGGCCAGATATGTTGTTAAAGATCCGAGAAGAAGTGAAAAAGCAATTTGATGCTGGATTCTTGGAGGTAGCCAAATACCCTGAATGGGTTGCAAACATTGTACCAGTACCAAAGAAAGACGGGAAAGTTCGTATGTGTGTAGATTATAGGAATCTGAATCGAGCTAGCCCAAAAGACAACTTCCCTTTGCCACATATTGACACGTTGGTTGACAACACCGCAGGACATTCATGGTTTTCCTTCATGGACGGCTTCTCAAGCTACAACCAGATAAAGATGGATCCTAACGACATGGTGAAAACCACATTCATAACCATGTGGGGCACTTTTTGTTATCAAGTGATGCCGTTTGGGCTAAAGAACGCTGGGGCAACATACCAAAGAGCAATGGTGACTCTCTTCCATGATATGATGCACAAAGAAATAGAGGTATACGTGGATGATATGATTGCCAAATCCTGAACAGAGGAAGAGCACCTACAGAATTTGAAAAAACTATTCCAAAGACTACGGAAGTACCAACTGAGGCTCAATCCTGCCAAGTGTACCTTCGCCGTTACTTCTGGAAAACTCTTGGGGTTCGTAGTAAGCGAAGAGGAGGGATTGAGATTGATCCCGATAAAGTGAAAGCCATCCAGACCTTTCACCACCCCGCACGCAAAAGGAAGTCCGCGGTTTCTGGGAGGCTGAATTATATCTCTCGTTTCATTTCCCAATTAACCAATCAATGCGACCGGTCTTGGACTTCTTAGAAAAAATAATCTCGCGTATGGATGAAGAATGTCAAAAAGCCCTAGAAAATATCAAAAAGTACGACAAACGCTCCAATTTTAGTCGCACCAAGACAGTCGACCACTAATTCTCTACTTAACGGTCTTGAGAATTCAATGGGATGTGTCTTTGGAAACACGATGAGTCAAGAAAAAGGAGCAAGTCATCTATTACCTAAGCGAGGAAATTCAATGATTGCGAAACACGGTACCCGCCAAAGGCAGAAGGCTGTTGTTGTGCTCTAGTTTGGGCTACCAAGCGGCTCGAGACAAGACATGTTGTACCATACTACCTGGTTGATATCCAAGCTAGACCCATTAAAGTTCTTAATGGAAGCGCCAAATAACGGGAAGGATGGCCCGATGGCGGATGCTCTTATCCGAATTCGACATCGTATATGTTAATTAGAAATCAGTAAAGGGAGTGCCGTGAAAGATTTCTGGCTAGTCGTGCTTGGATGACTATGAAGCATTGAACTTTAGTTTCCCAGACGAAGACTTGATGTGCATCACAACCGAAGAAGAGATTTCAGATGATATGTCATAGAAACTTTACTTCGATGGAGCCTCCAACGCCCTCGGACATGGGATAGGCAGTGCTAATCTCACCTGAGGACGTCTATTATCCTTTCACCAGCAGATTGGAATTCTTCTGCACAAACAATATAGCTAAATACGAAGCTTGCATCATGGGACTGAACTCAGCCATCGAAAGAAAGGTTAAGGAACTTCGAGTGTTCGGAGATTCGTCCTTAGTCATTTACCAATTGCGCGGGGAGTGGGAAACCAGAGACCCGAAGTTGGTCAAATATCACGAATGGATCCAAGAGCTCGTCAAAGAGTTCGAAAATGTCAACTTCAATTACCTGCCCCGAGAAGAAAATCAGATGGCAGATGCATTGGCAACCTTTGTATCCATGTTTAAAACAAACACCGGGGCAGAAATGAAGCCCATTGAGATGCAGACGTTTGAAAAACTTGCTCATTGTTGTAATATACAGGAAGAGATTGACGGAAATCCATGGTACTATGACATCCTGCAATATGTCAAGCTTCAAAAGTATCTAGAAGGGGCAAACGACAATGACAGAAAAGCGCTCAGAAAAATGGCAACAAAATATATCCTAGATGGGGAAATCCTATATAGGAGAAGTCATGATCAAACATTGCTGAGATGTGTGGATGCCCGAGAGGCGAAGGAAATCTTAGCTGAAGTACATGACGGGATATGTGGAACGCACGCCAACGGGCTGTCTATAGCCCGGAAAATTATGAGATACGGTTATTTCTGGTTGACCATGGAGGGAGATTGCATCGATTACGCCAGGAAATACCACAAATGCCAAATTTACGCTGACAAGATTCATGCACCCCCATCACCTCTACACACCATGAATTCTCCGTGGCCTTTCGCAGCATGGGGCATGGATGTCATTGGGCAGATCCATCTGAAAGCCTCCAATGGGCACCGTTTCATTTTGGTCGCCATAGACTACTTCACTAAATGGGTAGAGGCAGCGTCTTACGCCAATATCACCAGGACTACAGTTTGTAAGTTCTTAAAGAAGAAAATTATTTGTCGATACGGACTGCCAGAGAGGATCATCACCGACAATGCTTCCAATCTGAACAACAAAATGATGAAGGACGTGTGTACTCAATTCAAGATAACACACCATAATTCCACAGTCTATCGTCCTAAAATGAATGGAGCAGTGGAAGCAGCAAACAAGAACATAAAGAAGATCATAGCGAAAACTACGGATACCTACAGGGATTGGCATGAGAAGTTGCCTTTTGCCCTTTTCGCCTATAGGACGTCCATTCGCACATCAACGGGGGCAACGCCCTACTCCTTGGTGTATGGTACCGAAGCAGTACTCCCAATTGAGGTAGAGATTCCGTCCCTCCGGGTCTTAAACGAAGTAAAACTGGAAGAAGCTGAATGGGTGCAGGCCAGATTCGACCAGCTAAATCTCATTGACGAAAAAAGACTAAAGGCCATTTGTCATGGTCAGATGTACCAAAAGCGGATGGTGCAGGCATACAACAAAAAGTGCGCCAAGAGAATTCAAAGAAGGGGATCTGGTACTCAAGAAAATCCTCCCTATCCAAAAAGATTCTCGAGGAAAATGGATGCCCAACTCAGGAAGGACCGTGACGCGTAAAAAAGGCCTTCTCGGGAGGAGCCCGATCCTAACAGAATGGACGGGGGGGCGAGCTTAAAAATCCCGTAAATTCTGATGCCGTCAAGAAATACTATCTCTAAAAAAATGGAGAGCTCAGGACGAAAACCCAAACCCACCGGCGTCTTGAAGCAAAGGAAGGACTCGAGTTGAAAACCCGCAAAGGGCGGCTCGGGTAAGTTGAAAAGTTGAATATCCGAAGAGAAGGGCATCTTCATGAACATTGTGAAGAGAAGGCTTGAGCAAAAAAAATTCTACACCGGGTTGACAGGTCATGTATCATTCATGTCGAAGATAATGAGGGATCTTGTATTTTCATACTTAACTCATGTGTGTCGTACCTTTCTTTTCAAGATATCTCGAAGCCCTTAATCGTAATAAAGCCGTGTTTTTTAGCATCCATTCCTAGCCTTCTTGTCAATTTTAGTCAAATAAGATAACATAGGCTTATAATGAAACAAAAGATTTCGGAGTATTACTATGATTTAACCTTGAAAATTGCAGGTGATCAAAGAAAACGATGTTAACTCCACCCTCCAGTTCCCTACATAATGGCTAGGGAAAGTGAGAAGCTTTAAACAACTAGGTAGGATGACCAATGGCACATGTCCTACTTATCCAAGGAAGGCACACGAGAGGAAACCGGAGAAAAAGAAAGGTTGAGATGGTTGAACCTGACAGTGAGGCGGAGTGTCGATGCCTGTAAAAAAGGAGAAAACAGACGTCAAGATCAAATGAGGACCAAAACAGGCCCACCCAGAGATTGACTCTCATGCATCATGAATAGTCAAGTATCACTAGAATTAGGAGCATGTCAATTCATTCATTTGTCATAGCATTTTGTTTTCGTCTTAGACAGGTATCTGCAGATCCAAAGAGACATCGAAGACCGTCACGGTGTGAATCCCAAATGAGAAAACAATGTTTTACATACAAAAGACACATGTTTTCAAACTCTAGAGAGAGGTTCTATATAGGAAGAATCATTCTTTCTGAGGTTTCAGAAGCTGAAAGTCCTATATAGGAAGGACTGACAGCTCCAGGGTGAAGACTCGCAGTTCTATATAGGAAGGACTCCCAGTCAAAGCAATTCACCCATGACACGCAAGATTATATAGGAAATCCTGCTCTGTCGAAAGTGAAGAGTTCTATATAGGAAGGGCTCCGAGCTTTATTGTCTTAGAGTAAAAGGTTCTATATAGGAAGAACATGTAGCTCTGAGATTCCAGACGCCAAAAGTTCTATATAGGAGGGACTGATGGCTCCAAGGTGAAGACTCGCAGTTCTATATAGGAAGAACTCCCAGTCAAAGCAATTCACCTATGACACAGGGTCATATAGGAGACCTATTGTGTCGAAAGCGAAGAGTCTTATGTAGGAAAGGCTCCGAACTTCATTGTCTTAGAGTGAAAGGTTCTATATAGGAAGAACCTGCAGCTCTGGGACTTCAGACGCCAAAAGTTCTATATAGGAAGGACTGACGGCTCCAGGATTTGAAGACTAGCAGTTCTATATAGGAGGAACTCCCAGTCAGAAGAATCCATCAGTGGCGCGAAAGGTTTTATATAGGTGAAACCAGCGTCGAAAGCAAAGAGTTCTATATAGGAAGAGCTCCAAGCTTTATTGTCTCAAAGTGAAAGGAATGACTCATAATTCGGGATGTCAGAGCGAAGGGTTCTATGTCGAAAGAGCCTGTAGCTCCAAGATCGGAAGGTGACGAAGCTCTATATAGGAAGAACTTACGAGCCTGAAGGTTCAGCCAAGGAAGAGCGGAGATGTGCAAAAGAATTCGTTTTTCCAAAGCTACAAACAGGGAAGTCTGATAAAAATGAGAGCGAAGGGTTCTATGTCGAAAAGAGCCTGTAGCTCCAAGATCGGAAGGTGACGAAGCTCTATATAGGAAGAACTTACGAGCCTACGAGCTGAAGATTCAGCCAAGGAAGAGCGGAGATGTCCAAAAGAATTCGTTTTCCAAAGCTACAAACAGGGGAAGTCGATAAAAATGAGAGCGAAGGGTTCTATGTCGAAAAGAGCCTGTAGCTCCAAGATCGGAAGGTGACGAAGCTCTATATAGGAAGAACTTACGAGCCTGAAGATTCAGCCAAGGAAGAGCGGAGATGTCCAAAAGAATTCGTTTTTCCAAAGCTACAAACAGGAAGTCGATAAAAATGAGAGCGAAGGGTTCTATGTCGAAAAGAGCCTGTAGCTCCAAGATCGGAAGGTGACGAAGCTCTATATAGGAAGAACTTACGAGCCTGAAGATTCAGCCAAGGAAGAGCGGAGATGTCCAAAAGAATTCATTTTTTCCAAAGCTACAAACAGGGAAGTCTGATAAAAATGAGAGCGAAGGGTTCTATGTCGAAAGAGCCTGTAGCTCCAAGATCGGAAGGTGACGAAGCTCTATATAGGAAGAACTTACGAGCTTGAAGATTCAGCCAAGGAAGAGCGGAAATGTCCAAAAGAATTCGTTTTTCCAAGGCTACAAACAGGGAAGTCTGATAAAAATGAGTGCTTATGAATCTTTGCTTTGTTTCCCATTCCATGAGAACAAGCAAAGAGGGGCAAACCGGAATCACTCATTTTTACTTGTAAATATATTAATATTGCATGTATATTTATTATATGAATGTTACTAATATAAGGTGATGTGTGCATGTATAAGCTATGTATACGTATTAGGGGTGTATGTATGTCACGTATGTATCTAGGGTATAAGCGTATATAGATGTTATGTTAATTATATGTATGATTATACGTACTTATACTAGAATATTATATTAATTAATGATCGTATAATATAAGTATATATTTTCGTATGTATATGTATTGCTGTTATAATTATACTATTATTATTATTGGGCTGACAAAATGAAAAAATTAAACATATATTAAACCCAAATAAAAAATTACAGTCCAATTACAAATCCAATTACAAAGCCCGTTTGGCCCAAATTTGAATCCTATTTAATTACAATGTGCAGGTAACTGTGGGCCGTTGGATCAAGATCTGATCCAACGGCCACGATGCAATGGAAGTCAAAAATATCTGCCAGGCGCGTGCTCCACACGTATGGACCGTTCGAGAGCCACGCGCGCGTGTGGTCCACGCGTGGACGCTTTAACATCCCACGCGCGCGTAAGATCCACGCGTTCTGACTCCTCGACTGCGGAGCTCCACGTGGCGAAATCTCAAGCCGTCTCATCAGATCGAGGCTTCATCCAGGCCGATCGTTCTTCAAACCATCTCGACCGTTAGATCAGATCTGATCTAACGGCCGAAAACGCTTGTCCGCCTCTCTGGCGAAATGACCACACCGCCACCGCGCCGATATTCAGTCCCCGCGTTCAGATTATGCCAAATACAACAAACAAAATGTCAGATCTGAAAAAGAAGATGCAACTTGCAACCAAAAAAACAGAGGCAATAATATATATGAAACGGGGCTTTTGTAACGGGGATTAGCTAGCGAAAAAAAGAGGAGCGAAAAAAAGAGAGTAGTAACAAAAAGGAGAACAGAGATCTTGTAAGACCAAAAATTTGTAACCAGTCGAGATAATCAAAAAAGGAGTCCATTGGTAAACACTTGTCTCTTTTTCTTACTTGTTTCTTTACATGCATATACGAAATAGAAATAAAAAAACAGAAATAAAAGAGGAGAATAGTCTTACCGAGTTGTTTGTGGGTCTTTCCTTCCTCTGTGACAAGCCTTTCGGCTTCTACAAGCCAGATCTGGTGAACTAAAGGGAGGGGAAGACCCCTTGTGGTTTTATTTTGGTCTAAAAAAAAAATTTTTGGTTCGTATTTCCTAGATCTATGACAAATAGGGGCGTATCCTCTGAATCCAACCTAGGATTCGTATTGAGGACGACAAGGGGGATGTTTTGGTCTATTTTAGAGGCTTATCGACGCCGGTTAGCGGCGGCCGACGGCGGAGAACACGGCGGCCGACCGCCGGATTCTGGGTATTACATGAACAAGATGAGAGAAAATGAAGAACAAAAACTCTGAAAAAAACAGAAAATGAAACAAATGGCCAAAATTTTGATTTCGGCCTTAAAGGGGGGCTTTTATAGTTGTTTTTATTTTGTTAAATGGGTAAATTACACACTTAATCCCACCGCGTTTTCAACATTTTCATTTTTGTCTTGCCGCATGGTATAATCACCATCCCAGTCCCTCTGATATTTCAAAAAGTTACAATTTCGTCCCTAAATTACATCGAATCAGTCTCTGAATGGTAAAATTACATCCTTAACCATCCCGCGTTTTTGGTTTTTTCACTTTGAGTCAGCCCCTTGGTCTAATTACAATTCTGGTCCTTTAGGCTTTGTTTGTTTTGCAATTTCGTCCCTAAATTACATATTATCGTTCTTTAATTTCAGCCACTGATTTTTGTTTTTCTTTCATTTCAGTCTTGTTTTCTTTGTAAATATTATTGTTCGTATTGTAATCGTATATATTGATATCATTCTATTTTATGTCTCTCGTATATGACTCGTATTTTATGTTTATATGTATATATATGTGTTAAGTATGACATTCATGTTTTTTATCTGATTATTCGTATTGAAACATGTTATGTTCTAGTTGATTAAATAAAAAAACATGTTTTGTATATTTTACGTATTGCATGTTTCCTTGGTTTTTAGGTTATGTGTTAATGTGCCTTCTTTCATGTATAATATATTGTTCATATATGTTGAAATATGTTTTATTACCAAAGATGCATGTCTTTTTGAAATATTTATTAAATCTGCATGTACTTATTCATGCCTTGCTATTTTGACACATGATAGTTGTTTTTATCTATTATTTAGAATAATATGTATATACATGTTTTAGTCTAAAATATCATTCATGTTAAATTAGTATTCTGGTATGTCAGTATTTATTATGTTTAAATATTTTGCCATGTTTTACGTTTTTGCCACTAAGATTGCATATCGAGATATAACTTGTTAATGCGGAGTCCTTTTATCCGAGCGTAAACGGGGCCAGTATCAAGCGTAGTGATAGTGGTTGGGCATTTATTCTCGGATAACGGGACCCTTAAAATATATTCGCAATTATGACCAAAATTTAAAATAATCATCACTCTAATACGGAAAATCCAATATTAATAAAGCGGTAACTATTAAAGTACCAATTTTTGGGCGGTGTGAGGGTGCTAATCCTTCCCCATCCGTAACCGACTCCCGAACCCTGTCTTTTTGAATCTATGGTTTTATGGTGTCCGGCCTACCTAAGTGGCCGGTGGCGACTCCATTTTTATGAGATTTTTGTAAACCCCACGGAATAAATAATATTTTATATCCAAACACCTTTCAAAAACATTCTTCGAAAACCCATCGTTTTTATTTTAGCGATATTTGAAAAAAAAGGACATCGCTACAACTGAATCGAACCAAAACTAAATTTGAACCGAATAATATCATACCCGAAATGACCCAAAATGAAATGACCCGAACCGAAACCGAACCAAATGACCCGTTTGCCACCTCTACTTGGAACTCTCCATACAATATCTTGATCACGAAGATCCTAATGTCGACCCATTTGCCCTTCTTGGCAGTCGACCACTCTTTTGCGAAAAAGTGTCGAAGCAGCGAGAAGTTTGGGGAGAAAACATTGGGCAAAGTCAAAGTCTAACACCTCCAGAAATGACTAAGGGCCTAGACTTGGAGCAAAGGGGCGCACTGTAACACCCCTTCCCGGTCTGGTAGAGAACTAGATTGAAAAGTGTTATCGAAAACTTATTCAGAGATCAGAAGACAAAATTGAAGTTTAGAACTTGTTTGAATTATTTTATTATTCATTCTCAAAGCTTAGCGAACCTATTCGTTACTAGTTGTATTAGAATCGGGGTCAATTTTAACCTTTTACAAACTTAGGGACTAAATTGTAAATTAGCGATCCTAATCCGAATTCTTTATTACCGACTTGCAATTAAACTTAACAATTATTAATCTGTGAAGTTCCATTACTATCAGATATCGTTAACCTGATTAATTAGACCATATAGTTTTTAGTGATCAATTTGCAAAATGCCTAAAACTTCTTTTTATTCTTTATAACAGAATTAACTATCACAGTATCGATACCCTAAGGGCAGTATCCGTACCGATACAACTAGTCCAGTATCGATACATGTTGACCCCGTACCGATACGCTCTATGACCACATCGATACCTTTTCCCCATCCAGATTCTAGTGAAAAAAATTCATACCGATACGCCCAAACCTTATCTAAACGCTCTGTTTCATTGAGCCAATTTATGCCTGGCCGTATCGATATGCCATCACCCGTATCGATCATATCGATACGCCATGACCTGTAATGACAAATTTTTACTGATTTTTATTCGAATTAACCTTGCAAATGTTATTCAAATTTTATCAAACTTTACCAGTAATCTTGAAAACAATATTTCTAATTGCGTGACAAATTTTAGAACGTTTCGAATCTGTTTACTATGACTTTTCCAATTAGTGTCTCAATGCTCATTTTAACTAAGTTACCAATCCCCAAAATATACCATATCACACATACATCACTTAGGTTCTATTGGGCTATTACAAACATATCAAAATAGGTCATTTCAACACGTTTAGACCTCATGCCACCTTACTAGGAGTTCGGAAATGAAAGTAAACATACATATGGTACGAAGGTGACTTGCAACCGTAGAGTACACGATCGGAGCTCGGAATACTTCAAGGTCCTGAAATGCATGAGACACACACATATGTTAGGCATATTTAGCCTAGTGAGGTAGTCATAACGAGCGTAAAGTGATCAAATGACATGAATAATACTATGATCATGAACAACATATTGTTATACTTAAACATCATAATTACACTATTAATCACATAAATCTCATGCTTAAGTCATTTATCCCATTTTCACATAAACATAGCAAAGTTTAACACATGCCAATCCCTTAGACATCGTAACAAATAGATACATGGATTCCCTTTTGCACCAACACATATATCGGAAACTAGGCCATAGCCTTGAGCCGTAGCTCTGGATAAGTCCCTTACACCATCTATCCTTATCTCCCCACATATAGGTCGTAGCCCCGGACTGTAGTCCAACCCTTACTTATACGAGCTCAAATAATCCTATAGCATGCCAGTTGTATCCAAAACTCACAATTGTCTAGGGTTCACATATATTATTGTATTTTCTTACCTTTGTGCCTGTAGGCCATAACATATCGGAAATAGAAGTGAGCCATAAATATATTGCATATCATAGTACATGTTTACATCGAATCATCGCATAGTCATATCAATTTCACATAATATAACATAGTTTTTCGCTTTTCAACATATTATTTTCACAGTTCATTTATATCAGATCATATGTCACATGTATATCCACAACCACATCAAGATAACGCAAGGGCTTACCCAACCTTACCATTCGATTTTATAGCCGATTGCTCTACTTGAGCTTTAACACAATGCATAGAAAACCACAATGATGCAACGAGATGGCACCGAGCCTATCCCTTGACACGACTACACTCACCTTGGTTACGAGGCTCTTGAATTGGAATTCTGATGTGCCTAGCTTCCTTTAGGGATGACAAGGAATCCTTCTCCACCACTTGAGCTAGCACAAAATTGGGATTACATTAGAATTCAAGTTAAGGGTTTGGAATCATATTTTGAACTTACCGAAGCTTAGGGACAACCTCAAATTAACAAAATAAAACTCCTAATTCATGGGTTCCTACTTGAACCAGGAAAACCTAATTTTGGAATTAAGCTCCAACAAAGGTTGGAATCATTAAATTGAGTGAGGGGTTCTACTCACCGGGATGAGAGCTTCCAATTGGTGTATTGGAATTGAGTAAAAGTCGAAGGATAAACCAATGTGCTTGTTTAGCTAGAGGTTAAAGACAACAATAGATGAGCTTGCTTATTTTGGTAACAAGGTGGGTTTAGTTTACCGAGAGGTTTAAAGATAGAAAGATGAAAGAATGAAAGCTTCTCTCTTTATTATTCATATAAAAACCACATCAATTCTTTTAATGATTGCCTACCAAAGTTTGGAGCAATGAAAGCATTTCCCTTGGGCAAGGGTTTGCTCAATTCAAGGTCATCATCTAATCATTTCTTTTCACTTTGATATAAATTACTTTTATGATGGCTTTCATATGGGAGTGGTCAATCAAGGAGGTGAGTAAGCTCCTTTCTTACTTTCTTTCAATTTTGACTTCGAACAGATTAAAAATAGGGGACCCGTATCGATACACTCGTAACCGTATCGATACGCTCATGCCCAAACAGATAAATTAGTTATTGACAGTTGGGCCGTATCAATACTGGCTTGACCGTATCGATAAGCCTTGCTCAAAATTTGCATTTTGGGCTCCGAATCTCATACAAGGAAGTCCACTTGCTCCAATAGGACCAAATTGTGATTTCTTTACAAAAGAGGGGAACAATGGTCATTCATTACAATATTTTGCACATCGAATTTAAAATTTTTGATCACCGAAACCTAATTCTGACTAGGTCGGTTTTAGGGATGTGACAACTCTCCCCCTTAAGAAAATTTATCCTCGAATTTTCACCCTAAGCAAAGAGATGATGGTACTACTTTTGCATAGTCTCTTCAGGTTCCCACGTTGCCTCTTCAATAGAATGACTTCTCCAGAGAACTTTTACTAAGGGCACAGATTTGCTACGATGTTGTTTGACTTCTCGTGCGAGGATCAGTACAGGTTCTTCCTCGTACGTCAGATTGGGCTGAATCTCCACAGACTCTGGCTCTATCACGTGGGAGGGATTTGACCGGTACTTACGTAACATAGATACGTGGAAGATGTTGTGAATCTGACTTAACTTCTTAGGGAGAGATAATCGGTATGCTACATGTCCAACTCTTTCAATCACTTCGAACAGGCCAATGAAATGGGGGCTTAACTTTCCCTTTTTGGTGAAACAAATGATCTTCTTCCACAGAGATACTTTGAGGAAGGCCTTCTCACCAACCTCGTACTAGATATCTCTTTTTTTTCAAATCAGCATATGATTTATGTCGATCAAAGGCAACTTTAAGCCAATCACGGATAATGGCTGTTCTTTCTTCGGTCTTCCGAAGTAAGTCAGAACCTAGTATATTGCCTTCACCGAGTTCGGTCCAACAAATAGGAGTTCTGCATCTCCTTCCATACAAAGCTTCGTACGGGACCATTTGAATTAAGGCTTGATAACTGTTGTTGTATGCAAACTCGACTAAAGGTAGGGATTTTTCCCATGAATTCCTAAAGTCGATGACACAAGCTCGGAGCGTATCTTCCAGAATTTGAATAACTCTCAGACTGGCCATCAGTTTGAGGATAGAAAGTAGTGCTAAGGCGCACTCATGTTCCCAAGGTGTCATGTATGGTCCTCTAAAACCGAGCTGCAAATTGAGGGCCACGATCGAAGATAATAGACATAGAGACTCCGTGTAACCGAATAACTTCACGGATATACAAATCTGCGAGCTTAGGCAAACTGAAATCCATTCTTACCGAAAGGAAATGAGTGGATTTAGTGAATCGGTCCACACTGACCCAAACAACATCCTTCTTCTTTGGGGTCATAGGTAGGCTACTTATAAAGTCCATTGTAATACGCTTCCATTTCCACTATAGAAGCTCGATAGGTTGTAGAAGACCAGTAGGCACCTTGTGCCTGGCTTTGACTCGTTGGCAGATCAAACACCTTGCCACGAAGTCTGTGATCTCGTTTTTCATTTCAAACCACCAATATAGGTCCTTTAGATCCTTGGACATTTTAATAGCTCCAGATGAATAGAGAAGGGACTAGAATGAGCTTCTCTCAAAATCTAGTTCTGAAGATCATCATCACCGAGTACACAGATACGGTTGCGGAAACATAACAAGTCTTTAAAATTCATAGCAAAGTCAGGATCTGTGTTATCTTTGACCTTAGCAACAAGAGGCTGCAACTCCTCATCGGATTCCTGAAGTGCTTTGATTCGGGATACAATGGTCGACTGCACTCTCAATTCAGCCAACAGCTTGCCGTACTTCTTGAGTCGAAAGTGGGCATTTAAACATCTCGAAGAAGGAGTGGGTTTTGCCTAGAGCATCAACCACAACATTTGCTTTGCTGGGATGGTAATCAATGACCAGATCATAGTCTTTCAAAAGTTCCATCCACCAGCGTTGATAGCGGTTCAACTCTTTTTGAGTTAGAAGGTATTTTAGGTTCTTATGATCGGTGTATATGTAGCATTTCTCGCCATACAGATAGTGTTGCCAAATATTCAAAGCAAACACAATTGTAGCTAACTCCAGATCACGAGTCGGGTAGCTTAGCTTATGTGGCTTGAGTTGACGTGAAGCATAAGCTATGACTTTGCCTTATTGCATCAAAACACAGCCTAATCCCAGGTGGGATGCATCACTGTAAACGGTGAAATCTTTGCCCGACTCGGGTTGCACCAAGACAGTGGCATGAGTAAGGACTTGCTTAAGCTGATCGAAACTTCTTTGTTGATCCTCAGTCCATACAAAAGGAGTGTCCTTGCGGAGGAGCTTTGTCAAGGGGCAACAATCAGTTAGAATCCCTTAACGAATCTATGGTAGTAGCCTGTAAGTCCTAGAAAACTACGAACTTCTCCCATATTCTTCGGTGGAATCCAGTCAAGGATGGCTTGAATCTTCTTTGGGTCGACTTGAATTCCTGCATAAGAGATTACATGGCCAAAGAAAGATACATCGGATAGCCAGAATTCACATTTGCTGAACTTGACATATAATTGTTTCTTTCGGAGAGTCTGGAGTATAATCCAGAGATGTTCTTCATGAGTAGCCGCATCTTTTGAATAGATCAAGATGTCATCTATAAAGACAACCACAAACTGGTCTAAATAAGGTTAGAACACACGGTTCATCAAATCTATGAAGGCTGCAGATGTATTTGTAAGCCCAAATGGCATTACTAGAAATTCATAGTGACCATATCTAGTTCGGAAGGCAGTCTTTGGAACATCGGACTCCTTCACTAGCATTTGGTAATATCCAGAATGGATATCTATCTTGGAAAACACAGAAGCATCTTTCAACTGATCAAAAAGGTCATCGATTCTCGATAATGGATACTTGTTCTTAATTGTTACCTTGTTCAACTGACGATAGTCAATGTATAGGCGTATCAACCCACCATTCTTCTTAACGAGCAACACTGGTGCTCCCCAAGGTGAGGTACTTGGTCGAATGAATCCCTTACCCAAAAGGTCTTGGATTTGGGCCTTTAGCTCTCTTAACTCTACCGGAGCCATTTTATAGGGAGTGATAGAGACTGGAGTAGTCCCAGGTTACACTTCTATCCCGAGTTCCACTTCTCGGGTGGGAGGAAGTCCTAGAAGTTCATCAGGAAACACATCAGAGAATTCCTTCACAATAGGTACATCTTTAAGTTTTAGATCTTTCATGGCATACATGAGGGTTTTCTTAGGCTCGAGTTCAGATTTCGTCAAGGTTATGCTTTCCTTATCGAGCCCACAGAGATACAATTTCTTCTTCAAATAGTCTACCCATGCTTAGTGTTCGGTTAACCAGTCGAGGCCTAATATGAGATCGAACTCTCGAAAGAGCAAGGCCATCAAATTAGCCAGGAAAGGGATCCCTTGGATCCTTAGAGGGCAAGCTTTACAAACCCATCAAATGATCACACTATCTCTTAATAGATTAGAGACAACAATCTCGAAAGTGACCGGTTCTAATTCTAAGGCATACTTTGCAATCAAAGGTTCACTAATAAAAGAATGCGTAGAGCCTGGATCTACCAAAGCATAAACAAGATCATAACATAATTCCACCATACCTACAATCACATCAGGATTATATTCCTTCTCACGACCCCAAACATGGTATATTTGGGCTAAAATCTGAGGGTCACGACTAGCTGAAAGGTTATTGGTATTGTGAGGTCTCCCCGCGGATCCAGACTATATTGGCTTTGCTCTTCTCCCCTTGTTAGGATTGTTCTGAGAAGCTACAGATGTAGGGGCATGTGGATTCTACGAGCATTGTCGGATAAAGTGGCCAGACTCGCCACAGAGATTGCAGGATCCAGGCTGTCTACGACACTTCCCTGGGTGCATTTTCTAGCAGAAATTACACAGAAGAATCTGAGAACCCTTTGCGGAAGCACCTGTACTATCCATTGAAGCTGTACCAGTAACATATTTTCCTGCAGATTGGAATCGTGGCATATAGCCAAATCGTGGTAATTGCTGAAATGTGGCAGACTTCTGGTCCCACTACTTTCACTTTTTTTGTGGAATAGGAGGCTTCGCATCATCACATAATCTTTTATTGGATCGAGCTTGATTCATTTTCCTTCTTTTATAAGCCTTATGGGAAGCTTCATTAGCAATGGCTCAGTTAAAGAGAGGACGTAATTCATCACATAGGCCGTCTATGAACATTCGGCACTTCTCCTTATCTATGCAGATGATCTCGGTACCATACGTTACATATTTGCAGAAGTCGTAGATGTACTGCTCCACCGTTCTTCTCCTTTGTTGTAGATAGAGGAACTTTTTATGCCTTTCAGCTATGTAGTGGTCACAGACATACTTTTTGCGGAACTCTTGAAGGAAGAAGTCCCATGTAATCCTGTGCTTTGGCGCAGTAAGTGTCATGGTGTCCCACAAACTTTGTGCTTCATCGGCAATCAAAGCCAATATACACTCTAGCTTATGCTCCTCGGGGCACTTCAATTGCTTATTCAGCACTTTTAGAGTATTCTCCAGCCAGTATCCTACGATCTTAGGATTGTCCAGATCCTGGCCAGTGAATGTGTAAACTGGGTACTGTTTGAGTTTATCTATAGGGGCTCTCGAAGTAGATTGAGATGCTTTAGCAGGCTGAGGGAGTGGTTCTTGTCGGAGAGACACAACCACTTGTTTGATCATGTCGGCCATCGATATAGATACTCATGCTGAGCCCCAAGCATCAGAGGAGGGTGACGTAGGTCATTCTGCCCAACTTGTTTAGGCCTGACTTCGGCCCTCATATTATCCCCTAAGTCGATAAGGAACCAGAATTGGGTTCATTCACAGCACGTCTATTAGTAGGTCCAGACATATTCGGATCTAATTCTACAGAAAAATTGAATCGTGTAAGCTGCAAGTCATGGATATCACAAACAAATAACTCGTAGGTGGAAAAAGTACATACGAACTCGTAATAGGCTTCAGTTTAGTCCTAGAATCGACTAAACCTAGGCTCTAATACCACAACTGTAACACCCCTTTCCCAGTCTGGTAGAGAATCGGGTCAAAAAGTGTTATCAGAAACTTATTCGGAGATCGAAAAACGGAATCAGAGTTTGAAACTTGTTTAGATTATTTTATTAATCCTTCTCAAAGCTTAGCGAACCTATTCGTTACTAGTCGTATTAAAATCGGGGTCAATTTTAACCTTTTATAAACTTAGGGACTAAATTATAAATTAGTGATCCTAATCCAAATTATTTATTACCGACTTGCAATTAAACTTACCAATTATTAATCTGTGAAGTTCCATTACTATCAGATATTGTTAACCTGATTAATTAGACCATATAGTTATTAGTGATCAATTTGCAAAATGCCTAAAACTTCTTTTTATTCTTTATAACAGAATTAACTATCACAATATCGATACCCCAAGGGCAATATCAATACGCTAAGCCTAATTTCAGATTTCCAGATTCGAAGATGTCAAACCCGTACCGATACAACTAGTCCAGTATTGATACGTGTTACGCGTAATAAGTGCTCTACAATTGTGCAAGTGTACACGTCACAAGTTATAGTATAAAAGATATCATCTCCACAGGGATTGGTGCCACTTCAAGAATCTAATCTCTTGCACTGTAAAAAGTAAAAACACAAGTAGAAGATTGTAGGAGTTTTAACTAACAACTAAACTAGAAAGCAATAAAGTAAAAGAAGATGTAATCAAATGAGAGAGAGTAGGCCAGGTTATCGTGAGTTGAGGTGTGATAGCCGATTGGATTGTCTTGGTAAAAGAGTGCAAGGGCAACTCAGTTGCCGTGGCAACTTGCACAACGGGGTTGCCTTGGCAACTAATCGATGGTTGCCTGGGCGACTAGCTGGGCAACTACTTGGGTGGCTGGGCAGCAAGTTCAAGTTTCGGCGGAGTGTTCTTCAATGGTTTCTTCTTATCCCTAAGTCGAAACTCTAGCTATTTGTGCATGCCTTGATAATACATCCCTGTGTGAATCAAGGGTGAACAACAACCAATCTTGCGCTTCTCTTAGCCGTTGAAATCCTTAACTTATTCCTAAGCCGGATTAATCTTCACCATTAATAGATTGAATAAAGACCATACTCATTCGTTTCTTGAATCTAACTCTCCCGATATTAGATAAATAGATGAAGTTACGAGATCCTCTCCCAATTCACTCGCAAACAAGAATAAGAACCAAGAATGAGTAAACCTTGAATTGAAAGTGCAAACTCTTATTACCTAAACAAAATCCAATTGTTTATCACAACCACAAGACACAATAACCTTAGCCAAATAGATTTAGTTCATGGCTAGGTTCCAAAGAAACACAAGATAAAGAATTTCTAGCATAAACCTAATGGAACAAGAAAGAAAAAGATGAAGAATGGTTGAAGCCTTGTCGAAATTTCTCCAAAGCCTTGTCAAAATCTCCCTTGCTCTTTGTCGAAAATTCTCTCTTCTCTCCCCCTTAGAGTTGATGGCACGGTCTTTAATTTATAGGGCTAGGTCAAAGTCTTTTTTTTAGTAGGAAGTTAAGTTGGAATTAAATTATCTATAAAGAATATAATTCTTTATTATATTTAAATTCCTTCTAGAACTTCTCCTATCTTATTGGGATTTAATTTCTCTTTAACCTCTTCATGGAAATAAAACTCCTTTGGGATTTAGCTTTGCTCCATGTCATCTTGGGCTTATCTAGTCATCAATTTCGACTACCATATCTTCTTATTCCTTGTCGAAAATTGCCTTGGCAACTAGCTCGACATCTTCTTCATGCATTGCCCTGACAACTAGCTCGGCATCTCTTTCATGCATTGCCCTGGCAACTGGTTCCAGCCTTGCTTTGGCAAGTGATTCTGCACACACATACAAAACACACCAAAGCAGTATCTTTTTCCACAAAAATCACCAAGTTATGTAATCAAGCTCAACGGTGGAAAGAAACATGAATTAATGCATGAATGAATAATTATGCAACTAATATGTTCCTAAGTCTAACAATAATATGAGTAAAAAAGGTAATAAAAATAATACTTTTAAACACTTATCACACCCCCAAACTCGAACTATTGTTTGTCCTTAAGCAATGCAAACTTTTTTCTATTTGTTTGTTTTACCTTTTTTCCCTCTTGAAACTATCATCATGAACTGTGAAGTCTGTCAACTCAAAGAACTGGTAATCAAAATTTCCTGTTTACTGTTTCTTTCACTTACAAATTGAAATGTGCTGTTTATGCTTCTGGTTGAAATTTTCCTTTACTTTCCGCTCAATTTAACAAAACTCTATGTAGGAAGTGGGGCATTTCGAAATACGGGAAGTTTTGCGTTGTAAGTTCACTGTTCAATTTATATATTTTCCTTTTTTAACAATTAATTTTGTTTATCAAACGTATTTCCCCTCGGTTTTTAGTGATTTTTTATTTGATTAATTTGAGCAGTTATATTCTTTTTCTTTCATTCATGGGGGCAGGCATTTTACATACAATAGTGTTTCATAGAGCATTAGGTCTCGTTCGGCCCAAAGATGTTGATTTGGAGCCTTTTGAAATTTCTTATGTGAGTGCTTTTTGTTTTCAGTTCTACTTTTCCAATCAAAATTACTGCTTTTATTTCCTGATTTTACACTGGTGTTTGAAATCTGTGTTTTTGCATGTTCCCCAAATTCGCACTTGTGATAAGTAGGTGCAATGTGGGGATGTGGAACTTGAGAAGAAAATAGATGAGAAGATTGATCAATTCATAAGTTGGGTGGAAAAACATCCCAATAAGAAAAGTCAGGTCTGTTATCTCTACTTCAGTTATTGTTTTTGCATTCTCATTTTGAATATAGTAACAATTGACTCTTATTTTATGTTTAGGTTTTCTTTTTGCTTATGTTCAGTGATGTATGGCCATTGCCTTTTACATTTTAGCATGTATCTTGTTTCGAATATGAGTTCTTCACTTGTGGTGCAGATATGCTTATCGTTTTATGAGGTGAAAAGCAAGCAGCCTTCTTGGTTCACTAACAAAACCGAGCGTTTATATTGGGAGCAATGGTATGTCAATTTGAATGTGACTCAACACCCGAAACACCATTCAAGCAAATCTCATCATACCAAAGTGATTGTTGACCCCGGAGGTACAACCATGCTTATGCCCATAACTTTAAAAAATTGTCTCATCATACTTTCTTTGAAAACTAATTTATTTTCTTCCTCCTCTTTGATTTTTTTATGTTATCAATATAGAGAGTGCCACTGAGGAGAGAAGTTCTCGCAGAGCAATGGTTGAAGCATCTCTTCGAGAGGTTCTGTTTCAAATAATAAAGTTTGTTAATGAGAAGAAGGACCACGTGCCCCCTATATCCGAGGGTGTGATCTATTTTCCATATGAAATTACCATGCCAAGGTCAGCTCTCTCTTCATATGACATCAACTCTTTTGTAATCTTTCTTTTCAGGTTAGTTGTAAGATGAATTATGGAAGTGAAAAGTTGCATTGTTATTTGTTCTGCTCTTTTGCACCAGAACTTTGGCGTTTCTTGTCAAAATCTTCTTTTGTGAAACATCAAGTTGGAAAGTCCAAAGATTACAAAAGAGTTGATGTCTAAGAAGTTTGTGCAATAAATGACTGGCCTAGTGATGAATGGTTGAAAACTTTAATGGATGAATCTAAAAGTATTTTCCAACTCAAATTGCGAATAAAGTAGCAGTGTGATTCTTCTTGAATGTAGTAAAATTTACTTCCTAGCATTAAGTATATTATCCCTATTGTCATCTGTTACAGAGTATGCGTTGTAGTGCATATATTTGAGTGGCTTTTGGCGTGATTGAGTAAACTGTTAATGTTAAACCGTTAATAGTATTTATCGTCTTTCAATGGGATCAGAATGCATCATAAGAGTTCATTATTTTTAGGAAACTAGAATTTGCTTTGAGAAGCCTGCTTTCCTACAAGAAAACATTTTTGTGATTTCAGAAAGGTTCCTTGATGATAGGATGTACTTCTTGAAAACAATCATTTAATATTCGTTTGTCTGTCTAGCTTCCCAGTATCCTACCACTCGATTCCAATGTAACAAGTTCGTGCTTGTGATGGATGTAAGATGTTTGTCATGTTTTTTAATATGAGCAATCTCGTAAAGTGCTTTTATCTGCTAGCTATGATGAAGAAATTTGGACAATTTCTTATGGTTAGGAAGTTAGGTTCCAACTGGAACTAGTTGCTTTATATTGATTTTGTCATTTTTCCGACTGAGATATTTGAACTAAGTGTGCAAGATATAGGCTATGGTCAAATTGATAAACTAGACTAGGATCTATTGACTGGCACCCGATTCCTTGCCTTTGTTTTGATGAGCTGTTGTTGCCATTCTCATCTCTGTTTGTTAGGAAATTTCAATGAGGAACGTGTTTAGAAATGGTGAGTTAACATTGTGCTGCCATTACCCAGTTCATCAGATTCTGTGTTCGGAATGGACCTGATCAAGAGGATGCTCCACAGTGGGCATCCAACCATGCTCAGCTGATTATCGGACCAGGCAAGCTTATTCAACTCGGGTAAAAAACTGTTCCTATACTCGAGATATTCTTAAATGCATGAATAGAATTTGTAACAAAGCAAAGTGATGATCAGACGAAAGCTAATGAGGCAGACAGACTGGATTTTAATATCTGAAGGTATAATAGCTAGGTGCGTTATGCGTTTCCATCAGCTTGTAAAATATCATATGTCATCTATTATCCTTATCTTGTACTTTCTTAAGATGCCATCATTCACCATATAATACTACTACTTAGAAGGAACTTCTCAACGCGTAGTGTCGGAATCGTCTGTTATATCGTTTCCATGTTTATGAGTGTTGGATTCATATTGTATATTACTAGAATATGTGCCACCTACTCTTATGGGTGAACAATAATATTTTTTAAATAAATATAATTTGTTATCCCTATAGTTGGGGTAAAAAAATCATTCATGTTTTACATTTTTAAAAATATTTTAGTACACAAAAATTTGCATTTAGAGAAATAATATCTATACTATATAAAGATCCTAATTGAATTGGCATCTGTGTATCAATTTGCTGGGAACGAAGTTTATTATATGTTCTTTTAAGGCTAATTTTTCCATTTAAGTTTATTATATATTGTTTTTCAATGACAACTTTGTTACCTGGATTCAAATGAAGTTTTAGCTCATGTGGTAATGCATGAATAGTGAGACTTCAGTTAAAATTTTCACTGTGAAGAGTTTTTTTTTTGTTTAACCAATAGTATTTGACTCATTAGCGGACTAATTTGGATCGAGTTTTGCAAAGACTCAATACGGGGACTTTTTCAACCTAGTTTTTTCCATTCACAATGATAAGATTCGAATCTATGATCTTTCTTGGACTTAGCGCCTCATTTGGGTTTTTATTTTTTAGCATAGTTTTTCATCACATGCTTTTTGATTTTAAAGTTATTTTATTAATTTTCAAAAAAAAATTAAATATAATTAGTTTTAATAAAATTTATTAATTTAAAACATTTTCACCCATTCCCAAAATTCTAGTATTTTATAAAGAACAAAAAAGAGTAGATAGTTTTTACTAAAAAAATTATTAAAAAACAAAAGTTACATAAATAGTGGGTGATTATAAATTAGTAGATTAATTTTTATAAAATTTAAGATGCCACGTTTCTTTTTTAATAATTAATCTTTATATATATATGAAAAATATTTCATGCACTGGTGAAAACTTTTTGTTTTACAAGTGCTTTAGTTATAGGATTTAATTTAGAGTTTAGTGTTTCAGGTTAGTGGTTGGGTTTATATTTTAGGGTTTAGATTTTAGGTGATATATTATAAATCTAGGTTTTAAGCTATAAACTATAAACCCTAAATTCTAATTACATTTATTAAATTTTAAACCCTAAACATTAAACCTTAAAATAAATCTCTAACCCCTGAATTGGTGTTACGTGAGACAATTATCAATGTTGATTCAATCTATTATGAGTTGTCCTTTTCAACCCAAGGTTTGATCAAGGGTGTAATGAAAGCCTAATTTTTTATGATTTGTCCCTTTCTACCCAAGATTTGATCAAGGGTGTAATGAAAGCCTAATCGATTAAGAACCCCGTTAGGCAATGCATTCGACTTTTTCAAAAGTACATACAGTTTTTATTGCTTCACCATTGAGTGAAGCAATTAATGCGGAGTTTTATGGCAGTGTAATTTCGTTTAATTAGACGATAGACTATAGTGTGGTGCAATTAATTGCTTTTAATTCAGAGATAATGCAGTTCAAGTATATTATGACTATTAATTGTTGTGTTATGATGCAATTAATTGCTTTTTTTTCAATTTTATACTAATGTAAATAAATTCATTTTCACGTGACTATGTAACAAGGGTCAAATATCTAAAGATAATTTTCCAGAATTCAAATGTATGGATTGAGGCGGCCTAAACAGAAAATTAAAGTAGATAAAACTCTTAAGTTTAGAAAGACGGCAGGGACTCAATCAGCTTCCAACTATGGTTTCGTTCATGAACCGTCGTCTAGCTTAAGATGTCCGTTTCAATTTCTGTTTTCCCTCAACGATAATCACTATGTTGTCCTTTGAAGTCTATTATAAAATGGACCGGAACTATAACATTTAGCACCAGCAAAAGACAATGGCAGAGACCAAGAACCAGGACCAGAAGCACTTTGTTCTAGTGCATGGCCTATGCCATGGTGCTTGGAGCTGGTTCAGCCTCTGGTGTAAACATGAAGGCAATCCATGATGTTCGTACGTTCGAGGAATACAGTAAACCATTGCTGGCGTTTTTGGCATCTCTGAACGAACCGGCCATTGTCGTCGGACATAGCTTAGGAGGCATGAATTTGGCCCTCGCCATGGATTTGTTCCCACGTAAGATCTCAGTCGGTGTTTTCTTAACAGCATTCATGCCGGATACTAACCTTCGTATGTCATAGATAAGGTACTTATCAACTTGTTTCGAGGATTTTCGATATTAAACACATCCGACACTCACCGGAAAACATCGGTTGTAATTTCTTTCTTTGAAGTATCTAGCGGGAGGCTCGGAGGAAACTAGCCCCTCAGATTTTGAAGCAGTAACCATTGGCAGCCCGGAAGCACCTTTCACAATAAGAACAATGGGACCAAATTTCTTGGCACGCCAGCTCTATCAGCTATCCCCTGTTGAGGTAAACTCTGTCCCTGTGTATTTTATGTATCCTTAGATATACATTTTCATTGAAGGACCTGGAACTGGCGAAAACGCTGATGAGGCCAGGATCATTGTATGAACAGGATCTGTCCAAGGCGACGAATTTTTCGGATTGAGGGTATGGATCCGTGACACGGGTTTTTATAGTTTGCGACGAGGATAAAGCGATGAACCTGGAACACCAACGCTGGATGATTCATAACAATCCCCCTCAAGTTGTGATGGAGATTAATGGTGCTGATCATATGCCAATGTTCTCCAAAACCAACGACTTTGTGACATTCTCTTGGAGATTGCAGACAGACATGCTTAATTTCTTTCGTGCAGTATTACATGTAAACAAGTTATATCATTTTAATGAATAAAATCCACCTAACTGATATGATTATCTCAATCGTTGAACGTCTTTAGCCGGAGATAATAATGTTTTAGTGTATGATTAATGAAATAAATGTAATTTAAGACTGCTGCGAGACTTCCAGATCGCCAACTATTGTAAAACAATGGAAGTTTGAGTTTGACATAGATTCATCTTATTTAAGCTGTTTCAATTCATGAAGACTTAACAGTAGTCATCAATGGCAGACACTCAAGTATACTTGTCTGCAATTTCTTGAAGACAAGAGCACAGTTCATTGGGTTTTGAAAACATGACCATATGATCCGAATTCGAAATCAACTTTACCTCATCGGGTGGATTGTTTTTGATCATCCACCTCTGGTATTCTTCTTTCATGATATAATCTTTGCCGCACACGACGAAAACTCGAGGAACCGATCCATATTTCTCCTTGGTGACTGCAACAGCCTTGATTGATTCTTCATCATGAAAGAGACCAACATGCCTTACCAAAGTTAGTGCAAGCGCCAAATCCTGCTCCCATTCCATTGCAAACAAAACAATGGAGATTATTAATAGTTAAAAAAAATACATAACTGATGAAGGGTGTTAATTGAATAATGAGATCTCTTGCCTCAGGTGGGGATAACTGGTAGAACTTGGATGCCATGAAATTAGGCCCCAAGAGTCCTGATGTTGGAGGCTTATCTATTCCACTGGAGAACACATATTCAGTGTCCATGATCTTGTCTGAATCCAATGTTTCATTGAACTGTCCGAGCAGAAAAACAAAAACAGTAATGAAAGTTGAGATTAAGAACCAGGACTCTTAATACATGGTAAGAACTAAGAACTGCAGAGGAGCATGTACCTGTTGAGAATGAGTTACATAAGGGAGATTTGGACCGGGCATGTAAGCAGTGGCAAATACTGCAACAGCAACTTTTTCATGGAATCGTTCCATGGTAGCTGATATGCTATACCCACCAAGACTGTGACCCACTAGAATCACCTTCTCTTCCGGTTGGAGAGACGCCATGAAGCTCATCAATGATTCGAAGTAATCGACAAACGAGTCGATCTCATGAAATTGCTTCGGATGAACCCCCGGAACCAGCCATGTCCAAAGCTGTAACCTTATGTCCCATTGACTTGAGCTGAGCAATCACTTTATACCAACACCAACCTCCATGGCAGGCTCCATGAACCAGCACAAAATGACCCTCTTTCTTCTCCATCTCTCTTGGTTCAGTGGCTCCCCTTTGGAATCCTACAGCCAATTTATCCCAAAATCATGGGAGTTATCCACTATGTGCGGCTTCGGTAACTCAAATCTGCTAAAATCGGGACAATCGTCACTTTAGTGTCGTTTTCACTGTGTTGGAGAATTCGTTGTTTTTTCTACTTTCTCAACAAGTAAAAGTTACTACAAAACAAACATGTAATGCTTTAATGATGATGATTATTGCTCTCCATATAAGCAAAAAGAAATGGGTATCAACGTAATCAAAACCATCGATTGTTCCATTCCTAGGACTTAACGCCGCCCGAGAGTTAAACATCAAAATCAATAGTAAATCATAACAACTTAAACTCTGGTATTTGTAGTGTGTGAAAAAAGACAACTGAAAAATGCTATCCGAAAAAGACTGTTGATGTGATTTTATGGGGCCTTTTTGTCATGTGGTTCACAAAATGAGTCAATTTCGTATCACCAATCGCAACAACAATGGATTGGTTTGAGTATTGATTTGTTGCATAGTTTAATTTGTTAGGACAATTTAAGTTTTGTATTACAATAAGAAAGTATAATTTATGTACAAGAAATACTTTATATGAGTAAAAATAGATCAAAACATAACATTTCAAAATTTGCTAAATTGATAACATTAGGTTCATCAGAGAGAGCAAACAATCCATCCTTGGTTGGGTAGCTCATAAATGTGTTTATTTACCCTCAGGTTTTCCATAAAGTGAAAAGTCTGTATATAAACGGTTGCCCGAAGAAACCACATATATACGAAGCGTAATTACATTGAATCGGACTTAAAATGAAATGACCCAAAGAGCAGTCTTGTCACGCCACCTTATGGCAAGGTTTGACATACTCAACGGGTGCGATGTGTTACTGATCGCGAAGTCTGAATCCGAGTCATATGTAGCTGTCTAAGAGATTTTGAAAGAGTTTTAGGACTTGAAGACATCATCAAATTTAGCTCGATTTATGAAAGATTCTAAAAGACACAACCACTTTGATTTGCGTGAACATTTTATGTGAACATATGATATTTTTTGCTCAATTAGAAGATTTATTCTAAAGAATATTTTAATTTTTTATCATTGTTGTTGGTGAATTTCGATCTTAGCCGTCAATGTAAATTATTAAGAACTGACAAATGTAAGGAAAATTCAACTATAAATAAAGTCACTCTCCACCTCATTTGTATAATCTATCTTCTAAGTAATCAAATCATTCACTCTAAAATATTATATTGTGTTCTTGTTTTATTCTCAGTAGTCATTCTCTTTAATTTGCTTAGACTTAGAACGATTTTGGGCTCCGGTACTTAAGAAGAGTTTAATCTTTCGAAGTAAAAAATTAAGCTTATTTAGTCGTTTGTCTTGAGAACATCGTCTAAGGCTGCACAGTTTGTTAGGCTAAAACTCTAGCCACGTGATAATTGGTATCGGAGTGACTCTTTAACCGCTCGATTTCACATCGGACACCCTAGGAGAGGGATAAGCAGGATGAATAACCATGACAATCGCCCATCATGAGGGCGGATGACTCCTGACGAAGGCAATACAAAGTTGAGTGAGGAAGAATGTCACCTCCTAAAAAGGCGAAAGACATTAATCCTACAATAAAAAAATAAAATGATATAAATGTAGTAATGTTGCTTATTCTACTAAACATGTCTTTTGAAAAGAACCTCTTCAACACCAATGATAAAAAAATTTGTTAAAAATAATTTCTTAATCATATTCTCTCTTTTAGATGTTAACTACAGTCATTTCGTCAGCGTTGCATTTTTTTGAAGAATTCAGAAACGACAAGGAGTGTTTGGGACCGTAACAAACAATTGGGTCTGTAGTTAGGGGTGTTTAAAAGTACCCGACTGACCCGGCCCAACTACCCGATATTCTGATATAAATTTATCGGGTATTTAAGTGGGTTTTGATTTTTTTCGGTCGGGTACCGGTCCGATAATATTCTCGGGCATTCCGGTCGAGCTTGGGTCGTAAAACCCTACTATGTCAGGTACCCGACTACCCGATTATAATTTCTTTTATATTTTATTTTATAAGTAATTAAATATATATTTTATCATTTTTCCCCTAATTAGTTTACTTTCCAGACTTCTCGTTCTAGTATTCTCCCAAATCTCAATTTCCCATACCCGATAATAGTTCCCCAAATCCCTAAAATTTCTTACATGCCAACACACATAATAGTAATACATTGTATACATAGAATATTTTATACAAAGATACAAGATTTGACATTGGAGCAACCAACAATTGTCATTGATGAGACAAATGAAGTTTCAGATACCACAAATAAATCGACCTAGACTTCGGTAAGTAATAAAATTTATATTATATTTGTTAACTATTTAACTTTGATCATTTCTTAATATGAATATATGATGTTGCATTTTTGTTGGATTTCGATCTCAAATTCTCAACTATGTATCATTATATTATTTTTCATTTATGTGCCTTTTGTGAAAAATCCTTCCTTTGTCGTATTTTACAGGAGCTTGAAAAGCATTTCGAAAGTTGATAATATGATGCTGTAGGAAGTAGTGTGAAAGAAACTTTGATATCATGCTTAATGTTTGTGTTTGTGTTTAAACGTTTAAGTTAAAATTGTATTTTGAAAATTTATTTAAACTTTTAAGTTTTCTTTTTAGGATTATGCAATTTGTATTTTTTAAGTTGTTTGGGTTTGATAATTCTAATTCTATTTTTAGATTATATAATTCGAACTTTTATTAGGTATGTGTATTATTTATTTAATTAAAAATATCAAAAAATTGAGACGGGTACCCGTTATCCGATTACTCGAGTATTTGAGTTTCACGGGCACCTAAATAGCGGGTATCCGAGTGTAACAGGCCGAAATACGGACCAAAAAATAGGTACTCGGATCATCCGGGTACCCGAAACCCGGGTATGAACAGGCCTATCTGCAGCAGCGACAGGATCAACATGAATTTCATTGCCCCAATAAGTGTGAAGGTGACATTTGACATTCATATTGTCCCCTCAGGCGAGAGAATCACTGGGCCTTCCACAATATGCTCCTTAACAATTGTCATTACAATTACTGTTAAAAAAATTTCTTAATCATATTTTCTCTTTTGGATTTTAAATATTATATTCACTGGTTTTCTTCCGAGATTTTGAAAAATATGATGATCCCAATACAATTTTTAATATAATTTTAAATTTAGTCCAACTAATAACAAAATTCATTCTAACAAAAAAATAAATAAAATAATTTAACATAAATATTACAGGACAACAACAAATAATAATAATCGCATAATAAATGAGACTAATATTTTACAAAAAAAAAATTGAAAAAAATCACAAATACAAGAGGAGAAATTAGTATAATATCGAAATAATACAAGAGTTTAATGTGCAGTTAAACTACTTCATTACTCTCATAAAACCAAAATATCTACTATATATAATCAAGTTAATTGCACCACGCATTCTTAGACTACACCCCTTGTTTGAAGTGATCCTTTTGAAAGTTTTGGTTTCATCCTCAAATTATAATTTTTATTTTAAATTTGTTTCTAAATTTTTGAAGTTCAAGTTTTACCCTTAAATTATTATTTATGAATTTTTTTAATTTAATATATATTATGCTCAAAGTAGCATTCTAGTTGACATGTTCCTAGAGTGTCATATGACCTTTTTGTGAGATAAAATAGAGTGAGATGATATGTAGAAATGGTAATTTAATCCGAATTTATTTGACGTGAAAAAAAAATTCGATCCAAATGCCATTGAAAGAAATCTAAATCTGACTTCGAAAAAAAGGTCCGAATCATAAGAGGAGATGGATTGGATATGAATATTGTAAGGATCTGATCCAAGTCTATATCCGATCCGAATTTAATTCATATCCGAATTTGAATAAAAATATTTATGACTTTTAATTCTTTAAAATAAAATATCATTTATAATATTTATATTAAAACAATAAGATAACATATATAAAGGAAAAAAGTTAACCTAAATACATTAAAAAAGATAAATATTTATTTGGTAACTTAAAATAATGGTAAAAACAAAGTTAACTTGCATATAGATCGATATTAGAAGTGATAATAAAATATAAATATATTGGATGGTTTAGTTACAACATGTTTTGCGCGATGGTAAACATGTTGCGGATGTATTGGTAAAACTTGTAGAATGTGATAGTTTGGATGTGATTTCTTAGAATAATCCCCCTACTCAAGTTATTTCGTTGTTGCATAATAATGTTTTAACTTATTTTTTTTTGACCGTTAGCATATGTACTCTCTTTTTTTTTTTATGTTAAAGAAGTTTTTTAACAAGGCACATGCTAACATGTTGAATGAATGCTTTAAGATCAATGAAAACACCTTTTTCATCAAATAATAATAACAATAACAATAATAATAATAATAAATACTATAATTTATATCTATCAACTAAATTTAATATAGTACAATATATTTATGTATATTATATGCAGTTATGCATAAATAAATAAATATAAAAAAAGAAATAAATATATTTAATGAGGCATAGCATATGCTAACATGTTAGTTGGATGTTTTAAGATCAATAAAAAACACCTTTTTTCATCAAATAATAATAATAATAAATACTATAATTTATATCTATTAATTAAATTTAATATAGTGTAATATATTTAAATATATTATATGCAATTATGCATGGATACATAAATATGGAAAAAGAAGATAAATACAATGGATAAATAAATAAATGTAAATATCAATAAATTATCAAAAATTAAGAAAATTAGTGAATAAATTAGAATCATGAATTAGGAAGCAAATTAAAAGCATAACTAATAAACACAAAAATTTAAATGTAATCAACAAACAAAGGACGAAAATAAATAAATACAAAACTAAATTGCATAAATTAAATACACAAAATTATAAACCGATTAGCATTAGAATAAAAATATTAGAGAGCTAAAACACAATATACCTAAAGACGCTAAAATTTACATATCTACCCCTCAAGCTAGGGCTAACACTAGGTATAGAAATTTAATCTAAATCTATTCTAAAAAAAAATCCGATCCAAACGAATTCAAAAAAATATCTGAGTCCGATTGTAATCGAATTTGGACTTGAACTCTATACAATCCGATCCAAGTCCGATCCATTGCCATCACTGACAATGCTTAGTAGAAAGAAAGTTCAGGATCAAATTGAAAAAAACATCTTGAGAAACCAAAACAACAATAAAATATAATTTCGAAGATCAAAATCCAATTGTAAACTACTACTGTTAAACAATGGAAACGTTGGAAATTTATACATTTTATCTCAGTTGTTTCACTCTAGAAGACTCAACAGTAAACTCGAGCGAATTCCAGGTATTGTTCAAAGTAGCTCAGTATATTTCTTAGAAATTTCTTCCAGGCAGGAGCACAGTTAACATTACCATATGATCCGAATCCGAAATCGGCTTTACCTCATCGGGTGGATTGTGTTCAATCATCCACTTTTGGAAGTCTCTTCGAGGACATTATCTTTGCCGCACAAAATGTAAACTCGACAAGCCAATCCATATTTCTCATTGGTGACTGCAGCAGCCTTGATTAATTCATCATTAAAGATACCAACATGTCTGACTAAAGTTATTGCAAGGGTTAAATCCTGCCCCAATCCAAAGGAAACTGATTCAATGGGGATCTTAATAACTGAAAAGAATATGTAAATGATGAAGGGTGTTGATTGATTTTGAGAACTCTTACCTCAGGTGGGGATAATTGGCATAACTTGAATGCCATGAAATTAGGTCCAAAGAGTACTGAAATTGGAGGCTTATCTACTCCATTGTCGAACCCAAACTGACTGTCCATCTTGCTGGAGTCCGATCTAAAAAAAAAAACAGTAATGGTCACGAACTTGTCTCATTACATGGCAAGAATTGCAGATGAGCATGTAATAAATAGTAATGTTCAGGTTGTAAATGATACATCTCATTGTGCAGGGAATGAGAGATATGATGTAAATATTAGCATAAGATACAAGGCCAGTTCAAAGATCTTTCTCCTTAACTTGAATGTTGGGAAAAAAATTGAAATATTATAACTAAATTATGATTTTTAGCACATCATTGCATCTTTACTCGCCAAAGTTCAAGAATCATCAATAATACTTGTCTAATTTGTAGTACATGTTTTGGGAAAAGAAAAGGGTAAAAGTTAATAAGAGAGCTCGTTACCTGACAAGGCCTTTCATTCCTCAGAAGTCGGAACGTATCCATCCTACTCTTTAAAGCATAGCTCCTGAAAACTTGTTAGGCTGCAATCAAAACAAGAGACAACTTTTTATAAACATATGAAAAGCCTTATAGCATTGACGAAAGAAAAATAATCATAATAGAAAAATGAAGCACCGTTTTAGAAGCACTTTTGGGTTGTATGGAAACAAGTTCTTTTGGTGAAGGTTCTCCACGGACTTTTTCAGAGAAAGCAAACAATCCTTGGCTAGCTCATACATTTGTGTCGTGTCTCTATATTCAACGTCACCCTTTAACATCTTCTCCAGGGACAAAGGTTTTGTTTTCACAGGTCCAGATGAAGGTTCTACCTTAAAATTGGAGCTTTCTGACAATATTTTTCTTCTCTTGTTAGATAACTGATTTCTTAGTTTCCCATAAACTGAAAACTCTGTAAATGTTTGCCAATAATCACACACGATGTGCAAGCACCTACAGAATAAACAAAGCCGCACCATAAAAGAAAAGTATGAAGAAGTTACATAGAATTAGTTGTAAAAAGAAATGAATAAAAGAGTCGTCTTATTATGCCACTTTGTATGCCCAAGTTTAAGGAACAACGTGGCATAGATGAAAACTAAAATACATACCTTAAAAGATACTCTGCGCAACTAATTCCTGTGTCTTTTGAGATAAGATAATCAAGAAGAACTTGATGATCATAGTGCAACTGTAGATAGTGAACCAAAATACAAAACATCAAGGATTATCTATGACCAACTCCAATAAAAGAAATCAAACCATTTTTTCCCATTAACAATTTTTTCTGTTGGACAACGAAAACCGAGCCTAGGGTGCTTATAGAAAGATTAGGATGTAAAGGACTTGCCACTGCAAGGAACAGATGAAATAGGTGTATGGGATTAAAAATATATATAACATGAAAAAAAGCATCTAATGTCTCATCTTGGGGCGCCTCTCTTTCCTTGTGAAATCTGTAGACAAGAAAAGAAACAGTTTAAAGAATAACCAAAGAAAAATCATTAAAAAAATGTAGGTAACAACAAGGATATTATTGCTTACTGTTGTTCTTCACAAGCTTGTAGAGAAAGCAGTTCCAAGAGCAACTTGAATAATATGTCATCCTAAGAAAAATAAGGAATTAAAAAATGGCACCCGAAGAAAAGAAAAACGAACAACTAGTTACACAGAAACTACACACACAAAATTGCAGGACTTACCAAAATAATGATAATAATGTGGAATATTTTTTTAGGAAAAGGAACACATAGAGACGATGAAACAACACATAATCATACAACCTTGTAGTGTTTAACAAAGTTTCTAATGCTGCAGGGAACTGACCTCATGCATATACAGCTTGAGGAGAGAAAATGAAAAGTTTATGAACTTCTCCCTGTATGTTTCATGGGTAACAAGCTTATCGACAGGAACATATCCAGAAAGCCAAGCATATAGCTCTGATAAACCTTTCTCTCTAGCATAACTCAGCTCTGACATTGCATCACTAGGATAATGCTTGATAGCACCTTGGGCTGGCTTTATCAAATAGGAGGAACACCTCAAGAAAAGAAACGACCTGTCTTTGTAAATGACGAGAGTGCATATTATGTACTTCTCCATCAGAATAACTTAACATAAAAGGAGACCCTTCTAGACAATCATCCTGATTCTCAACTTCAGTTAAAGGTTGGCATAAAAGGTCTTCAAAGTAAATATGGAGAAGCTGCAACCAGGAAACAAAAACCAAATTGTCTAGGGATATCTGAAAACTAAGTCTGATCATCAAAACCTGCATTTTTTTTAAAGTTCATGAAATTAGACTGCTTGTGTGAAAGTAAAACAGATCCAAGTAGCAGCAAAACATCTACATTCACATACCAATAATTTGTGTTTTAAATACTGAGAGATGCTCGTGTCGGCACACTCGGCTTTCTTGCCAAGGCACCAAGATAAAAGTTTAGGCACAAGGTTGATAATTTTGGAAAGAATTGCATGCTTATCTACAGAATCATCCAACCCTTCTGCAAAACTAAATTGCTCAACAAAAGAACATATTAACTGAATAAAATTCCCCAAGAACAAAGTCCGAGGCTCATCCTTTTCACCACTGTTTCCACCAAAGATCTCATCCATTGAATCCCAAGGAGCATTCAAAATGGAAAAGCTTATTGAATTTAAAAACACTAACAAGCTCATCATCACACTCTTCCTTCAAAAACTTCAGTATATTTCTTAATATTCGAATTATTCCAGCTACCGTAAACAAGCTAGTATTTTTCAACTTAGGCTTAAACAAAACAACAACACTCAATAAGTCAGAATCAGAAACCCCGAGTCCAGTTATTGAAGGTTCAAAAGAACACAAAGATATGTTCGAGATTGACAATTCGAAGCAAATACAGAGTGAATGGATAAAAAATTCCCAGCTTTTTACCTGCAATAACAAGAAAAAATACCTTGAAAAAAGAAAAAAACAAACTCTAAAGTTTTAAATAGAATCTGTAAATTTGATTAACATACTGATGAGGCTAGAAATTCAGCGAGGGTTACAATTACATTGCCAGCTAAATGTTGAATATATCGGCATTCCAAAGTTAACAAACTAATCTGAAAAGTAAATTTGAGAATTCATGTCATTTGGCGATTTGGGTGTTTCAAGAAAAACTGTAAAAATGAGAAAAGAGAAAAGAATATGAAGAGATTACCAGGTGAGGTATTGCTTCGGATAAACAATGGTGATTTTGTGAGTTTTGGTTTAATGGAGAAGAGGTGTCAGTCGACTGAATCAAGCGGCGAGTTTCGTTTGAGACCTGTAAAGAGAATCAGAGAATGGAGTTAAGTAAACGAAAGACGGTTCAACATAGGAAATTGAGAGAAGGAGAATAAAGGGGAACCTGAGAGAGAATGAGAAGAATGGTTTTCTCTTCTTGTTTGCTGAAAGAGAGATTCTCTGATTCCTGTCATTGTAAAACAAAAAAACGGAAGAGATTAAAGAGAAAGAAAATGGAGGGGAAATTGAGACTTTGGAGAAGAAAAGAACGGACGGTGAAACGGCGGAGAGAATCGTTGATCAGACGGCAGATACGGTAAAACCCAGACTCAGCAGTGAGCGAAGGTGGTGACATTTTCCCCTTTTTTCGTAAAGAGCCGCGATATTGCATTTATAGAAGTAGAAAATTACCGACTTGTGCCATTTTATTGAATTCATTGAAAATTAAACCGAGGTTGAACCTAGTGGGTGACATGTTTTTTATTCGAGTTCGAACCATTTGAGATAATTGTTAGCATATTATTGTTAGAATTTTTTTATCTCTTATGTTTTTTTAGTAATTTTATCTCTTAAGTTTTTATTTAAACTGTTGGCTATTTTTTTTAAATCGACTTGTAATGATGGCGACTTCTCACACTATTGTAACAATTATAATAAATTATTAAATAAAAAAATAATTTAAACCTTAAAATAAAAACTCAACCACAATATTATTATAAAAAACCGAAGTAATTTTGTTTAAAAATATTTAATTTATTAGATTATTTTTAATTAAAATTAAATTAATAAAATATATGTACAAATTTTGAAAAATAAAATTATTATTATATCGGACTACAGTAATTATTTTGTCTGATATTTAATAATTTAATAAATTATTTATAATAATATCTGAATTGAATGATTAAATTATAAGTTTAAAGGAAATGATAATATATTTGTAATTGGACTAATAATTGAATAACATGGGGGTGTATTTTACCCTTTATTTACTTGTTCATTTGTTTTTCGGACAGGGTTGAGGATCGATTCAAATTTCAAAGTGTTGCCGTAACTAAGGAAATTCCTCTTTCTTTCGGAGCGCGTCGATTTTGTGTTACGATCATATCCCCTACTCTCCTCGGCCGCGTGCATGCTACCGTCATCTGAAACCTCCTACCTAGCGTTCCTCATGCAAAAATGCAGCTCCGTAACGACCATCAAAAAAGCGCGTCAGCTCCACGCTTTCCTACTGATCATCTCCACTACATCCCTCCATTCCCCTTCCCCGTTCCTCCACAACAATCTTGTTTCTATGTATTCTCGGTGCAACTCCCTTTCGGATGCCAAGAAAGTGTTCGATAAAACTCCCAAAAGAAATGTAGTTTCATACAATGCGCTCATCTCAGCGTATTCTCGAGCACCAAACCATGCTAACTTGGCCTTTAGATTGGTTCCTCAGATGGGTTTTGAGTGTTTGAGGCCTAATGGTGCCACATTCACGAGCTTGTTACAAGCTGCTTCATTGGTTGAGGATAGATTGATCGGTTCGTCGCTACATGCTCTTGTTGTGAAGTTTGGGTTTCTAGGTGACGTTTGTGTTCAAACTTCCTTGCTAGGGATGTACTCGAATTGTGGGGATTTGGAGTCTGCTAATGAAATTTTTGCTTGCATAGATGGTAGGGATGTTGTTGCTTGGAATTCTACAATATTTGGAAACTTGAGGAATGGTAAGATAAAGAAAGGGTTGGTTCTCTTTTTTGATATGATTAGGTTTGGGGTTTTTCCAACTCCATTTACCTATTCCATGGTGTTAAATGCTTCTGGTAAGATGGGGAATTATGAGTGGGGGAAAGTTATCCATGCCCGAATTGTTGTTTCGAATATCATAGTTGATTTGCCTTTGCAAAATGCCTTGCTTGACATGTATTGCAATTGTGGTGATATTGAAACGGGGTTGAAGGTTTTTAGTAGGATTGAAAGCCTTGATTTGGTTTCTTGGAATTCAATGCTCGCGGGATTGGCAGAGCATGGAGATGGCATAAGAGCCATGGAGCTGTTTGTTGAGTTGAAGGGAATGTCTTTTCTTAAGCCTGATGAATACACTTTTGCTTCTGTTGTTTCTGCAACTAGTGCACTCCTAGCATCTGATTATGGAAAGCCCCTGCATGGTCAAATCACAAAATCAGGAATTGAAAGTAGTGTTTTCGTAGGAACTGCTCTCGTGTCCATGTATTTCAAAAATGGTGACAGTGAATCTGCTGAGGCAGTTTTTAGTATGATCTTGAAGAAAGATGTAGTTCTTTGGACTGAAATGATTAAGGGTTACTCTAGAATGGCTGATGGGGAGAGTGCAATTAGACTGTGGGTTGAAATGTGTCAAATGGGGTTTAAGATTGATAGCTTTGTTCTCAGTGGAGCATTAAGTGCTTGTGCTGACCTTGCAATGCTGAAACAAGGTGGGATGATTCATTCTCGGGCTATAAAATCTGGATATGAAGTTGAAATGTCTGTTTGTGGTAGTCTGATTGATATGTATGCCAAAAATGGAAATCTTCAAGCTGCTAAATCTGTATTTTCTTTGGTTTCTTATCCTGATTTGAAGTGTTGGAATGCAATGCTTGGGGCATATAGCCTCCATGGAATGGCAGAAGATGCGTTGAAGCTATTCGACGAGATCCTAAAACATGAACTAAGGCCAGATCAAGTAACAGTTTTGTCTCTCCTGTCTGCTTGTAGCCACAGTGGCTTGGTTGAGAGAGGAAAATTCTTTTGGGCTTACATTAAGGAAAATGGTTGCATCGCAGGACCAAAGCACTATTCTTGCATGGTGAGTTTGCTTTGTCGAGCAGGGTTATTAGACGAGGCAGAGAAGATAATCATTGAATCACCGTACAGTGAAGAGCGTTTGGAGCTCTGGAGAACTTTGCTAAGCTCTTGTGTCACTTTCAAAAACTTGGAGAAAGGAGTTCATGCGGCAGGACAAGTTTTAACAGTTGATTCGAGAGATAGTGGAACCCATATCTTGCTTTCCAATCTTTATGCTGCAACAGAGAGATGGCAAGATGTAGCAGAAATGAGGAGAAAGATAAGAGACTTGACTTTGGAAAAGGATCCTGGTCTAAGCTGGATTGAAGATAAAAACAATATTCATGTGTTCACGTCAGGAGATCAATTGCATCCGCAGGTTTACGTTGCGGAAGCTGAACTGCATAGATTACGAGGGAACATGGCAAGTTCAGTAGCAAATGACTTTGTTTCAGGTTTTTAGTTTAACATCAGAAACTCAACTAAAATGTGATTAACACCAGATGTTTTATATCTGCACACAGGAATAATAGTTTTCAAATCTTATTTCTCAAAAAAAGAGAAAATTCCTACAATGTGTTCTACAATGTTACAGTAACAAGGATCTTGTAGTACTTTAATCAATGTTGAAAAGACTGCAAAAGAGATTAGTTTCACAAAGCAAATATCTTGGGTTTTTTTCTGGATATCACCAACAAGCCTACAGGATCCTTCAACTCCAGAGCTAATGACACTTCACTTTAAAGGAATATCATGAGTAGATCAACTGTCAAAATGAACTATGTGACCCCCTCTATGTGCAAAGGATCATTGCAGTGAACAGAAAGTAGCTTTGGGATTTCCATATTCAAGATACATGACTAACGCCGAGCAGTTCGGGATTTTGGCCTCGATGATTTCTACAAGAACACACATCAATGAGATTAGTTAAGAGAAATACAATTGATCCATGTGACAATGCTGACTGATGCAGACTAGGAATTTTAGTATGCTTTTTAACCATGCCTGTTCTTTATGACAATTATGAAAAAGAGAAGAAAAATTGAAAGCCCAGAGAACACTCTACTCACAGATGCAGCCCCAAAGCTAGCACCAGATCCAGTTGGAGCACCTGAAAAATAAAAGAACTCAGTCAGACAACAAAATAATTAGATCAAAATCTATCAACCTACGTCAAAACACAGTGGGCACGTAAAACAAAAAATACTAAACATGATCTGCAAATGACATTGCTTGAAAATAGAAAGAAGTGATTGCAGAAAACATAATAGCATAGATAGGAAGGTACCAGAGGCAAATGGTATTGAAAAAGAACCTCCAGCAGATGGAGTAGAACCGAAAGCTGGTGTGGTACTAGAAAAAAGAGAGGGAGTGGATGCAGATCCAAAGAGAGATCCTGATGAGGAACTGAAAAGGGATGTTTGGATGGAAGCTCCTGTGGTTGGAGTTGCAAACAGAGAAGATGACATGGAAGAACCGGGAGCTGGTGTGGTACTAGAAAAAAGAGAGGGAGTGGATGCAGATCCAAAGAGAGATCCTGATGAGGAACTGAAAAGGGATGTTTGGATGGAAGCTCCTGTGGTTGGAGTTGCAAACAGAGAAGATGACATGGAAGAAGCGGGAGTGGAAGACGGTGTACTAAAAAGAGACAATCCACCTCCCGAAGATGCTGCCGATGGTGCTGCGGATGTCTGTGGGGCAGAGGCTGCTGCAGGAGTTGCTGCTGAGCCAGCAAGCAACCCAGCAACCTGAGTTGACGGTTGTGAATTTGTAGGTAAATGCAAGGTTGGATGTGCCCTCTTAGCAGCAGCTTCTTGCTTGGCAGTTTCTCTCCGATCAGCTTCGAGAAAAGGGTTATTAACATCTCCTCTGCGACAGTGATCAGCAAGATATGCTGTTTTCATTGATTCAATGTATTGATGAATGCTCTCTGCCTACAAAACACAATCATAGGACAAGTCAAATCTTTATTTCTTCTGTGTTCTATTTTGGGTGCGGTGGATAGGTGTTAAGAGTGCAAGTAAAACATAACTGCACATAGAATGATACAAGTACGTGCATCTTCCTTATTACCTTGGCAGCCACATGAACAAAAAAGTCATGCACATTGGACATGACTTCTGGAAGAGATTGCAATAACGAGGATGCTTGATTGATAGAGTTTCTGTCAGAATTCAAAAGGAGAAGCTGTTCCAACTCTTCAATCCACTGACAGCACTCACCCAAATACTTCTCAAATCTAGCAACGGTATACCGTAGAAATGGAGATGGCTTCTTGGGAAGCCCATGGTAAAAATCAAAAACATGGTTGAAGCAGTTGGTTGAGCACTGGAACCTGGTGCCGTTGTTGCTCCTGGAGCCTGGGATGGTGCTGTGGCATTTGAAGCATCTACTGTGTTCGAATGAAGGAACCGTGGCCGAAGCATAGTGAAAGAACGAACAGCAACCTCTGTGTTCCTTAACATATCTTTCGCAGTAGCCATCAATTCCTGTAGCAAAGCTTTCTGCCTCTCCCATGGCAGTGGTGATTCCTCCAAGTTCCTGTTGAAAATAACCACGCCATTTTATACACCAATGCTAAGCACCACAATAGGCAAAGGACAAGCAAAATGTTTCAAAACTGATGGCTTGTTATACGTATCATTCAGACAGGAAATACTTCATACTTTGAGGGGGTAAAATCCACCGACTGATCCAAAACTGTAACATCAGAGGTCTTTTCTTCTTGAGCACATAAAACTGTAACCCAGATCAATGGGTTTGGAAACAACTCTTCAATATTAAACGGCGTCACTTAATTCATAGTTTCATAGCATGGATCAGATTCAACCGTCATTCCGCACATGGAGTAGCTTAAGCCACTCCTCAACAAAAAGAGACAACAATACATCTGAAGTACAATTAGATTAGAACTTTGAGCTGGTCTAAATATTCACAACAAGAGAAACTACTTTTTATATAGCTCAATACTTTTCATTACTTGGATCAGGACTCGTATAATAGTTTTGTATTGAATAACAAAGCATTCCTGATCATTCACCGAATTAGAATATAAGTGAAGCGAACAAGTACAGTAAAAATGAACTACATAATCAACGCCCAACTTCTCTATCAATGCAATGTCTAAAGAAGCAGGAAAAGTTTGAGAGAAAGAAAAACCAGAAATGAAAGCAGGAGCAACTGCACAAGTTCATATGTAAGTAAAGCAAAGGTTAAACCTGAACAATGTGGCTAGCATCAAGCTCGAAGCCTTCATTGGAAACCGAAGAATCGTAGAGGCGACTACACTGATCTAACCTTTGGCTTTCATCTCTATACTCTAATATCCTTTCCCTACATTCCAAGAAGATAATCACACTACTTAGTACGAGAGTGTCATATAACAATAATAAATACCAATATCCAAGCTCAGCCCATAAACCAAAACAGCAAGTGAAACTCATATCCCACACTTTTCCAGGTGAATTAAAATATCAAAATGCATGAAAGAAAAGTTCTTTTTTAAATTAACCGCAACAGGAAGTCAAAAGAATCATTACTTAAGAATCCAAAACAAAACCCATTAAAAAGAAATGAAAGCATACTCGATTTGAAGCAGAAACTTTTGAGAATCAGGATGCAGATCAGCCCATTTAGTGCTGTAATTAGCAGGAGTCTTTTCATTAGTAAAAAGAAAAAGGGGTTGTTGCTGTTGTTGCTGCTGCTGCTGCTGTTGTTGTGGAAACTGTAATTGTGGTTGCTGCTGTACTTGTTGCTGTTGGGGTTGAAAAAATGGGCTGCTGCTTGGCTGGAAAGGTGATTGTTGCTGTTGGGGTTGAAACAACGACTGGGGTTGTGGAGTTGCAAAAAATGATGACATTGCTGTTGTTCCCTGGAAACAAAAACTAGGGTTCGGATTGAGGAAGAAAAACACTTGTTTTTAAACCCTAGAGAGGGAAAATCCTTTTTTCCAACGAAGACAAAAAAAACTAAAGAAGACCCGACCCGACCCGACTTCCTTCTCCAAAAACACAAAGAAGACCCGAGGCCGACCTGAACTAATGCATTTTTTCGCTTTTGTTGGGCTGGAATTAAGCCCATCAACTGTCAACCATTATTCCATTAATCATGTCATATATCTTTTCTTTTTTCTTGGGAAAAATTCTACTATAAGATGTGGACTTAACGAGTGTACTTTTTTTATTAAAAAAGGGAGAATATTATCAACAGCTTCGTTTAAATTTTTTTTAATTTTAATTAGAAGAAAGAGAGTAATTTTAATTATACTTTACAAATAAACAAACGAGAAATACTCGACAGAAATAAACTATAACAACCAATTTACTAGTCTGAAAATTTTAATTGAACCAAACTCAAAATAGTATTTGGCAACCCATTGAATTCATGAAAATTAAAAGTAAGCTTTCAAGCGAATCGAGGGAGAGCATCCGCCACCTTATTGTAATAAGGTCCAATAACCATCAAACGAACCTCCCATTGTCTATCTAAAAGGTCCTAAATATGCTGCACAATGGAAGGCCGGCTGTTGAGGAGAACTCGGTCCTACAGGACTTGAATCGCATTCCCGCGATTAGGTTCCAAACAAAGGTGACTAATACCAAGATCTCAAGCAAGACGTAGACACTCGTACATGCCTTACAACTCGGTTTCAATAGCAGAACACATCCCTATGCTCTTCGTTGAACCCAAAACAATCCATACCCATCTTGGTTTCGAAGGTCTCTGCCACAAGTAGATCCTCTTGTGTCGACGCGAAAGAAACCATCTGAATTACATTTCATCTAGCCATCGGGAGGAGGGAGCCAACGTCTCAAACCAGCCTGACTGCGGCTCATGCTACTGACAAGCCCAGTAGTCCCGTCCTTAATCCGAGCTTCAGCGACTTCCACGACCAGCCTTCGGCATCTCACAAGGACTAGCTCATGAAAGCTATGATCAGGATAGAAGATCTTGGCATTTTGTTGGAGCCATAGGTTCCAGGCCACATAACCAAACATAATTAATTTGTTTTATTTTTATTTTTGTTTTTAAATTTTAAAATTTCGATCTAGATTCAATAGTCCTTAAATTTCTTCAATCAAAGTTTGCTATTAGTTATTGTATTCAATCTAGTTCCATTAATACTTGTAGTTTAATTTTATTGTCCCTATGACATTTGAATTATTACTGAATTTTTAAAATTCATAAAGTAAAGAATCCAACAAATGTTTCAGTGAAAAAGTGGATGATGTTCATCTGAGACACGAGTTCAAATCGCTTTGTCCACATGTTATACACGCAAATTAACCAAATTAGAGTATATAAACTAACGCCGCGACTTACATAATAAATACATTAAGTTGTTAAATCCATTGATTTTAAACATTTTATATTGGACTAGTATTTTGATAAAATGACTACCAAATTTTCTTTCTCTTCATGCACTTAAAAGAAGAAAAGTTTTTTTATAGTATATAATTACTGGATTCTTTTTTCTGTCATACAAAGCAATTTACTCATAAATTAGTGTGCATGACTGTTTTAATATAACTTTGAATGCAAGAAGTCGAGTATAAAATACATAAAAATTACGAGAAATATGCAAACCGAAATTAATTTTGCACTTCATTCCTCTTTATGTGAATTTGAGGTAATTGGGTTTAGTAGAACCATAATAATATTTATATATGAATTTTCAATTTGTTTTAAGTTTAATGCTTAGCAATTCAAGGTTTTTTTTATTAAATATAGATATTACATTCTCATGTCGGAATTCGAACCTAAAAAAAGTGAGGTAATATGGACAGGGGCGGATCCAAGAATTTGAACTTGATAGTTCACCGGCCAATAATAAATACGATCACAAGTAAATCGAGAGTAAATTGAATAAATTATTAAAAGTTATATTTAAAAAATCATAAAAAATTACAAATTACTATGACATAATAATGACTACAAATAAACTTAAATAGTGAAAAATAATCATAGAAATAAAATAATAAAATAGTAGTAATAGAAAAAATAATATATAATAATAAAAATAATGGAAGTGATAACAATAAAAATAATCATAATGAATATAATAAAATAGATGGGTAAATATATTACATAATAATTATAATTATAATAATAATAGAGTATATTAACTACTGAAAAATAATAGTTGTGTTGCATAATAATAAAATAAAAATCTAGTAAAAATAAATATTCAATGCAATAAAATAGTAAATAAATAATGAAAATAAAAGTAAACAGGATAAAATTAAAAGAAAATAAAACTTAAAAGGAACAAAAAAATATATAATTATGTGAAATTATATAAAAATGAATTACAAATAAAAAAGGAAGGGCCAATATGAAAATTACCCCGAAAGAATAAATATTTTTTTCATTTTTACTGGTGGGTCACGTGACCCACCATTTATCTACATAGATACCCCTGAATATGGACATCCTTAGCCACTCGGTTAATTAGTAAATCTCGCGATCCTAAATTTTATTTTATCGTTTTTATACCTTACTGTTTACCTTTTATTCTCTTTTGGATTTATTAAAAGAAATTTGAATTTTTTTACGTACACAAAATCGAGCTTATGTTAGATGCATCTAACAAAGAAGAAGATGGAGTTTGTAAACAAAGTGGAAAGATCATTAGCCAATTAATTATTGGCTCAAGTAATAAACAAAGCTTCCATTACAAGGATTGAAGATGTGCTTAAGATCTTGCACTCGATCGAATGCAGGAACAAAATGGAGCAAAGATTCTAAAAGATTTTTGGACACCCCACCTTCAATGGATGATGTCAGGCCAAGGGGCTAATTGTTGGTGATTTCCACCTCACCAAACCACTTTTCCACCAAGGAAATTACCGGGATTTTCTGAATCCGTGTTTTTGACCCGTTATTTTCACTTTCTGGTGCATGAAAACTCCATTCCTGCACCATTATAAAAATTCAGCATCTCTTGCTAGGAAAAAAATACTAACATGGTTGAGTTTTTTTGACATGGGTTGATGTTATATTCCATCTCTTGCACACTGGACTGGACTAGCTTTTTGCTGGTTTCGGCTTTTGGGTTGGTGTGCACGGGGTGGAATATATCATTGAAGTCATGATATTTTAGTTAGTACTATCAAGGGTGGTCGGAACTAACTCGAATCAATCTTACTTGGGGTCGTAAATCTCAAGTTTGTCTATAAAGAGTAGATTTAATTGTATTAGCGTCTATAATTGATTTCTTCTGTGTAATACTAATCGATAGGGCCTTATTGGTAAGTGCTATAAGATCTCGTGCATTGGAACTCACGGTTATGGACCCGGATCCATTAGTATAGAATATTTTATTTTCCAAGTGAATCCCCTAGTATATGAAAGAGCAATCCATGTATCCGTGTTGTCGGTGTGTTCTTGTCTCATATTACATGTGTTTGTTTTGTGTCATACTTTACGGGATGTTTGGTTTCAGTTTCGTTTCCCTTCCCATTCGTCTGTTTGAGATTTGTTAGATTTGTTAAGTTAAAACCAGTAGGTTGCATTGTTGTTGAAATTTACAGTCAAAGGAGAAAATTTAGTAGATAACAGAGAGGAAAAAGTAAACTTTAACTTGACTACAATGTAATGTGAATTCTTAAGTGCAGGTTTCTGTGGCAATCTGCAGCTCGCAGCAGGAGCAGGGATTGGAGGAAGCTCCTACAGTTTAGACAAATTGTTTTTCAATTCATAGAGCATGGAGGAAGAACATTACTATAGAAGTTCCCAGGGCCCAACTGGCTAAAGTATGGGCAAAGCCGCAGACCTATGCAGTAAAATTCATAAGGGACAGGCTGTTGTGGTTCCCTTGTCCTATTCCTTAGGCATGAGATAATCTTTTAGTTGGATATTCTCTACGGATCATGGTATTAAATTGCAGTTGCGGTTACAACGTCGCGGTTGTAGATTTTGCGGCCGTTGCGGCATAATTTTTCTTTAAAATAACTACGCTTTTCAATATGATTGTGGTAACCTCCAAAATCGTTACGTTGCGTTGTGGCCACAATTTAATATTTTTCTACAGATTACATATCGAGTGGGGAGTGGGGACATGATGGATGGTTTATATAGGGTTTTAATGTTAGTTGTATTGATGGAGAGAGTTTAATTGTTTTCGGACAAAATAGTTTATCAATAAACATGGTAGAGTGTGTTTTGTGAGTGTTGTTCACCAAGTGATCAGTGAAAATTAAAGGGAAAATAATTATAACAATATTGTATAGGATCACTTACAACATGCATGGAACTCGATTGATATTAATGTGTTTTCTGAGAATATTATATCGGACTTCTCTCTAAGTAGATTCTACGAACATAAGATCGTGGTTCTGAAATGCGTAAATAATTTCATCTTGTTTGTTTACAATTTTTGTTTCAGTGTTTTATCAGTGACCTAAAACACTATTCAGAGATAACTGCAATAAGTCACTAACAAATTATATTCTTCGAAGACGGTGTTTAATGTTATGCAAGAAGCATAATGGCTGCTAAATGAACATTAATGACCTCATAAGGTAACAAGTTCGTATAGAGCCAAAAAAGATAAAAGCAAATTATATGATATGAGGAAGACAAAGAAACGATAGAGTGCTCCCAAAATATCCTTCCATGGCCCGGCCCATTGACGTAAGATTGGATTTAACTTCCTTAGCTCGAATCCTTCAACCCTACGTCCATTAACTTGAATCGGCCCTTGAATCCATGCATGCGTAGCGTCTAGGAAAGCCGAAAAGCGCGGTTGCCGCTTGCCATCGCTACTCATGATTTCGATTATTGTATTTGGTTTAGGCATCGAGAGCATTGAGATTGGCATTGAAATACGAGGAGTTACCCTAGAGTCTAGACTCTAGACCAGCAACTTCCTGCCGACACACAGAGATGAAATTTTACAGTTTTTGGGGCTTGCATTTAACCACCATAAAATTAAATTATTGCAGCTATCTGTGTGTGCTACTGTCGAAATGTCGGTCTACCCAATTCAACCCTCTTTTCTTTCTTTCTTTCTTATTGTAACTGTTAAATAACACCTTTTAAGGTCGCAGTATTGCAATTTGATCCAGTTGTCTCTGAAGAATAAGGCCAGTTTGAAACTGCTGGATATTGGATAAGGTTTAACTGGCATTTCTTGTGGTTAAGCAAAATGAGGATAAATTGAAGTGTCATTTAGCCATCAAAATCTTAAATATTTGAGCAAAGTAAGGTTGGGGCATTTCAACACCAACAACTACACGAATGTGGTAGACAAAACAAACCAAATCACATGGCATTGAGTCATCTAAAGAACAAAAAACATAAGTCATAGTCCTATACCTACTTTGATATTGCGAATAATTTACTCTCAGCACTCACTGATTCACCTTATACTAGAAGAAAAAGAAGACAAAGGAACCCAAAAGAGAAGATTCACTTGAGCCCGTTCCCTGGTGTTGAAATAGCAAGATCAGGCCAAGAAAAGCAGTCCCCACCGCCAACGAACCCAGTTTCTCCACCTTCAAACTGCCATGTGCTCCCCATTCCCGTCGCAGCAGCAGCAGCCCCGCCACCAACCGCGGCGGCTACATCTCCCATTCCTGAAAAGCCCCACATTCCTCTCCCAAGACCAAACCCAAGATCCTCGAGTGCCGGAGCAATACCAAGCCCAAACCCACCAAGAGCCAGAAAACCAGGCCCTTGAGTATTCAACAACGAAGTAAAGCTTCCCCCACCAACACCATTGCACTTCGGTTCTCCACCAATACCAAAACTCCCCTGATTACCGGACATCGGCAACAAAACTGGCGTAGCAGGTAAAGGGAAGCTATTATGACCAGCAGTGGTGGTGGTAGTGGCGGCAACATGGGAGGTTGCGGTGCGTGAACGCTTAGCGCTTTTCCTGGTACCACCGCCAACAGGGATATCCCGGAGAGTACCACCATGAGTCCAGTAGCGACGACATGACTTGCAGAAATGACGAGGCTGAGAAAAGTTATAGTTGTTGTAGTAGCAAAACTTAGTACCAGTAGAGTCACAACGCGGACACGGCAATTGTTCTTGTTCCGGCGGTGGAGCTCCCGGGTTAAAAGCCTTGCTTAAACGCTTGCTCTGATCTCCGGAATCCGTTGGCATTTTCAAACCAAAACAAAAGCAGCTTCGAAGTATAGCAAACACGAAGTGGGGGATTTAAGATTTTATGGGAGAGGGCGAGAGAATCTGTGGGGCAGAGTGAAAACATGTTCTGAAGGTTATATGGGACAAAAGAGAGAGAAGAGAGCAGACTTTTACAGAGTTGTGTTGGGGGTAGCTAGACAGTGGGGTGGGTCTGATTAGGGTCGGCTGTATCGACTAGGAATGCGGCTTTGTGTTGGTTAAACTGGGTTCTTCCTGTTTTTCCTTTTTGGCATTTGTTAAATGATAATCATGGGATGGATAAGCACAGTCAAATGGTGAGGGGTCCCATTAGGTTTCTGTAATGATGTTCCACTTGGGGAAGTAATCAGTAATGGATGATGACAATGGCGTTCAAAGCATGCCATTACAGTCTGCATATACTAATACATTAATGATGGTGTATTTATGTACCCATGCTTTTTTTTTTCTGTCTTTCTATTTTTTTAAGTTTTATACTAACTAATTTGAATGACCTGTATTACACATTTAATTTTAATAAATAAATTTTTATTAAAAATTTTTTATATACACAAATATTTTAAATTTAAGACCTGCTTAAATAATGTATATACATTTTTTTTAATCATATGTTGGTTGGAAGGGATGGGATTCTAACTTTAGGTGACAACAAGTTTTTCTCACCTACGGTAGAAAAATGGGGCTCTGAAGGGACATTCCAGCAGAGATGAAAACTACACCTAAGTTGATCAATATTCAATGATGTTGGAGTCTGGAGATGGCTTTTCAACTCCAAATTTGCTTTGGCTTTGGGGATAAACTTGTGCCATTGTCATCATCTCTAATGATGAATCAACTGGACCGAAAAAGGAGGCCAGAGTCAAGCAAGCCTAAGAATAAAAATAATACAAATGAGAGGAACGTTTTCATAATAGATATCTACTAATAATATATTTTAAGTCTAATTTAATTTAAAAAAATCGACTCAAATGTGATTTGAAAAAAATTAAATCTGAATCTGAAAAATAAGTTTGAGTTCTAATAAAAAGCGGGTCGAATATAGACCTTATCGTAGTTCTAATGTTGCCCTAAAATTTATTTATTTATATATAAAAAACAACTTTGTTTTCCTATTTTTTTAAAATATTGCTTTTCTTCTCAATATTTGTGGTCATTAAAACTGAAGTTTCAAGATCAATGCAAATTTTAATTTTGTTCATCTCTTTTTTTTTAAAAAAGTCATTTGTTTGAGCTGTCACTTTAAAAATATAACAAGTTAATTGAATTTCAAATTTTTGTACTTAGATTCGAATTTTAGACATTCAACTCAAATCGTACTCAAACTTTTTGTATTCTGACTTAGACCAGTCTGAATGTCCGATTATTAATCGAATCAGTTTCGGACTTTATAGAATTCAATCCAAATCCGATCCATTGTCATCGCTAACCTATACAATACTCGATTCAAATCAATCGCTTAATAAATTAGATAATAATTATAAAAATATCATTAATTAGGGAGGATTTCGGTACAAAACCATAAATATAATACAAATAAAGTAAAAAAAATAAGAAAACACAATTGAGCAGCAAAGCATGATCTCTAATCTCTAGGTTGTATAAGGCACTTTGAATTAGAAAAAAAGAGAAATCAGAAATGAGGCCAAAGCCTTCACCCGAGTCTGATTTCATGACAGAGTCTACAGGTGTCAACCACCAATAACATCCCTCTGTTCAGCTGGGGACATCGTTTAAATATAAATATTTAAAAATAAAAGTAAATTAATTTTTAAGATAATTTATATAAAAAATAAATATTAAGAAATAGGGAGTGTTAGGGATAGTTGCCCCTCCCACCACCATATATCTCCGTCAGATTATGCGAGTAAATTTTATACATCAATGAGATCACTAAAAAGCATTTATGTATACATGATTAGAAGCTTGAGGACTTATCAAAAAGTATTCTTGCACACAAACAGTGAAAGGGAGCCCTAAAGCATTCTTATAAAACTGAAAAAAATAATATATAGGTTAAATTGAGAATTAAACTAAAGATAAAATATTGGAAAATTTTGCTATTAGTATTCTTTTCTTGTATAGTTTTGAGATTGATGTCTTGAGAAATTTATACTCCCTCCTTCATACTAAGTTGCCCCTTTTTTGATTTTTATATAATTTTAAGAAGACATTTTTTAAAAACGAATGTGACTTAAAATAATTTAAGTGATAATTCAACCTTTAAAAAAATAAAATTTGTTTGGCGTGGAACTAAAGAAAAAAAAAAAAAAAAAAATATAAAATTTTACAAAAAATAATTTGAGTGAGATAAATTAGAAGTCAAAATAAATAATTTTAATGTGAGGGTATAATTTTGTAATTCCCTTTTCCACTTTAAAAAAAAAAATTTTGATATATTAAAAAGACTTTTAAATAATAAATATAAATAGGATAAAAAGAGAGGCGTGATAGGAACAGATAAAGATATATAGAGAGAGAGAGAGAGAGAGATTGATGGAGGCGTGGGGACAGAAGAAGAGAATAATATGAGTGTCGGGCAGCGTGGGGTGCAATTATTGGGTCTTCCCTCTGATTTCGGTAGCATCAGATTCCTCCTCATTTCTCACCGCATTTCTCGCTTCGCATCTCCACCGTTGCTTTCTGCCATTTCAGGAGCACAGCTTCTGATTCTGAAACCTGCATGAATGTATATGTAGGGACGAGCAAACAACTCGAAATTTCCCATTCAAACTATAACCTCTGATTTTAATCTTGTATTCTTCGTATTAAAAAATATGTATTATTAATTTTGGTAGTGTTTGTATTTTTAATTTCGAGTCTTTAAATTAAATTTTTATATTTTTGTATGATTATTTTTTAATCTCGAGGCGTTAGTTTTATTTATTAAGATTATGTCTAGATTTAAGGGTTTTGTTTATTAAGTTATGAACTTTTATTGTAATTTCGGATATATTCTTGTTTAATAAATTTAGTGAATTTTAATTTTTTAAAAAAATATATGTATTATTGATAAAAACCAATATGTATTAATTATAAGGTAATTTATATTTTTGGTCACTAAATTTAGCATCTATTTTTATTACATCATAAAATTTTAATTTAATCAAATTATATCATTCAATATTTATTATTTAAAAATTAAATCACTTATATTAATATCATTAAATAATGCTAATGAAAAAAACTTAAATTGACACTTTCATTTAATTATTTTGCATATTATCAATGAAAAATATTTAATTGACAATTTAAATATTTTTTTGTTAGAATTTATAAAAAAATTAGTTACTCCATTTTTTTGAATTGATTTAAATCAAATATTTTTAAAAAATCTTACAAAAAATTATTAAAGTTACCAATTAAACATTACGTAATAATGATATGTTAAAGTATGTTAAGTAAAAGTGTCAATTTTAGCTTTTCGTTAGAATTAGTTAACAATATTTGTGTAGATGACTTAGTTTATTAATAATATAAGTTGAAAGATGTAATTTGATTAAATTAAAAGTTTGTGGTGTAAATAAAAGTGGATGTGAAGTTCATTAATTTAAAATATAAATTGCCCATTAACATTTTTTATAAATCTTAATTTTAATCCTAATCTTACCTAGAGAGGAGGGGAAGAGAGGAGTATGTTCCTAGTAAGTTTAGAACTCATGACCTAAAGAAATATGAGGAATAAAGATAAGTAATTTGACCAATCGATCAAATGTGCTTGCTTGATTAGCAAACTTATTTCCTTGTAAACAATTATGAATTATATAATGTAAATATAGTACCATCACCTTATCTAATGAAGGAATCATTTTAGTGTGTATATATATAAGTTTTTTTTTTTTACATTGCAAACATCATAATCGTTACAAAAGAATTGAAAAATATATATGATAAAGTACCCATTTGTAGAGGAAATAATTTGAATTGCAAAGTTTTAACATTTGGGATTTTTTAAGTTTAGAGATTGTTATACTTTTACCCTCGTCAGTAACATATCTAAACTATGAGGTTCATTTTCGGATATCAGATTGAATCAGATCTGAAAATTGGACATTCATTTTGAATCATTAAAATAGAGATCCAGAAAAAATTAGATATCTGAATATTTGGATATCAGATATTCGTATATCCGATTATAAGAATTTGTTTAAGTATTTTTTTTCGAATTTGACGGACGTATCTATAATTTTTTTTTCTTCAGATTTTCGAACGTGACAAGCAACAAATTGTCAAATATAGTAAGATTCGCATATATGAAAATTATAATTCTTCAGATATAACAAGCATAAAATTATTAAAAATAACAAGATTTATATTCGTGAAAATTTAAATTTTTGGATATTCAAATTTTTGGATAACCCAAAATTTGAAATATTGTTATTCGTATCCACTTCAAAAGTTAAAAAATTGGATCAAATATCCAAAATTTTAAATCAAATCAACGGACAATCTAATCAAATTAGATATTTTTAAACACCCATAATCTGAACAGATATTCTTGAAGGATCCACCATACTTCGTTTGTCTGCTATAGGAAGACTGTATCGGATGCACTCTTCACGGACTTCTCATGTACAGACATATTTTCTACAGACACCCTAATAAGTTGAACGCGCCTACGATATAACCGTCTAATTTAAGGTTAAAAGATATAGATTTTAAAACTTGAAAAACAACTTAAAATATATTATGAATATATTTATTTATGGTGGATATCCATGTATTAAATAAGATTTTAATGTACTTTATTATTATGGTTTAATACTCATTGAAATTAGGGTTATGCCTATAAATATAAAGTTTGGAGAAAATATTGTACACAACCCTACTTTGAGAATATAATACAAGTCTCTCTCTTTGTCTCTCATCTTGTTCTTGTTTATCTATTTTGTTCTACCTCTTTACTTTATTTACAACACGTTATCAACACGAGACTCTAATCAATTGAGGTTTTCATTGTTCGAATCCAAAAGAAGTTACTAGAAAGAATTCGATTATAGGATGAACCAAAGATAAGTTTTCCCCCTTATTTTTTTAGTTATTGATTGTCTTTCTCTTTATATATTTTAACTTGCTTGTTTTATTACTATTGAAAGGCATGGAAGCATGCTTGATTGTATTTGGATTTTGAGCATTAGGCAGAGATGAGTTTGTGACTCCTCACAAATCAAAAGACGATTTGACAGAGATGATCCGACCGTGTTTGGTTTGTATTTAATCGATATTATGGTATGCTTCTTGAAATATCACTTATTATTATCTATCATATGATAAGAATACATACAAAATTATTCTACCATATATTGGTGATCCTCCAAAAAAAATTCAATTAAATATTGGTGACTACATCTACCATATATTTCGATATAGTTATTGTTTAATCATTCTTATATTAATGTTAGTACATTCTAATATCATTAAACCTTAATTTTATTCGTCATGACTTGATTTCTCTCAATAATAATAAGATTTTTTTGTTATTATTATTATTATTATTACTTACTTACTTTAATACGAAAGAATTCTTTAAACATTGGAGGGAATGAGTTGTTTATACATTAAACAATATAAAATCATTATAGTGATTATATTTATTTATGTCACTGGAGGTTAGTAATTGCATCGATTAATCATTCTTACTTATACATCCTTATAGTTGTTTATTTGTTTAAGAATGACAATTATTCTTATAATGATTACATTTATGTTATTTCATTGATTGAAGTTGGTATTTTTAACCATATTTTGAGTTTTACATGATGGCTTGAAAAGAGATATGACATAAAGAGATTATGAGGAGCTGTCTTGGTAATTTATATCTCTATTGTCCTCGAGAGGAAAATCAATATCGGTAAACTTTATTTTTATTTTTAAATTACGATTTTAAAGTGCAATAAATTATAGTGATTTATGATCTCCAAGAAGACTGCTATAAATTATGGTGATTTATGTTCTCTATTATGTTGGTTTAATCCAAATATATTGGTTGAACATCTCGTTCTGCAAGGCTATTGGTCTCAAAGAAGGTTTCTAAAAGACCTTGTGAACTGGTTTAATAATGCCGCGTATGAGGATTAAATCTTTGGAATAATCTGCTCACAATAAGGTCAGAGCTGTGATACTTCTTCATTGTCACCTCCATGAGGGGTTGAAATTTGAATATTTAATGATGAAGATATGTTAGAAAAAAAACATACTTTACTTTTCACGCAAATAATGTTGTCCTTAAACACAATATCGTGAAAAATGTTTTAAAGGCCCACTGACTCCACTCCATTCCCTGAAGTGAATGTGAGATTTTATAATAAATGCCACATTAGTAGTTGTGGTCATGGTCAAGGCTATGAACATAGACATTATGGTCATTTTAAGAATACTTATACCCACCAGAAGTGAGATTATAAGGATGACAATAATGATAGAGATCATATTAAAATTTTTATGTTATCAATGCGATGGTACAAACCATTGATCTCGTACTTGTCAAACGCCGAAGCATTATAGATCTTTATCCACAATCATGAATGATAAAGGAAATAAAATATAAACAAATTTTGTTTACGAAAATGGCGAAAATAATTATGGCGTTGTTGGTCCAACTCAATTGGATATTGTTGATTTTCTCATAATCCTTGAAGGGAATAATTCACTATTTATCTTATTTCATTATAATCTCTAAAGAAAATTATTGATATTTTAATTTATTTTTCTTTATGTTAATTTATTTTACATATTATTTATTTATGTTTTTATATTATATATTAAACCATTTATTTATTTTGCTTTATGTTAATTTGTTTTACGTATTATCCTCTGAAGAATATGATTACTTCCGGAATAAAATATGCAATGAATTGTGGCGATTTATGCTTAGCAGACAGTGCAAGTAATTATACCATACTTAAGCATAATAACTATTTTCCCATTTAAATGCAAGGGAAAAAATGTGAGTACTATATCTTAAAATACTAAAATACCAATGCTCCGGAAGAGTAATAAGTTCTTGTGACATTATCTTTGATAGATAATTGATTCGATATGAGCTATATTTAATATTTTTCATTCCCTGAAGTGAATGGTACAAAGCACATATTTTTTCATTCCCCAAAGTGAATGGAACAAAGCTCATATTGAAAGGTGCATAATTATGCATATTTTCCCATTTAACAATATAAGAGAATAATGCGAGTATTACATCTAGAAGTACTAATATCATAAAAGGCTCCAGAAGAGCAAATATGTTATTGCCAAATGGAACTCAATTTCATATTCATAATGTGTTATACTCATCAATGTCGAAAAGAGACTTATTGAATTTTAAAGATATTCACATAAATGAATATGATTACTTCCGAAATAAAATATGCAATGAATTATGGCGATTTATGCTTAGCAGACAGTGCAAGTATTCATAATATACTTAAGCATAAGAACTATTTTCCCATTTAAATGCAAGGGGGAAATATGAGTACTATATCTTAAAGTACTAAAATACCAATGCTTCGGAAGAGTAATAAGTTCTTGTGACATTATATTTGATAGATAATTGATTCGATATGTGCTATATTTAATATTTTTCATTCCCTGAAGTGAATGGTACAAAACACATATTGAAAGGTACATAATTATGCATATTTTCCCATTTAACAATGTAAGGAAATAATGTGAGTACTACATTTGGAAGTACTAATATCATAAAAGGATCTGGAAGAAAAAAATATGTTATTGACAAATGGAACTCAATTCCATATTCACAATGTGTTATACTCGTCAATGTCAAAAAGAGACTTATTGAATTTTAAAGATATTCACATAAATGAATATCATAGTGGGACTATTAGTCAAGGGAATGTTGACTGTATCCATATTACGAGTATAACTTAAGGTAATAAGAAAATCTTGACAAAATTACATACATTTTCATCTAGACTGTACTACACAAGAATTAGTACAAAATTGAAGGTCATGCTATTGTAAACAAGAAGTTTATGATAACTTTATTATTTGACATGATTGGTTAGGCCATCCCAGTTCAATTATGATGCGAAAATTTATTGACACTTCATGTGTTCATTGATTGAAGAACTAACAGATTCTTCGAAATAATGTTTCTTTCATATGATACTTGCTCTCAAAGCAAATTGATTATTCAACCATCACCAGCTAAGATAGATTATGAATCTATTAATTTTATGGAACGAATACATGGTGATATATGTGGGCCCATACACCCTTCTTATAGATCATATAGATATTTTACAGTTTTAATCAATGCATCAACTAGTTGATCATATGTATCCTTGTTATCAACCCGCAACTTGGTGTTTGCGAGGTTACTTGCTCAGTTGATAAAGTTACGAGCACATGTTCCAGATTACCCTATAAAAACAGTTTTTCTTGATAATGCTGGTGACATGCCATTTTATATGCAACATCACTAATTCGCATCAAGCCAACAAATTATCATAATTTCTCCCCATTACATATGGTTTTTTGGTCAGGAACCAAAAATTTTCCATCTTAGAATTTTTGGGTGTGCGGTATATGTTTTAAGTGCTCCACAACAATGCACAAAGATGGGTTCTCAAAGGAGGTTGGGAATATATGTCTAATTCAATTTCCCCTTGATAATTAAATATCTCGAGCTTCTGATGGGGAATTTATTTATAGCTCGATTTGCTGACTATCATTTTAATGAGTCAGTTTTCCTAATATTAGGGGAGAAAATAAAATAGCTGGAAAAAGAAATAAGTTGGAATGAATTATCATTATCTCAGTTTGATCCACGTACTCAACAATGTGAACTATAAGTTCAAAGGATAATTCATTTAGCAAATTAATTGCTAGATGATTTTGCTGACCCTAAAAAAGTGATTAAGTCACATATACAGCTATGAATGCTTCGATTAAATTTGATGTCCTAGAAGGACAAACTCTAGTCGCTAATGAGTCTAACTTACGCCTGTAGCGTGGTAGACAAGCAGGTTCCAAAGATAAAAATCATCGAAAAATAAATGGAGCTATATTTTATGATGGTCTTATCGAGGAATCAACGTATTATGAAAATTTCTAAAAGAGATTAAAAGGTCTCCAACAGAGACATTGACATGACTCAAGTACTTGATAATAAAGAAATCTCAATAGATTATGTCATGTCTGGTAATAAGTAGAATCGAAATCAACTCAACGTCGATGATACATTTGCATGCAATATAGCACTAGAGATTTTAATATGGATCATGAACTATTGTTAATTGGACAATGTAAACAAAGAAATGATTGGCCAAAATAGAGAGATGCAATTGAGGCAAAACTAAAATCTCTTTCGAAAGGAGAAGTATTCGGGCCTATAGTTCATAAACCGAAATGTGTAAAGCCCGTAGATATAAATGAGTCTTTGTGAGAAAGAGAAATAAAAAGGGGAAATTGTGAGATGTAAAACTCATTTGATTGCACAAGGATTCTCACAAAAACCTAGAATCGATTATGAGGAAACATACTCCTAGGTGGTGGATGCAAAATATTTTTATTAGTCTGGTAATAAAAAATTTAGTTTCCGCCTAATGGATGTTGTTACATCCTATTTGTATGAGCCTCTTGATAATAATATTTACATGAAACTTCCGGAAGGATTTAGAATGTAGAAGTAGTTAATTCAAGTTCTTGAGAACACTATTCAATCAAATTGAACTTATCTATTTATAGATTAAACAAATTGGGCGCATATTGTATAATCGCCTCAATAAATACTTATTAGCGGAAGGCTATATGAATGATTCAATTTCCTCGAGCATTTTTTATTAAAAGGTTTAGCTCTGGATTTGTCACTGTTGTTGTTGTGTATGTTGATGATTTGAATATCATTGACACTAATGAAAAGATCTTCTTAACAATGAAATCCTTGTGCATCAATCGATATACACATAAAAATGTTTAAAGAGACTTTGCATGCATAACGCATATTCGTTGATTACCCTTATGGTTGCTAGATCTCTTAATGTAAACAAAGACCCATTCTGCCCTCGAGAAAAAGGTGATGATATTCTTGGTCCAAAAGCACCATATATATATTAATTGATTTGGAAGCATTATATCTTAGTTGGTCCAAAAATACTATCTAAGTGCTACGAGACCATTACCTTTAGATCTTTCAAAACTTGATGCCTCTCCAGATCATGTAAATAATTGTTATGCACGGAGCAAAGCCGAAACATGTGTTTGGGTAAACATATCCTAAAGATATGTGAATTGCTTTCACAAGATAAGATGCAAGCTATCTTGTGTAGAGATAATGCAAAATTTATATCTCAAGGTGGATACATCAAATGTGATAAAACGAAACATATTTCTTCAAAGTTTCGTCCCTCATGATCTTCAGAAGAATAGTATTCGATGAATCATTTCAAGCATAAATTTGAAAGAAATATTCACCAGTGCATAATCTTCTTCAACATTTGAAGATTATATTCAAGATTGAATTATGAAGATTCAAAGCTCTTATGTGATATTTTCATGAGGGAGAGTAAATACGCGTTGCAATCTTTTCCCCTTAACCAAGGTTTTGTCCCAATGGGTTTCTATTAGGAAAAGCCGGTATACCCCATGGCGCAGAAGAAAAATTATCCGGCGTAATCCACCAGTGATCCACGTACAAGGGACGAATTCAGGGTGATAAAGGATGAAAAACATTACTTCAAGTAATCTGGAATTTTGCAACTAGTATAGGAGAATCCAAATTGAATCTGAGTCGTCACCGCAGCGTTCCGACCTTTACGCAGTCCACCCGAATAAAACGAACAAATTTTCTCTTCTCTAACTGTTTAGAGAGGATTTCAAAAAAAGGGATAAATGTCTACTAGAACTTATGCCTTTATATAGCATTTAAAAACCTAATTCTAATTAAATTTGGTTTCTTTAAATATACACTATATTTAACCGAATATAATTAAATATGTAAAATCTGATTCTACTTTAATTAGGTTTCTTTTAGATATATATATTAGTAATATTTAACAATTACAATAACTTATCAAATATTAACATATATATCTAAACGAAATTATCCATAATTACAATAATTATAACAATTTCGGTTTCTCACTAATTATGTGTACAACAAGTTTGTACACATGCTATCTAGTCGATAATTATTCGTTTTCAATCATAGGGTGTGAACCTTGTAGGTTCATGTAACGTTAGCAGTAATATCTAGAACAATTCTAATATTACAAGCAATGAGTGGCATCTAGCAATACATCATTGCTACCTAAGTTACATGAAATCATGGTTCGATTTAACCTTTTTCCATTATTAACTTCTTTTATGTATTTCATCCTTTTGTCTTCATATCTAGATCGGACACAAGTCATGGATTAGTCACACTTGTATAGTCCATCTAATGTTTCTTGATATCTTGAGTAGATTATTATAAACGAATAACTATGATATCCCATATCAATTTATTCGAGCATGACCATGCATTTTCTAGTCTTACTTAATCAAGTGGCCTATGATATTACTCCTATTATGTATGAGAGACAAATCCTATCTTGATCAACCATATTTCGCTACATGGATTATGGCATATCCAATATCAGTCTTTATAGTGTAGTCAATTACGACACACATTTGACCGTATCAAAATATGTCACTCACGATGTTGAAATAATGATGATCTTAAGTCTGAGGATCATACGTGTAGTTATCACCATAAGCAATATTGTGACTGTCAAATAATAATCCAAGAAACATGCTCATAGCGGGTCAGTCCAGTATATTGTTCCCTAACACATACTTATGTATTGATTTTGACATCTCCATGTCAATGTCAACACTTTGTCATCAATCAACTACATAGTAATCTTAATACATTATTGTTGTCCAAGCCCACAATAATTCTTGACTAAGGACATTCAAGAATAACTATATTATTCTAAGGACTTTATTATAATTTAGTTTATTTATAGATACGCAGAATAATACTGAAATAATAATAATGGCTTTATATTAATAAACAATATAAAATAAGTATGTCTTTTACAACCATCTCATGATTGGTCTTTGGGCATACTCCAACAATCTCCCACTAGCACTAAGACCAATCACTCATGTATCTAGTACCAAGAGACTTAGTGTGACGCTCATGCTTTTGCTGTGTCAGAGGCTTCGTTAGTGGATCGGCGATATTGTCATCCGTTGGTACTCTGCATATTTCTACATCCCTTCGATCAATGATTTCACGAATGAGATGGTAACGCCTAAGTATGTGTTTGGATCATTGGTGAGATCTGGGTTCCTTTGCTTGTGCAATGGCTCCGTTGTTGTCACAACGTAGATCTATAGCATTTGATATGCTAGGCACGACCCCTAGTTTAGATATAAACTTTTTGATCCAAACAACCTCTTTTATAGCATCGCTTGCTGCAATATACTCGACTTCTGTCGTTGAGTCTGCTACTGTATATTTCTTTGAACTTTTCTAGCTTACAACACCTCTATAAGGCAAAACACAAAACCCGATTGTGATCGAGAATCATCCTTATCAGTTTGAAAGCTTGCGTTAGTATAACCTTTTATACTTAGCTCTTCCTCACCTCCATACATAAGGAATGTATCCTTAGTTCTTCTTAAGTACTTAAGGATGTTTTTGACTGCAACCCAATGACCTTCACCGGGATCTACTTGGTATCGACTTGTCATACTTAGTGCATATGATACATCTGGACGTGTACATAGCATGGCATAAATGATAGATCCAATGGCCGAAGCATATGGTATCTTAATCATGCGTTATCTCTCTTGAGGCGTTGAATGACAGATTTCCTTCGAGAGCAAAATGCCATGTCTCATAGGTAAGAATCCTCTTTTAGATTATTCCATACTGAATCTTTTTAGTACTTTTTCTATGTATGTATTTTGACTTATTCCTAGGATTCGTCTTGATCTATCTGTATAGATCTTGACTCCTAATATGTAGGTTGCTTCACCCAAGTCTTTCATAGAAAAACATTTTCCTGACCAAGTCTTTACAGACTGTAAGGTAGGTATGTCATTTCCTATTATTAGTATGTCATCTACATAGAATAACAAGAATGTGACAGTGCTCCTACTAGTTTTCTTGAAAACACATGGCTCATCTTCAATTTTAATAAAACCAAATTCTTTGATTGCCTTATTAAAACGAAGATTCCAACTTCGAGAAGCTTGTTTCAGTCCATAAATGGATCATTGTAGCTTGAATACCTTTTGGGCATCTTTTGGATTGAAAAAACCCTCATGTTGTGTCATGTACACATTCTCATCCAATTTTCCATTAAGGAAAGCGGTTTTGACATCCATTTGCCAGATTTCATAATCATAATATGCAGCTATTGCAAGCAATATCCGGATGGATTTAAACATAGCAACAAGGGAAAAGGTTTCATCATAGTCTATACCATGAATTTGACAAAATCTCTTAGCAACCAATCACCCTTTGTATGTTTGTATATTGCTATCCATGTCGGTTTTCTTTTTAAAAACCCATTTGCACCCTATGAACTTAATTCATTTGGGTGGTTCAACCAAAGTCCATACTTGGTTTTCTAACATGGAATCCATCTCGAATTTCACGGCTTCTAGCCATTTCTCAAAGTATGGGCTCTCCACTTCTTCCTGGTAAGTCCTAGGCTCTTCTTGGTCCATGAGAAGAACATATCCATGCAATGTGACAAGAAATCCATATCTCTCCGGCGCATTGCGTTCTCTCATAGACCTTCGCAGTGGTTGTGTTTCAAGAATGATTGGATATTCCTCAACTATTTGTAGAACTTATTGTTGTTCAATCTCTGGTTCAGAGATCTGTAGTTGATGTTGAATTTCCTCAAGTTCAATGTTTCTCTCACTTCTTTTTCTGAAAATAAATTCTCTTTCGAGGAAGACTCTTGTTCGAGAAACAAACACTTTGTTCTCAGATGGATTGAAGAAATAATATCCTTTAGTTTCTTTAGGATGTCCCACAAAATTACACTTATGAGATTTGGCTTCAAGTTTTATATACATCTGATGTTTAACATGAACTTTGCATCCCCAAATTTTCATAAAAGACATACTAGGACGTTTTCCAGTCCATATCTCATATGATTTCTTTTGAACCGATTTAGACGAAACACGATTTAGTGTGAAAGTAACTTTTTCTAACGCATGTCCCCAAAAAGAAGTTGGAGGATCAACATGACTCATCATTGACCAAACCTGTCTAACAATGTTCGATTTCTCATTTCAGAGAGTCCATTGTGTTGTGGAGTACTTGGAGGTGTAAGTTGTGAGACAATCCCACATCCTTTAAGAAGTTCATCAAACTCTAAGCTTAAGTATTCTCTTCATCGATCTGATCGAAAAGCTTTGATACTCTTTCCTAGTTGGTTTTGTATTTCATTCTTAAATTCCTTAAACTTTTCAAGGGCTTCAGATTTATGATGCATTAGGTAAACATACATATATCTATTGAAGTCATCAGTGAAAGTAATGAAGTATTGAAACCCTCATCTTGCTTGCGTATTCATCAGTCTACATACATCACTATGTATTAGGCCTAATAAATCACTTGCTCGCTCATTTTTGCCGTCAAACGTTGATTTAGTCATTTTCCCAGTAAGCAATGTTCACATATATCAAATTATTGGAAAACAAAAGAACCCAAAAATCCATCTTTATGAAGTTTTGATATACGTTTCTCACTTATATGACCCAAGCGACAATGCCGAAGATAAGTTTGATTAGAGTCATTTGTTTTTGATCTTTTCGTATTTATGTTATATATGGAATTATCTTGATCTAAGATATAAAGGCCATTGATTAATTGAGCCGTAGCATAAAAAACATTATTGAAGGAAAAAAGAGCAACTATTATTCTTAATAATAATCTCAAAACCAATCTTGTCCAAACAAGAAATTGAAATAATGTTTTTAGTCAAACTAGGTATGAAATAACGATCCTCTAAATCTAAAACAAGTCCACTAGGTAGTGAGAAAGTATATGTTCCTATAGCTAATGCAGCAACTATTGCTCTATTTCCCACTCGTAGGTCAATGTCTCATTTTGCCAATTTTCTACTCCTTTTTAGTCCATGTACAGAAGTACAAATATGTGAACCACAACCGGTATCTAATACCCAAAAAGTAGATGATGATATATTAATATCAATAACATAAATACCTGATCCAGACTGTCCAGTTTCTCTTGCCTTCTTGATGTCTTCAAGATAAACATGGCAGTTTCTCTTCCAATATCTAGCATTGTTGCAATGGAAACACTTTCCTTCTTTTGCAATTCCTCATTTGGGTTTCAATGTAGCCTTTCTTTTGTTGGGTGATAAGTGTTCAAAAGTACTATTTTTATTAGCCTTTTTACTCATATTATTGTTAGACTTAAGCTCATATTAGTTGCATAATTAGTCATTCATGCATTAATTCATGTTTCTTTCCACCATTGAGCTTGATTACATAACTTGGTGATTTTTGTGGAAAAAGATGCTGATTTGGTGTGTTTTTGTGTGTGTGCAGAATCACTTGCCTAAACAAGGCTAGAACCAGTTGCCAGGGCAGTGCATGAAGAAGATGCCGAGCTAGTTGCCAGGGCAATACATGAAGGAGACGCCGAGCCAGTTGCCAGGGCAATTGTCGACAAGAGCAAAGGTGATATGGTAGTCGAAATTGATGACTAGACAAGCCCAAGATGATGTGGAGCAAAGCCTAAACCCAAAGGAATTTGATTTCCATGCAGAGATTAAAGAATAATTAAATTCCAAGAAGATATGAGAAGTTCTAGTAGGAATACAATTATAATAAAGAATTATATTCTTTAAAGAAAATTTAATTCCAACTTAACTTCCTCCTCAAAGAAGGACTTTGCCCTAGCCCTATAAATAAGAAGGAAGAGATTTCGACAAGAGAGCAAAGGAGGGGAATTTCGACAACTCCAAAGAGAGGGAGAGAGGGAAAATTTCGACAACTCCATAGAGCAAGAGGAGAGAAATTTCGACAAGAGAGCAAGGGGGAGAGAGTTCGATTTCTTCTTTTTCTTCTTCTTTGCTTCCATTAGATTCATGGTTTGGGGATTATTCTTTGTATATCTTTTGAACCCAACCATGAACTAACTTGATTGGTTGGGGTTATTGTGTTTTGTTGTTGTGAAAAACAATTGGATTTTGTTTAGGTAATAAGAGTTTGCACTTTCTATTCAAGGTTTATTCATTCTTGGTTCTTATTCTTGTTTGCGAGTGAATTGGGAGAGGATCTCGTAACTTCATCTATTTATCTAATATCGGGAGAGTTAGATTCAAGAAACGAATGAATATGATCTTTATTCAATCTATTGATGGTGAAGATTAATCCGGCTTAGGAATAAGTCAAGGATTTCAACGGCTAAGAGGAGCGAAAGATTGGTTGTTGTTCACCCTTGATTCACGCAGGGATGTATTATCAAGGCATGCACAAGTAGCTAGAGTTTCGACTTAGGGATAAGAAGAAACCATTGAAGAACGCTCTGCCGAATCTTGAAGATTGCTGCCTAGACGCCCAAGTAGTTGCCCAGGCAACCATCGATTAGTTGCCAAGGCAACCCCGTTGTGCAAGTTGCCACGGGAACTGAGTTGCCCGTGCACTCTTTTACCAAGACGATCCAATCGGCTATCACACCTCAACTCACGATAACTTGGCCTATCTCTCTCTCATTCGATCTCATCTTTTCTTTAACTTTATTGCTTTCTAGTTTAGTTATTAGTTAAACTCCTATAATCCTTTAATTGTGTTTTTACTTTTCACAGTGCAGTAACTTAAGCAAAGTGGCCCAAACCAATCCCTGTGGAGACGATACTCGATACTCATATCACTTTATTACTTGCGACGAGTATACTTGCACAATTGTGTAGCACTTATCACACGCAACAAGTTTTTGGCGCCGTTGCCGGGGATTGGCAATTGGTGTTAGTTGTTTTTGTTATTGCATTTTTTTCTTAGTTTTACTAACTTTTCTTTTTGTTTGTTTATAAAAAAAAATTTAGTGCGCTACAAGTTAAGGAACATCAACATGTCGGGAAATAAAAGCCAATCTATTCGAGAGATGATGTTGGAAGATATGAATCAATCCAATCAAGAGTTTCTTGCACCCTTTGATGATTACCTATACCAACCGAGAAAAGCCCAAAGAACTTATACCGTGGAAAAATCTTGTGCTATGTGTGGAGAACATCATGTGTTTGAAAATTGCCCTCACATTTTCGGTGCATATAACTACATGGAGGACCATAGAGGGAACCAGCAGCAAAATTCTTCATGGTATGGTCAAAAAGCTCAAATTTTTTTTACCATAACAATTTTGCCGCAGCAACAGATATGCCATGGCAATGTAGTCCTTTTCAAGAGCATTCCAATTCCTTGGAGGAAACGTTACTAGCTTCCTTGGCTAGACTTGACGGATCAATTGAAGAGATTCGAGAGCTATCAAAGTCTATGGATACGAGGATAGCTCAGTGAGATGCAACCTTAGGGGATGCAGAAGATCAATTGGGGAGATCCACATATGTCATGGATAACATGCACCAACAATTCATTCCTATGGATACTGACGTCCCAAGGCAAGAGGATAAGGAGTAATGCAAAGAAAGCTCTCCGATGTGTGGGGAACAACTAGAACCTCAAAGTCAAGAGGATGCCAATGAGAGAGACTGCCCAACACATGATGAGCCTGAACAACAAATTGCCTTGGCAATGATTGAGGAGCCTGAACAGAGCAATACCGCGACAACACTCAGTGAAGCTGAGAACAACAATACTACAGCAAATTCTGAGGAACCTGATGCCCAAAAGGTTACAACGTTGATGTTGAAGCAGGAATCTGTAGATTGCTCTCATCTACAATTGCCACGGCAATTACATGACCACATACAAGATCAACGAGATGATAATACTTTGCCAATGGAATATGAGCAGGTAATGGTTGAACCTTTCGAATTCTTTAAAAGCTCACCTAGTCCATTGCAGGTATGTCTTGAGGAACCGAGGTTGGTAGATTTGAAGCCATTGAAATCTCTACTGATGGAGATGTTTGAGAGGCCAAAAGAAAACGATGTTTGGATTCGTAAAGCTTTTCAGAAAATTTGTTCTTCCCTTGACTTACAGCAAATTTTGGCAACTGATTGCCACGACAATTGGCTTGAGCAGCAATTGCCACGACAACATAGGCTACATCCAACCATGATAGAAGTCGACAAGAATGAGGTAATTGAATGGTTGAGAATGGATATAATTTTTCCTATTAATATATTTGTGCCTTCAGGAATAGTAGCAAGGTGGAGAGTATACATGGACTACAAGCGAACAAAGAAGAAAGACACCTCCACTATGGTAACGCAAAAGGGAGTAGTGGAAAGCACATTGGCCAAACTCTTTTTGGGCAATATTATCACCCGATGGAGGGTGCGGATGGACTATAAGAAGTATCGAAAACGGCAACCTTCAATACCGCAACAACCCTTGATGCCTCGGCAACCATGGATGCGCATGCCTCGGCAACCTTCAACACCGCAGCAACCCCTGATACGCACGCCTCGGCAACCCCTGACGCCTCGGCAACCATGGATGTGCATGCCTCGGCAACCCTCGATGCCACGGCAACTGCCGATACGCTCGCTTCAGCAACCATGGATGTGTATACCTCGGCAACTCTAGACGCACACGCCTCGGCAACCTTGGGTGTAGTCGCCACGGCAGCACATGCCTCGGCAATACCCTGGTACGCGGATTTAGTTAATTTCCTTGTTTGTGGTATTTTACCTTATGGCCTTACTCACCAAGGGAAGAAGCGGTTCCGCCATGATACTAAGCATTACTTTTGGGACGAGCCTCTTTTGTTTAAACAATGTGCAGATCAGGTTATAAGCCGATGTGTCCTTGAAGAAGAGTAACAGAATGTACTCCGACAATGCCATTCTTCACCCTATGGAGGACATTTTGGAGGAACTCGTACCGTGACCAAAGTTTTGCAATCCAATTTGTATTGGCCAACACTATACAAAGATGCCCAAGAGTTTTACAAGCAATCTGATCGTTGCCAGAGGACAGGCAGTATCACCTACAAACCAATGGGCAATCAAGACCGTGAATATGGATTGGGAAAGTGCCGGAAAAAAGCGTTTGATGGATCTCAATGAGATAGAAGAATTCCGTGCACTCGCCTATAACAATGCACGAATCTACAAGGAGAAAACAAAGCGATGGCACGACAAGAAACTATTGCCGCGGCAATTCACGCCATGGCAACTAGTTCTCCTATTCAATTCTCGGCTAATACTTTTCCCGGGAAAGCTAAAATCAAGACGATCGGGACCATTCAAAGTTGTCAAACCATTCTCCCATGGTGTCGTGATAATCAAGTCCATTATCGACGAACATGAATTCAAAGTTAACGGGCAAAGATTGAAGCACTACAACGGTGCCCATGTGGAACGTAACAAAGAAGTTGACACCTTAGGAGATGCATGAGCATGCTCTCCTTTCGATACTCTATTTTTCTTTTTATTTTTTTCAAACTATTTTTTTTCTTTCTATTATTTTCGGTTATTTTTTTTCTCTTTATTTATTTTTGGAATTTTTAGGAGAGATTTTATTTTTCTTCATTATCTTTAGTTTCCAGGTTTTCTTTTCCACAACAAGATTCACAACCACCATGCTAAGGAAATTCACTGCCGACTACTTGCCACAACAACCACAACAAAAACTGGCGATGCCCAGGCAACAACAATTGCTTCGGCAACTACTGATGCCCATGCAAGTGAACCTGCATCGGCAAACATGGATCAAATCAAAGCAATGCTATTCACTCGGTACCAGCATTCAACCACCGACTAAAAATGAATCAAGGAAACGACACGAAGGAAACTTATCACTCGAGGTGACGACCTCTCCGACTAACTCATTTCATTTAGTTTCTTTTAAATTTTGTTTCACTTTTTTCATGCATTGAGGACAATGCTTCTCTCGAGTTTAGGGGGTGTTGGTTTCTAGTTAGTTTAATGTTTAGTTGCATTCATCGTTAGCAATCACATATAGTTGCATATGTTACTTGCCATTCCTTTAATTGGATTTAATTGCTTAAGACTTGTTGAATATCCAATGATGAATTTTTGCCACTGCACTTAATTAAAAGAACCTTTAATTTTAAGATTACATGAAAAGAACTTAGAATTTTACTATGATGCTGAATTTTTTTTACACGGTTGTGGCTTGTTGATTGAAAGAAACTTAGTGAACTTAGGTTGCTTAAAATTAGGGTAAATTTAAAATTGAAAATTAAAAGTTAATTTCTTGCTAGAGGTGCCCAAAACTGGCTCTAGTAGTAATTGCACTTTCTTGCTAGAGGTGCCCGAAACTGGCTCTAGTAGTTAATGCACATTAAATAATCGCTAAAGGTGCCCGAAATTGGCTCTAGTCGACTAAAATAAAATGAGAAATTGCTTACTTCGCTAGAGGTGCCCGAAATTGGCTCTAGTGAAAATAAAAATAATGCCCCGATAGTTAAATTGATAAAAGCCTATTGTTCATATAGAATCTTGAAAATCAACTTGTACACAACTACGCACACACATTGTCACGAGCATTATAGTTTTGTTCCGGGTAATTTTTGTGCTATCCGAAAAATTAAAAGGCGATCATACTTTGTGCCACGGTTCCGAGGTTTGAATTCAAGTTTGAAGCATGCCTTTGATGATTAAAGTCTTGGCAGGTAATTGTTAGTTTGCATTGCTTGAGGACAAGCAATAGTTCGAGTTTGGGGGTGTGATAAGTGTTCAAAAGTACTATTTTATTACCTTTTTACTCATATTATTGTTAGACTTAAGCTCATATTAGTTGCATAATTAGTCATTCATGCATTAATTCATGTTTCTTTCCACCATTGAGCTTGATTACATAACTTGGTGATTTTTGTGGAAAAAGATGCTGCTTTGGTGTGTTTTTGTGTGTGTGCAGAATCACTTGCCTAATCAAGGCTAGAACCAGTTGCCAGGGCAGTGCATGAAGAAGATGCCGAGCTAATTGCCAGGGCAATACATGAAGGAGATGCCGAGCCAGTTGCCAGGGCAATTGTCGACAAGAGCAAAGGCGATATGGTAGTCGAAATTGATGACTAGACAAGCCCAAGATGATGTGGAGCAAAGCCTAAACCGAAAGGAATTTGATTTCCATGCAGAGATTAAAGAATAATTAAATTCCAAGAAGATATGAGAAGTTCTAGTAGGAATACAATTATAATAAAGAATTATATTCTTTAAAGAAAATTTAATTCCAACTTAACTTCCTCCTCAAAGAAGGACTTTGCCCTAGCCCTATAAATAAGAAGGAAGAGATTTTGACAAGAGAGCAAAGGAGGAGAATTTCGACAACTCCAAAGAGAGGGAGAGAGGGAAAATTTCGACAACTCCATAGAGCAAGAGGAGAGAAATTTCGACAAGAGAACAAGGGGGAGAGAGTTCGATTTCTTCTTCTTCTTCTTTGCTTCCATTAGATTCATGGTTTAGGGATTATTCTTTGTATATCTTTTGAACCCAACCATGAACTAACTTGATTAGTTGGGGTTATTGTGTTTTGTTGTTGTGAAAAACAATTGGATTTTGTTTAGGTAATAAGAGTTTGCACTTTCTATTCAAGGTTTATTCATTCTTGGTTCTTATTCTTGTTTGCGAGTGAATTGGGAGAGGATCTCGTAACTTCATCTATTTATCTAATATCGGGAGAGTTAGATTCAAGAAACGAATGAATATGATCTTTATTCAATCTATTGATGGTGAAGATTAATCTGACTTAGGAATAAGTCAAGGATTTCAACGGCTAAGAGGAGCGAAAGATTGGTTGTTGTTCACCCTTGATTCACACAGGGATGTATTATCAAGGCATGCACAAGTAGCTAGAGTTTCGACTTAGGGATAAGAAGAAACCATTGAAGAACGCTCTGCCGAACCTTGAAGATTGCTGCCTAGATGCCCAACTAGTTGCCCAGGCAACCATCGATTAGTTGCCAAGGCAACCCCGTTGTGCAAGTTGCCACGGCAACTGAGTTGCCCGTGCACTCTTTTACCAAGACGATCCAATCGGCTATCACACCTCAACTCACGATAACCTGGCCTATCTCTCTCTCATTCGATCTAATCTTTTCTTTTACTTTATTGTTTTCTAGTTTAGTTATTAGTTAAACTCCTATAATCCTTTAATTGTGTTTTTACTTTTCACAGTGCAGTAACTTAAGCAAAGTGGCCCAAACCAATCCCTGTGGAGACGATACTCGATACTCATATCACTTTATTACTTGCGACGTGTATACTTGCACAATTGCGTAGCACTTATCACACGCAACATTGGGCTTTGGCTTTGGCTTGGTGTTGGGCTTTCCTTTTTTGTTATCCTTTCGGACCATCAGAATATGTTTGCAGCCAACCTTTTTCGTGTTGTTGTCTACTGTTCTTAACAGACCAAGCAATTGGGGCAACGATTTGTTAATTTCATTCATATTGAAATTAAGAACAAACTGATTAAAACTATCCGACAACAATTGTAGGATAACATCAGTAGCTAATTCAACACTTAGAGGGAAGCCCAGCTTTTCCAATGTCTGAATATACCCTATCATTTTGAGAACATGAGTTCCCACTGGAGTTCCCTCAACCTTCTTGCATCGAAACAAAGTCTTAGAGGTCTCATACCCCTCTTGACGAGCTTGCCCCTTATATAATTCCTTGAGATTTTTAACCATCTCATAGGGAACCATGTCCTCATGTTGCTTCTGAAGCTCAGGGGTCATAGTCGTAAGCATCAAACAACCGAAATCTACCATGCAACTTGAGTATTTTTCAAAGGCTTCCAATCCATCTTTAGAGGCATCATCTGCTAGCATTTTAGAGACAAGCTCTTCGATGACTGTTAGTTTCCATTCTTGTTTGAGGAAAATCTTCAAATTGTGGAACCAGTCAAGGAAGTTCAAGCCATTTAATTTGTCCTTCTCAAGGTCGGATCACAATGATAATGTGTTTGCCATAAATCTACAATAATAAAATATGTTTTATAAGTACCTATTTATCATGTTTATATAGTAATAACATTCCCACTATTAAAAACCCTCAAAATCGAAAAACTTGCTAAAAGTATTTCTAGTGGGTAAGGATTCACATTTCATTTCATTTCATTCTAAGTCAGCTTTGGCTTTACTCATAGAATTCAATTATTTAGGTAAGCAACACTTGCTAATTACATCTCATGTAATTCCTATATTTGATGAACAACTATTTGTCCAAACCAAAAATTCATATGGTCTAATAGAAAGAACAATAATGAACAGTGCACCGGGTAGGTAACTTATGAATGAGAGGTGGTGTACTGGGCACGCTTAAATACCAAGTCTTTTAAAGAACCAATCATAGACATGCATTTTCGTATTGTTTTTCAATCACCAAAGTTCTTGAACAATCATTAGTCTTTAGGTTTCTAATCTTATTAAAACAACCTAGTTTAACCAATATTACTATCGGTGAATATCACTTGCTTATTCTTCACGTTTAACCAAGATAGATCTAAGTATTTTGCTTTGGCAAAACCTACATAGTACCGATCGAGGTTTTAACGAGGGCTAATATTGGATGACTAATTTTAATTAAATATGAAGGGTTTTTGTTATATTAATCTCACCATTCTATTATGATCTAATCAGTTAAGATCATGGCAAAAAAATATACATTGTATCATATACATGTAAAGCAGTAAATATAAATGCAATGGTTATAACCCTTAAAACTAAGGTGACCCATCCCAAGCCAATGGGAGAACCAAAATACTAAAGATATAACTTGATTCTCAAGCATCTAATCCACCTTTGATTAGCCCATCATTCTGCTCCTTTGGTCCACACTTTTCTCTGCAAATATTATAATTTTTCAGAAACTGGTTTTACATAGGAGGAAGTAAGATGAGAAGAGAATTACAATAGAAGAAAGAAAGACACGACACGCAGGCTGTATTTATATAAAACCAAAGTAACCATGCATTTCAAACACCGTGCATATCAGGCATAACAGCGACGCGATTTATTATTGGGGTCTTATGAGATTGTCCCTACGCGGAGGTCAAAGGGCGAAGCCCCCTTAAGGGGTTAAGGGGCAGAGCCCCTTACAGGGGTGCCGCTGCCCGGTCAGCAGCGGAGAAATTTTTAAAGATTATCATCTTAATTGCTGTGTAAAAACCTCACGATTTGATAAATTTTATCAACATTATCGCGTTTTTCAGGCTTTTAAAAAACCACAAGGTTTTTATTTGAACAACTTTTTGTTACTTTCCCCGTACGTGATCCACAGACTAACTATTAGTCTCAAATATATTTATTACCCACGTATGTTAACACTTAACATCTGAAACCCAAACAAAAATGTGACTAACTCTTTAGTCACTCGGAACAATCAATTTAATTTATTCAGATTAGGCGTGAATCGATCTAAAGCATGAAAATATCATATATTTGTCAAAAATAGAATAAACCCTAATCTAATAACATGCATCTCATACAAAATCATCATCCAAGTATTTAAGTCTGAATTCGTATCGTACAAGTGGCTCTGATACCACTGTTGGGAAAAGGCAGTATACCCTATAGTGTAGTGGAAAAATTATCCGGTGTAATCCACCAGTGATCCATGTACAAGGGACGAATTCAGGGTGATAAAGGATGAAAAACATTACCTCAAGTAATATGGAATTCCGCAACGAGTATAGGAGAATCCAAATTTAATCTGAGTCATCACAGTATCGTTCCGACCTCTACGCAGTCCACCCGAATAAAACGAACAAATTTTCTCTTCTCTAACTGTTTAGAGAGAATTTCGAAAAAAGGATAAATGGCTACTAGCCCTTATGCCTTTATATAGCATTTAAAAACCTAATTCTAATTAAATTTGAGTTCTTTAAATATACAATATATTTAACCGAATATAATTAAATATGTAGAATCTGATTCTACTTTAATTAGGTTTCTTTTAGATATATATATAATATTTGATAATTACAATAACTTATCAAATATTAACATATATATATATAACGAAATTATGCATAATTACAATAATTATAACAATTTCGGTTTCTCACTAATTACGTGTACAACAAGTTTGTACACATGCTATCTAGTCGATATTTGTTCGTTTTCAATCATAGGGTGTGACCCTTGTAGGTTCATGTAACGTTAGCAGTAATATATAGAACAATTCTACTATTACAAGCAATGAGTGACATCTAGCAATACATCATTGCTACCTAAGTTACATGAAATCGTGGTTCGATTTAACTTTTTTTCTGTGATTAACTTCTTTTATGTATTTCATCATTTTGTCCTCATATCTAGATCGGACACAAGTCATGGATTAGTCACACTTGTATAGTCCATCTAATGTTTCTTGCTATCTTGAGTAGACTATTATAAACGAATAACTATGATATCCCATATCAATTTAATCGAGCATGGCCATGCATTTTCTAGTCTCACTTAATCAAGTGGCCTATGATATTACTCCTATTATGTAAGAGGGGTAAATCCTATCTTGATCAACCATATTTCGCTACATGGATTATGACATATCCAATATCAATCTTTATAGTGTAGTCAGTTACGACACACGTTTGACCATATCAAAATATGTCACTCATGATGTTGAAATAATGTTGATATCAAGTTTGAGGATCATATATGCAGTTATCACCATAAGCAATATTGTGACTGTCACATAATAATCCAAGAAACATGCTCATAGCGGGTCAGTCCAGTATGTTGTTCCCTAACACATACTTATGTATTGATTTTGACATCTCCATGTCAATGTCAACACTTTGTCATCAATGAACTACATATTAGTCTTAATACATTATTATTGTCCAAGCCCACAATAATTATTGACTAAGGACATTCAAGAATAACTATATTATTCTAAGGACTTTATTATAATTTAGTTTATTTATAGATACACATAATAAGATTGAAATAATAATAATGGCTTTATATTAATAAACAAGATAAAATAAGTATGTCTTTTACAACCATCTCATGATTGGTCTTTGGGCATACTCCAATAATCTCCCACTAGAACTAAGACCAATCACTCATGTATCTAGTACCAAGAGACTTAGTGTGACGCTCATGCTTTTGCTATGTCAGAGGCTTTGTTAATGGATTGACGATATTCTCTTCCGTTGTTACTCTGCATATTTCTCCATCCCTTCGACCAATGATTTCACGAATGAGATAGAAACGTCTAAGTATGTGTTTGGATAGTTGGTGAGATCTGGGTTCTTTTGCTTGTGCGATGGGTCTATTGTTGTCACAGCGATAGATCTATAGCATTTGATATGCTAGGCACGACCCCTAGTTTAGATATGAACTTTTTGATTCAAACCGCCTCTTTTGTAGCATCGCTTGCTGAAATATACTCGGCTTCTGTCGTAGAATCTGCTACTATATCTTGCTTTGAACTTTTCTAGCTTACAACACCTCTATTAAGGCAAAACACAAAACCCGATTGCGATCGAGAATCATCTTTATCAGTTTGAAAGCTTGCGTTAGTATAACCTTTTATACTTAGCTCTTCCTCACCTCCATACATAAGAAATGTATTCTTAGTTCTTCTTAAGTACTTAATGATGTTTTTTATTGCAACCCAATGACCTTCACCGGGATCTACTTGGTATCGACTTGTCATACTTAGTACATATGATACATCTGAACATGTACATAGCATGGAATACATGATAGATCCAATGGCCGAAGCATATGGTATCTTACTCATGCTTTCTCTCTCTTGAGGCGTTGAAGGATAGATTTCTTTCGAGAGCGAAATGCCATGTCTTATAGGTAAGAATCCTCTTTTAGATTCTTTCATACTGAATCTTTTCAGTACTTTATCTATGTATGTATTTTGACGTAGTCCTAGGAGTTGTCTTGATCCATCTCTATAGATCTTGACTCCTAATATGTAGGTTGTTTCACCCAAGTCTTTCATAGAAAAATATTTTCTTAACCAAGTCTTTACAGACTGTAAGGTAGGTATTTCATTTCCTATTATTAGTATGTCATCCACATACAATACCAAGAATGTGACAGTGCCCCCACTAGTTTTCTTGAAAACACATAGCTTATCTTCATTTTTAATAAAACCAAATTCTTTGATTGCCTCATTAAAATGAAGATTCTAACTTTCGAGAAGCTTGATTTAGTCCATAAATGAATCTTTGTAGCTTGCATACCTTTTGGGCATATTTTGGATTGATAAAACCCTCAGGTTGTGTCATGTCCACATCCTCATCCAATTTTCCATTAAGGAAAACAATTTTGACATCCATTTTCCAGATTTCATAATCATAATATGCAGCAATTGCAAACAATATCCGGATGGATTTAAACATAGCAATAAGGGCAAAGGTTTCATCATATTCGATACCATGAATTCGACGAAATCCCTTAGCGACCAATCACCCTTTGTATGTTTGTATTTTGCCATCCATGTCGATTTTCTTTTTGAAAACCCATTTGCACCCTATGAGCTTAATTCCTTTGGGTGGGTCAACCAAAGTTCATACTTGGTTTTCTGACATGGAATCCATCTCGGATTTCATGGCTTCTAGCCATTTCTCAAAGTCTGGGCTCTCCACTGCTTCCTAATAAGTCCTAGGCTCATCTTGGTCCATGAGAAGAACATCTTCATGCAATGTGACAAGAAATCTATATCTCTCAGGCGCATTTCATTCTCTCATAGACCTTCACAGTGGTTATGTTTCAAGAATGATTGGATGTTCCTCAACTATTTGTAAAAACTTGTTGTTATTTAATCTCTGGTTCAGTGATCTGTAGTTGATGTTGAATTTCTTTAAGTTCAATATTTCTCCCACTTCTTTTTCTAAAAATAAATTCTCTTTTGAGGAAGACTCTCATTCGAGCAACAAACACTTTGTTCTCGGATAGATTGAAGAAACAATATCCTTTAGTTTCTTTAGGATATCACACAAAATTACACTTATGAGATTTGGGTTCGAGTTTTGTAGACATCTGATGTTTAACATAAACTTCGCATCCCCAAATTTTCATAAAAGACATACTAGGACGCTTCCCAGCCCATATGAGATATGGTGACTTTTGAACCGATTTAGACGGAACACGATTTAGTGTGAAAGCAACTGTTTCTAACGCATGTCCCTGAAAAAAGTTGGAAGATCAGCATGACTCATCATTGACCGAACCATGTCTAACAATGTTCGATTTCTCCTTTCAGAGACTCCATTGTGTTGTGGAGTACCTAGAGGTGTAAGTTGTGAGACAATTCCACATCCTTTAAGAAGTTCATCAAACTCTAGGCTTAAGTATTCTCCTCATCGATCTGATTGAAGAGCTCTGTTACCACTGTTGGGAAAAGCCGGTATACCCCATGGCACAACAGAAAAATTATCCGTTGTAATCCCAACAGTGATATCAGAGCCACTTGTATGATATGAATTCGGACTTAAATACAAGATATGTGAATTGCTTTCACAAGATAAGATGCAAGTTATCTTGTGTAGAGATAATGCAAAATTTATATCTCAAGGTGGATACATCAAATGTGATAAAACGAAACATATTTCTTCAAAGTTTTGCCCCTCATGATCTTCAAAAGAATAGTATTCGATGAATCCTTTCAAGCAGTAATTTGAAAGATATATTCACTCGTGCATAATCTACTTCAACATTTGAAGATTATATTCAAGATTGAATTATGAAGTTTCAAAGATCTTATGTGATATTTTCATGAGGGGGAGTAAATACGCATTGCACTCTTTTTCCTTAACCGAGGTTTTGTCCCAATGGGTTTTCATGGTAAGATTTTTAACGAGGCAACATGTTATGCGTATCAAAGATGTGTGTACTCTTTTTTCTTCACTAAGAACTTTTTTCCCACATGGTTTTTTATCTTAGTAAGGTTTCAACAAGACACATTATCTTCATGTATATTCAAGGGGGAGTGTTATGAATATCTTTATTTATGGTGGATATCTATATATTAAATGAGACTTTAATGTACTTTATTATTAGGGTTTAATACTCATTGAAATTAGGATTTCCATCTTATGCCTATAAATATAGAGTTTGGAGAAAACATTGTACACAACTCTACTTTGAGAATATAATACAAGTCTCTCTCTTTGTCTCTCATCTTGTTCTTGTTCATCTATTTTGTTCTCGCTCTTTACTTTATTCACAACAAAATGCTATATATATATATATAACAATATAAGTTGGTGTTTTTTCTATAAAATTTAAAATTTATCGAAAAAACATAAAAAAAACAACCTAAAATATTATATATATATAATTTTGAACCAACTGATCTTAATTAACTGAAATTTAAAATATCTTATCTGAAATCTGGGTAACTGAATCTTATTTATCTCTATTCATTTGCTTCCTTTCAGCCAAAAGAAAGTCAAAAATATTTAACACATACCTAACCGACCGACCCCACCTTGTGCGAGCCAACTACATATTTTGAAACTCATATGCATGATAAACTCGATCAAGTATGGAAATATGGATAAAAGATAAGTGTGCTAAACAAACAAAGACGTTTTAACGAAAAATTATTAGATGAGTTTGGCTCATCACATCATTTATGCTCCCATCCAAAAACAATTTTTATCTTATTTTTTTTCGAGGTGAATCTTCACCTCTTTCGTACATGTCATTAAAGAGTGGGTAGTTACTTAAAAGTTACGCTGAAATAGATAAATCTCATTGGATGGACTATGGATGACGTGGTGAGCCGAGTCCATCTAATAGTTTCTCCCTTTTAACGTATTAAGTAAGAACTAGATTTTTATCATTTTATACACAATATATTCGATAAATACTGAAATAAAATAATAAAAACAAACGAGCAAGTACATTTGGCCAGTTGGCTAAGTTGCTCATTTTTGTTCCTCATATTCCCGTAGGTAATAGGTTCGAGACCCACTAGGAGCACTCTCTTCTTTCCCCTAGAGTCTCTCATTCCTCTCCCTATAGGATTAGATTTAGGATTTATAAAAAAAACAAACACAAAATCATTTTACGATTCTAAATAATGTTATTCGTATTTGAATATTAGTCCGACATAAATATATATCGAACACAAATATTTTTAAATTTTTTTAAGATTTCCATGTAAAACAAAATGAAAAACCGGAATTATATGGATGGAGAAGAACTCAAAAGGTATAATATCAAAAAAGCCCTAACATTGATATAATAGTTGTTTTAGCTCATATTCTTTTTAAAAACAATTTAACTCTCAATGTTCTACTTTAAAACAAAATGGACCATTTGTGGATGAAAATTGTTATTCAATTAACGGTCAGCGTATTGATATGACTTGATAAAATAGAGCGACAATTAAAAATAATTTATAAAATTATCTTTTTGATTGTCGTGTCATTTTGTCAAGTCAACATTTTTATCCATATGATACTGCAACATCAGCATGCAATGTCATGTAGGTTTGTCACATCATTTCAAGGCGTTGACAATTTAGTGAACTAACAATTTTCATCCATGAAAAAATTATTTTAGTCCAAAATGAACACTAAAGGTTAAAATACTTCAAAACAAGAATAGATATGGGCGGATCGTTTCAGGAGCTAGTGGAGGCTATAGCCCCCAAAATTTTGAGAAATTTGAATTTTATCCTTAATTTTTTTGAAAACTTTAATTTGGCCCCCTCAATATTTCTAAAAATTCATATTAAGCTCCAAAATTTTAAATATTTTTAATTAAATTTCCTCTCAAATTTTTAATTTTTTTTGTTAAATCTCTCAAAATTATTAAAAAATTCGGTTAAACTCTCAAATTTTTTAAAAATTTTGTTTAAGCCTCTAATTTAAAAAAAAATCAGTCCCTCAATTTTTTACCCTAAATTTCGCCACTAAAAATAGAGACAAAAAATATTATTCATTCAAACATTAAAAACTATTTTTTTGCATGCCAATCCAAAACAAGTCTGCCAGTGAACAGTACATAGGAACCTTATGAAGCATATAAACCAAAGTAATAAGGTAAAGGGTAGGGGGAATATGGGTGAAGAAGGCACAGAGCAACACAGTGAGTGCAGTCAGCGATGGACCGGCGCTGTCGGTGGAAAATGGGGTTAGGGGGGGCCGAGTCGGGTTAGCACGCGAAGGGATGAGTAGCCATCTAAGTGTCTCCACCACGGTATGATGTGTCGTTATCAAATACTAACAAAAATCCTCCTCCTCGGTCTCAGTCTCAGGCAATCGGCAGTCTTCGATCTTTCCTCGGGTTGAGTTTATTCGGTCGCCCACAATAACTGACATTTGCTTCCATTTCTTTCTTCACGTTCCCTCCTCTTTGTTTCCACTACCAAACTTGTTCCTTTTGGATTTTTCCTATACGGTTCAGGATTCCTTCTCCCACAAGGCTTTTTAATACATTTCACATTCGTATATACTAAATTTGTTACTTTGAATCTCGACAACAAAGTAATTAATACACGATCTAATATAAAAATGTTAATTTATATGATACAAAACCATGAATGGATTCAACGTGAGTTGTTTGGTTAGGTTTTAATTTTATTTTATAATTAATAGTTTTAGAGAAAGTATCCGGTTAATGTGATTTGTCTATTCTAATTTTTATACTCTTATTGTAATTCTAGGGGAAGAAAGATGGTGCTCTTAGTGGGTCTAGAACTCATGACTAAGAAAATCATAACTAGAGGGGAGGGAAGGGGAACTCTAGGGGAAGGAAGGGGGTGCTCTTAGGGGTTTAGAACCTATAAACTAAAAAAATATAAGAGAATAAAGATGAAGAGCTTGACCAACTGACTAGATATGCTTGCACTATATTTGACGTAATTACAATATATATGTTCATACACAATTAATAAAACTACGTGATGCAATCTATTAACTTTTTTTTATCAAATCAATCCATTAATTTTTTTGAAGTTACAAGTATAATAAGTTAAATAATTATAATAATTAAGAAAATGATTTGATGTACTGACGAGAAAAAACGAAAATTTCTATAAGTGGTGTATTTTTAGAGTTTAGGATTAGAGTTTTAAGGTTTAAGGTTAAAATTTTAAGGTTCATGGTTAGCTTTCAAGTTTAAGGCTAAGGTTTATATTTTAAGGTTTAGATCTTAGGGCTTAATTTTTAGTGTGTAGAGTTTAATGTCTCTAAAACAACACATGATATCATCTGAAGCTCACTCACAGAAAAAAATTCTGCTGACATTATATCAAATATTAACCCTAATAATTAATCATTTATAATACATGATTGACTTTGGAAAAAAAGGCTGTATCCAAAAAGAGAAGAAATGACAAAGAAAGAGAAAGGAAGGATTGGAAAATGTTGGAAAGATTAGATTGGCTTGTAACCTGTTTAGGATAGTTTAGAAGGGCTTCGGTCGGCATATAATTGTTCAAAATTTGTACCAAAGGACAGCTCACAACCGCATTGTTATTCAATATGATTAACAGAAGATAATCTTCAGTCAAATTCAACCCACCAACTTTTTTGTTTGCCTCAACAATTAAAGTCTTAACAAGGTAGGTAGTCTACTGTTTCTCTGCACACAGGTTGCCCTGATGATTTATTTTGAACAAAAGAAAATATTAATCAAAACAATATGTTAATGGAGACAGACAGTCAAGATAGATTGATCCGAAATTTGATTTAAATCTAATATAGCATTATCAGAGGATTCTATTATCTTATAGAAGAACAGGAAGTAGGAAGTATGTTAGAGGTTCTATCTCAAGGTCTGTTAAAGTCTGTTAGAAGCAGCTAGGAGTTTACTCTATCTTATGTAAAGCTGTGTTGAGCTGTTAAGGATAATGAGTTGTTAATTAGGTATGAGTTAGGTTTCTGTTATCAAGATTAGTTTCTTAAGATCATTCTCACTCTTGTATATTTATCTCGTTATCAAAGAGCAATAAAGATAAGTTTTACTTGAGGTTTTTCATCATTCTTTCCACATTCAGTCTATATTCTTTCATGGTATCAGAGATTTTTATGGCAGAAAACTCCTCGAAACCATTCACCAACAAGATTATCACCGTTCGTCATGATGAAACCAGTTACTTACTTTGGAAGCAGCAGGTTCTCTTCGCTATAGAGAGTTTGGCTCTAGCTAGCCATATTGATGGGTCGTTGGTTGTTCCGGCACATGAAGTTCATGGTGAAGGAGGCAATATGGTTCCTAATCCAGAATAGTGCACTATGCTCGTGTTTACTATCTTCTATTGGGTCTTCAATCTTGCCAGCTTTGGTCAACTGTAGAACGACGCTTGACATCTAGGGGAAGGTAAAGCACATCTTCTCTACCACTTCTACTACTCGCGTCATGCATCTTCACTGCTCTTTAAAGAACATTCGCAAACGTGATCAAAGCATGCACGAGTATTTTGCTCAAATTCAATCGGTGTGTGATAGCCTTGCGGCTTGTGGTAATCCCTTAACAAAGACAATGCATATCTCTGCAATTCTTTCTGGTCTTCCACCGAAGTTTGAACCGGTGGTGGTCGTCATTACCTCAAGTCAACAACTCTATCGTCTTGATGGTGTTACCAGTGTCCTTGACACAGAGTCTCGTAAGTTATAATTCTTGAATCAAGGGGTCATGGTTAATATGGCTCAAGGTCCAACACGTGTGGAAAATAGACAAGGCCCGTACGATAATATGGGCTTCAACAACAATCAGTTTTACCCTAATTACCCTAATTACAATGATCAAAATAGCGCGTTCAATGTTACAACACAAAGAGCTTTTTCTGGTCAAGGGTTTCGGCCACAAGGGTCAGTGCCTTATTCTCCCAATAGAGGAAGATTTCGTGGTCGTGGAGGTCGGAGCTATGGACGTTCTCGTTTGCAGTGTCAAATCTGTGGAAAGGTTGGACATCTGGCCAATCGATGCTACTTCATATTTGATCAGACGTTTGAAGGCTTCAATAATGTTGTATCTGCAAATCAGTGTTCCTTTTCTAATGACGTAGCAGACGAACAAGGTTTCGATGATTCTCTCCCTAAGCCCAATTTAGAAGGGGTTGTTACCACCGCTGCTGCTGTTTTTAACGACAGTTTTACTTCTGCCTATAGTGATGCAGCGTGGTACCCAAATTCAGGGGCTACCTCACATCTCACTCCTGATGCAAGTATGGTTTCAGACTCAATGCCTTATTGTGGTACATGTAAGGTTTCTGTTGCCAATGGAATGATGGTTCCTATTTCTAGGGTTGGTTTGACTTCCATAGATACTTGTTCTAGGCCTTTAATTCTTAATAATATGCTTCATGTTCCGTTAATTAAAAAGAATATGTTGTCAGTTTCTAGGTTTACTCAAGATAATCATGTTTTGATTGAATTTTCCCCCGATTCTTGTGTTGTGAAGGATTTGGCAACACAACAACCGATTCTTCAAGGTTTACAAAGTGATGGTCTCTACAAATTCTCATCTCCTGATGGTTTGATCTTTCTTGCTGAAGAACAAATGTCTAAGATTTGCTCTTCTAATTCTGTTGAAGATTGTAATCATGTTGTTTCTGATGCTTCTGTTAAGATTCCTACTTGTGAAACAAATAGTGCTTCTGCTTGTATAGGGGATAAGCTTTCTACTAGGTCAGATATTGTTGATGAATGTTTTACTATTAGTACTAGTGCTGAAATATGGCACAGAAGACTAGGTCATCCCTCTAGTGAGGTTCTTTTGAAATTCTTCAAAACTTGTAAATCTTTCAGTTGCAATAAAGATTCTTTTTTCTCTGAAGCATGCAGGCTTGGTAAAAGTCACAAGTTAAAGTTTCAGAAATCTCTTACTATTTATGTTCAACCCCTACAACTTGTTCAAATGGATGTTTGGGGTCCTACCCCTTTACTTTCTAATAATTGCAGCTATTATATAAGTTTTTTGGATGCATGTACTAGGTATACATGGATTTATTTCATTGCAAGAAAGTCTGATGTTCATAATGTTTTGGTTAAATTTCATAAGATGGCTGAACGCAAATTTGATTTTAACTGAAAACTATAAAGTCTAATTGTGGTACTGAGTTTCAAACCCTGTCTAGTTATTTTGCTCAAAATGGTATAGAATTTCGTAAAACCTATCCTTATACTTCTGAGAAAAAATGGAATAGTTGAGAGAAAACATCGATATATTGTCGAGCTTGGTCTCACCTTGCTAGCTTAGAGTAATGATCCTATTAAATTTTGGACTGATGCATTCTATACTGTTGTTTATCTCATTAACATGTTACCTACAAAGACTCTGGGAGGTTTGTCTCCACATGACAAGTTGTTTCATAATCAACCTGATTTCAGCTTTCTCAAAGTGTTCGGGTGTAAGTGCTTTCCTTTGACTAGACCTTACAACCAGCATAAGCTTCAGCTTCATTCAAAACCATGCGTATTTTTGGGTACAGTGCTGATCAACATGGATACAAATGTCTTAGCAAAGAATGACGTGTCTATATTTCAAGGCATGTACAATTCAATGAAGATGTATTTCCTTATTCTAAAGAGGAGAGCAAGGATACTGGTAACAGAGACTGCAATGGTTTTCTGAAGGTCAAATATAGTTGTCCAAAGTGTGTCATAAATACTGCTAAAAATTATGCTTCGATTGGAAATACTGTTAGTGGGAGCTTAGATGGTTCTGCTATGGATCATGGAAATGAAGTTCAGTCCATACCTGTTAGCCCGCCCAGTCTACCTCATCCCAGTGTTATATCTTCAGCTCATCACAATACATCTTTTATTATCAATGAGATTGTTCTACTTCAGCCCAGCATCGTGTCTTCAATTAAGCCCAATACATCTCCTATTGTTAATGAGCCTGTCAACAATGGATCTGCAACTGTCAACACTGAATCCACATCTCCTGTTTCTGGTCATAGTTGTACTCAGTCTCAAACATCAGATACTCTGAGTTCTGGTGAACAAAATGTTGTGTCAAAGCTTCTACCTACTCATTCTATGGTAACCAGGTCGAAGGTTGGCACATTTAAACGGAGAGTCCTTTACACAGAAGTTACAGACCTTGAACCTAAGGACATTCATTAAGCAATGGCTTCAAATAAATGGAAAGAAGCAGTAACTACTGAAGTTAATGCCTTGATCCAGAAAGGTACGCGAGATTTAACAACTCTTCTTCCTAATAAGATTCCAATTGGGAGTAAATGGTTGTTTAAAACCAAACGTAATCCTGATGGTAGTGTAGCTCGGTACAAAGCTAGGTTAGTAGCTAAGGTCTACTCTCAACAAGCTGGCTTCGATTATAGTGAGACCTTCAGTCACGTGGTCAAACCTGTGGTTGTCTGGATCCTTTGAAGTATTGCTTTTAATAGTGGGTGGACTCTTAGACAAATAGATATAGATAATGAGTTCTTAAATGGGGATTTGTCTAAGGAAGTTTATATGCAGCAACCTTCTGGTTTCTAGCAAGTAGATGCTACAGACAATCAGTTGGTTTTTCAGCTTCGAAAGTCTCTATATGGGCTCAAACAAGCTCCAAGAGCTTGGTTTGACAAATTTCGAGCTCATCTGGTTCATGGTCTTAGATTCACTGCTTCTTTAGCAGATACATCACTTTATTTTCGACAAACTTGTGGCAGTAAAGTCTTTATTATGGTTTATGTGGACTATATTGGTGCAACTGGTGACAATACTGAAGAAGTGAACAATGTTACCAAAGAAATAAATGTTGTTTTCTTGTTAAAAGATTTGGGGCACCTTAATTTCTTTCTTGTGCAACATGTAGACAAAGGTGTAATACTCTGTCAACAAAGATATATTTCAGATTTTTTTTGGAAAAGACAAAGATGGTGGATGCTACACCAACACCCACTCCACATCTTTCTTCCGCTGCTGGGCATTCGTGTCTAGAAACCACCCTGTGTCACACCTCAAAAACCGATCTAGTCAGAATTAGGTTTCGGTGATCAGAAATTTTGTGTCAGTTATGCTCGAATGATGTAATTGCTTGATCTTGTACCCAACCTTGAAGTAATGAAAGTTATTTGGGCTTAATTTAAGTTGTGGGGAACTTTTTGTAAGAAATTCAAAGCTGAAAATGTTGAAAATAAGCCAGGCGTATCGATACGGTAAGACCAGTATCAGTACAACCTAACTGCTCATAACTAACTTACCTGTTTTAGTTTAACCGTATCGATACGACCATAAGGTGTATCGATACAGGTCCCTGCAGAAATCTGTTTTGGTTACTAAATTAAAAAGATAGGGGAAATAAGGTGCTGAGTCACCTACTTGCTTGCCCCCCCCCCCGCGTGAAACACTTCAGATAAAGTGGTGGATAGTTGTCAATTGCCTTAAAATTGTAAAAAGATATGAATTGATAGAAAATAGTTGTTTAATCTCCCCTTTGTTAGTAGGAAAGCTTCCTATTGGTCCATAAGTAGGTGGGAGAATGATTAAGAGTGGTAAATGGTTTTAAAATGAGAAACAAAAGCTTTCTTCCTTACTTTGAATTCCCGGAAGCAAAACTCACCCTTGTTTTCAAACAAGCAAGAACCACCATTATTGTCTTAACTTCAAGCTAAGCAAGCACCTTGATCTAATCCTTGGCCTTTGTTTGATTTTGATACGTCGTTTGCAAGCTCACAAATTGGTGAGTAAAACCCCCTTATCAATTTAATGATTCCTTCGATCTTTGAGGTGTAATTTCAAGAATTAGGTCTTTGATCATCCAAGCTAAGCCCATTTATTAGGTGATCAAATCCCTTATTTTGATGTTGTCCACAAGCTTTGGTAAGCTTGAAAAACATTTGTAAGTCGTTGTGTTTGATTATAATGCAATCCTTAATTTTTGGACTAGCTCAAGAAATAAAGAAGAATCCCTCGTCATCTCTCTCGAAAGCTAGGTGACAAGGAGTCATAATCCGAGAGCTTTAGAATCAAGGTGAGTGTAGTTGTGTCAAGGGATAGACAATGTGCCATCCCGTTGCATTCGTTTTTGTGATAATAATTGCATTTGTTTAAGGGCTCAAGTAGAGAAAGCATGTGTGGGTCCTAATGATAAGCATGGTAAGTTCTCAACATTGTGGTATGTTGTAAAGTTCGTATATGACATTTGACATATGCTATGTGTAAATTTTGATATATATATGTTATGATATGTTATATGGAGCTAAGGCTCAATTTTTGATCCGATATGATATGGCCTACAGGCACAAAGGTAAGAACTATGATGATGTGTGTAATCCTTGGACACTTGTGAACTTTGAATACAATTGGCATGCCATAGGTTTATTTGAGCTCACTAAGTAAGGGATTAGACTACGGTCCGGGGCTACGGCCTATATGTGGTGAGATAAGGTTGGTTTATGTAAGAGATATTTTCTAGAGCTACGGCTCAAGGCTAAGGCATACTCTCGATATGATTTGGTGTGTAGGGGAATCCGCGTATCCATTGGTTACTATGTCTAAGGAAATGTTATGTATCTATGCTTTGCATGTGACATATGAAAATATAACAATCAGCCTTGAATATGATCGATATATGATTAATGGTGTACTTATGTCATTCAAGCATGTTTATAAGTCATTTATGCCAAATAAGAACTTGGTGACATTTTTTATAACTACCTCACTAGGCTATGTAAGCCTAACATGTGAGTGTCTCATGCATTTCAAGACCCTGAAGCAATCCGAGCCTTGATCGTGTTGTCGAAGTTGCAAGCCACTCCCACCAATTCCATGTATGCATACGTTTTGCTTTGAACTCCTAGAAAGGTGGCATAAGGCTTAGACATGTTAAATTTGCCTATTTTGATATGTGTGTAATAGCCTAATAGTGCCTAAGTGTTAAATGTGAAATATAGTGTATTTGTGAACCAATAAAACCAACTAACTTCAGCCTAAAGGTACTAAAAGGTGAAAATGGGGTAAACGGATTCGAATCGCTCTAAAATTTTGTATGCTATTAGAATTATGGATTAATAACTTACTGGTAAAATTTCATGGCATTTGGACTTCATTCAACAGGTTAATTCGAAAAAAACCCAGCTAAATCTGTCATTACAAGACATGCGTATCGATACGGGTTAAGCTGTATAGATACATCATTGCATAATTGGACCTATAAAAACAGAGAGTACCGATATGGGTCAAGCTATATCGATACAAATCTTGGTAGTGAGGTCTGAGAAATTAATTGTATCGGTACGACCTTGAGGTATACCGAAACGGATCAACCTCGATCAACGCGTATCAATACAGGTTTGGATGTATTGATACGTGCTTATCACCCCTAGTCCTGGAATTGAGAAATTTGGCTTAGCGTACCGAAACGGTCCTAAGTGTATCGGTATAGTGTCAGTTAATTCTGTTAAAAGACTTAAACCATAGTTTTAAACAGTTTACAAAGTAGTCACTAAAATCTTAAGAAGGTTAATCCGATGGGTAAATGACCTCCGCTAATAACAAAATTTTATAGGCTAATAGTTTATAAGTTTAATTGAAGGCTAGGAAAATAAAATTCTGATAAATACCCCTAATTTTCAAAATTTATAATTTAGTCCCTAAACTAAAAAAGTTTAAAATTGACCCCAAATTGAATTAGCTATTAATAAGTTAATCTGTTAGGTCTTAAAAATAATTAATAAGGCATTCTGAATAAGGTTCCAAATTCTGAATAAGCTTATGATCTCTGAATAAGTTTCCGGTAACACATTCCGACCCGGTTCTCTGCCAGGCCGGGAAGGGGGTGTTACACCCTGTATAGATAAGTTGTTGGCATTCTTCAACACATCTGCACCACCAGACCAGATATACAGTTCGCTGTAAATAAAGTCAGCCAATTTATGCAAGCACCGTTGGACAAATATTATAAAGCTGTTCGAAGGATTATTAGGTATCTTAAAGGAACTATTGACCATAGGTTATTCTTTAGTACATCATCATCCCCTGCTTCCATAGTTGGTTACACTGATTTTGATTGAGGAACAAATCCTGATGATAGAAGATTAACTAGAGGACATTGTATTTTTCTTGGTGGCAACCTAGTTGCATGGAGTTCAAAAAAAAAAAAACAAGGTGTGATGTCACGTTCTTCAACAGAAACAGAATTTCAGAATTTTGTCGATGCAATGTGTGAAGCTATTTGGGTAAATTCTCTTCTAACAGAAATAGGCATACATCTTACATCAGTCCCAACTTTGTGGTGCGATAATACGAGTGCTATAGCACATTCGGCAAATCTAGTTCATCATGCCAAGCTTAAACATGTTGGACTGCACCTCAGTTTTGTTCGAGAAAAGTTAATGAATTGTTTCAAGTTAATTACTTACCTGCTATAGATCAAATTGCAGATGTGTTAACCAAACAACTGTCTTCAGCCTTCTTCTTACGTCTTAGGCAACAACTCAAAGTTTTCTCTGTTGATGATTTAAAATTTGCAAAGTACTAAATCTCAGGAGGACGAAGGAGTAAAAGATCAGAGGATTCTGTTATTTTATAGAAGAACAGGAAGTAGGAAGTATGTTAGAGGTTCTATCTCAAAGTCTGTTAAAGTTTGTTAGAAGCAGTTAGGAGTTTACTCTATCTTATGTAAAGTCGTGTTGAGCTGTTAATTAGGTATGAGTTAGATTTTTGTTATCAAGATTAGTTTCTTAAAATCATTCTCACCCTTGTATATATATCTCGCTATCGAAGAATAATAAAGATAAGTTTTACTTGAGGTTTTTCATCATTCTTTCCACATTCAGTTTATATTCTTTCAAGCATCTATGGGTACATAAAAAATGCATTGAGTCGATTCTTTTAAATGAATCAATCTGGTCGCAACTTCAGATATAAAATTCAAAGGGATCAAATAAGAAATGATACTTTGTATCATAAAACTGTACTGAAATTTACGAACCAACATTTATCAAATTTGCAAAAGAGTAAGAAGAAATGGTTCGATCCTCTTATTTTGATTTCTCGGACCGTGAGATCCACGAATCGAAATCCTAATGCATATAGGTATAAATAGTCTAATGGGAGCAAGAATTTCTCCGAGCATTTGGAACATTTCATTCATGAGCAGAAGAGCCATTTTCAAGTAGTGTTCGATCGATTACGTATTAATCAATATTCGACTAATTGATCTAAAGTTATCAACGAAAAGATTACATTTTGTCCAAGTTACTTCTTTTTTCTTTGCGAGTTTCAAGAATATCTCCATTCATAGTTTTGAGATCTACACCTATAAATTAAAAAGTCCGAATGATCAATTTTATAATCAATTGTTAGAATCAATACGTCTTTAAATCGTCGTAATTGCGATAAACACAACAAAAATTAAATAATTTTCCAAATAAACTACTAAAAAAATAGAAACAATTAACAAACTAACAAGAAATCTGATTGAGACTGTGAATTGGAAAAAAAAAAGGAATAATAATCAGGCACAGCTTAGAGATTACGAAGCTGTATAAGATTCATCGGTGAAATATATTTGGTACTTCCGAACACAAGTTGCCTAGCGATTATAAGATTGGCTGCCTCACTTGGATGGTAAGGATCCCAGAAAACATGCTTCGCTCGATCTTCGCACAAGCTTGATGTTGGTCCACATGGAATTATCCCCGCGAATTGGCCTGCATTTCCACAACAAGCTCTGCTTGCTGTCGTGAAACCTACGTAAATGAATAAACATTAATCTTGATGTTCGATTCGTAATTTTTAAATATCGAAAAACGGACCGGAGATGTGTGTATCGATGTTAATGTATACCGTATTTAGTATAATTTGTGATAAGCTCCATCACTAGGTCATACACATTGACATTGACAATGACAAATATGGCTCCTTGGAGATTCCCATTTAGTTCAGTCAGCAAATCCTTTAATTGGCGGTTGTATTGCATTGCTAGCTGATTTGCCAAACCAACACATTGGTTTTCGCTCAATTGATTGATGGTTTTCTGATAGGGTATGCAACCGATTGGACCGACGTTTCCGACGACAAACTTCAGAGCATCGAGCTGATACAGTCTCTGCCACCATTAACAGAACAACTTTGCTAGTTATAATCAACCGATCGGACTCAAATGTACGTGTAACACATGTTAACTAGAAAAAAATGAAGAGTCGGGATGATATTAACGTACTGTTAACTGGTTCCGTAAGTGCTTAATCATGTCATTGATGTAAGCACGGAAATCCTTGTTCCGGTGGAAAGGAGTGGGAGAAGATAATTATTGAGAAAATCATTGGATCCAATTGTAATCGAGAAGATGGATCTCTTCGAAATACAATCTTTGGCTTCCGATGGACCCAAAATTCTGTCGAACTGTTTTCTTGTGTTGTTGAAGTAGTCGACTTGGATATCCAATCCTAGCCTATTCACCTGCAAATTCCAGATAAATTTAACTCTAGATTTACGTAAACATACGTGGAAATGGAGAATTAAAGTATTGGGAAACAAAAAAAGAAGAAAAAGCTAACAAATATGCTTCCAGTTGCATTCATAATCCCTCCTCCCCCTGATGCATAATTTACGCCATGTAATATAGCTTTCCCTGTAGAATTTGGAGCCAGATATGGAACTGCGTAATTTGGTACTCCCAATTCCTCTCCTGGAAATAGACAAATGACAAACTTTAGTCCATTATCCAGAAAATCGCGGTCGCATTGTGTTTATCGTGGTTGAAAACCAGCAGGAAGAGAAAAAAGCTTACCAACAATGTCACCAATGGTTCTGCCATTGGTGAATTGACCGGTAGGTTGGCCGCCGGAGGCTTTAAAATCGATCCCATTCGGTGGAATATTTGCCTTGGACAGGGTTTGCAGATAGTTATTATTACCAGCATCCACCAAAGAATCACCGAAGATGAAAGAAGCTACTAAACCTCCATCATTACCAGCACCAGCACCAGCACCGTTAACCAAAGAGCTCAAACTCGTCATACACAAAACTATCAAAACAAGACTCCAATGTGTCACCCCAGCCATGGTTATCAACTCAAAGCTAATTCGAAGCATCGGTCGATGAAATTTGCAAGACATTCGAGTGTTATTATATGGAGTTCGCATTTTGGTTTGAACCTATTTTTTATGTAGAGGGGTGACATGTTTGATGCAGGGTAGTTCATCAAACAAAGTTGCATAGTTTTCTGAAGCTGTTGTCAACTTTGTAGGACTTGCTTTGGCCATACGTCAATGGCGGCCTAGATTATATTTTATATATGATCAAAGGCAAAAAGGTCTTGATTAAACAATTTTTATCTGATTATTATATTAAAGAAACCAGTATTGGATGAATTTAGAATGCTCTGGCCTGGGTCTGGTGCAGCTTTGGTGATTGTTTGGTAATAATTTAAGAAAATTTTAATACAAGTTAATGGGAAAACAATGCTCTACAGAATTTGCAGAAAACCAATACTAAATTTTCATGGTTTAATCACCAGTATCCAACACATTAATTTACTAATCTAGATCGGATACTGCAGAGGTCCATTATGAGAACGACCCTCCAACCGGATTGTTTCATTCACAACGTTAGGATTTGAATCTCTAATCTTACTCAAAAAATCTAGTGTCTCATCTCACTAGACCAACAGATTGTTGGTACCGATATTAATTTTTGAGTCAAATGTAATGTGGTTGAGTGGATGATATCATCTAACCATTAAATAACTGAATTTATTCCTTCGATTTCAACTTTATGTCAATTTATTACTATTTTTGTGAGTTTTTATTTTAACTATAGGGGTCCAAGAAGCTAAATTGGCAATTATGTTAGCAAGATTTGAAGAGGGTAGACTTTATGGTTGTCTAAACCTTGCTTCATTAACCCTTTTTGGAGAAAATCGAGCTTAATTTCTAGACCCATTTAACCCAAATAATCATTTTATATAATCATAAAATATATAAATACTAATATAAAGATATATTTTTTGTTAATAAGCTTAACTGTAAATTAAAGGTCAATAAGTGGGCTTTTTTCTGCTTTAAATTGTTATCAAATCTATAAGTTCATGTTTCATTTTGGTAAAAAATTGATATGTTTTGATTCGTTTTTACTTGTATTTAGGAGTGTTCATGGTAGGTTAACCGTCTGTTTAGCTTAAACGACCAGTTAGTCTTTATAAAGGTTATTGAATTTAATTAACCGTAACTTAATTGTTAAAAAATGGTTAACCGTTAACGATTAACCGTTAATATACGGTTAACTGACAGTTCGGTTACAAGTAAACCTGTAACCTATTACAATTTTTTTTACATGTTCACTACTTTTTTGAGAATAATGAAACTATATTTTTGATAAATATTATATTAAAATATTCATAAAATGCTTAAATAAAGATTCTAAACACTAAGTCCATAATTAAAAAAGTACACACATACTACAAAGTTTCAGCATAATATAAAATACATAAATTTCATACTTAGTTTAAAATTCAAAGTTTTAACCGTGTTCATGCTGGGTCACGCCGGTACATCCTATGGCTCAGCGGAAAAGTTATCTGGCAATTACCACCAGAGATCTATGTACGAGGAACGAATCAGGGTGAATAAGGGTGAAAAATTACCTATTTAAAATCTGGAATTCTGAATTTGGAGGAGATAGATATCTAATCATGATTCCACGATGTCGATTCCTAAGCCGCAACGATAACGCTCCGACCTCTACGTAGTTCACCCAGTTGAAACGAGCATATAAAACTCTTTAAACTATTTAGAGGGTTTTTCCAAAAGCATTAATGATTGCTAGATCTCTCATGCCTTTATATAGCCTTTGAAATCCCAATTCAACTCATATTAGAATTTCAATATATATATATATATATATATATATATATAATCCCAATTTAACTTTAATTAGGATTTCAATATATATATATATATATAAATATATATAATCTCAATTAAACTTAATTAGGATTTCAATATATATATATATATTAAATATATATAATCCCAATTCAATTTTAATTAGGATTTCAATATATATATATTAAATATATATAATTTCAATTTAACTTAATTAGGATTTCAATATATATTAATATATAATCTCAATTCAAGTAATTAGGATTTTAATATATATATATATATTAATATAATCTCAACTCAACTTTAATTAGGATTTCAATATATATATATATATTAATCTAAATCAAATTATATTATTTATATATTAAAAGAGTCATAGTTACAATAGCTATTTTCTTTTAATATTTATCCAATAGTTAAATTATATATATATATCAAATATATATTAATTTAACTAAATTCGTGTATAACAAATTTGTACATATATAATTCATTTAATATATGCTCATTTTAACCTTGGGTGTGACCCTATAGGTTCATGTAACCTTAGTAGTAAATATTAGAAAATTTCTAATATTACAAACAATGAGTGACATCTAGCAACATGTCATTGTCCTCTAAGTTACAAGAAATCATGATTCAACATAATCTTTTTTCGTGATTAGCTCTTTTTCATGTATGACATCCTTTTATCCTTTATATCTAGATTGGACAGTCCATCTAATATTTCTTGATATCTTGAGTACACTATTATAAACGAATAACTATGGTATCTCATATCAACTTATTCGAGCATGACTATGTATTTCTAGTCTCACTCACTCAAATGGCCTATGATATTACTCTTATTATGTATTAGGGACAAATTCTATCTTGATCAACCATATCCCACTACATAGATTGTGACATATCCAATATCAGTCTTTATAGTGTAGTCAGTTACGGCACACGTTTGACTGTCTCAAAATATGTCACTCACGATGTTGAAATAATAATAATCTCAAGTCTGAGGATCATACATTTAGTTATCACTATAAGCGGTGTTGTGACTGTCACATAATAATTCAAGAAGCATGCTCATAGCGAGTCAGTCTAGTATGTCATTCTATAACACATACTTATGTATTGATTTTTACATCTCTATGTCAATGACAACACTTTGTCATCAATCAACTACATAGTAGTCTTAATGCATTATTATTGTCCATGCCCACAATAATACTCGACTAAGGACATTTAAGAATAATGATATTATTTTAAGGACTTTATTATAATTTATTTTATTTATGCACGCAGAATTGTAACTGATAATAATGGCAATGCTTCTTTATGAATGAACAAGGTAAAAACAAATATCATTTACAATCATCTTATGATTGATCTTTGGGCATACTTTAACAATCTCTTACTAGCACTAAGACCAATCACTCACGTATCTAATACCAAGTGACTTAGTGTGATGATCATGCTTTTGTTGCGTTAGAGGCTTTGTCAGTGGATCGACAATGTTATAATTTTTCGGTACTGTACATATTTCTACATCTCTTCAATCTATAATTTCTTGAATAAGATGGTAACGCCTAAGTATGAGTTTGGATTGTTGGTAAGATCTGGGTTCGTTTGCTTGTGCGGTGGCTTAGTTGTTATTACAACGTAAATCTATAGCATTCAATATGCTTAGCACAACCCCTAGTTCATATATGAACTTCTTGATCCAAACACCCTCTTTTGCAGCATCGCATGCTGCAATATGCTCAGCTTCTATTGTAGAATTATCTACTGTATCTTGCTTTAAACTTTTCTAGCTCACAGCACCTTTATTAAGGCAAAGACACAAAACTCGATTGCGATCAAGAATCATCCTTATCGGTTTGGAAGCTTACGTCAGTATGACCTTTTATACTTAGTTCTTCCTCACCTCCATACATAAGGAATGTATCCATAGTTCATCTCAAGTACTCAAGGATGTTTTTTTACTGCAACCCAATGACCTTCATTGGGATCTACTTGGTACCGACTTATCATACTTAATGCGTATGATACATATGTATAGATCTTGACATTGGGATCAAGAATCATCCTTGTCGGCTTTTCATTGGGATCTTCCTCACCTTCATTGTTTTATACCGACTTCTCAAGTACTTGAGGCATTGAAGGACACATTTCCTTCGAGAGTGAAATACCATGTCTCATAGGTAAGAATCCCTTTTTTGATTCTTCTATACTAAACCTTTTTAGTACTTTATCTATGTATGTTGCCTCACCCAAGTCTTTCATGGAAAAATATTTTCCTAACCAAGTTTTTTTTTTAAAAAAGATTTTAAGCTAGGTATGTCATTTCCTATTATCAATATGTCATCCATATACAATATCGAGAATATAAAAGTGCTCCCACTAATTTCTTGAAAACATGGCTCATCCTCATTTTTTGATAAAACCAAACTCTTTGATTGCATCGTTAAAACGAAGATTCCAACTTCGAGAAGCTTGCTTCAATCCATAAATGGACCTTTGTAGCTTGCATATTTTTCAGCATCTTTTGGATCGACAAAACCTTCAGGTTGTGTCATGTACACATCCTCATCTAGTTTTCCATTAAGGAAAGCGGTTTTAACATCCATTTTCCATATCTCATAATCATAAAATGCAGCTATCGCCAGTAAGATCCAGATGGATTGAAATATAACAACAAGAGAAAATGTTTCATCATAGCCTATACCATGAATTTGAAGAAAACCTTTAGCGACTAATCGACCTTTGTATACTTTTACATTACCATCCATGTCGGTTTTCTTTTTGAAACCCATTTGCACCCTATGGGCTTAACCCCTAGAGGTGGGTCAACCAAGGTCCAAACTTGGTTTTTTGACATGGAATCCATCTTAAATTTCATGGCCTCTAGCCATTTCTCAGAGTCTAGGCTCGTTAATGCTTCTTGATAAGTCCTAGGCTCATCTTTATCCATGAAGAGAACATTACCATGCAATGTGACAAGAAATCCATATTTCTCAGGCGCATTGTATTCTCTCAAAGATCTTCGCAGTGGTTGTGTTTCCAAAATTGTTGAATATTCCTCAATAACTTGTGGAACTTGTTGTTGTTCAATCTCTTGTTCAATGATATGTGGTTGATCTCGAATTTCATTGAGTTTAATATTTCTCTCACTTCCTTTTCGGAAAACAAATTATCTTCCTAAGAAGATTCATATTCGAGGAACAAACACTCTATTATCGGTAGGATTGAAGAAATAATATCCTTTAGTTTCTTTAGGATAACCCACAAAATTACATTTATGAGATTTGGGTTCGAGCTTTGTAGACATCTTATGTTTAACATAAACATCACATCCCCAAATTTTCATAAAATACATACCAGAACGTTTCCCAGTTCATATCTCATATGGTGTCTTTTGAACTGACTTAGACGGAACAAAATTTAGTGTAAAAACAACTATTTTTAGCACATGTCCCCAAAAAGAAACTAGAAGAACAGCGTGACTCATAATTGATCGAACCATGTCTAACAATGTTTGATTTCTTCTTTTCGAAAACTTCATTCCATTGTGGAGTATCCGGAGGTGTGAGGCAATCCCACATTCCTTAAGAAGGTCACCAAAATCTAAGTTTAAGTACTCCTCCTCGATATGATCGAAGAGCCTTAATGCTTTTTCCTAGTTGGTTTTGTACTTCATTTTTAAATTCCTTAAACTTTTCAAAGGCTTCAGATTTATGATGTAGTAGGTAAATATGCCCATATCTACTGAAGCCATCCGTGAAAGTAATGAAGTATTGAAACCCTCTTATGGCTTGTGTATTCATTGGTCCACATACATTACTATGTATTAATCCCAATGAATCACTTGCTTTCTTACTTTTACCATTAAAAGGAGCTTTGGTCATCTATCCCAATAAGCAAGGCTCACATACATCAAGTTGTTCGAAAACAAATGAATCCAAAAATCCATCTTAATGAAGTTTTGAAATGTGTTTTTCACTTATGTGACCCAAGTGACAATGCCGAATATGAGTTTGATTAGAGTCATTTGTTTTTGATCTTTTCGTATTTATGTTGTAAATAGAATTCTCTTGATCCAAAATATAAAGGCCATTTATTAATTGTGTCACGCCATAGAAAACATTATCGAGATAAAAAGAACAATAATTATTCTTAATAATTATCTCAAAACCAATCTTGTCTAAACAATAAATCAAAATGATGTTTTTAGTCAAACTAGACACAAAATAACAATCCTCTAAACATAAATTAAGTCCACTAGGCAACGATAAACTATATGTTCCAATAGCTAATGCAACAACTCTTGCTCCATTACCAACCCGTAGGTCTACCTCTCTTTTTCTCAGATTTCTACTCTTTTGTAGTCTTTATACAAATGTACAAATATGAGAATCACAATCGGTATCCAATACCCAAGAAGTAGGTGTTGATAAATTAATATCAATAACAAAAATATTCGAGGCGGACACTTCACTTTCATTTTCCTTCGTAACTTTTTCAAGATAAATTGAGTAGTTCTTTTTAAAATGAAATGTCTTATTACAATGGAAACATTTTCCTTCCAGTGACTAGTCAAGGTAGTTTATGCCGTTCAGCTTGTCCTTCTCAAGGACCGATCGCAATGATAACAAATTTGTATTTGTCATAATAAGTCTACAACAATAAAATATGAATTTTAAGTATGTTTACCATGTTTGCTTATAAAAAGGAATTTATACTCCCACTATTTTTATTAAAATTAACAACCCTCAAATATTAATGTTGGAAATACTTTCTGTAAAGTTTTTCTAGTGGGTAAGGATCCAAATTTCACATTCTTTTAAGTCAGCATTGGCCTTTCTCTTAAGATTATGGTCTATCTAGGTAAGTAACACTTGGTAATTACATCTCATATAACTCTTTCATTTGGTGAACAACTCTTGTTCATAATCATCTTATGATTATCCAAATAACTAACCTTTAGGTTTCTAATCCTATTAGAGTAACATAGTTAAGTCTTTAACCAATGTTACAACCAACGAATATCACTTGCTTATTCTTCGCGTTTGGCCAAAATAGATACAAGTACCTTGCTTTAGCAAAACCTATGTTGTATCGATCTAGACTTTAAAGAGGGTTAACATAGGGAAACAATAAAAGACTTAATATTTTATTGAGGGGTTTTGTGAATATTATCTCACCATTTAACATTTGATATTATCAATTAACTAGCATGAATCTCATACATTCATTTTATCATATACATGAAAAGCAATAAATATGAATGCAATAGTTATTCTAAGCATAAAAATACTTCTCAAGTATCTTTCTGTCCGCCCACACTTTTGTTCATTTGGTCCATGCTTCTTCGTTTATATTACAATTTCAGGAACTCGTTTTACATACGAGAGAGTTGTAGAAACTAAATTTTGTCTGGGTTTAAATTAAATGCTCGAAATAAAATAAATCTACATTACCCTTTTTTAATACCCAAAACCTTACCTTATACCCTAAACCCAAAATTTTATGGCCCATTATATATGATTTTACATAGAAAAAAGTATAAAAAAATAATAAAAATCCCAAATCCTTCCTCATTAAGACTTGAGTACCATTGGTTGAAAAATACTTGGTGCCCAAGGTCTTAATTTTTATTGGTTCTCATTTTAAGGGGATAAACCAAAAATACCCTTCACCACACACACACACACACACATATACCCTAAAAAGAAAAAGGCACTGACTGCCGTTTTCTTCATTTTAAAGACCCTCACTGTCGATTTCTATTTTTTTTAAAAAGACCACCAAATACCCAAGCCCTCAACTCTTTCACCATTCGATTCCCTTATCCACTATAATTTTCCCTAATCGAAACTATTTTCCACCATTACTAAACCCTTGAATCGAGCTTCTCAACCCCAACAATAATCCATGAAATTTGGTTGATCGAGCGTAAATATTTGGGTTTTGGGTACATTCTTCCCTTTTCTTTTTATTTTATGTATAATCCTTTTTTTATATTTCAATGAAAATGTGGATGATTTTATTGGTAATCTTTGTTGTTTATTTTAGTCTTTTTATGTGTTTTAATTTATTTTATTTTTGCTTGTGATATGTATGTTATTTCACTTGTTGAATGTTGTTTAATTTATTATTAGCTTGTTTACTTTATTATCATGATTTCATATTATCCCTTTTATAATATATTTTCTTGTATATGGTATATAATATATAATTATATTATATTTTCTTAAAAGTATATACATGTGGTTTTTCATTTGGGTTTAGTTTAGAAGTTTGGGCCTCTTGGTGCTTTGGGCTTAGTTTGCTTACTTAGATTTAGTTTGAGCTTTGTTTTTCGGGCCTTTAGGCCTAGTTTAGATGGGTTTTGTGTTAGTTAAGGCCTTTGGATTAGTTTAGGAATTAATTTAATTAATTTAAGCCGTGTGTTCGTCTCATAGGGGCACTGTTTTAAATTAATTTATGATTAGTTATAGAGTCGTAGTTAGTCTTAAGGTTCGAATCAGTTTAGTGGATTTAAATTTGCCTTTGGCTTATTGGGGTAAATGTTAAATTCATTAAAATTGATTGAACACCTCTTAATTATCTTTTAATATAAAGTTGACATAGAAATTAGGCCAACATTTTAATTTAAAGCTATGATTAATTAATTTGACTTATTTTAAATATTATTCTTGGATTATTAGAATACTAGTTTAAAATTAATCGAATAAATTATCATATCACAAGATAACTCATAATTTATTAGTGTTCTCTAGCCTTTTAGGATTAATTAATTTAGGGTTAATATTAGATTCACCTAGTTATTAAATAGAAAATTAATTGAATTCTCATAATTTGGGCCTTTTAGTTTAGGACCTCGGGTGAGCTTTTGTGTGTTTATCTTTAAGCCCTTACTTGCCATCCATTTTATTTTTCGTCATTTGACCCATTTGGTTTACATGTTAATTAATTTAAATCATAAAAGGGAGGTATTCATTAATTCTGATATTTGTGTCGTAACAGTCCGAGCTTAAAGGATGTTGACCAAATATTTGAATTAATCCTTACCGAATCAAGGTAGAATTAAAACATGATAAAATCATTACATTATTCTTTAACTGCTTACACCATGCATAAAAGTGACGTGCGAGATTCGAACCATAAACTAAAACGGTTGCAGGCTTATATGATGTCAGTTTAGTCTATGGTCTGATGTATCGTCAACCTTATTAATTAAATGTCCAATTAATTTGAACCCACCAATTTGATAAAGCCCGTTCAATTAAGGTTAATTTTCAATTAAGGTCACCAAATTAAATTTCATTCAAATCTCAACAATTTCCTTTGATTAAAAGCAACAAATATTTTGGTACAGATTTCCGAGCATGATGGGGGTGCTAATCTTTCCCCACACGTAACCAACTCCCGAACCCTTTCAAAATGAATCTCTGGTTTTGTGGTGTCCAGCCTACCTTATCCAAGTGGCCGGTGGCGACTCCAAGTTTTTACCAATTTTCAAAAGAAAAAGAATTTTCTAAAGAAATCCCTTTAAGCCAAGATTACAACGAAATGATTTTGAGGATAACCCGTAGCACTGAACTTATAATTTTTAAGAGATTTAGAAAAACGTCGCTACAGCATGATGACTCCTCTAGGGACTGAATTTGTTTTTACAAAACAAAAAGAGATTTAGGCCAAGAAAATATTTATTGTTTTTAATGATGGAAAATTGTCGAAATTTTAATCGATTCTAGTGAGGTTGATCATTTCTTGAAAATGTACCTTCGATTGAACGGACTCTGATAATTGGTGGTCTTCGAATTGATTTTTCATTTAATTTATAAGGAATCACCGACATGTGTTGTACCATGTTCATCAAGCTCTATACTTGAGCTTTGTCCCTTAAGTGAGAGTGAAACGCCATATACCTACGTGAGTAGCCCTCCACGGGTCGGTAATTCACTTTCGAAATCCACGCCTTTTGACACGTGATTAGCCCTCCACGTTACTAGGTCGTGCTTTCCCTCGAACCGAAACCAATTCGCAAGCTTGTAATGGGCCAAAATTGAGGTTCTTGTTGCCTTTGTAGGTAATAAGATAGGTTCGGGTACCCTGGTTTAGAACCAAACACATGTGTAAGAATCTAAGAAGCCCACCCCAATTAGAGCCATGCGGACAACCTTAGCGAATTAGAATCCATGTTATTAGAAATTTGCTTTGGTTTTTGTTTGCTTTATATTCGATATTCATTTTATCTGTTGCTAAACCATTTATTGCCTTGTCTCGTTCTATTTTTCATATTCATGATATTTCATAATGAAGTATTGATTCGAGAACAATTCAAAATTTAAGACTTTGATAACGGGAGAAAAAGTCTGTAACGACGAATTAAATAATCTTGAAGTTTAAGACTGGTCATAATATGAGTAAAGGCCAACCCAGTTATTGGCCAAGAAGGGAATCACGTTTCAGTTGTGCTCTCTGTTGCGGTTATGTTCTTTACTCATTGTAACGGAACTTGATCTTCGTTATGAAAAGTTGTTAAATGAGAATGTTCATCGAATGAATGCTTCTTTTCATTTCAATTGTACATTTTTAATTGATTACCTTTGATCGTCTATCTCTGTCGTGCATACAACACATTACATGCATCTATTCATAAAACAAATAAAATTAACCGTCATGGGGTTCGTGGCAGTTCTTAGCCATCAAAGATTCTATATCCGTATTTTACCCGACGCTAAAAGAAGAAAATAGAGGAGAGTTTTGCTAAGCTAGAGGCCGATTTGATAGGTCATTTGGAGCGAGCTCAACAAGAATTAAGGGACACCATCATCAAGTCCTAGCAGGATATGATGAAAGAGATCTCTCAGTTGATGCAATCATGCCTAAGAGGAAAATGCGCTGTTGAAAGCCCAACATAAGAGGAAAAGGCGATGTTGAAAACCCAACCTCAATCTTTGAGGGCCCTCTTATTGTCAATCCCTCATCCAACCCCCAAGGGGCGTGCCTTTGACCAAGCTCAACCGGGTGTGACCTTGGGGAATATATACGGGGTCGAAAGTAGTATCCCGGATCTTGACGAGTTAGAGACATTGAATCAAGTAAAGGCTGAATTCTCAAAGCAATTAGAAGACACCCGGAAGGATCTCGATGAGAAATTTTGGATAATGGAAGATGAAGAAGGTTCTTTTGGACTGAACGCTAGAGAGCTCAGTTTAGTGGTAATCTTGTACAAGTTCAAGACTCCATAATTCGAAAAGTTTGATGGGAAGACTTGTCCCACTATAATCATGTTTTGCCGTAAGATGGTTGGGTTCATCACCAACGAGAAGCTTCTAATTCACTGCTTCTAAGATAGCCTAGCGGGACCCGCTATGAGGTGGTACAATTAGTTAACTCGTGCCAGAATCAAATCTTGGAAAGATTTGGCCCAAGCTTTCACAGATCAATATAAGCACATAAATAATAAGGTCCTTAATCGGCTCTTGCTACAAAGTTTGGAACAAAAGCACAATGAGAGCTTTCGAGAGTATGCCCAACATTAGCGAGACGTGGCGGCTTAAGTCCGGCCTCCAATTCGAGAAAATGAAATTATCCTCATGTTTGTAGACATTCTAAGAGGAGTCTTGTAAGATCGTTTGATCAGCAGCCCTATCAGCAGCTTTGCGGATATGGTTATAACGGGAGAGCGCATTGAAGATGCCATTAGGAAGGGGAAGATAATAGACCCCTACAACATAACCGCCCAAGAGGGGCATGATTCTTAGGTTCATATAGTGGGGTCTCGCCTAAACAATTAGCCTCATAGCCGCTCCTATAATCAATTATCTTGGTCTGCAAAGTCTCTGGGGGGTTCTTCATCCGGTTCTTAGGTCATACACCAATTTGCTCTCAATGCTTATTGAGAAGAAACTTCTGACTCCAGTTCAGTCCAAACTAAAGGATCCTCCCTATCCCAATGGTTATGATGTTAATGTTATGTGTGACTATCATGTGGAAAGTACGGGGCACACCGTAGAGAATTGTGGGGCATTGAAGAACAAGGTTCAAACTCTGATCGAGAACGACCTTTTGAATTTTGAAAAGGAATAATGATAAGCGCGGCTTTTGGGAAGTGTTGATGCCCGGTCTTCTTTAAGAGTTTATGCATTTAAGTTTTCTTGCATGTTGCATTTTCTTTTGAAGTAATGCATGGAACCAACATTTCTATCATTTGCCTGAAGATAGCAATGATCTTCTTGTAAGGGCGCTTGTTATGTTTGCAGATTTTTTTTCTAATAAAAATACATTTTTCTTAACATACAATGGCCTTGAAATCATACATACGTATATCCCCTCTTACCCTCGTAGCTCTTCGGATATCACATGCATGATGTGGCATTGATTCTAAAGAAAGAGATCGATCGGACGTTGTGATAACGATGAAGCGTGAATTCCCCTCAGTCTGCTCTGGTCGGTATAGCGCGAGAAACAAGATTACTATTCCTTAAATGATGTTCAATGATAAGGAAATCTCCTAGAAGAGCCCAATAGAGTCATTTGAACGTGCTTTTAAGGAAAAAAGAAAAAAAATCAGAAGGGTACTCCGCTATAGCGAAAAGACTTAATAAGGATGCTTTGCTCTACTTACTCTAATAGAGTCAAAAGCCTTGGATATATGAGTAAGTTTTCAAATCGTGACTATGCCGAGTAACTCGGGGTATTGTTTTATGCTCCATCATTATTCTCGAGACAAATGACTGTGATGAGTTGAATTCCCCTAGGAAAAAAGAAATGAATGAATGAATTGAATAAGTCATGGGGTATCCTGATGGAGCTGTGGGAGGAGAACAAATCTAATAAGGAGCTTTACTTCACCTATTCAATATCCTAGCGTGAGAGATGAATTCTTGAGGACACTGGCATAATATTGATTATAATTAGAGGCACGCACTCACACCTAGAGTTCTTCGAGTGACGTTTTTTGCGCTTCACGGGCTAAACAAAATTTGGAAGTTTGAACATACTTATGGATGGAGAAAAATGATGAGAACTAGAAGAAATAGTAATCGAGTAGAACAAGCAAATATCGTAATCATGAGGATGGACCAAGCGATTTGGGAAGAGTTTCACAACTTCAAATATCGCCACAACAGTCAAAGTCTTCATAGGCACAAGCTATGCTTGGAATGATCACTGGAGGATTGAATCTAAGACGTTCTTGCATTTGATATCTGAGGCATCCTATTCTGTTTGTTCCTTACAACTAAGATTTTGGTTTCAAGGTTTTGTATGTTAATATAAAAAGGCATTCTACATTAGAATGACGACCAACAAACTAGTACATTTTAAACAAAGAGATTTCTCTGTATTACTTCAAAGATAAATACACCAGTAAGGCCCAAAGTTGAGAGGCACTATGCGATGTAGGATGACAAATAATCTTTGAGGTTAGTTTGCCATGATGGGGCATCATTGTCCGGAGAGGCAACAAGGGCCTTTTACCCAAGAATCTAGAACGAATGAAAGATAGCGTAAGGCTTGAAAGAACTAGGTTAAAGATTCTGATTACGACCGAGGTCACTTGACTCGAAGAATAAGAAAAACAAGTTTGGGGGCAAATTTTGTCTTACATGAGATGGAATGAGTGGTTGTAGTCCCAAGATGACGATCACCAATTTTAGAAAACGAAGACAAGCTTAACTCATGCATTCATACATTTTCATGAATACATGTATCTTTGCATCATGAAATACGCTTATACAGCTAGACATCCCTATGTTAGGAGCATGCTAACACATACATTTATAGCTTTTTGTTTACTTTAAACAGGTATTTGATGATTGATAAAAGGATGGACCTACAGTTCCACAAGAGGAGAAATAGATCTCATAAGAATCAAGTCCTTTGACTTGCATAATTAGGATTTCTAAAGTTCTACCGATCCCCGGTTCCTATCCTCCTTAAAGATATTTTTCTCAAAACCAAATTTCTCAATTCTAGCCCTTCAAAGGACATTTTCCTCAAAACTCAATTTCTCAATTCTATCCCTTCAAATGACGTTTTTCTTAAAATTCAAATTTCTTAATTTGATCATTTCATAAAGATGTTTTGCTTAAAACAAATTTCTTAATTTAATCATTCCACAAGGATGTTTTTCTTAAAACTCAAATTTCTTAATCTGATCATTTCATAAGGATGTTTTGCTTAAAACAAATATCTGAATTTGATCCTTCTACAAGGATATTTTTCTTAAAATCAAAATTTCTCAATTTGATCATTTTATAAGGATGTTTTTGAGAATTTCTTAATTCAGTCCTTTCTTGAGGACGTTTTTCTCAAACCCAAAAGAATTTCTCAATTCGATCATTTTCATAAGGACAAGTTTTCATGAAGAGAATATGTTTTTAACTCGACCCTTTTAAAAGGATATTTCTTAAAAAGTAAAAAAGAAGAGAAAGAGAAAAGAAGAAGAGAAAAAGAAGAAGAAAAAAGAAAAAAAAGGATAAAGGAAAAGAAAAAGGAAAAAAAGAAGAAAGAGAAAAACAAATCTAAAGTGAAAACTTGAAAAAGCGTTTCAAAATAGAAGATTCAAAAACTCAAAGAGGAAATGAGCATAAATGGTTGAACCCGAATGTGAGATGAGGTACCGCTGTTCCAAAGAAGAGAAGCAAAAAGCAAGAGATGGCCAAAATGTCCAAAGGAAGAAGTGGAGCAAACGACAAAATGAGAGCCCGAACAAGACTTTAGACGAAGGATTTCAAACTCGTCACATCAGGATTTTAGAGCAAAAGAGGTAGATACTCAAAGCTTAAGGATTTCAGGCGAAAGACTTCAAACTTGCCACATTAGGATTTCAGAGCGAATGAGGCAGATACCCAAAGCTCAAGGGTTTCAGGCGAAGGGTTTCAAACTCACCACATCAGGATTTTAGAGCGAAGGAGGAAAATGCTCAATAGCTCAGGAATCTTCACTTAGGAAAGTCAAAAAATAGCCTACCCGTTCAGGTTCATGAAGAATGGAAACTTTTAGCATAATGGCCTATCCTTAGGCCCAAGAGGAATAGAACCTTTATTTGAAGAATTGCTATTTGTTCACTGCCATTTCGAAGGGACGCGTCTACACGATTGGTTTCTACCTCTTCCGGGGAAACAATTTCTTCTACCAAACAAGGACATTGGATTTTTTCGTTGCCGCTTCGGAAGAACATATCGTCTTTGCCTAGTTTTGTTTTTGCCATTTAGGAAAAGCAAGTTATTTGGAATCATTCGCTACTGCTTTGGAGGAATGAGTCATTTACTGTCTGATCTCTCCATTACCGCTCCGGAAGGATGTACCAGCATTACCAATCATTTTTTCTGCTCTGGGAAAATAAGTTATTTGGATTCATTCACTGCTGCTTCGAAGGAATGAGTCATTTGCTATCTGGTATGTCCATTGCTGCTTCGGAATGACATACCAACATTACCCAATCATTTTCGTCGCTGAAAACAAGTTATTTGGATTCATTCGTTGTCGCTTCGGAGGAATGAGTCATTTGTTTTCTGGTTTGTCCATTGCCGCTTCGAAAGGACATACCAGCATTACCCAATCGTTTTTGCCACTCCGGGAAAACAAGTTATTTGGATTCATTCGCTGTTGGTTTAGAGGAATGAGTCATTTGCTGTCTGGTCTATCCATTGCCACTCCGGAAGGACATACCAGCATTACCTAATCGTTTTTGCTGCTCTAGGAAAACAAGTTATTTTGATTCATTCGCTGTCGCTTCAGAGGAATGAGTCATTTGATGTCTGGTCTGTCCATTGTCGCTCCGGAAGAATATACCAGCATTACCCAATCGTTTTCCTGCTTTGGGAAAACAAGTTATTTGGATTCATTCGCTGCCGCTTCGAAGGAATAAGTCATTTGCTATTTGGTCTGCCCATTATCGCTCCGGAAGGATATACCAGCATTACCCAATCATTTTCGTTGCTTTGGGAAAATAAGTTATTTGGATTCATTCGCTGTCGCTTCAGAGGAATAAGCCGTTTGCTATCTGGTATATCCATTATAGCTCTGGAAGAACGTGTTAGCGCTACCTAGTTTGATTTTTCCGTTTTCGGGAAAGAGTGTTATTTGGATTTGTTCATTGCCACTTCGGAGGAACAAATCGTCAAACAAGGAAGTGAGACAAAGTTTGTGTTTTTAGTCTTTCTTCTATTCCCATTTTACAGCAATGAGCAAAGAGGGGCATCTGTCGACACTAAATTTTGTCCGGATTTAAATTAAATGCTCGAAACAAAACAAATCTACATTGCCCTTTTTTAATACCCAAAACCTTACCTTATACCCTAAGCCCAAAATTTCATGGCCCATTATATATGATTTTACATAGAAAAAAGTATAAAAATAATAAAAATCTCAACTCTTTCCTCATTAAGGATTAACTACCATTGGTTGAAAAATACTTGGTGCCTAGGGTCTTAATTTTTATTGGTTCTTATTTTAAGGGGATACTTGGTGCCCAAGGTCTTAATACTTGGTGCCGATTTCTATTTTTTTTAAAAAGACCACCAAAGACCCAAGCCCCCAACTCTTTCACCATTCGATTCCCTTATCCACTATAATTTTCCCTAATCGAAACTATTTTCCACCATTACTAAACCCTTGAATCGAGCTTCTCAACCCCAACAACAATCCATGAAATTTGGTTGATCGAGCATAAATATTTGGATTTTGGATACATTCTTCCCTTTTCTTTTTATTTTATGTATAATCATTTTTTATAGTTCAATGAAAATGTGGATGATTTTATTGGTAACCTTTGTTGTTTCTTTTACTCTTCTTTATGTGTTTTATTTTATTTTATTTTTTTTTACTTGTGATATGTTTGTTATTTCACTTGTTGAATGTTGTTTAATTTATTATTATCTTGTTTACTTTATTATTATGATTTCATATTATCCATTTCATAATATATTTTCTTGTATATGGTATATAATATATAATTAAAGTATATTTTCTTAAAAGTATATATATGTGGTTTTCATTTGGGTTTAGTTTAGAAGTTTGGGCCTCTTGGTGCTTTGGGCTTAGTTTGCTTACTTAGATTTATTTGGGCTTTGTTTTTTGGGCCTTTAGGCCTAGTTTAGATGGGTTTTGTGTTAGTTAAGGCCTTTGGATTAGTCTAGGAATTAATTTAAGCTGTGTGCTCGTCTCATAGGGGCACAATTTTAAATTAATTAGATTAATTTAGGATTAGTTTTAGAGCTGTAGTTAGTCTTAAGGTTCGAATCAGTTTAGTGGATTTAAATTTGCCTTTGGCTTATTGGGGTAAATGTTAAATTCATTAAAATTGGTTGAACGCCTCTTAATTATCTTTTAAGATAAAATTGACATAGAAATTAGACTAACATTTTAATTTAAAGCCATGATTAATTAATTTGGCTTATTTTAAATAGTATTCTTAGCTTATTAGAATACTAGTTTAAAATTAATCAAATTAATTATCATATCACTAGATAACTCATAATTTATTAGGGTTCTCTAGCCTTTTAGGATTAATTAATTTAGGGTTAATATTAGATTCACCTAGTTATTAATTAGAACATTAATTGAATTCTCATAATTTGGACCTTTTAGGTTAGGACCTTGGGTGGGTTTTTGTGTGTTTATCTTTAAGCCCTTACTTTCCATCCATTTTATTTGTCATCATTTGGCACATTTGGTTTACATGTTAATTAATTTAATTTATAAAAAGGGAGATATTCATTAATTCTGATATTTGTGTCGTAACAGTCCGAGCTTAAAGGATGTTGACCAAATATTTGAATTAATCCTTACCGACTCAAGGTAGAATTAAAACATGATAAAATCATTACATCATTCTTTAACTGCTTGCACTATGCATAAAGGTGACGTGCAGGATTCAAACCGTAAACTAACACGGTAGTCAGGCTTATATGATGTCAGTTTAGTCTATGGTCCGATGTATCGTCAACCTTATTAATTAAATGTCCAATTAATTTGAACCCACCAATTTGATAAAGCTTGTTCAATTAAGGTCACCAAATTAAATTCCTTTCAAAATTTGACAACAAATATTTTGGTACCGATTTCCGGGCGTAATGGGGGTGCTAATCTGTCCCCACACGTAATCAACTCCCGAACCCTTTCAAAATGAATCTCTGGTTCTGTGGTGTCCAGCCTACCTTATCCAAGTGGCCGGTGGCGACTCCAAGTTTTTACCGATTTTCAAAAGAAAAAGAATTTTCTAAAGAAATCCCTTTAAGCCAAGATTACAAAGAAATAATTTTGGAGATAACCCGTAGCGCCGAACTTATAATTTTTACGAGATTTAGAAAAACGTCGCTACAAGAGAATTACAATAGAAGTAGAGAAAGGCACGACATGAAAGCCGTACTTATAAAACCTTATAAATAAAACTAAATGGGCTATTGGGCATAACCATGCATTCCAAACGCTGTGCTTAACAAACATAATAACAACGCCGCAGAGGTCAAGCCCCTTATGGGGTTTCACGGCCCTATAGTCGCCGACGTGGTTGCCGCTGCCCGGTCAGCGACAAGGAATTTTTTAAAGATTAGCATCTTAATTGTTATGTAAAAACCTCACTATTTGATAACTTTTATCAACATTATCATGTTTTTCAGGATTTTAAAATCCATGAGGATTTTACTGAAATAACTCTTGTTACTTTCCCGCACAAAATCTATAGACTAACCATTAGTCTAATATATAACTATAATCCACGTATATTAACACTTAACATATAAACCCTAAAACTCATATTTAATATATTAACATATAATATTTCAAACCCTATCGGAAAAGATCCTTATGATTAACTCTTAATCATCGATCTTAGGAATATCTTTTAAAAGGATTAACAGATTAACCATGATTGAATATATTTGCTCGTACAAATAACATATATTCGCTAAATAAATCAAAGAATAACATGTATCTCATACAATTACATCACTCAAGTAATTAAAACCAGAATCTGTATCATACAAGTGGCTCTAATACCACTGTTGGGTCACACCAATATACCCCATGGCGCAGCGGAAAAATTATCTTGTGATTACTACCAAAGATCCACGTACGATGAACGAATCAGTGTGAATAAGGGTGAAGAATTACCTGATTAAAATGTGGAATTCTGAATTTGGAGGAGATAGATATCTAATCACGATTCTACGATATCGATTCCTAAGTCGCAACGATAATGCTCTGACCTCTACGTAGTTCACCAGTTGAAACGAGCATATAAAACTCTCTAAACTATTTAGAGGGTTTTTCCAAAAGCATTAATGATTGCTAGATCTCTCATGCCTTTATATAGCCTTTGAAATCCTAATTCAACTCAAATTAGGATTTCAATATATATTAATACATATAATCTCAATTTAATTTTAATTACGATTTCAATATATATATTAAATATATATAATCTCTATTGAACTTAATTAGGATTTCAATATATATTAATATATATAATCTCAATTCAACTAATTAGGATTTTAATATATATATATTAATATAATCTCAATTCAACTTTAATTAGGATTTCAATATATATTAATTTAAATCGAATTATATTATTGATATATTAAAAGAGTCATAATTACAATAGTTATTTTCTTTTAATATTTATCTAATAGTTAAATTATATATATATATCAAATATATATTAATTTAACTAAATTTGTATACAACAAATTTGTACATATATAATTCGTTTAATATATGCTCATTTCAACCGTGGGTGTGACCCTATGAGTGACACAAGTCATGGAAAAGTCACACTTGTATAGTCCATCTAATATGTCTTGATATCTTGAGTAGACTATTATAAACGAATAACTATGATATCTCATATCAACTTATTCGAGCATGACCATGCATTTCTAATCTCACTCAATCAAATTGCCTACGATATTACTCCTATTATATAGGTGGGACAAATCTTATCTTGATCAACCATATCCCACTATATAGATTGTGACATATTCAATATCAGTCTTTATAATGTAGTTAGTTACGATACACGCTTGACTGTATCAAAATATGTCACTTACGATGTTGAAATAATGATGATCTCAAGTCTGAGGATCATACATGTAGTTATCACTATGAGTGATGTTGTGACTGTCACATAATAATCCAAGAAACATGCTCATAGCAGGTAAGTCCAGTATGTCATTCTCTAACACATACTTATGTATTGATTTTGACATCTCCATGCCAATGACAATACTTTATCATCAATCAACTACATATTAGTCTTAATGCATTATTATTTTTCATGCCTACAATAATACCCTACTAAGGACATTTAAGAATAATCATATTATTCTAAGGATTTTATTATAATTCAGTTTATTTATGCATGCAGAATTGTAACTGAAAATAATAATAGTAATGCCTCTTTATGAATAAACAAGGTAAAAACAAATATCATTTACAATCATCTTATGATTGGTCTTTTGGGATACTCTAACAATTCAACACATATCAATACACCATCAAAGTTTTGAAGAAAAATAACTAACATAAAATAAACATAAGGTAAATGAAACTTCCATGAGTTAGTATCACAAACCACAAAAGTTAATTCTATAACCAAATCCTATATTTAAAAAATATAAAACAAGTTAGCACAAGAAATATAATGTAATACTAGCGAATCAAAGATAAAAAAATAATTATGAATTAATTATAAAATAGGGTTTAGAAATTAGAAAAAGGGTACGTGGGCTGAACTTTTAGTTGAATGTATTTTATTTTAATATATATATATATATATATAATAATAATAACGGTTACCTACATGTTAATCATTTGTCAAAATTCTTAACCGTAACCATTAACCATTATTTTTAGCGGTTCGGTTAACCGAAACCGTTTAGCCTTAACGGTTATGTTAATTAACATGTAAAATGTAAAGGCTATACCAGTTAACGGTTATGGTTAATTATGCACACCCCTACTTGTCGGCATCGATTTGTACAAGATTTTGATATTTTTAATCAATTTCAAACATTTTCTTATAAATATTTTTATTTTTACAATTATATTTAAAATTATATTAAATATTTTTTATTTTTTAAAATTATATTTAAAATTAAAATATATTTATAGATATGCAATTGACGTATATTTATAAATCTATATAGTATTTTATTAAAAAATAGAAATTTAATATATACTAGAAATCTATCACATTCGTTTTGTAAAAAAATTATAATTTTTTCAATGAATATTTAGTAAAATATAATGAAAATGTTAAATTACATGTGTATAGGAGGAGGTGGAAGCTTCTACCGGGTATTGAACACAGATGTCACCAACATCAAGATGATTATCTTTTACAAATGCCTGTGTTCTTCAGATTTCTATATTTTGGATTGCTATAGTTCTTGGCAGGCCAAGTTTTCCCAGCTGAATTGAGAAGGATGTGGCTCAAGTGCAGGGTTTTTTTTTGATACATTACATGTCCATTTTATAGTAGTTTATGTTCGAAATTCGTAACTCTTCCTCCCAACAAATCTTCTTTCAGATTCGAACTCTTGTCATCTTTTTAAAAGAGCAATGTGCCTTAGTGGCTCAAGTACAGCTTTGGTGATTGTTTGGTAACAATTCTATAAATTGAAATATGAATTAGTGGGAAAAATTATGCTCTGCACAATTTGGAGAAAACCATATGCTTGAGTTTATGAGGTCATCGAATCACCATTCTTTTTTTTTTTAACATAATCGAACCACCATTCTGGAATTGAATGATAATTGATCAAAAATCTCTGCACAATGCAATGGCATGGGGTAAAGAGGAGATTTCCAAATCCTCCTCCATAAAATCTTTACCTCTTTTATTTCAAATCCAAATACATTGCCTGAGTTTCTGAGTTTTATATTTTAATGATTAAAAAAAGCCTTTAACTTTGGATTGTTTTGGGAAGTATCAGAAAGGATAGTGCTTGGCAGGGGAGCTGTTCGGATATGGCCAAAAGTATGGCACAAATGCACAGCACCAAAGGACTCTGCAGTCTGCACATTGTAGCCAGCAACAGCTTAAAGAACTAGAGAACAAACATGAAAAGTGGAAGCAGGAATACACAAATTAAACGCCCTTCAAAGAGGAACACATCAAATGGAGTAAAAAAGAAAGAAATGACAAAAGAAATTAAGGCTACCCCGCAGAGGAAGAATTAAGTTGGCTGTAAAAGCCAAGAAGCTACACGAAATTGCAGAAGAAGCTGAGAAAACTGAGGATTTCTGGTGCTGTTGTTTTGTTAAGGTATTTTACTTCATTCTTATGGTTTTTATTTTTATTTTTGTTTTCAGTTTCAGTTTTTTTTTGTCTTGTTAAGATACCTTTCGAGGCTTCGTTCACTAATTTAATATATATAATAGAATTCTATCACAGTCGCTTTGTTAATAAAAATATCAAGTTTCTTAGATTTAATAAAACTTGTTTAAAATAGTTATATTTTAATTTATTTAATTAGAATTAAAAATTATTTTGTAGAGAATATTTTAGATAAATGATTAATTTCAAAGGGAAAAAAGATCCAAATTTCAATATGAAAAAGATTTTATAAATAATAAGTAGAATATAATGAAAATGTTAAATAAGATACCTATAGTTTGTTTTTAAAGAGGGAACATAAGATAAATAGGTTTTAATATAATGGAAATATGTATTTTTCATCAGAAAAATTAGTAAATTTGCCTGCTGCTTTTATGTTCTAATAGGGTTCTTTTTGCTTATTATTTTCAGTGAATGCCAAGTTTTATTCGGCATGGCACCTGATGTTTTTGTTTAACTGTTCAGGTAGGAAACCATTGAACATACTCTTCGACGGGATTCCAAGATGACTTTTCATCGTCCTACAGACAACGATCATTTCATATTTACGTCCAAAACTTGCCGTTTTTTCAAAGTAATTATTTAGGATACAATTCGAGTCGATATACTTGTAAGTATTTCTTTTTTTTTTCTCTCCATTTTATATTTTTACTTCGTATAATCTGTTTCTTTACGAAAGTCTATTTATTACCATGTCTGTATATAGTCATTATCAGGGGAACCAATTGTCAAGTACTGTTAAACTTTAGGTCCCAAGTGGTGCAATATGGCGGGTGAAACTTACAAAGAGGGGTGAAATGGTGCGGTTGCAAAAAGGCTGGGAAGAATTTACAGAGGATTACTCACCGAAAATTTAGGTTTTTTGTGGTTTTTCGATAGGAAGGGAATGATTATTTTAATGTGTTGATTTTTGATAGAAATGCTTCGGAGATCGAATATGACTATACTAGAACGGAAAATGATGGTGATGGTGTTTCAACCAGTGTTAGGACATGAAAGTTGAACATCATATGTTAGCACCGTTAAGAGTCAGCTAGGGTTGTCAGCTAGAGTCAAGAAAGGAGATGCACGCATGAGAGCTTATGTGTCTCAGATCAAAGAGATTTGTAATGCTCTTGTTTCCTGTGGTAGCCCGATCTCAGATCTTGAGAAAATTGCCACGATTCTGAATAGACTTCCCATGGAGTATCAACCGTTTGTTGCAGTCATCACTGCCACTCGAGAGCCTTTCACGCTCGATGTAGCTATTTCTGTTTTTTGATGCCGAAACTCAGCTAAATAGTTTCAATCCTCTCTCCGATATCTCTCCTATCCTTAATGTGGTGCAAGCCTCCTCTACGGGCTGCAATGCCAATCGAGAAGGTGGCTCGAGCACTGTCCGGCTCTATCGTCAGGCCACTGGTCAAGGAGTGCGTGGCAGGTATGGACATATGAGGATGCAATGCCAACTGTTTGGGAAATTAGGGCATTTGGTTGACTGGTGCTGGCATCGCTTTGATGAGAATTTCATTGCGATCACAGCACGTAACAGGGATCCAGTCAAGGATGAATCCAGTGCTATTAATCTGTGTGTACTTGATGCCAGTCCATCGAGTTGTATTTGTTATTGTGCAAGTACTACTACTTAGAACAACTCAGTTGGAGCTCAAGGAGTAGCACTGGCTCAGGTTAATCTTGTCACTGCCAACAGGGGATAATGGTTTGTAGTCTTTGGAGCATCGCACCATGTTTCGCCTGACTCGGTAAACCTTCTTGAGAGCTCAGACTATTCCGGTCCTGGTAAGCTAACTGTTGGTAACAATATGCATTTTTGTATTTCAAAATTAGGTCAATCTGCCTTACTTTCCTCATCGTTTTGTACCTTGATCTTGAATAATGTTTTGCATGTACCTAGCATAACAAAGAACTTGGTTTCGGTGTCAAGGCCTGCTAGGGATAACAAAGGATGGTCTATATAGGTTTAATTCCTGTTTACCGTTACCTGCAACTTGTAATAAAAGGCCTATTGCTGAGGTCAATCTAGCTTATAAGTCTGTTAATTTGCATGAATTGTGGCATCGCCGTTTAAGGCATCCTGCTCATAATTCTTTGTTAAAGGTGTGCAAAACTTGTAATCTTCGTTTTCCTATTGTTGGTAATAAAACTTTGGATATCTGTGTTGCTTGCCAAATAGGGAAGAGTCATAAACTCCTTTTTGTGCCATCAACCTTCTCCTACGATGCATTGTTTCAGTTGATCTATAAGGATTTATGGGGACTGGCCCATATAGCTTCACAAGGATATTACTACTATGTATCCTTTGTGAATGCTCATACGAGACATTGTTGGGTTTATTTGTTGAAGCAAAAGTCAAGCATTAGCCGCTTTTCAGTCATTTCTTAAAATTGTGCAAAATCAATTCAATACCACCATTAAGGCAGTTAAAAGTGATTGGGGAGGGGAATATAGGAGTCTCACACCTATCTTACTTCAAGCTGGAATCACTCATCAACTCATATGTCCTCACATCTCCCAGCAGAACGGTGTTGTTGAAAGAAAACACCGACATATCATAGAGTTAGCCTTGAATCTTTTTGCACAAGCATCACTTTCCCTTAAGTATTGGTCATTTGCGGTTGTCTCTATGGTGTATTTGATAAACAGGCTGCCTACAAAGTTCCTTCAAGACTGTTCTCCCTTCGAGATGTTTGGTAGAAAGCCAACGTATGAGTTGCTTAAGGTGTTTGGATATAGGTGTTTCCCACACTTAGGCCAGTTAATGTGTACAAGCTCGATGATCGATCTCTGCCCTCCACTTTTCTGGGTTACAGTCCATTACACAGGGGATATCAATGTCTTGCCCCAAATGGCAAGATATATATCTCTCGGCATGTGGTTTTTGATGAACATGTCTTTTCAGTTACAAGTACCAAGGATTCACATTGTCATCATCCATCTCAGAGACAAGCACAATATGATGGGCCTCTCTTTATACCATTGGTCTCTGGTGTTGAGCAGTTGTTGCATGGCAGACAGCAGATGCAAGTTCGCCCTTGAGTGCAGGCCACACAGATAGCATAGCTGTGGATCCTAGAGCTATTGACAGTCTTGTGCAACAGACCAGTCTTCCATGTGAAAGTTTTGCTTCACCCATTGGTACATATGAAGCTTCTGCCTCGAGAATTGCTTGTCCAGGGGTTGAGTCTATGTCTCCTGCTGTGTCTGATAATGCACGATCTCCCAAGTTGGCTATCAGGTCCATGTCACCAGTAACTAGGGTTTTGGGCTCCTCTCTTGTCTCGACTACACACTCAGAAATGGTTCCTTTGGGTAGTGATATCTTACCCAATGTTGCCCTTGATCCAAGGGTCTCCCAAGCTTCCCCAAGGTCCTTAAGTACACCTTAGATTAGAGAAGTTGATGAAGCTCCACATTTATCCAAGAGTCTTGAAGGTGAACCAAAGACAACGACGCGTCTCAACATACATCCAATGGCGACTCGAAGCAAAGCGGGCATATTCAAGCCCAAGGTTTATTTTTCTGATGCTATTGTTGATGAGGGTGTTCCAAAGAACATACATGAAGCCCTTGAGTCACCCAAATGGAGAGAAGCTGCCATGGCAGAATATGATGCCCTATAAAAGAATTGCACGTGTACGCTAGTCAAGCTACCTGAAGGAAGGGTTCTGGTGGGTTGCAAATATCTTTTCAAAGTAAAGAAGAACGTTCATGGCACAATGTCCAGATATAACGCTCGACTCGTAGCGAAAGGATTCTCCCAAATACCAGGTAGGGACTTTGTAGACACCTTTAGCCCTGTGGTTAAGTTTGCTACAATCAACGTTGTGCTTTCCTTGGCAGTCACGAATTAGTGGAGTTTGAGGCAAGTTGATGTAAACAACATATTCCTCAATGGTGATTTGAAGGAGGAGGTGTTTATGCAACATCCACCTGGATTCAAAACTCATGCTAGTGATGGGTCAAAGTTAGTGTGTACAATGGAAAAGGCACTATATGACCTAAGGCAAGATCCATGCAACTGGTACTCTAAGCTTCGAGAATGTCTGCTTGACATAGGTTTCAGAAGTTCAGGGGCAGATTCATCTATCTTCATTCGAAACATGGCAGGTATTCTTACATATGTGTTAATATATGTGGATGACATAATTATAACAAGTAGTTCTGATGCAAGTACATCTGAAGTGGTTCGAATACTTGTTTATAGATTCTCTTTGAAGGATCTAGGGGAGTTGAGTTATTTTCTTAGTATTGATATAACATACTAAAAACTGGTCTAGTCAGAATTGAGTTTCGGTGATCGGAAACCCTACATTAGAAAGGTCCAAATATTGTGTTGACCTTGATCGCGGGGTTGATTATATCGGTATTGGACTCTAATTGAGTCAATTTATTGAGTAAGGACCTTATTGAATTTATTAAAAAACTGTTTAGTGACCAAATTGCTAAATTTAGAAGTTTAGAGGTAAAAGTATAAAGCATTGAAACTTGATGGACTAACTTTACGATTAGCCCCTCTCCAATCTAAGTCACTACCTGCGTGGAGTGATCAGAACACTTTCCTTCATTTGAAGGAAATCTCTTGGTCACCAAAGTTATAACATTTCCAATAAGGAAATTTAGAAGCTTACCCGATTAAGAAAGGAACCAGCCACCTCCCTCTCTTCATCTTTATCTTCCCACAAGCAAGCAACTTCATTGTTGGTTTTAGCAAAGCTTAAGCTTTCTTCAAATAATTGATTCTACCTAATAGTAATCGGTTGGGTAAACTTTAGCCCTCAAACAATTAAGTGATTCCATGGATAGATTATGTTTAAATTCAAGCTAAAGTTTTGATCACCTATGGTAACTTAGGGTTTTCAAGGCTTTAGCCCATAGAAATCTAATAGCTAATTGCTAACCCGAGCTTAGATATTGATTTTGATGCCGTTATATTGATTTAAATATCATATTATCAATTCTAATGATCTCCTATTGTTTTTACCTAGCTCAAGAATTTGAGAAAGATAATCCACCATTTCCGTCAAGGGCCAGGAACAAGAGAATCATAATCTGAGAGTCGTAGGAGCTTCAGAAATCAAGGTGAGTGTAGTCGAAGTCTTAGAATTAAGTTAGGTGCCTTTTTCAATTCTATTGTTATTGAATATTTCATAGCTAACCTTGTATTCAAGGATATTGCATCGAACCTCTTTGGAGGCATCATAGGTAAGCTATCGTATTGATCATAGCATCATTGTTATCATCAAATTATAGAAGTATTGGCTATTGAACATTGACACTATTTTTGGAACAAGCATTGTTATAGGTATTGCCGTTGCTATTGATAACATTGTCATTGTCATTATCATTGTTATTGAATCATTGCCATTGATATTGTCTTCGTCATTGATCATTGACATTGTATTGAATCATCGACCAATGATATTGCTATTGAGACATATTAAACATTGATATTGCTATTGAACCTTAGATTCGAAGGGACATTGGATACAATTGGCATGCCATAGAATTCATGAGCTCATTGGTACGAGTGGACTACGGTCCTTGGCTACGACCTTTATTGTGGCGAGGCAAAGGGATATTTGTGATATTGGTCAATTGGTGAAGCGAATGGACTAGATCATTCATTGATTTGGCGAGGCGTAGGAATTCGTGTATCCACTATCTTGATTCGATCGAAGGAATAATATTGAAATATGTTATAATTGCTATTTAACATGAACTATTGCATTGATATTGTTGAAACTTGATTTAGAATGCATCTCATTGCTATCGATATCATTTATGACTACCTCATTAGGCAAAATATGCCTAATACATTTCATTTCATGCATTTCAGGTTAAAGGATTCATCGTTGTGAGATTGGAGAAGTTGGAGGTTTTTGGCAAGTCGCTACAAGGCTAAGTAATGTATATTATCCTTATTAACTCCTAGTAGGGTGACAAAGTAGTTAAACTAGTTACTCTTAGTCCCTTTGTTATGTATATATTGCCTATGGATTGTATAAGTGTCAAAGGCTCTAAAAGTGAAGTAGAGGTTGACTAAAAGTGGCATATTATGCATATTTTGGCTCTTAAAGGTGAAAACCTAGTAAACGGATTCGTATGACTATAAAATTTGGCAGATTAGTAGATTATAGTATTTTAAACTTACTGGTAAAAATTCATTGCATTTGGACATTTTTCGATATGTCAAATTAGATAAAAACCAAACCAATTTTGTTATTATAGTGTAGGGCGTATCGATACAGGTGATGGTGCATCGATACGGTATTGCATATTTAGACTAGGTCAGCGTTGGTTAACAGGGCGTATCGATACGGACTTTAGCGTATCGATACTAAAAGTCAACACTGGAATTGGGTTGTAAAAAATACATCGATACGGCTTTAGGGCGTACCGAAACGAGTTCACTCGTACTGATACGGCTAGACCTGTATCGATACGAGTTTTGGTCATTAGAATCTAAGATTTATAAATTATGCACGACTTACCAATACGCCCCTTTTGAGTATCGATACCGATACAGGTAATTCGGTTAAAAGTTGTGGTATCAGTTCTGAAAAGTTGTATATTGGTCACTAATAATCATTTAGCTTAATTGATGAGGTAAACGAGTTCCGATTGATATGAAAATTTGCATGCTCACTAATTAGGAACTGAATTTCATTGTGGTAAAGTTAATTTTATTAAAAGAAATCTAAAATAATGAATTTACAGATTAATTCCCGAAACTTGTAAAAGTTTAAAATTGGTCCTAATACGATGTTATTAACTTGTAATGAAATATCTCTCTACTGTATAGACATAGTATGCACTGAATCATTGGATTAAACATCGCATTAACCTTTAACTCACCAATTTTATTGTATTGGTCATCGTATTGAACTTCGGTAACACATTCCGACCCGGTTCTTGACCAGGGCGGGAAGGAGGTGTTACAATTGAGGTTCAACGATGTAATGATATTTTATTTCTTAGCCAAGTAAAATATATATTAGAATTGTTAGAAAGGTCCAAGATGAACAAAGTAAAATGTGCATCCACACCCATGATTGCATCTGAAAAACTAGGTTAGGATGCAGGCAGTCCAATTAAGGATGTTCGGGTTATCACAACATAGTAGGGGCCTTGTTATACTTGTTTCATACGAGGCCGAATATCACCTACAACATTAATAGAGTAGCACAGTACATGCACAAGCCATGCGAAGGCCATCTTGCTGCGGTAAAGAGGATATTGAGGATCTAAGTGGAACCCTACATTATGGGTTGGTCTTTCGGTCTGAGCAAAACTCAAGTCTTGCTGCTTTTGCCGATACCGATTGTGGAAGCTGTCCTGATGATAGAAGATCGACATCTGCCAGTTGTGTGTACCTTGATAATAGCTTGCTCACATGGAGCTCCAAGAAACAAACGGTGGTGTCACGTTCCACGATGGAAGTTGAATACATAAGTATATCAGACACGACTTTTAAAATCACCTTGATGTGCACCATGCTGAGTGATATGGGTGTTGAACAAAAGGAAGTCTCGGTAATATGGAGTGATAGTACTAGTGTCGTTGCCATGAGCATGAACCCAGTCTTCCATGCCCAATCAAAACACGTTGACTTGGATGTTCACTTTGTCAGGGAGAAGGTTGCTGACAAGAGTATTCTGGTGAATTACATTCTAGCTGCCTTTCAAACTGTGGATGGATTCACCAAACCTATCACCAGCTCATACTTTTCTTTGTTTAGACAAAAGCTTAATATTGTAACTCTTGATGAAATTGTTCAAAATGATAAAAAGTAGGGGAAATGTTAGCATATGAATGTTGAACGTCATTTGTTAGCACTATTAAGAGTCAGCTAGGGTTGTTAGATGGTTAAAAAAACCGTTGCCGAGCTGGCAAGTTGTTAGACAGTTACAACAATCATGTGATTGTGTATATAAACCCTGATTAAAACTAATAAAAATCACGTATTCTGGACTCATTCTTAAAAGTCCTATTCTCTTCGTCATTTAGATATTCAACAACCAGCGAGAAAAGGAATGAGAAATCGGATTTGTCAAGTCTACTACCTTAAAAGAGAATGAGAACAGATTCAAAGTTTGAAATTTCTCATCGCACATTAGCCCAAGTCCCAACTCAGTTTATTTCCATGACAATCTATAGAGATGTTTTATTTCTTTTTATCATTTCATTTTTTAACAGCTCATAAGTGGAATTAGAACCAGGAGCTTGTGTTGAAAGTCAAAAAGACTTTCGGTGCTTAAATGCACCTGACAATATGAAAGAAATTTTACCATGAGTAGTTTAGCTACAATAGAAAAATGGCATGGGGAAATTAAGTTTTTAGCCCCTGAAATTTAGGTTATTTGTAAGTTGGTCCCCGAAGCTCAACTATAAATAGCCTAGCCATTTGCCACTTCTCATCATCCCAAAAATCATTCTACAACTAGAGAAAGTAGAAAGTTTTCATATAAAGTTATTTTCTCCTTTTTATCAAGAGAGATTGTCATTGTTTTCTTCTTATTAGATTAACAGAAGTTGTAATTCCTATTTTCTTATAGTGAAATTCTTCTACCTTGTTCGTGGTTTTTACCCTATATTATTTAGGAGTTTTTCACGTAAAATCTGTCTCATTTATCTTCATTATTATTTTCTCAAATTATCAGTCGTGTTTTTGCTCTATCTGACGATAGTATTCCGCAACAATTGGTATCAGAGCTTAATTTGGGTGTGTATATCTACTTACGTATTCTCTGTTGGTTGCCACTAAAAAGTGGATCCTCCATCATACGAAAGTATGTTAGATATTACTCATTCATTGAAAGTGGTAGGTACTATTCACGTCAAATGGTGAAATAGTGGGAGCTATTTAAAATAGAAGCTATAGAAACGAAATTTGGTGTTGAAAAGTTCAACTTGAGAAATTTCTCACGGTGGAAATTAAAGATAAAGGCTATCCTAAGGAAAAACGGATGTCTAACCACTATCAGCGAAAGGCCAACAGATTTTACAGATAACAAGAAATGGAACGAGATGGACGAGAATGCTATTGTAGACCTTCATTTATCATTAGCAGATGAATTACTCTCGAGCATTGACGAGAAGAAGACAACTAAGGAGATTTGGGACCACCTCAAAAAATTGTATGAGGCCAAATCGTTGCACAACAAAATTTTCCTTAAGAAGAAATTGTACACTCTTTGGATGTCATAATCTACTTCAGTGACAAAGCACTTAAACACGTTGAATACTCTATTTTCTCAGCTTACGTCTCTAAGCTACAAAATAGAGTCACAACAACGTGATGAACTTCTACTTCAAACTCTACCTGATTCGTATGATCAACTCATCATCAACTTGACAAACAACAACCTTACTAGTGATCTAGTCTTCGATGATGTTGCAGCTGTTGTTCTGGAAGAATAAAATCGGCACAAGAACAAGGAAGACAGATAGGGAAATCTGCAACAAGCAGAGACCTTAACGGTAATAAGAGGAAGATCAACAGAACATGGCCAAAGTAGCAGTCACAATCATGGTAGATCAAAGTCAAGAAGTAAGAAGAATTTAAAGTGCCACAACTGCGGAAAGAAGGGTCATTTGAAGAAGGATTGTTGGAGTTTACCTAAAAACTCCAATCCCCAGGGAAATATGGCAAACACTTCAAATGATGGAGATGCTTTCTGTTGTGAAGCATCAACAACCATGGATGGTAGAAAAAGATTTGCAGATATATGGCTTATTGACGCGGGAGCCGCATATCACATGACCTCAAGAAGAGAATGGTTCCATAATTATGAACCTGTCTCAAGAGGACCTGTGTACAGCTGAAATGATCATGCCTTGGATATTGTTGGCATTAGAACCACCAAATTAAAATTGTATGATGGAACAATCAAATTTGTTCGAGATGTGCGACATGTGAAAGGCTTGAAGAAAAACTTATTATCCTACGGGTTGTTTGATAATAATACAAGCAAGATTGAAACACAAAAAAAGAATCATGAAGGTGTTCCATGGAGCGCTTGTGGTGATGAAAGGTGAAAAGATAGCGGCAAATTTGTACATGCTGAAGGGAGAGACTTTACTAGAAGCAGAAGCTTTTGTTGCCTTATGTAGTTCAGATTCTACAATGTTTTGGCATCAAAAACTTGGACACATGTCAGAACAAGGAATGAAAGTCATAGTGGAGCAAACGCTACTTCCGGGTTCAACAAAGGTATCACTTTCTTTGTGTGAACATTGTATTACAAGTAAGCATCATCGATTAAAATTCAACACATGAAATTCTAGAGGCAAGACTATTCTAGAATTGGTTCATTTCGATGTATGTCAAGCACCAGTTACATCCTTAGACGGAGCAAAGTATTTTGTCTCATTCATTGATGACTACTTTAGGAGATGTTGGGTGTATCCTATCAAGAGGAAGGCATATGTGTTTTCAACCTTCAAAGTTTTCAAAGTGCCGGTGGAACTTGATTCTGAAAATAAAATCAAGTGTTTCAGATCAGATAATGGAGGTGAATATACAAGTGATGAATTTGATGACTTTTGCAGAAAAAAAGACATCAAACGACGGTTCACAGTAGTACACACTCCTCAACAAAATGGAGTGGCAGAACGGATGAACAGAACTCTGTTAGAAAGAACACGAGCAATGTTGAGAGCTGTAGGACTAGAGAAAGCTTTCTGGGCAGAAGCACTCAATACTGCTTTTTTATTTGGTGAATCGAGCTCCATCAACTGCAATTGAGTTGAAAACACCGATGGAGATGTGGACTGGTAAACCAGTTGATTATTCAAACCTCCATACATTTGGAAGTATTTTGTACGTGATGTACAATGCCCACGAAATTTCAAAGTTGGATCCAAAATCCAGAAAATGCAAATTCTTGGGGTATGCTAATAGAGTAAAGGGGTATCGCTTGTGTGACCCCACTACCTGCAAAGTGATTATCAGTAGGGATGTTATCATTGTAGAAGATAAGCTACAAAGAAAATAAGAAGATGATAGCACTGAAAAACAAAAGCCACAGACTATACAAATTCATGTTGAAAATAAGTTTAAATAGAGAGATTGTTCTGAAGTAGAACCAGAGCACAAAGAACCAGAGCCAGAGAATTTTAAAGCTCCAACAACTCGTTAATCAGATCATGTGAGAAGACGTCCCAATTGGCATTTAGATTATGTTATACGAGGTAATATCGCATATTGCCTTTTAACGTATGACGGTGAGCCATCAACATTTGATGAGGCAATAAACAACACAGATGCTTCACAATGGATGACGACAACGTAAGAAGAATCGAAGCCCTTCATAAAAATAATACATGGGACCTTGCGCCACTACCACAAGGAAGGAAGCCAATTTGTAACAAATGGGTCTACAAAATCAAGAGAAATGGTGATGATCAAGTGGAGAGATATCGTGCAAGACCGGTGGTCAAAAGATATGCTCAGAAAGAAGGTATTGATTTTAATGAAATCTTTTCTCCTATGGTTTGACTAACAACGGTTCGAGTAGTCCTAACAATGTGTGCTGCATTGAATTTACATTTAGAGCAGCTAGATGTTAAAACAACTTTTCTTCATGAAGATCTTGAAGAAGAGATTTATATGCTCCAGCCTGAAGGTTTTGAAGAAAAAAAAGAACTTGGTTTGCAGGTTGAACAAATCTCTATATGGTCTAAAGCAGGCGCCGAGGTATTGGTACAAGAGATTTGACTCCTTCATCATGTGCCTTGTGCAGACCCTTGTGCTTTCAAGAGGTTTGGTGAAAATGATTTTGTTATATTGTTGTTGTATGTAGATGACATGTTGGTTGCAGGCCCCAACAAAGATCATATTGAAGAATTAAAGGCACAATTGGCTAGGGAGTTTGAAATGAAGGACTTGGGACCAACAAACAAGATTCCACAGATACAAATTCACCGAGATAGAAGTAATAGGAAGATTTGGCTTTCATAAAATAATTACTTGAAGAAGATCTTGTCACGATTCAACATGTAAGATTGTAAGCCAGTTTCTACCCATCTTCCTATTAACTTCAAATTATCCTCCAGTATGAGTCCTAGCAGTGAAGAAGAGAGGATGAAGATTTCTCAAGTACCGTATGCATCAACGGTGGGAAGCTTAATGTTTGCTATGATTTGTATAAGACCAAACATTGCACAAGTAATAGGAGTGGTTAGTCCGTACATTGTGAATCCATGTAGAGATTATTGGAATGTTGTGAAAATGATCCTGAGATACATTAAAGGGACCTTAAATGTTGCATTATGTTACGGAGGATCAGACTTTCTTATCAGCGGGTATGTTGATTCTGACTATGCGGGAGATTTGGACAAAAGCAAATCTACAACAGGGTATGTGTTTACAGTTGCTGATGGAACTGTAAGCTAGGTTTCAAAACTGCAGCCGGTTGTGGCTACGTCAACAATAGAGGTAGAATATGTAGCAACTACACAAGCCAGTAAAGAAGAAATATGGTTGAAAATGCTATTGGAGGAGCTCGGGCACAAACAAGAGAACCTCTCTTTGTTTTGTGACAGCCAGAGCGCCTTGCATCTTGCAAGAAATCATGCTTTCCACTCAAGAACAAAACACATTCGGGTCTAATACCATTTCATTCGTGAGAAAGTGGAAGAAGGGACGGTAGATATGCAGAAGATCCATACCAACGACAACATAGTAGATTTCATGAAAAAAACAATCAATACCGATAAGTTTGTTTGGTGTCAATCTTCTTGTGGTCTGTTAGAGACGTAAGCAACATGGATGGTACAAGGTAGAAAGAATGGTGTGAAGATATGATTGTTCCAATCAAATCTTCAAGTGTGAGATTGTTGAAAGTCAAAAAGACTTTCAGTGCTTTAATGCACCTGACAATATGAAAGAAATTTTACCATGGATAGTTTAGCTACCGTAAAAAATGGAATGGGAAAATTAAGTTTTTAGCCCCTGAACTTTAAGTTATTTATAAGTTGGTCCTCGAAACTCAACTATAAATAGCCTAGCCATTTGCCATTTCTCATCATCCAAAAATCATCCTACAACTAGAGAAAGTAGAGAATTTTCATATAGAGTTATTTTCTCCTTTTTATCAAGAGAGAATTGTCATTGTTTTCCCCTTGTTAGATTGAGAGAAGTTGTAATTCTTATTTTCTTATAGTGAAATTTTTCTACCTTGTTTGTGGTTTTTTCCCTATATTATTTAGGGGTTTTCCACGTAAAATCTTTGTCTCCTTTATGTTCGTTATTATTTTCTCAAATTATCAGTTGCGTTATTGCTCTATCCGTCGACCGTATCCCGCAAAAACTTGGTCAATGAAACTAAACGCGATTGTCAACAAGCTCGGTGTTCCTCAAGCTTGGTGGAATTTAAAGACCCAAAGCTTGAAAACCGTAAGAAGAACATGGATTTCCAAATTTTAAGAAAAGAATTTTAGGGGTGAGAATCTTTTTCTTTAATGTTCGAGTAAGTAATGGTTTGCTTCCAAAGCTATTGTGTTAAAAGTTTTGATCTTCAACAGGTGAATCCAAATGTTCAGCAAAACATGATATTGTAGGGGAATCAGGTGCTTGGGGATGTCCGAAACCTGACATTATGGGAAAGGTGGAACCACTGATTACAACTGAGAAACAAGGAGCTTGTATAGAAGCTAGTGCTTTCAAATCTGCAAATCCTTCTTTCAAGAGAAGAGGTACCGAGCGTCTGAACCAGCAGAAGGTTCGCCAATCGGAAGGTCCATAGTGGTCGAGTATTCTCGACAGGTGTTACAAGGGTCAGGGCTGACAAAAACGGCATGAAATAAGCCATCAAAGCCTAAAAACGCAGCCCCTTCACGACGATAATGCCACCGAAGTAACATGCAGCCACCGAGAAGAAAGCTTAGATGAAGAAAGTGGAACCAGAGACCTCCACCACCGGCCTTCCATCTAGGGGAGAGGTGAAGCTCGGAAAGGGAAGCACGAGGGAGAGCAGAACCTGTGCACGACCAAAGGGAACAAAGTGAATCAAAAGAAGAGGAAGATGAAAGAGGGGAAAACGGTGGCCGCCATGAGCGCATCACCCGTTCCTTCGTAAACCAAGCCACCATAGGTGAACCATCTTCCTCCACACAAAAACAAGTTCAGACCTTAACCATGGCCGAAGGAGAGAAAAAACTCTCAACAAACAAACAAGAGGGGAGAAACGAAACAATAAAAATGAGTGAGCGAAAGAGAAGCAAAGCACATCAGCAAGGGGGAAAAAAGGGTAGGGGGAGTGGACCAGCCGCCGGTGGCCAAAGAGGTAGCGGGCCCCAAACACAAGAAAATTAGGGTTTCTCAAAGTTGAGAGAAAGTTTGCTTCAAAACTATTGGTACTATCCTGTTTTCTCTCTTTTGGTCGTCATAGTTTGGAGCAAGAATATATTGTACTATTGGTATAGCAACCAGTAGGGTGTCCGTTATATGAAAAAGCTCCAAAACATTTATTATTAGTATCACTAGCACCATTAATCAAATAGCTCAAACTCATCATACACAAAACAATCAAAACCAGGCTCCAAGGTACTAACCATGGTTATCTCCTCAAAGCTAATGTGAAGCAATTGTCGATGAAATTCATATATATATATATATATATATAATCTTTTGAGTGCTTTTTTTAACAATAGACAAACTGGCATTCAAACACAACAAAACAATACAACAACGGAAGAACGATTACTATCAAACCGAAAGAACAAGGGAAAGAGAATAGAACAGAACAGAAAAAAAGCCATAAACAAACATGGACAACAGAAACATCACAAAACAAGAAAGAACAACACCAAGACAAGGGGAAGAGCAGAAACAAACAAGGGGAGCACAACACACGAAACACCACAGCCTTCAAACGGAGCCGAGGGAGCACAACGCCAGCAAATCCAAGGACTCCAACTGCATGTCGTTTCGGGAGGCATCAGAGGATACCGACAGTTCAAAGTAATGCAGAGAAGACGTTCCAACATGTCGTCACGTCCAAATCGAAAATCGTTGACGCCTGAAGGATAGGCGAAGTCGGGAAGCAAAGGCAGCAGGCCACCGCCGACAGAAACGGAGAGGGAGACAACGAAGAGCCACTGAGACCCCCACCATCCACAGCCAAACCAGAAACAAAAAGGAGGAACAAAAAGACAGGCACAATGCAACACCAAAAAAGAAAATAAGAAAACAAAAAACGATAGTGAAGAAGGTGCCGCCTCCCCCTAACCGCACCGAGAAACCCGTTCGAAACGTGTGCTAGACAACTGTCGTCAAAACGACGATAGTCTCCCCTAAAAAACCCAACACATGTAGATGGAGAGAAAAGCCACAGAAGGCTAAGACCATCACCACCATGAGAGAGATCTGAAGAACCTCAACAACAGTAGGACGTTTATGATGCTGGAGGAGAGAAGGTCGGGCCGCTGGCGGCAAGAAGCCGACAAAAATGAAACAAAATGTTTAGATGAGGAGAAACAACAGAGAGAAAAAGTTAGGGTTTTTGTTTTTATGGAATTTGCAATATTCGATTTGGCCCCATTTTCTGTAAAGGGTTGTAATATTTGATGCAAGGTAGTTTGTCAAATATGATGCAATCTCCTCAACGTTTTGTCAACTTATAGTCCTAATTTGGACATACATAAATGGTGTATATATCAAATAAAAAGTGTTGATTAAATATTTTTCTTTGGTTATATATATCTGGAACCAGTATAGGATGGACTGAGAAGGATGTGGCTCAAGTGCAGCTTTGCTTATTGTTTTGTAATAATTCAATAAATTGAAATATGAATTAGTTGGAAAAATTATGTTCTACACAATTTGCAGAAAACTAATACCAAGTTTCAGTTCTGATAAAAAAATAATACCAAGTTTCAGTCAAACCCATGTGCTTGTGTTGATGAGGTAATCAAATCATCACTCTGAAATATGAATGATGATAAACCAAAAATCTCTACAGAGCACATGGCGCATGGGAAAAAGAGGAGATTTCCAAATCCTCCTCTACAAAGTCTTTACCTCTTTTAGCTTAATTCCAAAGTCTTTTCCACAAACTCATCTTTACCTCTTGCAGGGGAACTGCTCGGATATGGCCAAAAGTGTGGCACAAAGGCACGGCACCAAACTGGTCTGCAGTCTGCACATTGAAGCTAGCAGCAACTTAAAAGGACTAAAGAACAAATATGGAAAGTGGAAGCTGAGACGCACAAATTAAGCCAAAGCTACACCAAGTTGCAGAAGAAGCTGAGAAAACTGAGGATTTCTGGTGGTGTTGTTTTCTTAAGGTACTTTGCTTCATTCTTATGAGTATAACGTTGTTTTTGACGAGTACTTTTGAAAGATAAAAGATCTGTACTAGACATGATGTTATAAAAAAATAAGGGCAAATAGATGATCTAGCTTAAAAACTTGGAAATTTTAGCCTTTGGATTGGTTTATATACCCAGTTTGAAATACACATTTGGCTAGAAAAATCTGTTCTGCATTCCTTATGGCTTAAAAAGCTGTTTTGGCTTGCAAAGTTATCATTTAGCAATAAACTCATTTCTCTTAGTAGGTCTTAACTTTTGCACTCTGGACATTCCGATTACATACTATGTAAGTCCTTCACCATTTACACAAAATATAGCTATCATGTAGGATCATCTTATAAAGTGATATGTTATACAATCAAGGAAGCAACTACTGCCTGATTATGCTGTCGATTAAAAGAATCGGCATCATTTAGATCAGTTCTACCTATGTCAATAGACAAATACACTATATCACTTACAATGTTTAGGATAATGGTTCACTTAAATAGATAAAAGGGAGGGAGGGGGCTGGGTGTTGTGACCATCCCTTCTCATAGTGTCATAACCGAGTCCCAGGGCCACAACCGAGTCTTTTTCACCATGCCCCATTTCAAGCACATCAATATTTTAGGAAGAAGTGTCTTTGTTTTTCAATTATTTTCTTTGGTTAGGGAAAAGTGTCCTCGTTTCAAACAATATGATGTTTGCTTGGGTCATTTTTATAATATTTTTTCGCATATATGTAGGGGGTGAACAGTCGATAGAGCTTGAACTGATCTACTGGTAAAGGCACGTATCCTACACATCATCGAGGCGGCCCCTACTGCCCAATTCGATGGTGTAGGTGAGTTTTCATATGTAACCCGATATTCTTTTCGTTTTAATAAAATAAACCTTTTTTCTTTCTTATGGGGAAGCTGGTGGTCGACCGTGTGCATCCGCTATGCCCTACAGTTTTGACTCCTTGTCTTGGGGATCTTACTATAGCGCGAGACTAATGTGTTGCTTGCTTATTTTGAGCAAATCTATCGAGGGAAAAGGCTGAATTGATCAGGAAAAGACATTTTCAAGTGTCGCATGGCTTAGCGATTAAGTGAACTAAAGGCTAAGGCTGTGAAACGTGGTATTAGAGCAAGAGTTGCATTCTAATTCAGGCGTGGTGTTGCCTGGTAATTGTGGTGAAAAGCACAGAGGTGCGTAATCAATAGCACGAAGGTGTTCTTTAATAAATGTGGCACACTGATGCTTTCTTGTTGCTAGCGCACAGCGATGCCTAGTTTTCCATTAAGAAATCACAACGATGCTTATTTCCTCTTGATGCATAATGGTTCTTTCTTGTTGCTAGTGCACAGCGGTGCCTAGTTTTTCATTGGGAAAGTACAGCGGTGCTTATTCCCTCTTGATGCACAAATGTGCTTTCTTGCTGCTAGAGCACAACAGTGCCTAGTTTTTTCATTGGGAAAGCATAGCGGTGCTTATTCCCTCTTGAAGCACAGTGGTCTTGGGTTTACTAATAGGCATTGCGGTGCTTATTTTTTTTTCTGTGCATGAATTAGTGTGTTTGGAGTCGTCCAAGGATGGTGACTACTCGTAAGCAGCAGAGGCCGAAAGTCGTCCCTAGAACTGAGGCGCTAATGGACGTAGGTACTTCGGTGCATCATAACGCGGGAGTGTCCACGCAAGAGGGTAGGACCATAGACCCCAGTAAGTTTGAGGAGCTAGAAGCCGCGGTAGCGGCCTTAGGGGCTCATATGGTGACAAGTAAGTAAGTTCGAGCAATTGAAGTGCCTTATCAAGAGTTGACCCACATGGTGAACACCTCACTAATGATACAAAAGAGGCAATGAGCATTCTGAAGTATGAGATAGAGGAGCTCAAGGCTTAAATTAATTTGATTGAGGTGGTTGTGGGAAATTCAGTGACCATGGATAGGGATTAGAGGACTAGGGTCCCTAAGCCTCAACGTTATCAAGGGAACAGGGATGCCAAAGAGCTTGAAAATTTCCTGTTTGATATTGAACAATATTTTTAGGCTACTCGCACCACATAGAGGAAGACAAGGTATCGGTGGCTTCGATGTACCCAACAAGGGCCGCCAAGTTGTGGTGGAGGTCCAAGTTCACAAATGGCGTGTGTTTCATTAAAAGTTAGGGTGAGCTAAAACAAGAATTAATGACTACTTTCTTTTCGGAGAATGTGGAGTGTAATGCTCGAAAGAAGTTTGGGGACTTGGCTCATACTGGACTATCCGTGATTACGTGAGAGAGTTTGATACGTTGATGCTGGATATCAATAACCTGTCTGAGAAAGACAAGATGTTTGCTTTCCTCGAGGGATTGAAGCCATGGGCTAGAACTGAGATTCAAAGACAGAAGGTACATGATGTAGTAGCTGCCATGGCGGTTGCCGAATGGCTTAACGATTACAGTGATGGCTTGAACAAACGCAAGGCCCCAACTAGTGGGAGTAATAACCATACAGGTAATAGGAGTAAGACTTTTAGAGAGGAGAGGCTGGTAACTTGGGGAGCCGAGAGAGGACTCCCCAACAAGGAACTGATACAGAACATGAGGAATGATGGCTTTGCACCAAGGAATAAACAGAACATGCTACCCTAGAATACTTCTTGTGTAAGGGGCCTCATCACATGGCTGAGTGCCCACACAAGGGTGCATTGAATGCTTTAGGACTTTCACGACCATAAAACATACCCCTAACCCATCTATAGAGAATAGTGGGACTGAACTAGCTAGGATTTTGGATCCATTCGTTTCTTCAATGCATTACAGACTTAGTTGGACAATTTAAAGAAAAAACCAAAAAATAGATTGATATATATGGACTTGGTGATAAATGGTAAGGCAAGTAGGGCTTCGGTTGAAATGGGGGCAACAAATACCTTTATCTCACCTGAGGAAGCTAAGAAATATGGCTTAACAGTTACTAGGGATGTGGGATAGATGAAAGCAGTCAATTCTATTGCCGCTGCGATTTGTGGAAGTTCTAAGAGGGTGAAGACCAAGCTTGGGTCTTGGGAGGGAATCGTGGATTTCACTGTTTCCCCTATGAACGATTTTGATGTTGTTTTAGGGCTAGATTTCATGACAAAAGCCCAGACCATCCCAGTCTCTGCTGCAAGCTGCTTATTGTTTCTAGGGGATTGTCCGGGGGTGGTGCTCGCTACAATTCTACCAAGAAGTGGGAATGAGATGTTGTCAGCAATGCAATTTAATAAATGGGTGAAGAATGAGAACCTTCTTTTGTCGTGTTGCCCATTCCATATGGAGAATCAACCCTTGAAGGGGTACACAATTGGATTCTGAGAGTGTTGGAGGACTATATAGATGTTATACCGGATCAGTTGGCAATAGGGCTCTCTCCTTGAAAAGCGGTGGATCATGGGATTGAACTGGTCCTCGGTGCCAAACCTCTTACGAGGTGTCTGTCCCGTATGTCCTCGCCTGAATTAGCTGGATTAAGGAAACAACTAGATGAACTGTTGTAAGCTAGGTTCATTCGATCGTCCAAAGTGCCATTCGAGGCGCTAGCATTGTTCCAGAAGAAACACGATGGGAGCTTGAGATTATTTGTGGGCTATAGAGCCTTGAATAAGGTGACTGTTCGGAACAAGTATCCTATTCCCTTAATTGCGGACTTGTTCGATTAGCTAAATGGTGCGAAATATTTTACAAAACTAGACCTTTGATTGAGGTATCATCAGGTAAGAGTAGCTGAGGGAGATGAACCAAAGACAACTTGTGTTACTCGGTATGGAGCGTTTGAATTTTTTGTGATGTCGTTTGGGCTAACCAATACGCCCGCTACTTTTTGCACTTTGATGAACCAGGTGTTCCATGATTTTCTTGACAAGTTTGTGGTGATATACTTGGACAATATAATGGTATATAATTCCTCTCTGGAAGATTATGAGAACCATTTACAGTTAGTGTTGCAGAGGCTCAGAGACAATCAGCTATTTTTTAAAAGGGAGAAATGTGATTTCGCCCAAACCCAAAGCAAGTTCTTAGGACACCTCGTTGGGCAGGGATATGTTCGAATGGATGAGGAAAAAGTGAAGGCGGTCCAAGAATGGCTGGAATCTAAAAAGTGTTAGTGAGCTCATATCATTCTTGGGACTAGCTAAATATTATAGACGATAGTTATTCTTGGAGTACAACGTTACTTACTGATTTGTTAAAAAAGGGTAAGAAGTGGATCTGGTCCAAGGATTGTCAAGACGCTTTTGAAGGACTAAAACTGTTGTGATAAATGACCATGTTCTGGTATTGCCTAATATTGAGAAACCCATGGAAGTTGAAACTGATGCATCTGATTTCGCCATATGGGGCATACTCATACATGTTGGTCACCATGTGGCCCTTGAGAGTCGGAAGCTGAGTGGACCCGAGACGAGATATACAACTCAAGAAAAGGAACTTTTACCCGTGATCCATTGTCTTAGGGCTTGGAGGCATTATTTGTTGAGCTCAAAGTTTGTTGTTAAAGTAGACAACACAACTTGTAGTCATATTCTGACACAACCAAAACTATCGGCGAGGCAAGCAAGATGGAAAGAGCGCCTAGCGGAGTTTGATTTTAGTTTTGAATATAAAGCTGAGAAGAAGAATCAGATAGCTGATGCGCTGAGTCGAAGGGCTGATCTGACGGCCTTTAGATTAATTGCTCCTACGTCAGTTAGTAAGGTGACGAATGACATCCATGAGCTTATAGTAGAGAATATGAAGAAGGATTCGGAGATGTTGGCAATAATGAAGATGGTAGAAAGTGGCCAGTCAAAGACCTTTTGGGTAGAGAATGGGATCTTAATGACCAACGGTCCGCGTATATATGTCCCAAGAGTGGGAGAACTCAGATAAAAACTACTGCGTGAATGCTATGACACTCCTTGGGCGGGTCACCAGGGTTGGCGTCGTACTCTGACCATGTTAGAACAATGATATTATTGGCCGCACATGCTATAGGATATTATGGACTATACTAAGACTTGTCTTATTTGCCAACAAGATAAAGGTGGATCGACAAAAAACTGCAGGGTTGTTAGAGCCATTGTCAATGCCGGTACGACTTTGGGAGAGCATTTCCCTCGACTTCATAATAAGCTTGCCTCAAGTGGGGGATCTTGGAGCCATTATTGTGGTGGTGGACCGGTTCTCGAAATATGCTATATTTATCCCCGCACCCAATTATTGTTCTGCAGATGAGATAGCTCGGTTAGTCTTTAAGCATGTGGTGAAGTATTTGGGTGTCCCACAGGATATTGCCAGTGACAAGGATGGTCAGTTCACTAGAAATTTCTAGAGAGAGTTGTTCAAGATAATGGGATCTAAACTGAATTTGCCATCAAGTTATCATCCTCAAATAGATGGGTAGACGAAGCGCTTTAATGGGTTGTTAGAAGAGTACTTAAGGCATTTTATCCAGGCCAACCAGAAAAATTAGCCTTCATTGCTGGATGTGGCACAACTTTGTTTTAATTTACAAAAGAGTTCTGCTACTAATAAAAGCCCATTTGAAATTGTAACAGGTCAGTAGCCGCAGCTTCCACACACCACTCTAGAGTCATACAAATAGAATTGTCCTCGAGCTTTTAATTTTTCCAATGAGTGGCACCAAAATATAGAGATTACACGGGCTTATCTAGAGAAAGTTACAAAACATATGAAGAAGTGGGCGGATCGTGGCCGAAGGGATCAACAACTCAAAGTTGGCGATCTAGTGCTTGTTAAGCTAATGGCAAAATAATTACGGTTCTTGCGAAATAGAGATCGACAGTTGGTGCGAAAGTATGAAGGACTAGTACCGATTGTTGCCAAAGTTGGGAATAATTCATACAAGATCAGGCCGCCCTCATGGATGAAAGTTCACCCTGTGTTCTATGTGAGCAATTTAAAGCCTTTTCATGCGGATCCCTCGGATGCCAGTTGGGGAATGAGTGATCGGGGCCCCATCTGTACCAAACCCCCATCACAACGTCGAGTTGAAGAGATCATTGCTGATAGATTTGTTACGGTGTCTAAGAAGAAGCCTGTTCGCGAGTAGCTAGTCAAGTAGGAAGGTCTCGAGGCCGAAGAGTCGAGTTGGGAGAAAGATCATGACCTAAAGACGTTCAAGCAGAAAATCGATGAGTTCCTGGTAGCACAGTCGATGAGGGCGTCGACAAGTTAGTTGGGGATGATGTTGTGACCATCCCATCGCATAGTGTCACAATCGAGTCACAGGGCCACAACCGAGTCTTTTTCACCATGCCCTATTTCAAGCACATCAATGTTTTAGGAAGAAGTGTCTTTGTTTTTAATTATTTTCTTTGGTTAGGGAAAAGTGTCCTCATTTCAAACAATGTGATTGTAATACCCGTATTTTATCTGGGTACTCGTATATAATATAATTCTCTATAAATAAAACCAAAAATGTAAATATATAATAAGGCTCAATTTTAAATAAATAAAAGGGGTCCAAAATATCCAAAAAATAATCCAATGTCCATTTACATATATAAATCCCTTTACAATCCCAAAGGCCCAAGAATAAAAATTAAAAAGTCCAATAAACACTTTATCCCGCCCAAATCTTCCTAAAATGGATAAAATAGCCCAAACTAGCACATATGTGCTTTCTGAGCCCGCCAATTTTTGCCATGTGGCGGCCCCTTACTGGTCTATTCATCCTTCACGCGGATAACAACTCCGCTGACGTCAACCGGTCTACCAACTATAAATAGAGAGAGAAAAACAATTACGGGGCAATCATTAGGCAATTAAACAATAATTATTGCAGTTATTAAACATGAGATAGAGAGAGGAAATCCGAAAGTCTTACCAGCCACCAAGGAAACATCAGAGAAGACGAGAAAGTCACCGGAGACGTTCGTCAAAGCTCATCAATCACCATTCGAAGGTATATCTCAACCTCTTCTTTGTTTATCAGCAAATAAAACACATAAAATTAGATTTAAGCTCATAAAATCAAAAGCAATAAGATAAAAACCCTAGATCTAGGAAAAATCAGATTCGGAAAGAACTTGAGGCTTATATGAGTTTTCTAAGTGGGATTTCGAAGGTTAAGAAGCTTGAATATTCCAGCGGAGTTTAAAAGGGTAGATTAGGGCTCGATTTTGGGTTTTAGGTTTAGAATGGGTGAAGAAGGGTAGCTCTATTGAGCTGGGATTAGATTTAGGTGAAACGACAATGAAAATCGGGCTTTTGGTAGATTTTGAGCATTTTAGGGTTCTGACATGACAGCCAAAAATCGTTTGACGATGGCTGACAACGGCCGAAAAAACCAGACGGTGGTCAGGGATAAAGAGTGGTCGAAGAAGATGACCGAAGATGGCGGCCGATAGTGGCCAGCGTCACCTCCAGCGACTAGCGAACAGGCTAGGGCTAGGTTTAGATGGTGGCGGAAGATCTAAGTGGGAAATGTTAAAGGTTTTAGGTTGTGTTCTTGAGGAATTATGGGTTTTGATCCTCACAAATATGGAAATAAGGGGATTTAAGTGTTTATTCAGATCAAAAGGGTGAATGAATGAAGAACATTGGATGAATATGGTGAAGAACATGGGGTTTGATCTAAATTGAAGGGAAATTTGGGTTTAGAAGTGTTTGGGGTAGAGAGTGTTTAGAGAGAGAGAGAGGCTGAGAAGAGGGAGAGTAAATGGGATAAATGGTCGAGTCGGCTTGACCGGGCCCCTTTTATGCGCGAGTCAACATGACACCGTTTTGGTACCGGGTTGGATTGAAGATCTGCGTGTTGCGCGGATTAGGGTTCGGGTCCGCACTCCGACCCGATTCCTCCGATCTTGGGCTGCTATGGATTGAGCTTGGGCTGGTTTATTTGGGTTGAGTTCAATTTGTAACAGAATTTGACTTGGGCTCTCAAATTTACACTTTAATGCAATTTGGTCCCTTTTAAGTAGCTTAATTTGTTTAATTGCTTTAATTTAATTGTTTTTCTTAAATGTATGTGTGCATATTTTAAAAGGGCATGTAGTATATTTATTTAGGAGATTAATTCACATAGTTTTAAATAATTAAAGCCTTAGTATTTTAGGTTCTTTCATTAACTTGAATAGGGAGATAATTGTAGAAAATAAATGAATATTAAATGAAAGTTTTAATGTTCTAAGTTGATTAGTGTCTCATTGCAATGAAATATTAATCAATGAAGCATTTTAGTGAAAATTTTAATATTTCATTTGAACTTAGAAAATGGTAATCACGTGTAGTTAATTTAATTAAAATTAAATTAGGAATAGGTTTAAATAGTTAGAGTCCTTAATGATTAGGAATATTATTGATTTAGGGCCTAATATGGATAGTGCCCAAGCATTTGGGTGCATAAACTCCCTAAATTTAGTAATATTCATAGTATTCTTAATTAATTTAATCAATTGGAGCCTTAATTAGGTTTGAACTTAAAATTGACAAGAAAATAATTGGACATGCATTTAAAAACCTTTTGTGTTGAGATACATTTTTGAATATGAATTGAGGTATCCTAAAGTAACTGGATATTTCAAAACTTATATTCACTAAAAATGTATTTTCTTACAAAAGGATATCTCCATTTGGAATGAAAATTCAATTAATGATTAAGGAATTAATTAAATTTAAATTATTGCTCAAAATGCCGAGTGTTTGTGGTGTGCTAATCCTTCCCACATGTAACCGACTCCCGAACCCTAATTTTAAAGAAATGAATCTCGGGTTGTTTTTATGGTGTCCGATCTACCAAAGTGACCGGTGGCGACTCCAAAATATTTTAAAGATCAAATAAAATGAGTAATTTTCATGATTAATTAATAAAATTGATTTAATATGAAAACCTATTTTTCAAGATTAAATGGAAGGAAAATCAATTTTATGGTTAATTAAGTGAAAAACCTGATTTAACATGAAAAACTCTAATTTTCAAGGCTAAATGAATTAAAATGGACAAAAACCCTAATTTTCAAAAGAGATCAATCGTCAGGCTATTTTTCACACAACGGTTTTAAAAATGGTCGCGATAGTGATGTTTACTCGGGTCATTTCTATAATGTTTTTTCGCATATATGTAGGGGGTGGACAGTCGGCAGAGTTTGGACTGATCCACTGGTAAAGGTACGTATCCTACACACCATCGAGGCGGTCCCTACCGCCCAAGCCGATGGTGTGGGTGAGTTTTCGTATGTAACCCGATATTCTTTTCGTTTTAATAAAATAAACCATTTTTCTTTCCCACGGGGAAGCTGGGGGTCGATTCCTTGTCTGGAGGAAAGGCCCCTACCGCCCAAGTCGATGGTGTGGTGTGCATCCACTATGCCCATGGTTTCGACTCCTTGTCTGGAGGATCTTACTGTGGCGCGAGATTAATGTGTTGCTTGCTTATTTTGAGCAGATCTATCGAGAGAAAAGGCTGACTTGATCGGGAAAAGTCTTTTTCAAGTGTCGCACGGCTTAGCGACCGAGTGAATTAAAGGCTAAGCCCGTGACACTGGGTGGGGTCACAATATTTCACTAATGTGCCCTATTGAACATCACCAAATTGTTGTCCCTATTGCTATTAAAAACTAAAGAAAATACATTATATATGTAGGTTATATATATACAATTATCCTTGTATTAGATAATGTTATTCATTGACAGTACTACTCGAGATGGAGAATAACAATTCGGTGTTTACACCAAAAATACCTCATTTCTTCAAGATCATTTTAGAGTCCACTATTCGTAATAAGAAGCTTGTAAGCATTACTCTCTTGGCTCTAATATTTCTCATTATTCGTTTTAGATTATATATGCTGGTTTGCAATTTTTCTGCTTTCCCACTAATTTTTGCCATTTGCATATATTCCAATAGGGTATTCCTAACAAATTTGTGAAAAAATATGGAAACAAATTATCCAATTCAGTGTTATTAACGGTACCAAGTGGCGATACATGGTGTGTGGACCTCACGAAATCTGATGGTGTAGTTTGGTTGCAAAATGGATGGCAAGACTTCTTTGTGTTTTACTCTCTTAAAATGGGGCATTTATTGGTGTTCAAATATGAAGGGAATGACAAGTTTCAAGTACTCATATTCGATATGAGTACATCAGAGATTGAATATCCATGCAAGAGTCATATTCGAGATCACACGAGTGGTGAACAAGTGTGCCGACAGCTTGTCAAGGAAGAAGCCAAAGATGATATTGGTGATGAAATCATGCATGAGATTCCTCCAAGGAAATTAGGAAGAAGAAATCACAAGCATCATGTTCTAAACCTCGGAAGAAACGAAAAACCAGTAAAAAAGACAAAAGTAAGTGCAGTTTTTATAAACTTTGATACACAGGCCGTGTAAACTTTAGTTTACACGTGCCTTTTAATTTTAGGGGTTAGAGTTTAAGGTTTAGGAGTTTGGGTTGTAGGGTTTAGAATTTAAGGTTAGTGTTTAGAATTTAGGGTTTAGAGTGTGGGTTTAGTTTTTTAGGGTTAGGATTAGGAATTTAGGATTTGAATTTTTTATAGCATAAATAGACAGGCTTGTATAAAATTAATTTTACACAGCATATGTATCAAAGTTTTACCCTTTTTATATTACTAAATCTGGCTATTTAATGTTCTTTCATTGTGTTGATCTTTTGTTGGAGAACTCTTTCAGATGAAAAGGATTGTGAAGACTTGCCTAACGGTGAAGAAGACCTGCAAACCGAGGTTCCTGGATATGCTAATGCTCTTCTAAGAGCCAAAGCCTTCAGATCAGAGAGTCCATTTTTTTCTGGTTACAATGCAACCTTCCTACACAAAACCTGGTGGAAAAATGGTAAAATGCTTCAATTAAACCTTCAATACCATGAGATTTTGAGAATGTTCTGCATTTGGGGACTCTCCCAACATATATAAAGCTGAGTTAAATTACAAGCATATTTCTTCTAGTATGTTGAGCTTTTTCTTCTTTTATGATCACAGTGCATACCGAAGGACTTCAGCTTAAAGTTCCTGAAAGAAGAAACCGGTGATTTGACCCTTTGCAATTCGGGGGGAAAAACATGGCCTGCTCGTTACTGGCAATACATAACAGGTCACAAATACACAACAACCATCCATATCGGTTGGCCATTCATGCAGGAAAACAATTTGAAAGCTGGTGATGTTTGTGTCTTTGAGCTGATTTCCCAAACGGAAATGAAATTGAAAGTACTTATTTACCGTCAAGACCCGAGTGGTTCTTCCAGATCGGGGGAGTAATCTTGAAAAGTCATTTGATCAAAGAAGTTGCATAGTTTTTATCTTGACTTTCTCAGTTTGAGCACAGAGTCCAAGCAAAACCAGAAAGCAATAGCACTTCAAAGAGCTGGGAATTTTAAATCTAAACACCCTTTTTTCAAGGTTGTAATGCAGCCAACCTACCTGAATAGAAATAGCCTGGTAAGATTTCTACTAGCAAAATTTCAGTACCCTTCAATTAACCACCATAGATTGGTTGCATACTTATCTTTGAAGCACTAAACATCTACCAAAGTTTTTAGAAGATTAGAATTATGGTCGAATATGTGTTTAATGCATATGTAAATACCGATGATTTGGAAAAATTCGAGTAATACCATGTGAATATTTTCTCAGTTATTTTATTTCTTGCCTTTCACCAGAATGTACCATAAAAATTTGTGAGGAAACATCTTGACGAAGGGAAGACTGAAGCCGTCCTTCAAGTTGCTGATGGGAGGACTTGGATTGTCGAGTTCGCTGCTAGTGTGGTCATCGGTGGACAACGAAAAGCTGAATTCTACCCTTTGAAGACTTTTGCACCGGACAATAACTTGAAACTCGGTGACGTATGCGTCTTTGAGCTGATTAGCCGCCATAAAAATTTATTCAAGGTCTCCATTTTTTAGATGGATTCCATGTGAAGCGAACAAGCCGGTGGATATGCTTACTAAGCATGCTGATCATCGTCATAGATATTGACATTGCACTTTTTGTAGTTGTTGCTTGGATTTCAAAGTATAGTCTGTAAGGTATTACTTACCAGGCAAGTTGCATTGGCCATGGTATCGGCATCCATAACAAATCCATTGAGCTTAGCATCTTCGGTGACAGCGAGCATCACATCCATGGTATCGGCATCCAGGCTTGACGGGATCCTAGTCTAAGGCCCCGATCACGAACGAGTTCCAAACCAGCTTCTGGAGCTCCAACGAAAAAACTACGACGAGTGACCAAAATTCACGCTTTTTCAACTAGCTTCTGCACCTAACTTGGTCTCCAAACCAAGCTGAAATTTTCAACTTCTCCCAAACCACTATTCTCACAGCTTTTCACCTAAAATCCCCTCTAAATTCATTCTGTGAATGGAACCTAAGACTAAACACGGGTCAATACTTTTGAGACAAGGCATACAGTGTTCGCCTGTTTGGTAAAGTATTCCTTGCTGCTAAAGTGGTGTAGGTGGCCGATGACCAGCCAAGGGCCACCGGCTTCAGGCACGCCGCCGCTCTTTCGCCTGGAACTGATAAGTTTCTTTGAGAAAGCATAGGTGAGCAGGGCTACAAGGGTAGTAATGAGAACAGTGGGGAAGCGGAAAAGGGTATAATCCATATCCTGAACCAGTGGTATAATAATTGCAGGAATGAATGCTTGGATCAAAATGAAAGAGAGATGACGCTCTAATTTAATATATGAAAAATACTTTGATTTAAAAATACAAAATCAGTCAAATTGATCTAATTTCGATTTTTTTTTTCAAACGGTTGACCCTGTAATTTAATATATGGAAAATACTTTAATATGTAAATTTGTGTAAATTTATGTAAACTTCTTTTGATTTTAGGGTTAAGTTAGGGTTTAAGGTTTATAGTTTAGTGTATAGGGCTTAAAATTTAAGGTTTATAGTTGAAATTTAGAGTACAGGGTTTAGGTTTTAGGGTGTTAGGGTTTGGGATTTATGTTTTAAATATTATTAAATAGTTGTGTAAATATTTTTTACACAGCTTCTATAATATAATATAATATAATATAATGCACTGCCGGTAGAAACATTTTGTTTTTACGAGCGCCTTAATTTTAGGGGTTAAGGATCTAAATTAGGGTTTATATTTTAGGGATTTAGGTTTAAGAATTTAGAATTTAAAGTTTGTGGTTAAACTTTAGAGTTTAGGGTTTAAGTTTTAGAGTAATATAGTAGGGATTTAGATTTTTACTTATAACTCCTAAATCCTAACCCTAAACTCTAAATTCAAACCACGGTCCCTAAATTTTAAGGACATAAACTAAACCCCTAAACTTGAACCATAAACTAATCCCTAACCCCTAAAGTTGGGGCGCTTGTGGAAACAAGATATTTTCACCGCTAGTGCATAATATAATATTGTTTTATAGAATTATAAGAAAAATAAATTAATAAAATGCATGTAGCATAAAAATTAAATAATAAGTTTTGTAATTATTTATAAATTGATTCAACGAAATAATATATTAGATCACTTAAATAACGTATAAGTTCAATTTTTGACATTTTAAATAATGCAAATTAAATTTTGAGCATCGCCGCATAAAAAGACTCTGCATTATTTGATATAAATTAGAAGGATAACAGGTCTGATATTGATGTTATACCTAAATAATAATAAAATTTAGGAGAAATTACCAATTGTCATGTAACTTTTAGAGCGGCACCAATTTAGTCTCGTCGTTATAAAAAAATTATTTTAATTATCACTATTAAATCTCGTAATAGAGTCTAACTTAGTATTTCGCATACAATGATACATGTCACCATCTAAATACTTTTAAAATTAAATAAAAATATTTTAAAGCTCGGGAGTAAACATGTGTCTTTTATGAATTAGGATAAACCCCAATGCACAACCACTTCATCTGGTTAACGTATTTGTTACATAATTTAAAATAAGCATAGAGCCAAAAAAAAAATATTCTTTACCATTTGATTGAATAGTCACTTTGGTACATATTCTTATTTTAAAGCAATTCAATTATTAATGTTTTATTTTGGGTTAAAATGACCCCTCTACAGATGGAAACTGTCAGACAACTAACGATAAATGACAGGACAAATCTATATGGCAGTGCACGCTAACATGACAATATCATATAGACAAATGTGTTGACTTGAAAAAAACGTTACATAAGTCAAAATATAATTTTATAGAATTATATAAAATATAAAATAATTATTTTTGCTGACTTATAATTCTGTCAAGTCATTTCAAATTGTTTATGTTAGTTTTCTAACAATTTTCATCCGTAGAGGGGTCATTTTGACCTAAAATAAAAGCGTTAAGAGTTGAATTGCTCCAAAAAAATTAGTGTCAAAGTAACTATTTAGTCAAACGTTAGATGTATTTTTTGACTTTATGCCGTTAAAATAATTTTTTTAAGGCTAAACTGGTATTTGAAGTTAATTATATGAAGTTCATATAATTATCAAGAATTATAATTACCTAAACATGTTTGGTTAGTTTAGTGTAATTACATTAAAAATCCTCATGTGATGTTTAGTGATACAAATTATAGCTATGAAGTTATATAAATTTGAATTTTAAAATAATATTAATTATTATAAAAACCTAAAATTCTAAAATCACTTGGCAAAACCTTTTATAATATATAGGTGCTTTATACATATACTTTATTTATATATATATAATCTATATATTATATTCAAAATTTTGATTGAGTCCATGCGAATGACCCTTGCTAACCTATGGCGGCCGTTGGGCGGCATCTCTATTTCGGACTTGGGCAATAACAGATTTCTATTTCGTTTCTATCATGCTGTTGATATGGACCGTATTGAGGAGGGGGTCCGTGGAATTTCAATTCTCATTTGCTGATTCTCCATCGACTTCAGGAGGCTGAGGATCCTTTGATAGTTCCTCTGGTCCTGGCTAATTTCTGGATTTTAGCGCACGATGTCCCTCGTGGGTATATGTCAGAGGGGGTGTCACGCCAACTGGGAAATTTCATTGGTATTTTTCTCGAATATTATACTCGGGTTATTACTATGGGGTACAAAGGTATTATGCGTTTCCGTGCTCGGTTTGACATCCGGAAGCCTCTTAAGAGACGCAAGAAATTTGCTTTGAAGAATGGGAGCTCACACTATGTGCGATTTGAGTACGAGAAACTTCCCCTCTTTTGTTTCATTTGTGGGAAGAAGGGACATGGAGAAAGTATATGTCCAGTTCGGTTAACTATGGCTAAAGAAGACATCACTTTCGGCTGGGATTTGAGTCTCCATGCTCCGACGAGGCGATCGGCGGAAAACTTTTCTAGTCGCTGGCTCCGTGAAGAAGGCAATAATTCAATTTCGGCTCCAAAAGATCTCATTCCCCAATCATCGGCTCCTAATTCAATGGGACAAATCCCAAAATTGTCGCAGACAAATGTGAAGTTTAAGGCAACTCATATCTCTATTTCAAATAATCCCGTATTTCAAGGAGATTCCTCATTAACTCCTAGGTGTGCACAACTGGCCATATCTGATCCCTTAATTCGTGCCCAAGTTAGTGAGGGATTTATTTTGCAAGGTGATGTCACCATGACAACTAATGAGGAGGAATCTGATGACACATTGGCATAAGGGACTAAACGTCCACGAGTCGTTTCTAATGTATCAAGTGTTTCAACTATGGATTCAATTGATACTTCCACTAATACATCGGCAGGCTCAACAGCACGGGACAACCGACCCCAATGAAGCTCTTAAGCTGGAACGTCCGGGGCTTGGGTCAGTCTTGGAAGACACGTCGTCTCAAATCCATGTTGAGAGACGTTAACCCCGCTGTAATTTTCGTTATTGAAACAAAATTGCAGTGTTCCCGTATGGAGAAGGTTCGAAAATTATGTGGTTATCCAAATAGAATAGAAGTGAGTTCAAACGGTCGTAGTGGTGATTTATCGCTCGCCTGGAAATCAAATTGTAAAGTCACTTCTCGCTCTTACTCAGAGTGTCATATTGATATTATTTTTGATGAGGATGCTGATGGATTATCTTGGCGATGTACCGATTTTTATGGTGCTCCAGAAGAACAGATCAGGGCTGCCTCCTGGAATCTTTTACGTTCTATCAATGACCTACATGAAATCTCGTGGCTTGTTATTGGGGATTTCAATGAATTACTTTGGGCATTTGAGAAAAGTGGTGATCGCCTCCGTAGTGCTCGCCAAATAGAAAGCTTTTGCACAGCCCTTTCGGTTGTTCTTTGGATGATATTAGCTACCGAGGATCATGGTTTACGTAGGAATGGGGTCACTTTCAATCGAACAACATCAGAGAGAGACTTGATCGTGGTGTCGCAAACTCGGCTTGGTGGAATCTCTTTCCTCACTTTGATTTGAATCATCTTGTTCACTCGTTTTTCGACCACTGTCCATTGCTTTTGAATACCAGTATTCCATCCTCTTCTACAGCTCGTGTGTCTCACTTTCGCTTCAAGGCTGCTTGGTTAGTAGAGGATTCTTGTGAACAGGAAATGATCAATCTATGGAATATTTCTACTGGCACGTTACCAGCAAGGCTATCTTTTGTTAGTCAAGGCTTAGAGGACTGGTTTCGATGGCTTAAAAAGAACAAGAGAATTTCTACTAAGGCTGTAAAGCAATGCCTCAAAGAGCTTAATGACTTGCAGCCATCTGATGATACACTCGAGGAGATTTAGAAGCGAAAATTGCTTTGAATCTGGAGGCCGATAGAGAGGAATTTTATTGGGAACAGCGTGCAAGAGCAAACTAGCTAAAGAACAGTGACCAGAGCACGGGTTATTTCCATAAATTTGCTTCGCAAACCGTCGCCGAAACAGAATCCGTAAGTTAAAAAATGCAAATGATGATGTCTTGATTAAATTTGATGCTGACATTCATGATGTAGCCTTGACTTATTTCAAGGACTTATTTTCTTCTTAAGGTGTAGCGGACCCCTCGCATATCTTGGATGGAATTGCCCCTTGTGTTTCAGCAGATATGAATAATTCTTTGTTGGCTGATTTTTCCCATGAGGATGTAATTGTTGCTCTGCGATCTATGTGTCCACTAAAAGCCTCGGTTGCGGATGGCTTGGGTGCTATTTTCTACCAACGGTTCTGGCATGTAGTTGGTCGGGATGTGTCGAATTATTGAATTAGTGTGATTAAGGATGAAAAGCCGGTTCATGAGATTAATTCTACCTATGTTGTGTTAATTCCGAAGGTTGAAGATCCACTCACCATGTCCCAATTCCGTCCCATAAGCCTATGTAAAGTTTTATACAAGCTAATATCCAAGATGCTAGCGAATCGTTTTCAACAGGTGTTTCCTTTTTGTATCGATGAAGCCTAAAGTGCCTTCATCCAAGACAGGCTGATTTCCAATAATATCAATGCAGCGTATGAAATTCTACACTCCCTGAAGAATAAACAGTCGGGTCAGCAAGGTTCTTTTGCTTTGAAACTCGATATGAATTAAAGCCTATGACATGGTGGAATGGGTTTTTCTTGAAGCCATGTTACGCAAGTTGGGTTTTGTGGAGTCCTGGATTTCCTGTATTATGCTTTGCTTCACCTCAGTCTCCTACTAGGTGGTGATTAATGGGCAGATTAGCGAAAGTTTCACTCCTACGAGGGGTTTACGCCAAGGAGACACCATCAACCCATATCTTTTTCTCATATGTGGAGAAGAGCTTTCTTCTCACTTACGCATGGCCTCAAGACAAGGTGCTTTGCAAGAGATTCGAGTCACTAGAAGTGCACCACTTATTACCCACCTCTTATTCGCCGATGATAGCATTATTTTCGGGGATGCTTCGGTTGTGGGTGCAATGAACCTTAAATATATTTTGAGCTCATATTCGCAATGCACATGCCAGCTTATCAATTTTGATAAGTCTAGCATTTTCTTCAGCTCAAATGTAATAGATGAGAACAAAAGGGATGTGTGCCGCATATTGGAAGTTAGTGAATCTTGCTGGAACACTTATTTGGGTTTACCTTCTATGGTGGGCTGAAACAAAAAACAATCATTGACCTTCTTGTTTGATAAATGCTACAAAAGTTTGTCTAGTTGGGGTCCTCGCCTTCTATCTCTTGGGGGCAAGGAAGTTTATATAAAATTCGTGTTGCAAGCTATTCCCCTCTACGCAATGGTTGTTTTTCTTCTACCACAGTCGGTTTGTAAGGAGTTGGAGGCCATGTTTGCTCGGTATTGGTGGCAGAAGACGTCAAATAAAAGAGGCATACATTGGTGTACTTGGCAAGCTTTGTGTATACCGAAAAAGAACGGTGGTATGGGCTTTCGAGATTTAGGAAAATTTAATATAGCTATGCTTGCCAAGCAAGGGTGGCACATCCTAACTTACACGAATTCTCTTGTGGCAAGATTATTAAAGGCTAAGTACGTTCCCCATACAAGTTTTTTACTTCGAGTCTCGGCTCCAATCCATCTTACATATGGCGTAGCATTTGGTGTTCTCGTAGGACTCTAGAAATGGGTCTTTATTGGAGGGTGGATGCCAGAAATTCCATCTCTATTTGGAATGACTTCTGGTTACCATATCATCCCTCTCGTCTCGTCTCCACTCTACAAGTAGGTGGGTTAGATTTTGTGGCTGATCTTATTGACCATCAAACTCGACAGTGGAACCATAATTTGATAGTCAAAACATTTAATGATGTTGATACGACTCGTATTCTTTCGATCAAACTCTCCTCTACAAGCTCCAATGATGTTTTGGTTTGGGGGCAGAGTTATCTGGTGATTTTTCGATTCGAAGCGCTTATAGGCTACTCATCAATGACCAACTTGCGGATGCTTATCGAGGTAACTTCTACAAGAACATTTAGAAGCTTGGCTGCCCCTCTAAAATAAAGATTATGATATGGAAATTTGCAGTGAACTATTTACCAACAATGTATAATCTCTTCACTAAACGCATTGCAGCAAATACTATTTGTCCTAGTTGTTATACCTTTGTGGAAGATGTAAATCATGTGAGTAGACAATGTGCTTTTGCTACCCAGGTTTGGGCGGTTCTTAATTTCTAGCGGCCACAGCATGTAGATCTACTAGACTTCCCTAGTTGGCTCAAATAGATTTTTGCTAACAATGTAAGCAATAGGCATGTGGAGATTGTAGTTACTGTATGGAAGATGTTTGTCCTAGTTGTTATACCTATGTGGAAGATGTAAATCATGTGAGTAGACAGTGTGCTTTTGCTACCCAGGTTTGGACGGTTCTTAATTTCTAGTGGCCACAGCATGTAGATCTACCAGACTTCCTTAGTTGGCTCAAATGGATTTTTGCTAACAATGCAAGCAATAGGCATGTGGAGATTGTAGTTACTATATGGCCCCTCTGGTTTTCTCGTAATAAATTGCTACATGAAGGGGTTAAAAAAAAGGTACATGATATTGTTACTTTTGTACGAGGCTACATCTTTGATCTGCAAACCTTCAACTCGAACCTGGCTCATCCCAATACACGTTTTGAGGTACGATGGTCTCCTCTACGGGATCCTTTTGTTAAATTGAACTTCGATGCTAGCTTTTCTCTGAATCAAAAAATGTCATGGTCAGGATTGATTGCTCGTGATTCTCAAGGTCTAATTTTAGGCTCTTCTTACCGAGTTAATCCCAATATTGGATCAGTCTTTGAAGCCGAGGTAGTGTCTGCACTTCAAGGCTTGGAATTTGCAGGTGACATGGGTTTTTCACACATAATTGTAGAAGGCGACTCTCGCTCGTGTTGGGTCACGCTAGTATACCCCATGGCGCAACGAAAAAAATTCAGCAATCACCACCAAAGATCCATATACAAGGAACGAATCGAAGTGAAAAAGGGTGAAGAATTACCAGTTAAAAATCTGGAATTCTAAATTTGGGTAAGATAAAAAAACCAATCACGATTCCGCAATATCGATTTCTAAGCCGCAACAATAATGCACCGACCTCTACGTAGTTCACCCAGTTGAAAGGAACAAATAAAACTCTCTAAACTATTTAGAAGGGAATGAGCATATAAAAACTCTCTAAACTATTTAAAAGGTTTTTCCCAAAAGCATTAATGACTGCTAGATCTCTTGTGCCTTTATATAGCCTTTGAAATCCTAATTTAACTCATATTAGGATTTCAATATATATTAAATATATGTAATCTCAATTTAACTTTAATTAGTATTTTAATATATATATTAAATATATGTATAATCTCAATTCAACTTAATTAGGATTTCAATATATATATATATATTAAATATATAATCTCAATTCAATGATTTCAATATATATATATATATTAAATATATATAATCTCAATTCAACTTCAATTAGGATTTCAATATATATATATTAAATATATATAATCCCAATTCAACTTAATTAAGATTTCAATATATATATATTAATTTAAATTGAATTATATTATTTATATATTAAAATAATTATTTTTCTTTTAATATTTACCCAATAGTTAAATTATATATATCAAATATATATTAATTTAACTAAATCCGTGTACACAAAATTTCTAAATATATAATTCGTTTAATATATGCTCATTTTAACCATGGGTGTGACCCTGTAGGTTCATGTAACGTTAGTAGTAAATATTAGAATATTTATAATATTACAAACAATGAGTGACATCTAGCAAAATGTCATTGTCACCTAAGTTACAAGAAATCATGATTCAACATAACCTTTTTCGTGATTAACTTTTTTTCATGTATTACATCATTTTGCCTTTATATCTAGATTGAACACAAGTCATGGAACAGTCACACTTGTATAGTCCATCTAATATTTCTTGATATCTTGAGTACACTATTATAAACGAATAACTATGATATCTCATATCAACTTATTCGAGCATGACCATGCATTTTTAGTCTCACTCAATCAAGTGGCCTACAATATTACTCCTATTATGTAGGAGGGACAAATCCTATCTTGATCAACCATATCCCACTACATAGATTGTGACATATCCAATATCAGTCTTTATAGTGTAGTCGGTTACGACACACGTTTGACTGTATCAAAATATGCCACTCACGGTGTTGAAATAATGATGATCTCAAGTCTGAGGATCATGCATGTAGTTATCACTATGAGCAATATTGTGACTGTCACATAATAATCCAAGAAACATGCTCATAGCGGGTCAGTCCAGTATGTCATTCTCTAATACATACTTATGTATTGATTTTGACATCTCCATGTCAATGACATCATTTTGTCATTAATCAACTACATATTAGTCTTAATTCATTATTGTTGTCCATTCCCACAATAATACTAAACTAAGGACATTTAAGAATAACCATATTATTCTAAGGACTTTATTATAGTTCAGTTTATTTATGCACACAGAATTGTAACTGAAAAATAATAATGGCAATGCCTCATTATGAATAAACAAGTTAAAACAAATGTTATTTACAATCATCTTATGATTGGTCTTTGGGCCTACTCTAACAATCTCCCACTAGCACTAAGACCAATCACTCATGTATCTAATACCAAGTGACTTAGCGTGACGATCATGCTTCTGCTACGTCAGAGGCTTTGTCAGTTAATCGACAATGTTATCATTTGTTGGTACTCTACATATTTCCACATCTTATCAATCTATGATTTCTCGAATGAGATGGTAACGCCTAAGTATGTGTTTGGATCGTTCATGAGATCTGGGTTCTTCTGCTTGTGCGATGGCTTTGTTGTTATCACAACGTAGATCTACAGCATTCAAAATGCTCGGCACAACCCCTAGTTCATATATGAACTTTTTGATCCCAGCACCCTCTTTTGCAGCATCGCATGCTTCAATATACCCAGTTGTGTTGTAGAATCAACTACTGTATCTTGCTTTGAACCTTTCCAGCTCACAGCGCTTCTATTAAGGAAGAACACAAAACCCAATTGAGATCGTGAATCATCCTTATCGGTTTGAAAGCTGACATCAATATAAACTTTTATACTTAGCTCTTCATCACCTCCATATATAAGGAATGTATCCTTAGTTATTCTTAAGTACTTAAAGATGTTTTTAACTGCGACCCAGTGACCTTCATCGGGATCTACATGGTATCGACTTGCCATACTTAAAGCGTGCGATATATTTGGACGAGTACATAGCATGACATACATGATAGATCTAATTGTTGAAGCATATGGAATCTTACTCATTCGTTCTCTTTCTTATGGTGTTGAAGGACACATTTCCTTCGAGAGTGAAATTCCATGTCTCATAGATAAGAATCCCTTTTGGATTCTTCCATACTGAATCTTTTTAGTACTTCTTCTATGTATGTATTTTGAATCATTCCTAGGAGACGTCTTGATCTATCTCTATAGATCTTAACTCCTAATATGTATGTTGCCTCACCCAATTCTTTCATGGAAAAACATTTTCTTAACCAAGTTTTCACAGACTATAAGCTAGATATGTCATTTCCTATTATCAGTATGTCATTTACATACAGTACCAAGAATATGACAGTGCTTTCACTAATTTTCTTGAAAACACATGACTCATCTTCAATTTTGATAAAATCAAAACTCTTTGATTTCATCGTTAAAACGAAGATTCCAACTTTGAAAAGCTTGCTTCAATCCATAAATGGACTTTTGTAGCTTGCATAGTTTTCGGCATCTTTTGGATTGACAAAACCTTCAGGTTGTGTCATGTACACATCCTCATCTAGTTTTCCATTAAGGAAAGTGGTTTTAACACCCGTTTGCCATATCTCATAATCATAAAATACAACTATCGCAAGTAAGATCTAGATGGATTTAAACATAGCAACATGTGAAAAGGTTTCATCATAGTCTATACCATGAATTTGACCAAACCCCTTAGCAACTAATCGCACTTTGTATGTTTGTATATTACCATCCATGTCGTTTTTTTCTTTTAGAAAACCCATTTGCACCCTATAGGCTTAAACCCTAGAGGTGGGTCAACCAAGGTCCAAACTTGGTTTTCTAACATGGAATCCATCTCGAATTTCATGGCCTCTAGCCATTTGTCAGAGTCCAGGCCTGTCACTACTTCTTGATAAGTGCTAGGCTCATCTTGATCCATGAAGAGAACATCACCATGAGTTGAATGGATCAATCGATGTGTAATTAGCCAAGAGGGGTTGAATTGGCTTTTTGAAATTGGAAATAGCAAATTTAAAAGATAAAAAATGAAGAAAGGCGATTTATAATGGTTCAAGCTTCGAACAAGCTCTACATCCACTACCTTAGCTCCCACTAAGGATTTTGAACCAATATCCACTAGATATTCTTCCCCTTTTCTAGGCTTATGAGGAAACCTTTACAAATCGGTTAATCTTTCTACCCAAAGATTAACCAAGACTCTCTCTTGACAAAGAAGAAATGAAAAACTTAAAAGTATCTCTCACAAGATTGATTTGTTGCCCAATTACAAACAAAATCTCCCCAAACTTGAAAGAAATGTATACAATGAAAATTACAACAAGTGGGGTACAATAATTTGACTCTTGAAGCTTAAGAGTTTGGATATATGCTTGGATGTTGCAAATAAGTTCAATAATTATTGTTGAGGCTTTGGAGGCTTGATTTTATACCTTCTCATTGATTTCTAGTCGTTTGGGTGGTTGAAGTCATCAATATATCCGTTGGGCCTTCTTCCCACCATAAATGCACTTCTGCAACTACCCGTATCGATACGCGAGAGGCCATATCAGTACGGACCTAAAAATAGAAAGAGTCGTTGTGCAGGTAAAACAAAGGGCGTATCTATACACAAGGAAACGTATCGGTATGATCTTAGTGTAAAATAAGGGGCGTATCAAAATGGGCAAAGCCGTATCGATGCAATTTTGCTCACTTGGCCTACTGTCTGAACCTGTATCGATATGCCTTGAAGGTGTATCGATATGGGTTAACTGATTTTCAAAATCGCATGTTCCCAATAAGTGACAAGGCAACGTTCGAATCATAAATGAAAAATATTAACCACCGTATTGATACACTAGTAGCCGTATCGGTATGTTGTTCTTAAATCTTAAACCCAATATAAAGGCTGTATCGAAACGGATGACATCGTATCGAAACGCCTGAGTAAAATCCTTAGCCCATATAAAGGTCGTATCGATACGGATGGAACCGTATCGAAAAGGATTCTTACAGTGGCATTTTAATTTAAGCCCGTATCGAAACGCTTAAGGGCGTATCGATACGCCTGGGGTAAAAGTTGAATTTAGCTTTAAAAACACTTAGAAAAATTTATAGGGTTTAAGTTTTTAACTTTGAATAATTTTGTACTCGAAAAATCCTTGTTAATTGTGAGTCTTTGAGATACTTAAAAATTTATTTTCTTTTACAAATAGGTCCTTAAACAATTTGTTGTATCAAAATCAAACATTGGTTTTACAATCTTCCCCTTTTTGATATAAAAAAACCAAGTTAAATTTTTAAGTCTTTGTGAAAAACTCCTCCTAACTTTAAGATAGGTTTTAAAAATATTTTTGAAAATTTAAGCTCTTTTTGTCCCCTTTTTGTTAGATCAAAATCAATGATATTAAAGGATATAAACAAGAAACATAACAATGAAGCATAATTCAAAGCATAATCAAAGCAACATAATTATCATTGAAGGTTCAAAGCTACATAATTCAAATCCAACTTAAAACTTAAAAACAAACTAAAATCAAAGCATATGTTCATAGAGTAAATAACATAGGTGCATAAAAATAAAAAGCCTAATATGACATGTATGCAATGAAATGTATGTCTATGGAGCATCCTCATCATCCTCGTCCTCTTGATCTTCATCATGGGTTTGAGTAGCTTGAGATTGTCTCTATTCTCCACGGAACGCCGTAAGAGATATGTCCATTGAACCTTGTTGGCATTCAATTGCTTGAACCCGATCCTCTAAAGAAGTGAATCGAGTATCAATGGACGCAAACCCTTCATTCATGGTTGTCTTCAATGAGGCTATAGAAGTGCTCAAAGAAGTGAATTGCTCATTGAGATAAGCCATGAGAGCATCCATAGCCAGTGGAGCTACCGGAGCTTGAGGGGCGACTTGTGGAGGAGCTTCCGGTACTTCGGGGATTGCATCATGTAGAAGCTCGGCGAGATGTAGCCACTTACCAATGAAATTGTGAAACTTTGCATGAACAAGAGAGCGCTCATCAATGGGATTGCTAAGAGGCTCGGGAAAGTATTGCGAGCAATCAATCTCCAATTGAGTAAACAAGTAACTCAATGTTGTCCGATAAGTGAAGGATGAAACTAGAGAGGTGTGTCGATGTTGGATGAGGTAAACTAGCTCCGCGAACATTATTTGAGCAAGATTGGGTTACTTCTCTTCACAAAAACATCTAATCCAAAAGTCATCCACTTGTCGGATAGTGGAAAACTTTCCACCGAATGGCCGAAACCACCAAGTAATCATTAAGTGTAAAATGCGATCGTGAGCATCAAGAACAGTGACAGAACCGCCAAGAACATGTCCCATGGAGTCCTCATCAGCTATTCCCTCGTCTTCTATCCCAAAAACATTCACTAGAGTTTGAACATCAATACGAAATTTCTTCCCTATTAAGAATGACTCAATAGCAATGACCTTAGAATGGTTTTAGTTAGGGATGCACCGAGCATTAGCAAAGAAAATCAAAACAAGATTACGGTACAAAAACCCGGGGATGGCCAAAAATTGAATAAAATTCTAACGTTTAGAGTCTAAAAAAAGGAAGAGATGTTACTCTTTCGCGACAGATTTTGTAGTTTTGATATTGCTTGAAGTTATTTAAAGCTGCCGGGGTCAGAAAACTCTTTTGATAAATGACACCAAGGTTGGGACATGCTGAATTATCTTCTGTTAAAGACTCACCAACCTCGCTTGTTCTAGCTCTCTTTCTTGGTGCCATAGATAATCTGAAAAACAATTTAGGCACAAAAACAATGTATGCATAAATCATCATATCCGATCAAATAAATAATCCAATGCTCAAGGTTTTTGTTAAAGAAATATACAGTATAGTTTAAAAACATATACAAATATAAAAAGAAATTTTGGTAAAAAGAATTTCAAAAAACAGATTATAAAAATATACGGTATAATTTTTTATATTCGAATAAAAAATTTCAGATTTTAAAGAATTATTGCAAAAAATTCAAAACCCATACTATATGTATACTTTTTAGACAAAAACTAACTAAAACCAGTATGTAAAAATAAACGAAATTGGAAAAAGAAAAGGAAAAATACCTTGAGTTATGGAATTGGATGAATGAATGATGAAGATGCCCCAATTTGATTAGTGAGCTTAGACTTGTTTTAAAGAATAAAAACCCTCAAAAGATTTGATGAAAAACAAGGGTTTGATGGGTATTTATAAAAAAATATTAGGGTTTTTGAGAGAGGTTAGGTTTGATTAGGATTTTGATTTAAATAAGGAAACCCTTTTAAGGACTCTGTGTCAACGCGTATCGATGCACCATGTGGCGTATCGAAACAGGTGTACCGAGACACGAGTCTCGTATCGGTACAGACTCAACTGTACCGGAACACGTTCTTGAACTTGTATCGATACGATTGGACCCGTATCGATACACTTGTGTTGAGAAATGAAATCTGGGTTGAGTCAAGAATGGTGTATCGAAACACCTTCACCCGTTTTGACATGGATAACCTAAAAATGCATTTTGGGCCACAAGTTTCTCAAAAGTTTGATTTATTTGAATCGAAATGCATGCTGATGATATGTGAACAACATATATGGTATTACATGGATACATACTCCCCTTAGCAACAAGCATAGATGCATCAAGAAGCAAAATCACACATGCATATCAATCAAATTAATTTAAGCAAATTTTGACCTTAAAGGGCTCTAAAGGGTCAAGAGAGGCTGGTTAAACCTAACTCTCTCCTAAGAGTCCAAAAACGTTCTTTGTCTAATGGTTTGGTAAATATGTCCGCTAGTTGGTTTGAGGTATCAACATACTCTAGAACAACATCATTCTTTAAGACATGATCCCTAATGAAATGATGTCTTATCTCTATATGCTTGGTTCTAGAATGTTGGATGAGATTCTTAGTGAGACATATGGCACTAGCATTGTCAAACTTAAGGGGTATGGTCCCTACATCAATTCCATAGTCTAGAAGTTGTTACTTCATCCAAAAGACTTGAGCACAACAACTTTCGGCCGATATATATTCTGCTTTGGTGGTAGATAGAGCTATATTATTTTGTTTCTTAGAGAACCAAGATATGAGCATACTATCTAGGAATTGGCAAGTGCCAAAGGTACTTTTTCTATCTATCTTACAATCCCCATAATCCACATCGAAATAAGCATGAAGGTCAAAGGACGAGTCTCTAGGATACCAAAGACCTAAACATGGTGTGTCTCTAAGGTATCTATAGATTCTCTTAATGACTATAAGGTGTGATTCTCTAGGAATAGCTTGGAACCTAGCACACAAGCAAACACTAAACATAATGTCGGGTCTACTTGTGGTAAGGTAAATCAAAGAACCAATCATAGAACGATAAAGTTTAGAATCAACACACTTACCTCCTTCATCTTTGTCGAGCTTTATAGATGAGCTCATTGGTGTGGCTTAAGGCTTCACATTTTCCAAGCCAAACTTCTTGAGCATATCCTTGATGTACTTAGCTTGATTGATGAAGATGTCATCCTTCCTTTGCTTGATTTGGAGTCCCAAGAAGAATGAGAGCTCCCCCATCATGCTCATCTCAAACTCACCTTGCATTAACTTAGCAAACTCTTGACAATACAACTCATTAGTAGAACAAAAAATTATATCATCAACATAAATTTGTACTACTAAGATGTCATTTCTTTTAATGAAAAGTGTAGTGTCCAACTTGCCTTTTTGAAAACCTTTTTCAATCAAAAAGTTTGAAAGCCTTTCATACCAAGCTCTAGGAGCTTGTTTCAAACCATATAAAGCTTTAGTTAATTTAAAAACATGATTTGGAAATTTTGGATCTTCAAAACCAGGTGGTTATTCAACATACACTTCTTCATTAATAAAACCATTTAAAAATGCACTTTTTACATCCATTTGAAAAAGCTTGAATTCATGATAACATGCAAATGCAAGAAGCATCCTAATAGCTTCCATTCTAGCCATGGGTGCATATGTTTCATCAAAATTAATTCCCTCTTCTTGAGTGTAACCTTGAGCAACAAGTTTAGCCTTGTTTCTCACTATGTTACCATTCTCATCTAGCTTGTTTCTAAAACCCCCTTTAGTTCCTATAGTAGATTTATTACTAGGCCTATCAACTAATGTCCATACTTTACTCCTCTCAAATTGATTAAGTTATTCTTGCATGGCCAATATCCAAAAATTATCTTTTAATGCTTCTTTGATATTTTTAGGCTCAATGCATGAAATGAATGCAATATTATTCATTAATCTAAGAGAGGATCTAGTAGTTACCCCTTGTGATGGATCACCCAAGATTTCACCACCTTTGACATAGTTGAGTTCCTTGGGTAGCTAACTTCCTTTTCCTCAAGATTCATGTCCTTCAAGGCTTCTATGAGAGGATCTTGTGCTTCTTCTTCTTTGGTTGGAACCTCATCCACCTTTGATGATTGTCCACCATCATTGACTTCAATGATCCCTACATCACCATCATCACAAGAATCCTTCCTCGGAAGGAGGTTATCATCGAAAACCACATGTATAAAATCTTCTACAACTAAGGTTCTTTTGTTAAAATCTCGACAGGCTTTAGAATTTAAAAAGTAACTAAGAAAATAGCTTCATCACTTTTTGCATCAAATTTACCTAAATGATCTTTTCCATTATTTAAAACAAAACACTTGCATCCAAAAGGATTAAAATAGCTAATGTTAGGCCTATTTGATTTTAAAATCTCATATGGAGTTTTCTTTAAAATTGGCCTAATCATTACTCGGTTAATAATGTAACAAGTGGTGTTTGTGGCTTCCACCCAAAAATACTTAGGTAAATTGTTTTCACAAAGCATGGTTCTAGCCATTTCTTCTAAAGTACGGTTTTTCCTCTCAACTACCCTATTTTGTTAACGAGTGCGAGGTGTGGAAAAATTATGGCTAATACCATTAAAGTTACAAAAATCCTCAAAACCAAGATTTTAAAATTCCGTTCCATGGTCACTTCTAATATGTGAAATGTTTTGACCAAGATCATTTTGAGTGATTTTTGAAAACGTGATGAATTTTTCCAAAGCCTCGTCTTTAGTACTTAAAAAAAGAACCCAAGTGTATCTAGAGAAGTCATCTATTAAGACATATGCATATGATTTTCCACCCAAGCTATTAGTTCTAATTGGCCCAAAAAGATCCATATGGATCAATTGTAATACCCTACTAGTTGAAACATTATTAATGGATTTAAAAGAGACATATTTTTGTTTACCCTTAGCACAAACATCACAAATTTTATCTAAAGAAAATTTTAGCGTAGGTAAACCTCTTACTAGATTTTGGGAAACTAATTTCTCTAAAATACTTATGCTAGCATGCCCTAGTTTCCTATGCCATAACCATGCATCATTTTCATCTTTAGCAACCAAACATGCTTGGGATGTATGAATGTCATCTAAATGCACCATGTAAATTTTACCTATGCGATGACCAATGAGCATTATCTTATTTGTTTTAATGTCTAAAATTTTGCAACCATTAACATCAAAAAGAACATTAATTCTTCAAACATGCTTGGGATGTATGAATCTCTTGGCTATCATAGCTAATTCTTCAAACTCATCCTCGCTAGAGTTGCTTTCTTCATGAGAAGCCTTGAGAGCAATTCTTTGCTTATTTTTCTCTACCTCTTGCTTCTCCACTATTTTCTCTTCTCTCTTTTTTCTTCTCTTTCTTGCCTCATGATCTCATGAGTACGGAGAGATCCAACCAATTCATCAAGCTTCAATATCTTCAAATTCTTGGCCTTGATGATTGCGGTTCTCTTCCCATCCCATGATTCGGGAAGAAAATAGAGAAGCTTTCCGACTAGCTTGTCTTTGAGAATGATCTCACCAAAGCTCTTAAGACCATTTACTATGATGAAGAGCCGATCGAACATTTTAGAGACGCTCTCATCGGGATCCATCTTAAAGTTCTCATAGCTCAAATTAAGGATTCCAATCTTGGTCTCATTTACATCGCTGGTTCCTTCGTAGGTGATCTCTAGCTTGTCGCACACCTCCTTCACACTTGTGCAAGATGACATCTTCGCGTACATTTCAGGTCTAAGTGAACAAAAGATGATGTGTAGGGCCTTGTCATTCACTTGTAGTCTTCTTCTATCTTCATCCGTCATCTCCACCTTTATCTTCGGAATGAGTCTTCCTTCTTCATCTCTCTTCATGGGAATGATTGGACCATCTTCTACTACATCCCAAAAGATGTAGTTGTTGGACTTGATGAAGAGCCTTCTATTCTTCTAATAGGGGTAGTTATCCCCATTGAAAAATGGTGGCTTGGTGATGGATTGTGACTCATACAAGTTCGGCCCGAAGGTAGATGCCATGGCTTTGATTTGTAGTCGATTGATTTTCTTCTAAGATCTCCTATCATATCTCGAAAACTGGCCTAGTCAGAATAAGGCTCCGGTGATCGGAAATTCTGTATCGAATATACTCGAAAGTGTAATTTCATGATCCTTGTACCCAATTTTGTAATCAATGAAAGTTGTTGGGAATTAAATTGATCTATGGACCTCTTTGTAAGAAATTCAAAGCTAAAATGCTGAAAATAAGTCAAGTGTATCAATAGGGTGAGAACTGTATCGATACGGTCTAACGACCATAACTAACTTACCTATTTTAGCCTAGGCATATCGGTACGGCTGGACCGGTATTGATACAGTTTGAACTAGGTGTTTCGATACAGTAATACTTGTATCGATACGGCCTAACTGCCATAATGAATTTACTTGTTTAGCCTAGGTGTATCTATACGGCTATATAGTGTATCGATACGTCCCTTTGTAAAAATCTGTTTTAAGAACCAAATTTAAGAAAATGAAGGTTAAGGTGCTTAGTCACCTCCTTGCTTGCCTCCCTCACATATGATGACTCTAAAAAGGGAACAAATAACCACTGATTTCCTAGAATTGGGAAAAATGGGATGAAGTGCTAAAAACAATTAAATAAGTTTTCCCTTTCTTAGTGAAAATCACCCTATTAGTCCTTGGATAGGTGAAAAGTGATTAAGTGATAAGTTCCCTAATAAAAGACTAAAGGGAAGCTTTCATCTTTGCTTCCATCATCTCCCGAAAGTTAAACTCACCATTTGCCATCCAACAAGCAAGAACCACCATTGTTGTCTTCAACCTCAACCTCAAGCTAAGCAAGCACCTCGATTCAATCCTCAACCTTTGATCAATTCCAATACGTCGTTTGAAAACCTATAACTCGCTCAAGAGTTGGAGAAAATCAATCCATCATCTCTAACCAAAGCTAGGAGCAAATGAATCGTAATTCGGGAACCTTAAAAGATTCAGAATCAAGGTGAGTGTAGTTGTGTCATGGGATAAGCTAGGTGCCACCCCGTTGCATTTGCTTTGTGATTATGTTTGCATTTGATTAAGGGCTCAAATAGAGCAAGCATATGTGTGGATGTTATTGGTAAGCAAGGTAAGTCTTCATATTGCTTTAACATGTTTACGAGCATATGTATGCCGTCTGATATGTTGTGATCATACCATGATATGTTATCCGATATGATATGGTTATGCTACGATATGAATTTGGAGCTAAGGCTCAATTTATGATTTGATATGGTATAGCCTATGGGCACAATGGTAAGTTTGATAATGATATGTGAACTTGGATATCATTGGACATTGGATACAATTGGCATGCCATAGGGTTATTCAAGTTCACCAAGTAAGAAATTGGACTACGATCCAAGGCTACGTCCTATATGTGTGATGAAATGAGGATGGATTATGTAAGGGACTATTCGGAGCTACGACTAAAGGCTACGACCTATTTTTGATATGTACGGTGTACAGGGGAATCCGCTTGTCCATTGCTTGCCACGTCCAAAGAATTGATATGTGATTATGATATGTATTTTTTTATGGAAATGTGTTATTTGACTTAAGCATGAGGTACAAGTATGATTTGTGCACTAAATATGTCATTCAAGCATGTTACTATGATGTTCGTATTACCCGTCAAATATTTGCATTTGTTATAGCTACCTCACTAGGTTATGAAAGCCTAACATTTATGTGTCTCATGCATTTCAGGATCCTAAAGAATTGTCGCCTTCGATCGTGTGTTGCGATTGCAAGTCACTCATACAAATCATATGTATGCTTTTCTTCTTCCTTGAACTCCTCGTAAGGTGGCATATGGTATAAACATGTTATGTATGTGCTTTTCGATGTGTGTGTAATAGCCTAAAGGTGACCAAATGTTTAAGGACAAATATTGTGTGTTGGTGAATTGGTTAAACTAGCAAATTGAGCTTAAATGTGCTAAAAAGTAAAAACTAGGTAAATGGATCTGAAACGCCTTAATATTTTGTATGTTGTTAAAAATATGAATATTGAACTTGCTGGTAAAATTTGGTTAAGTTTGGACAACGATCAACAAGTCGAATCAATTAAAAACCAGCTAAAATCTGTCATTATAGGCCAGACGTATCGGTACTGGTGATGTCATATCGATACGGCCTTGCATAATTAGAATAAGTAAAATAGAGCGTACCGATATGCGAAGGGGGTGTATCGATACGGATTTGGATAGTAAGGTCCAAAAAATAAGTGGTATCGATACGGCCCTTAGGCCGTACCGGAACGAGTCAACCTTAGTCAATGCGTATCGATACGAGCTTAGGTGTATCGATAAGGTTGTTATCCTTGAATCTAAAAACTCAAAAATTTTGCCTAGCGTACCGATACAGCCTTAAGGGTATCGGTATGGAGATAGTTAATTATGTTAAAAGATATAGAAACCAGTTTTAAGAAGTTTGCAAAATAGTCACTAAAACTTGTACAACCTAATTGGACAGGTAAACAATCTTCGTTAATAACGAAACTTCACAGGTTAATAATTGGTAGGTTTAATTATAGTCTAGTAAAAAGAAATCCCAATAAGGACCTTTAATTTGTAAAAAAATTATGATTTAGTCCCTAATTTCAAAAGAGGTTAAAACTGGCCCCGAATTGTGTAAGTCTTAATAAGATAATTCTGTTAAGCCTTAAAAGAGATTAATAAATGACCCGAATAAGTTTTTGTACTCCGATTCATTTTTCGAATCTACGATATGTTTCCCAATAGCATTTTTTGACCCGACTCTCTACACTCCGAGAAGGGGTGTTACATCTCCTCTTTTGGATCTAAGTCACTCAAAGAGTTTGACTCTGATACCAATTGTTGAGTGAATCAATCGATGTGTAATTGGCCAAGAGGGGGTGAATTGGCTTTTTGAAATTGGAAGGAGCAAATTTAAAAGATAAAAATTGAAGACAATGCAATTTATTGTGGTTCAAGCTTTGAACAAGCTCTACATCCACTACCTTAGCTCCCACTAAGGATTTTGAACCAATATCCACTAGATATGCTTCCCCTTTTCTAGTCTTAGGAGGAAACCTTTACAAATCGGTTAATCTTTCTACCCAAAGATTAACCAAGACTCTCTCATTACAAAGAAGAAATGGCAAACTTAAAAGTATCTCTCACAAGATTGATTTGTTGCCCAAATTACAAACAAACTCTCCCCAAACTTGAAAGAAATGTATACAGTGAAAATTACAACAAGTGAGGTACAATAATTTGACTCTTTAGGCTTAAGGGTTTGGATATATGCTTGGATGTTTTGCTGAGGATTTGGAGGCTTGCTTTTATACCTTCTCATTGATTTCTAGCCGTTTGAGTGGTTGAAATCATTAATATAGCCGTTGGGCCCTATTCTTCCCACCATAAATGCACTTCTGCAACTACCCGTATCGATACACGAGAGGTTGTATCGGTACAGACCTGAAAATAGAAAAAGTCGTTGTATAGGTAAAACAAAGGGCGTATCGATACATGGGGAAGCGTATCAGTACGATCTCAATGTAAACCATGGGCGTATCGAAACGAGCAAGGCCGTATCGATATAATTTTGCTCACTTAGGCTATTGTTTGAACCTGTATCAGTACTCCTTGAAGGTGTATCGATATGGGTTAACTGGTTTTCAAAATTGCATGTTCCCAATAACTGACAAGGCAACGTTTGAATCATAAATGAAAAATCTTAACCATCGTATCGATACACTAGTAGCTGTATCGGTACGCTGTTCTTAAATCTTAAACCCAATATGAAGGTCGTATCAAAACGGATAGCATCGTATCGAAATGCCTGAGTAAAATCCTTAGCCCATATAAAGGTCGTATTGATACGGATGGAACCGTATCGAAACAGATTCTTACTGTGGCCTTTTAATTTAAGCCCGTATCGAAATGCTTAAGGGCATATCGATAGGCTTGAGCGTAAAAGTTGAATTTAGCTTTAAAAACACTTAGAAAAATTTATAGGGTTTAGGTTTTTGACTTTGAATAATTTTCTACTTGAAAAATCCTTGTCAATTGTGAGTCTTTGAGATACTTAAAAATTTATTTTCTTTTACAAATAGGTCCTTAAACAATTTGTTATATCAAAATCAATATTTTGTTTTACACCATGCAATGTGACAAGAAATCCATATATCTCAAGCGTATTGCATTCTCTCAAAGATCTTCGTAGTGGTTGTGTTTCCAAAACTGTTGAATGTTCTTCACAACTTGTGGAACATGTTGTTGTTCAATCTCTTATTCAATGATATGTGGTTGATCTCGAATTTCATGGCCTTTAGCCATTTCTCAGAGTCTGGGCCCGTCACTGCTTCTTGATAAGTCCTAGGCTTATCTTGCTCTATGAAGAGAACATCACCATGCAATGTGACAAGAAATCCACATTTCTCAAGCGTATTGCATTCTCTCAAAGATCTTCGTAGTGGTTGTTTCCAAAACTGTTGAATATTCCTCAACAGCTTGTAGAACTTGTTGTTGTTCAATCTCTTATTCAATGATATGTGGTTGATCTCGAATTTCATTGAGTAGAAATATAGTACTTTTTCGCACTTAACATACCCCCAAACTCGAACTATTGCTTGTCCTCAAGCAATGCAAAAACTAACAGTTACCTGCCAAGGCTTCGATTATTAAAAATTTTGCTTCGTATCTTACTTCAATCCTCAGAACCATGGCACAAAGTATGATTGCCTTTCAATTTTTTGGATGGCATAGAATTTACTCGGAATTAAACTATAATGCTTGTGACAATGTGTGTGTCTGGAGTTGTGTACAAGTTGATTTTCAGAATTCCATGTGAACAATAGGTTTGTATCAAATTAATTATCACGGTATTTATTTTTATTTTTCACTAGAGCCAATTTTGGGCACCTCTAGCAAAGCATGTAATTTTTTTTTTTTTTAATGTTAATCAACTAGAGCCAATTTTAGGCACCTCTAGTGATTTTTTAAGTGTGATAACTAGAGCCAGTTTTGGGCACCTATAGCAAGAAATTATCTTATATTTCAATTTTAGTTTAAAGCTAGAGCCGAATAGGTACCTCTAGCACAATTTACCCAATTTTAATAACCTATGTTCACTAAGTCTCCCTTAATCGACAAGTCACAACTGTGTCAATAAATATTTAGCATCATAGTAAAATTCTAAGTGTTTTCCATGCAAACCCTAAAAATCAAAAGTTCTATCAATTAAGTGCAGTGGAAAAACTCATCATAGGATATCCAACAAGTCTAGGAAAATTAAATCCAATCCAAGGCATGGCAAGTAATATATGCAACTTATATGCTATTACTAAAGATGAATGCAACTAAACATGAAACTAACTAGAAACAAACACCCCCCAAACTCGAGACAAGCATTGTCCTCAATGTGTGCAAGTACAAAAATTAAAATTAAAATGCAAATGAGTTAGTCAGAAAGGTCGCCACCTTGAATGATGAGTTTCCTTCAAGCTGTGTGCTTGATTCTTTTGTCAGCTCGTGGTGGTTATTGGCGTGTGGTTGGTTGTGCCTCTTGAACCTTTGTCTCCGCTACCTTGTCGCTTTGTGCATCCTCCTTTGTGGCCTCATCGATGTTAGAAGCTTTATGCTTTGACTTTGATTGCTCGTCCGGGGCGACTTCATTGGAGCAGAAACTTTCTATGCAACAGTTGTTGAGGCATCTTCAGTTGTCGGGGCAAGTAGTTCGGTAGGAAAAATCGGGAAGGGAATGGTGCTATCGGGATAGTTCTCCAATTTGACTCGTATGATGGCCACATCGCGATCCTTCATATACCGCATAAAAAGCAGTTGTCGGGCCTCGAGTCGTTCTAATCGTTACGCCAAAGAGCTAAGTAATTTAGCAATCTTATCAAGGCTTGCCAAGGTATGTGAACTTGCCACGACATTTTTAGTTGCCCTGGCAATTATCGGAGCAGGGGATTTCTTTGCTATTGTTGGTTCTTTTGTCGGTTCCTCACCCATTATCCACATATGGTGGCTCCGAGTTCACCAAAGGTAAGCATTGATGGCAGGAGCTTCAACAAGAATTTGCCCTTCTGATTTGCAAACTTGGTGAAGAATCGCTTCTCAATGAGTGGTGATGCAAATCGTCAGAAAGAAGGCTCAAGTGCTCACGAAGAACTTGCTTTGGGCATGGTTTTGAGATTTTTGTCCATGAGTTTATGGTTCCTGTGGGTTCTTGATTGGAAAAACAAAGTAAAACAAGAAAGAAAAACTTAAGATTTCAAAGGAAGAATGAAGCTAGGAAACTCCTTATCCCTTGAAACTCTTATCCTAAAAAATAAAAATAAACATCAAAGGATAATTATCAAAATAAAGGAAAAAATGAAAATAAAAATATTAGAAGGGTCATTTCTGATATTTCTTATAGTCCATCCGTATCCTCTATCAGGTGACAATATTGCCCAAAAGAGTTGGGCCAGTGTGCTTGCAGCTACTCCCTTTTGCGTTACCATGGTGGAGGTGCCTTCCTTGTAGTCCATGTATACTCTCCACCTTGCTACTATTCCTGAAGGCATGAATATATTAATAGGAAAAGTTATATCAACACCCAACCATTTAATTACCTCATTCTCGTCGACCTCTATCATGGTTGGATGTAGCCTTCATTGTTGTGGCAATTGCTGCTTAAGCCAATTGTCGTGGCAATCATCTGCCAAAGTTCTATGAATGTTAAAGGAAGAACCAAGTTTCTGAAAAGCTTCATGAATCCAAAAACCATTTTCTTTAGGCTCCTCAAACATTTCCATCAGTAGAGATTTTGATGGCTTCAAATCTATCAACGTCGGTTCTTCAAGAAATACCTGTAACGAATGAGGTGAGTTTTTAATGAATTTAAAAGGTTCAACCATCACCTGCTTATATTCCATTTGCAAAGTATTGTCATTTAGTTAATCTTGCATGTGGCCGTGCAATTACCGTGGCAAAGGTGGGTGAGAGCAATTTGTTGTAGCATTACTCTTCTTAGCCTCTCGAAATGTTATCGTGGTGTTGCTCTGTTCGGGTTCCTCAATCATTGCTGTGGCAATTTGTTGCATAGGATCATCAAGTGTTGGGAAGGCTTTCTCGTTGGCATGCTCTCAGCTTGGAGGTTTTAGTTGATCCTCACACATCGGGGATCTCTCTTTGTATTGATCATTCTCATCTTGCCTTAGGGTTTCAGTATTCCTAGCAATTGATTATTGGGGCATGTTATCCATGGCATATGTGGATCTCCTCAATTGATCTTCTGAATCTCTCAAGGGTGCATTCCACTAAGCTATCCTCGTATCCATGGACTTGATAGCTCTTGAATCTCTTCAATTGACCCGTCAAGTCTAGCCAATGAAGCTAGCAATATTTCCTCCAAGGAATTGGAATGCTCTTGGAAAGGACTATATTGCCATGGCATATCTGTTGCCGCGAAAAAATTATCATGGTAACAAAAATTTTGAGCTTTTTGATCATACCATGAAGGATTTTGCTGTTGGTTCCATCTATGGTCCTCCATGTAGCCATTTGCACCAGGATTGTGAGGGTAATCTTTAAACACATGATGTTCTCCACAACAAGCGCATGAGTTTTCCACGGTATAGGATTTTCTCGGTTGGTATAGGTAATCATCGGTGAGTGTAAGAAACTCTTGATTGGATTGATTCCTATCTTTCATCATCAACTCTTGAATATATTGGCTTTTATTTCCCGACATGCTGATGTCCCTCAACTTGTAGTGCACCTGAATTTTTTTAATAAAACAAAAAAAAAGAAAAGTTAGTAAAAATAATAAAAAATTCAATAACAAAAACAACTAACACCAATTGCTAATCCCCAACAACGGCGCCAAAAACTTGTTACGTATTTTGAGTGCTACGCAAATGGTGCGAGTGAACATGTCGCAAGTAATAAATGATAAATATCGAGTATCGTCTCCACAGGGATTGACTTGGGCCACTTTGCTTAAGTTATTACACTATAAAAGAAATAATATTGAAGGTAATAAAATTCAAGTAAAATAAAGTAAACAAAATAAAGTAAATAGAAATGAGTAATCGATTTAAGAGAGTAGGCAGGGTTATCATGAGTTGTGGCGTGATAATCGAATGGACCTTCGTGGTAATTGAGTGCTGGAGTAGCTTAATCGCTCATCAATTGAGTCCAATCGGCTTGCCTGGGCTATTGGGAATGGATCGATTGCCTGGGCAATTGGGCGACAACCTTCAAAGTTCGGCGAAGCGTTCTTTAGTAGCTTCTCGTTATCCCTAACTCAAAACACTATTAATTGTGCATGCCTTGATAATACATCCCTGCGTTAACCAAGGGTGAACAACAATCGATCTTGCGTTCCTTTTAGCCGTTGAAATTTGCAACTTATCCCCAAGTCGAATTAATCTTCACCATCGATTGATTGAATAAAGACCATGATCATTCATTTCTTGAATCTAACTCACCCGATATTAGATAAATGGATGAATTCACGAGATCCTCTCACAATTCACTCGCAAAATTAAGAACCAAGAATGAACGAACTTTGAATTAAAATTGCAAACTCAAATACCTAAACAAATCTAATCGTTCTCACAACCACAAAAACACAATAACCCAAACCAATTTACATCAATTTATGGCCGGGTTCGAAAGATATACAAGGGAAAAGTTCCCAACCATGGATCGCATAAGAATAAAGAAGAAGAAGATGTACGATCAACCCTATCTCTCACCCAAATCCTCTCTCCAATCGAACTCTTTGAAGTTGGCGGTTTGGACTTCTTTATATAGGAGATGAATAGGTCAAGTCTTTCTTGAGGAGGAAGTTAAGTTGGAATTAAATAGAATAAAAGAAATAATAAATCTCTTTTATCTTTTTTCCTTAAAAACTCCTCACAAATATCCATTAAATGCTGCTTGGAAATCCAAATCTTTGGGATTTATCCCTTGCTTTTCGTGCTTATGTGGATTTAGGTGGACTTGTCCCGACATGCCTCGGTAATCCGCTTGGCATGTTTTTCAGAAATTAGCTTCGATTGCCTTGGCAGACCCTTCAATTTTCTTCCTTTATTGCCATGACAATTCCTGATTGCCATGGCAATCCAGTCCTACACAAAATAACACACAGCAACAACGATTTCTCCACAAAAACCAACCAAAACGCAAACCAAGCTGTTAATGAAGGAAACTATGAAATTATGCATGAATGACTTCAAATGCACCTAAAATAAGCCTAAGTCTAACAATAATCATGAGTAAAAGGGTAGAAAATATAGTACTTTTTCACACTTAACAATTACAATTTCAGAAACTCGTTTTACATACGAGGGAGTAAGATGAGAGAAGAGAATTACAATAGAAGTAGAGAAAGTCACCACACGCATGCCGTATTTATAAAACCTTATAAATAAAACTAGATGGGTCATTGGGCTACAACTATGCATTCCAAACACCGTGCATATCAAACATAATAACGACTCGATTTGTTATTAAGGTCTTACCAAATTGTTCCTACGTAAGGGTCAAGCCCCTTGCGGGGTTTTAAGAGGACGGAGCCCCTTTTGGGGTTCCGGTCAACAGTGGGATTTTTTAAGATCATCGTCATAATTGCTATGTAAAAACCTTACAATTTGATAACTTTTATCAACATTATCGCGGTTTTTCAAGATTTTAAAATCCACGAGGTTTTTACTGAAACAACTCTTGTTATTTTCCCACACGAAATCTATGGACTAACCATTAGTTTAATATATAACTTTGACCCGCGTATGTTAACACTTAACATCTAAAACCCTAAAACTCCATATTGAATATGTTAACAATTAACATATAATATTCCAAACCTTATTGATATAGATCCTGATGATTAACTTTTAATCATCGATCTTAGGAACATCTTTTAACTAGATTAACATATTAACCATGATTGAATAGTTTTGCTTGTACAAATATCATATATTCGCTAAATAGATAGAAAAATAACATGTATCTTATACAATTACATCACCTAAGTAATTAAAACCCGAATGTGTATCGTACAAGTGGCTCTAATACTACTGTTGGGTCACGCCGGTACACCTCATGGCCTAGCGAAAAAAATCCAGCGATCACCACCAGAGATCCATGTACGAGGAACAAATCGAGGTGAAAAAGGATGAAGAATTACCTGTTAAAAATATGGAATTCTAAATTTAGAGAAGATAAAAAAAACCAATCATGATTCTACAATGTCGATTCCTAAACCGCAACAATAACGCTCCAACCTCTACGTAGTTCACCCAGTTGAAACGCGCATATAAAACTCTCTAAACTATTTAAAAAGGGAATGAACATATAAAAACTCTCTAAACTATTTAGAAGGTTTTTCTCAAAAGCTTTAATGACTGCTAGATCTCTCATGTCATTATATAGCCTTTGAAATCCTAATTCAACTCATATTAGGATTTCAATATATATATTAAATATATATAATCCCAATTTAACTTTAATTAGGATTTTAATATATATTAAATATATGTATAATCTCAATTCAACTTAATTAGGATTTCAATATATATATTAAATATATAATCTCAATTCAACTTAATTAGGATTTCAATATATATATTAAATATATAATCAATTCAACTTTAATTAGGATTTTAATATATATTAAATATATATAATCACAATTCAACTTAATTAGGATTTCAATATATATACATATATATTTATTTAAATCGAATTATATTATTTGTATATTAAAAGAGTCATAATTACAATAATTAATTTTCTTTTAATATTTACCCAATAGTTAAATTATATATATCAAATATATATTAATTTAACTAAATACGTGTACAACAAATTTACATATATAATTCGTTTAATATATTCTCATTTCAACCGTGGGTGTGACCCTGTAGGTTCATGTAACGATAGTAGTGAATATTAGAACATTTCTAATATTACAACCAATGAGTGACATCTAGCAATATGTCATTGTCACCTAAGTTACAAAAAATCATGATTTGACATAACATTTTTCGTGATTAACTCTTTTTCATGTATTACACCCTTTTGTCTTTTATATCTAGATTGGACACAAGTCATGGAACAGTCACACTTGTATAGTCTGTAACACCCATTTTCCCATATTTGTTACCAAATACGAGTCAGATATGTTACTAAAAAAAGTTTAAAACAAAATTTCCCTAATAAAGTTAAATCGGTTGTCTGCAATATCCTTACTCAAAAAAATTATATAAAATTTTATAGACATCGAAATTTCATTCCGTAAATTTCTAATTAAACTAGATTCATTCAGCTTTTTAATCATATAAATTAATGACTCAAATTCTTTATAAAAATATTCAAAGAAATTCCAAGATTCACGTCACAGTGAAATTTTTCTAGAATTCTGCTGCCCTGTTTTGCTGACCCTTCCTCGATTAAAAATTCATAACTTTTAATATACAAATTGAAATCAGTCATTGTCTGTCTTAAAAAAACTAGACTCAATTTCCAGTTTACACATATAAGATTCACTCTCAAATTCAACTTATAGAATTTATGTTGATTTTTCAAAGCCACTGCATTTGTATGATTCCTGAACAGAATTGTGTCTTTCTCCACCATAAGCATATTATTCACTAATGAATTAGTCCTCCATACTATTAGAAATGTATCAAGGATCACCATGAACATTATCTACATCATATGAGTTATTAAGTCAATTATTCTTTAGCCACAAATTATTACAAGCCATAATTAATTTATACATGCCATCTAATATAACCAATTAAAAAGGATAGATGTCATAACTGTGATTAGAGTGATATACCTTCAAATTTAGCATATGATGCTCAGCTACTCTCTCCTTGGTACTCCTTTAAAACCTACGCGTGAACGTCATCACACACTAAGTATATACTTAGTGAGGCAATAATCTTTAATCAAGTGCAATTAACATAATATCAATGTATATAAATAACAATGCATATGATCAACTTACCATTTCATATTCATTAACATAAACAGATATGTAACAACATGTATGAATATCAAATTGATAAGATTAGATCTTACCAATACCATTGCCATTTCCACCCGTAAGCTTTCAATGCTTACCAATACCTTTTTCCATTTCTATCTGCAAGCTTTCAAGCTTATCTTCCCTTTTCTTTTCATTTTTGATTCTTTTCAATTTATTTAGCCCAAGGTATCGAATTAAGATATTCTATGTACACGAGTCACCCCCCTATACTTACTTGAGTATAGTGTATTATTTGCACCGTAGTGCTTAGCACCCTAAGTGCTTCCGTATACCCAAACCTTCCATGAGTATACCCTTATTGAGTATTAACAAAATTGCACCGTAGTTCTTAACACCCTAAGTGTTTCCGTATACCCAAACCTTGCATGAGTATACCCTCAATGAGTATTTATAAAATTTGCACTTTAACTGAAGTGCTTAGAATTTTATACAGCTGTTTATGACTTTATGGCTAGCCAACTATACTATCAAACCTCTATATCATACATTGGGCTTTATTTCATTATTTAAGTCATCAATGGCAACATATATCATTATATATATTAACAGTTGGCAGTTTATACCAGGAATAATATTTTAATTTCATCAATGTAAGAAATCATATGGTCAATGCATTTTATAGTTAATTTCTTAACATATTACGATATGTTAATCATATGCCTAATGACATAAATATCATAGCAACAATAATTTAGGGAAGGCTCATCGCAAGCCATCCCAATCATGTATAAAATATCAATGTAGTATGACATTATGCAATTGCACTCACCTGGGCCATTTATTTGTATGCCTCCCTAAGTCCCATTGATCATTTCCTTCATAGTACCTCGAATCTCCCTTGATTCGAACTTAACTTCATAAATCGCATAAATAAAATATTTGTTAGATCCCAATCTAACAATATCTTAGACATATTGTCCAATATATTCATTCGAATACAAAATTTCCAAACGTCTTCCTTTCTTCCTTGTATTGTTCAAAACTCATTATGGTCCTTAGTGACCAATTTGAACTTCCATTAACCCCTTTCAAGCTTACTAATTAACCTTAGATACAAAGTGTATCAATTCTCATTTTCTGGCAGTTTGCACTACCTTCAAAGAAATATTTCTATAAAATAATTTACAACTCGGAATTCGACTCCGTTTGTTCTGAAAGAAAATAGATTTGATAATCTTTTCACCCATATAAATTAATAATCCAAATTCAACTTATACGATTTATGGCGAATTTTCAAAGTCAATTACAGTGCTGAAATTCGGAACAGACTGGTGTTCTGTTTTCTGACTTTTCGTCACTTAAAAATTCATATCTTTTGACACGGAATCAATTTTCGTTTGCTGGAAACTAGACGAAAAAATATTTACATCGGTTTAAAATTCACCATCTAACCATTTTTGTAGAATTTATGGTGAATTTTCAAAGTTACTGCCATAAACCAGTTTTCTACACAGCTTCCATAATTAAACTTCAAATTTTTATACTAACTTCTCTACTTTTCTATTTAGTCCAATTGCTTGATTTAAACCACCAACTCATCACCTTCTTCACCAAATAATTATTCAAAATAATTCTACCTTATTTTTCATTCTTTGACTAAATAGTCACTAAAATGCAAAGATAAGGATCCAAGCTTCTTAAATTTGCAAATTAGTCCTCAATTCAACATTACTACCTTAACTCCATCATTACAACTAAAAATCAGATTTAGCCCCCATACAAAACTTTATTTTCGATTTGGTCACTTAACTTTGACAATTTGTCAAAATAGTCACTAATTCGATTCAACATCAATTTAACATTCTAACTTCAATTTCATGTCTCTAACATCATTAATAACATAAATACACACCAAAAATATAAAATTCAGATTTGTTCCTCTAACTTTTAAACTTGCCGAATTGGTCCCTATTCTTTTCTTCCTTGAATTTCATCATTTCAATCATAGACATAACACAACAACAACATTTCTAACATGATTGAAACTTAAAACATGAAAAATCAACATGTTCTTCAACCACCATAATCACCAATCTCAACTTAGAAGCATGGAAACCATGTGAAAATTATACCAAATGAAAGAGAATTCAAAGGAGATCAAATCTTTGTTTCATGACTCAACTCAAAAACCAACTAAATCAAGCCAAAAATTGAATTGAAAATTTTCTTACCTTGCTTGAAGGAGACTCACGGCACACTTGGAGAAGTTGAGAGAATTCTACAACTTTTTCTTTCTTTAATTCTATGCCAAATGGCATTAAATAATCCTTATTTTAATAAAAAAATCCTACATAGTAAATTGATCATTCTACCCTTGGGTTATGACCAATTAGGTGTTGACACCTATGCTTCTCTTTAATATTTAGTCAAAGATATTTAAAAAGGATGGGTAAAATGACCATTTTGCCATTAATGAATTCTTGTATCTTCAAAAATGCCATTGATGCACTATTTCAAATACCGCATTTCAATCGAATCTAAATCAATCAGAAACGATTTAGAACCACAATATCATGTTACCCAAGTCTTCTAAAGACTCCCTTCAAATTTTTATAATATTTCGAGATCAAATGATCATCCGAATTCTATTTAAACTTTAATTGTAATTTCCCAATAATAGAAGCATCAGATCAAACCAAAATTTTTATATTCGATCCACACTCTTAAGTGATTTGTATATTTATGACATAAAAATAATTATTAGGAAAATTACCATGCTTCTCCCTGAACTTTTCTCTTCTTTTCACTTTAGCACCAAACTTTAAAAGTTTACATTTTAGGTACTAAACTAAAACCACCAACTTTTAATTCTTTTCATTTTGGTCACTAACTAATTAGTGGGGTATTACAACTAATTAGTGGGGTATTACAATTCTTCCCCCTAAAAAAATTCATCCTCAAATTTTAGCACAGACTTGATTCCTTTCTTACCTCAATCTCCCGTGTAGTTCACTCCAGAATATGATTCTTTCATTCTTTTTTCAGTTTCCCAGATAGCTTCTTCCACTTTACAATTCTTCCAGAGAATTTTAATCCAATGGAATTGATTTATTCCTCAATTGCTTCTTGTAAAACATTCCAAAATCTTAAAATAAACCTGTAATCTTTGTCAAACACAATGGAAAATAGGAATCCCATGTGATCTAACAATTTCCCAAATATACAATTCCGCATATTTGATCAGAGAGTAATCCGTTCTGACTGGTAGGAAATATGCTGATTTGGTCAGTCGATCCAAAAATACCCATATTGAGTCTTTCCTAATCGGTGTCAATGGTAACCCGATTACAAAATCCATAATTATTTTTTTCCATTTCTGTTCGGGAATATCAATTGACTAAAGTAGACCTGATGGCACTTGATGCTCTGCTTTAACTTGCTGATAAATTAAGCATTTGGATACAAATTCCGTAATTTCTTTTTTTCCTGGCCACTAAAAATAAATTCTTCACTTCTTGATACATTTTATTTCCTCTCGGAGCATATTTAAAGGACTATAATGTTTCTGAAAGAATTTCCTTTTTCACTTCTTCATCATTGAGAATATAAGCACGTCATTTATAGTATAAATATCTATTAGACTTCAACTCCAAATCTGAAGATTCTCCACTATCAACTTTCTTCTTTTTCTCTAACCATTTTTCATCTTTTTCCTGTGATTCTTTTATTTTGTCTATCAAAGTAGACTTGATGTTCCATTCAGCAAGAAAAACACCAACATTCATTATTGATAATTGAGCATCTGACATCCATAGGACTGAAAACATTTTTCGACTAAATGCTTCTAGAATCACATTAGTCTTTTCTGGTTGATAATCTATAATCACATCATAATCCTTTATTAGCTCTATGCGTCACCTTTGCCTCAAACTCAACTCCTTCTATGTTAGAAGGTACTTTAGACTTTTATTGTCTCTGGATATATAACATTTCTCACTATATAAGTAGTGGCGCCAAATTTTTAGAGCAAAAATTATCGTAACTAACTCCAAATCATAAGTAGAATAATTTCTCTCATGAGTTTTAAGCTACCTGGAAGCATAAGGTACCATTTTCCCGTCTTGCATAAGTACACAACCCAAGCCATTATGCAATACATTGCTATACACCACAAAATTCTTCCTCGATTCCAGTTGAACTAACACCGAGCCTATACCAAGATTTTCTTTAACTTTTTAAAGATTTCTTGACATTCTTTAATCCATAAAAATTATACATATTTCCTGAGTAGCTTCGTAATAGAAGCAACAATCATCGAGAATTCTTTCATTAATTGGCGGTAATATCCTGCCAATCCAAGAAAACTTCTAACCTCAACAATATTTTTAGGAGAATTCCACTCAATGATCTCTTGAATTTTCTGAGGATCAACCCGAACTCCCTCAGCCAATACTACATGTCCAAGAAATGTCACTTCAGAAATCTAAAACTCACATTTAGATAGTTTGGCACATAAATTCCTTTATCCTTAGAATCTATAAAATTGTTTTGAGATAAGCATCATCATCCTCCTTGGTTTTAAAATAAATCAAGATATCATCTACGAATACAACCACAACTAGTCCAAGTACGGCTGAAAAATTTAGTTCATTAAATCCATAAATGCTGCTGGGGCATTAGTTAATCCAAACGACATTACCAAGAACTCAAAATGTCCATTCGAGTCCTAAAAGTCGTTTTTGGAATATTCTGCTCTTTAATCTTCAATTGATGATAGCCCGATTGAAGATCAATTTTAGAGAGCACCACTGCTCCCTTTAATTGATCAAAAAGATCATCAATTCTTAATAATGACTATTTATTCTTTAACGTCACTTTATTAAGTTGACTATAGTTAATACACAATCTCATCGATCCATCCTTTTTTTTCAAATAATATTGTTGCTTCCCAGGGTGATATACTCAGCCGTATAAAACCTCGGTCCAATAATTCTTGTTGTTGTGACTTGAGTTCTCTGAGTTCGTTAGGTGTCCTACGATACGGTGTCATCGATATAGGTGTTGTACCAGGTAGTACATCAATTTCAATTTCCACCTCTCTATCTGGGGGTAATCCCGAAAATTCATCAAGAGACATATCTGAAAATTCTAGCACCGTAGGTATATGTTCTATCTTCACTTTCTAACTCAAGGTGTCAATCTCAGAAGTCGAGTATGTTCTCACAGCTATTAATTAACAATTTCTTTGTAGATGCAACCGATATAACATGGCTATGATAATTTGGCTTCTCACCTACAATTGAAATCGTAGATCCGTCTGGTGTCCTTAAAGTTAATATTTTTAATTGACATTCTACCACAACATTATATGCAGACAACCATTCCATCCCCAATATTATTTCAAACTCACAGAACAACAATTCCATGAGATCAACAAGGGAAACCCATATTCTGAATTATCATTGGACATTTTTGACTTTTTTTATCTAGCACTATAGCCTATTGGATTGGTTACTATCACGTCACTCGTAATTAATTCTACTAGAATGTTTCTTTCCGCAATCCTTGCATTCTAGATTAATCCAAACTTATTTACCTTTATATTCACTCGTTTTGGTATATACTTATTTAGGTCTATCAACAGAAAAAAAATCTTCTTTACTAATAACATTGATTCCTCATATCCTCGATGAATACATAACCGATATATTTACTCCAAAATTCCTTTAAGAAGAATTCCCATGTAATTTGTTCTTGAGGAATCTAAAAAGAAATGGTAATCTACCAAACTTAAGCAGGTTCCATCAATAGTAATACTACTCCATCCATCTTCCCTTGATCATTATACTGAATACTATCCAGCATGATTGTAATATTGTTCAACCAAAAGTCTACAGTCATCGGATCAACATCCGTACCACCATAATATTCTACTGCTTCATCCTGAGGTATATTTTGGTTTACTTCATCACCCTCATTTTGCATAGAAACATCCTGCTCAAAAATATATCTAGAATTCAGATGTTTGGATATCTTAACAGAACACCCATATTCAAAAAAATTAATACAGAGTAGCATTACTAATTATAGAGCATCAAGGTATATACACATATTCATCAGCAATTATGACATCCTAGTGGCATGTATACATTTCCAACTTATTTCAAACTCAATTTCTATCTAGAATCGGCTAAACCTATAGCTCTGATACCAATAAATGTAACACCCCTTTTCCCATATTTGATACCAAATACGAGTCAGAGATGTTACTAAAAAAATTGAAACAATTTTCCCTAATAAAGTTAAATCGGTTGTTTGTGCTATCCTTACTAAAAAATTATATAAAATTTTATAGACATTGAAATTTCATTCCGTAATTTCTAATTTAACTAGATTCATTTAGCTTTTTAATCAAATAAATTAATGACTCAAATTCATTATACAAAAATTCAAAGAAATTCCTAGATCCATGTCACAGTGAAATCTTTCTGGAATTCTGCTGCCTTGTTTTGCTGACCCTTCCTCGATTAAAAATTCATAACTTTTAATATACAAATTGAAATTAGTCACTGTTTGTCTTAAAAGAAACTAGACTCAATTTCCAGTTTACACATATAATATTCACTCTCAAATTCAACTTATGGAATTTATGCTAATTTTTCAAAGCCACTGCATTTGTATGACTCCTAAACAGAATTATGTCTTTCTCCAGCATAAGCATATTATTCACTAATGACTTAGTCCTCCATACTATTAGAAATGTATCAAGGCTCACCACGATCATTATCCACATCATATGAGTTATTAAGAAAATTATTCTTTAGTCACAAATTATTACAAGCCATAATTAATTTATACATGCCATCTAGTATATCCAATTAAAAAGGATAGATGTCATAACTGTGATTAGAGTGATATACCTTCAAATTTAGCATATGATGCTCAGCTACTCTCTCCTTGGTACTCCTTTAAAACCTACGCGTAAACATCATCACACGCTAAGTATATACTTAGTGAGGCAATAATCTTTAATCAAGTGCAATTAACATAATATCAATGTATATAAATAACAATGCATATGATCACCTTACCATTTCATATTCATTAACATAAACAGATATGTAACAACATGTATGAATATCAAAGTGATAAGATTAGATCTTACCAATATCGTTGCCATTTCGACCCGTAAGCTTTCACTGCTTACCAATACCTTTTTCCATTTCTATCTGCAAGCTTTCAAGCTTATCTTCCCTTTCTTTTCATTTTTGATTCTTTTCAATTTATTTTAGCCCAAGGTATCGAATTAAGATATTCTATGTACACGAGTCATCCCCCTATACTTACTTGAGTATAGTGTATTATTTGCACCGTAGTGCTTAGCACCCTAAGTGCTTCCGTATGCCCAAACCTTCCATGAGTATACCCTTATTGAGTATTAATAAAACTGCACCGTAGTGCTTAACACCCTAAGTGTTTCCGTATACCCAAACCTTGCATGAGTATACCCTCAATGAGCATTTATAAAATTTGCACTTTACTTGAAGTGCTTAGAATCTTTATACAGCTGTTTATGACTCTATGGCTAGCCAACTATACTATCGAACCTCTATATCATACATTGGGCTTTATTTCATCATTTAAGTAATCAATGGCAACATATATCAATATATATATATATATATATTAACAGTTGGCAGTTTATACCGGGAATAATATTTCAATTTCATCAATGTAAGAAATCATATGGTCAATGCATTTCATATTTAAATTCTTGACATATTACGATATGTCAATCATATGCCTAATGACATAAATATCATAGCAACAATAATTTAGGGTAGGCTCATCGCAAGCCATCCCAATAATGTATAAAATATCAATGTAGTATGACATGTATGCAATTGCACTCACCTGGGCCATTTATTTGTATGCCTTACTATGTCCCATTGATTCTTTCCTTCATAGTACCTCTAATGTCCCTTGATTCGAACTTAACTTCATAAATCACATAAATAAAATATTTGTTAGATCCCAATCTAACAATATCTTAGACATATTGTCCAATATATTCATTCAAATACAAAATTTCCAAACATCTTCCTTTCTTCCTTGTATTGTTCAAAACTCATTATGGTCCTTAGTGACCAATTTGAACTTCCATTAACCCCTTTCAAGCTTACTAATTAACCTTAGATACAAAGTGTATCAATTCTCATTTTCTGGCAGTTTGCACTACCTTCAAAGAAATATTTCTATAAAATAATCTACAACTCAGAATTCGACTCCGTTTGTTCTAAAAGAAAATAGATTTGATAATCTTTTCACCCATATAAATTAATACTCCAAATTCAACTTATACGATTTATGGCGAATTTTCAAAGTCAATTACAGTGCTAAAATTTGGAACAGACTGATGTTCTGTTTTCTGACTTTTCGTCACTTAAAAATTCATATCTTTTGACTCAAAACTCGAAATCAGTTTCCATTTGTTGGAAACGAAACTAGACGAACAAATATTTACATCGGTATAAAATTCACCATCTAACCATTTTTGTAGAATTTATGGTGAATTTTCAAAGTTACTACCATAAACCAGTTTTCTACACAGCTTCCATAATTAAACTTCAAATTTTTATACTAACTTCTCCTTACTTCTCTACTTTTCAATTTAGTCCAACTGCTTGCTTTAAACCACCAACTCATCACCTTCTTCACCAAATAATTATTCAAAATAATTCTCCCTTATTTTTCATTCTTTGACTAAATAGTCACTAAAATGCAAAGAAAAGGATTCAAGCTTCTTAAATTTGCAAATTAGTCCTCAATTCAACATTAGTACCTTAACTCCATCATTACAACTAAAAATCAGATTTAGCCCCCATACAAAACTTCATTTTTGATTTGGTCACTTAACTTTGACAATTTGTCAAAATAGTCACTAATTCGATTCAACATCAATTTAACATTCTAACTTCAATTTCATGTCTCTAACATCATTAATAACATAAATACACACCAAAAACATAAAAATCAGATTTGTTCCTCTAACTTTTAAACTTGCCGAATTGGTCCCTATTCTTTTCTTCCTTGAATTTCATTATTTCAAGCATAGAAATAACACTACAACATCATTTCTAACATGATTGAACCTTAAAACATGAAAACTCAACATGTTCTTCAACCACCGTAATCACCAATCTCAACTTAGAAGCATGGAAACCATGTGAAAATTATACCAAATGAAAGAGAATTCAAAGGAGATCAAATCTTTGTTTCATGACTCAACTCAAAAACCAACTAAATCAAGCCAAAAATTGAATTGAAAATTTTCTTACCTTGCTTGAAGGAGACTCACGAAAGACTTGGAGTTCTACAACTTTTTCTTTCTTTAATTCTATGCCAAATGGCATTAAATAATCCTTATTTTAATAAAAAAATCCTTCATAGTAAAATGATCATTCTACCATTGGGTTATGACTAATTAGGTGTTGACACTTATGCTTCTCTTTAATATTTAGTCAAAGATATTTAAAAAGGATGGGTAAAATGACCATTTTGCCATTAATGAATTCTTGTATCTTCAAAAATGCCATTTATGCACTATTTCAAATACCTCACTTCAATCGAATCTAAATCGATCAGAAACGATTTAGAACCACAATATCATGTTACTCTGGTCTTCTAAAGACTCCCTTCAAATTTTTATAATATTCCGAGATCAAATGATCATCCGAATTCTATTTAAACTTTAGCTGTAATTTCCCAATAATAGAAGCATCGAATCAAACCAAAATTTTTATATTTGATCCACACTCTTAAGTGATTTGTTTATTTATGACATAAAAATAATTATTGGGAAAATTACTATGCTTGCCCCTAAACTTTTCTCTTTTTTTCACTTTAGCCACCAAACTTTAAAAGCTTACATTTTAGTCACTGAACTAAAACCACCAACTTTTAATTCTTTTCATTTTGGTCACTAACTAATTAGTAGGGTATTAAAACTAATTAGCGGGGTATTACATAGTTCATCTAATATTTCTTGATATCTTGAGTAGACTATTATAAACGAATAACTATGATATCTCATATCAATTTATTCGATCATGGCCATGTATTTCTAGTCTCACTCAATCAAGTGGCCTACGATATTACTCCTATTATCTAGGAGAGACAAATCCTATCTTGATCAACCATATCCCACTATATAGATTGTGGCATATCTAGTATCAGTCCTTATATTGTAGTCAGTTACGAAACACGTTTGACTGTATCAAAATATGCCACTCACGATGTTGAAATAATGATGATCTCAAGTATAAGGATCATGCATGTAGTTATCACTATGAGCAATGTTGTGACTGTCACATAATAATCCAAGAAACATGTTCATAGCTGGTCAGTCCAATATGTCGTTCTCTAACACATACTTATGTATTGATTTTTGACATCTCCATGTCAAGGACAACACTTTGTCATCAATCAACTACATATTAGTCTTAATGCATTATTGTTGTCCATTCCCACAATAATAATCGACTAAGGACATTTAAGAATAACCATATTATTCTAAGGACTTTATTATAATTCAGTTTATTTATGCACGTAGAATTGTAACTAAAAAATAATAATGGAAATGCCTCTTTATGAATAAACAAGGTAAAACAAATGTTATTTATAATCATCTTATGATTGGCCTTTAGGCATACTCTAACAACTCGGTCATAAAAAAGCTTCAATCTAATCAAGAGGATACATCTATGGTCCGACCTATTATTACTGATGCCAAGCACCTCTCCAAAAATTTCCTTGCATGTCTATTCTCCTTCATCGGTCGAAACGGTAACCAGGCAGCCCATGAAATGGCATCGTCTGGCCGTCATAAGACTGAGGGTCGCTTTTGGGTTGAAGACGCTCCAACTTCTGTCGTGCTTGCTGCCGATGCTGACCACCGTTGGCTCGATCCGCCGTAGCTGCTTTGCTGTCTGCTTTCTCTTGGGCTCTCTGAGCCATGCCCTCACCGTTAGGTTTTGCTCTCTAATGGTTTATTCAAAATTCAGCCAAATGGGTTCTGGATCGTCTGAGCTTTGCTTTGTTTTTCCTTTAGTTTATCTTTTGTGCTGTTTTAGTTTGTCGTTTGTATTGGGGGACTTTTTGATTTTCCTTTCAATAATATTTGCTCAGGTGGTACCATTTTCAAAAAAAAATTATTGAGTTGGTGCCATCAGTTAATTGGATGCCAACTCAGTTGAGAAGGACAAAAATACCATTTATTTAAAAAATTATTACTATTAGAAAAATATTTTTATCTTGTCATATTTTAAATGATTTTCAAATAAAACAACTTAAAATCACTCCTAAAAGATTTGTACCAATAACTTATGAATTCATATACAATCTCTTACTACTCTATTTATAATCATTATTGAGTAAACTTTAAAATATATTTTTACAAAAAAAATATTTTCTTTCATCACTATTGTGAGTATAATAAAATATTGTTTTTATAAAAATATGTTAGAAAATAAGAATTTCACGTGTATATATAATACCTTATACAATAAATGTATAGGAAAAATAGAAGTTAATGTACATAAGAAACCCTGCACAAGTAATCAAATCAAATGTATCGAGAAAAAATATATGAAAAAGAAGTTCACGTTACATAATTGTGCAGCAGTAATAATAACAATCATAAAATTGAAGTGTGTAATTGTTAGCCCAAACAAATAATTGAAAGTTGTTAAGAGGGAAGTGAATTGATTATTACTAAAAGATTTTGTGAAAATTTGAAAATAAAATAAAAATTGATTCGATTGAACAAGAATCTTCTATCTTTTTTTGTGCCTATTTCTATATTTCAACACTAAAAAATTAAAATGTAAGCCATAATCTTAAAGCCTAAACCCTACACCTAAAAATACACATTGCCCCTAATTCCTTAAACCCTAGTCCTAAACTCTTACCTTAAACCTTAATTCTAAATCTTAAACCCAACATTTTAGGGTGAGAACATAAACAGGGACAGCAAAAAAGACAGATAATTTTTATCCGATACGATCAATTTTAGTATGACCCTTCCAAATTTACTAATTTGCTTACCTTTAAGAATATGTTGTAATCTTACTAAATTCAAAACCTTAAAAACTCTTTCAAAAAAGAATACAAAGAAACAAACTGAAATTATTCTCACAATAATTAAATGTTTGGAAAGTAAAACACACTCAAATGAACATTCAAGTAAAATTATCAATACAAAATTACTAGTGTTCTTACAAAAATAATAAACCTCTTAAGTTCATAAATAATAAAAAAATCACTACTTTTTGATGTATTTGACACTTAAAGTTAGTATAAGTTTATCGTTTGAGTCAAAAAAATATTTTTGACAATTTTTAAAAATTAATTAGTTTAAATATCGTTTTGATAAACTTTTTAATTTGAGAAACAATTTTATAATTTTTATAAATATCAAATATTCATTTATTTGAGTTATAACAATTCTACTCATCCCCTAAAAATTGAATAGTATAATTGAAGTTCTATAAAACTCACGGATTATAATGATTAATCAAGCACACCGCAATTATGTAATTACATCCAAATTTGATTATAGGATGACTTTTCAAACATACCCTAGATAAAAATATATGTTTTTGTTTGTGCACTTTTCTAATTCTATTTTATTAACCAAGATAGATAAGCTTTGCCACTTTATAATATGTTTATTTTCATGTCAACTTATTTTAAAATTTGGGTAAAGTACACCAATGGTCACCAAACTTTTAGTTCATTTTTGTCACTGAACTTTTAAATTTTTTATAGGGGTCACTCAACTTTTATTTCGCTTTCATTTGGTCACTCTCGTTACCTTTCGTTAAAAAATGCTAACGTGGCCCGTTAGTTTTTCTTTTCTTCAAGGTAAACTATATAAATGGTCACCGAACTTTTAAAATGTTTTCCTTTTGGTCACCAAAATTTTAAAACTTTCATTGGAGTCACCCAACACAAAGGCATCTATCAAAACAACATCGAACATATGATGGCGAACAAGGACGAAGGGATGTATGGGTTGCCTCTCCCGATTTTAAGTATAATAGTATTTTAAGTTCTTATTAGTTTAAATACTAATCAAATAAGATTTTTGTTCCTCCTGATTTCTATATTTAAAGGTTTAATAGACTCTTCCCCCTCCTAATGTTTGATCCTAACTCTGTTTTTAATGGCAATGTAAATTAATGTTTGAACGTAAACATGGGGTGCATCAATTCTGCTTGCATGTTCTAGGAAATTTGTGGAACAACTTTTGGATACAACTTCCAAAAGTAAACTAAAATGCTATACTATTGGTCAATAATTAACCTCAATGTTTTTTTATCTTCTTTTTACTTATTAACCTTGAAGTAGCTTGAAGATGGCGTTGCATACAATGTGATTAACATATCAAAATAATGGGCTTACATTACATACAATATTCAAAAAGCATGATATATAAAAATATTTTACGTTGGTAAATACATCAATCTACACAACTTTAAATATTGTTCATTGATAATCACAAGGTAAAATCTACTTCTTACTTTTGTTTTTTTATACATTGAGAGCGTTTTTTCTTAAACCAACGGGGTTGCTTTGAAGCAAAATAAAAATTGGGTGATTCCAATGAAAGTTTTAAAATTTCAGTGACCAAAATGAAAGTATTTTTAAATTTCAGTGACCATTTATATAGTTTACCTTGAAGAAAAGGAAAACTAGCAGGTCGCATTAGCATTTTCTAATGGACAGTAACGAGAGGGACCAAAATGAAAGCAAAATAAAAGTTGGGTGACCCAAATGAAAATTTTAAAAGTTTGGTGACCAAAACGAAAGCACACTAAAAGTTTGGTAACCATTGGTGTGCTTTACCCTTAAAATTTATATAAAAACATTATAGAATTCATTTTATATTTTTTTATAAAAGAGCTAATTGTATCCCATGTATTCAAACTATGACCCTTATTCTAAATTAGTCTCTAAACTTTTAAACATTTCAATTTCATCCTTAAACTATGACACTCGTTTTAAATTGATCCCTAAACTTTTATATGTTCCAATTTAATCCCTAAATTGTCAACATATGCTAATCATATCCCATGTTAAAAAAACTCATTATAAAATATTAATTGTCGTATAAACACTAATGTGTATTGTGTAATAATATGGTGTGGCATAACTGATAATTGATAATGAAATTGGAATATTCAAAACTTTGGGGACCAATTTAGAATGATGATCGTAGTTTGAAGATGAAACTGAAACACTCAAAAGCTTGGGGACCAATTTAGAATGAGAATCATAGTTTGGGGACATATGATACAATTGACTCTTTATAATATGGTCATTGTTTAATGCATTTATCGATTTGTTAAATCATTTATACTATACTTAAACATCTGATCATGTTAGTGTCATAGATTAATCAGAAGTCAACTCAATTGAAAAAAATCATTTATTCAAAGGATAATTAATATTTGTATCTTTTCGTATTTTAAACAAAACAACTCAAAATCATACCTAAGATTTAAACCCATGAGTAGGGAGAGAGGGACATGGGCCTGAGAGAGGCCCATTTAGAAAATTCAAGATAAATTATTCGGCTACTCTGGCAGCTATTACTACTTATATAATGTAAACAGCGCTACTTCCGAAGAGCACTTCTGGAGAAATAGAGAAGCTCATACGAAATTTCATTTGGGGATGCAATTATAGAGGTGGAGGAATACATTTGGTATTTTAGGATTGTAACACCCTCGACCCAAATGTCATATTTAGGCCTCAAGCCCAAACTAAAACCATAATATTTCTCAAACTGGGTTTAACCCAACAAGGTATTTCCCAAAAATATTTAAAGCCAACAGTTGAAAATATAGTTAAATAATCAAAACAGTACAAAGAAGATCCAATTTAAATTTAAAAAATTTGAACATTCGATTTGAAGAATACAATTGCAAAAATAAAGATTACAGACTCTATCACGTAAGGTCCTATGAATACACAGACCACTAAATACAAGTGTCGTACTCTGGAAATCACCACATGATGGAAACCCGTACTGATAGTGCTTCTCAATCCGACGATCAACCTACGCATGGAAATAATGATTTCAAGCGATGAGCTTACAAAGCTCAGTGGTACATATCTCTTCTACTATACTTCATGCTAATCATAAACATAAGCATGCAAGCTAGTACGAGCAATTAGGAGAGATAAATGAACACGGGGCGTTACCACTAGTCGCATAAACACATGCTCTCATCATAGCAATCGTCATACATGGCACACAAGACCTAACCATATATACTCATAACATGGCAATATAACATCATATAGATATGGCGCTGCCTCTAGCCACCTAATCATATAGCATAGCAAGAAAGCATATGCTTCTAATAGCATATAAGCATTATACCATAATATAGGAGTGAGGCTTGTGTCCACTAAGCATCAGGATATATACACTCTGAGTGAGGCCAATGACCACTAAGCATCGAGATACATATACTTTATGGGGTGAGGCCTGTGACCACTAAACATCGGGATACATACACCTATGCTCAGAATCTCTCATCAAGCATCTTCGAATGAGGCCCGTGAGCACTAAGCATCGGGATCATACATTCGACATCTCTAACCATGGTGTACCATGGTGTTGCAACACTATTTCGTTGGGTATCTGGATCCCACCAAACAATGGTAACTCAACCATTTAGGTTTCCATATCAACACATAGCAAGGACACGTCTACCACATAGTACACAGCATTATACGATCAACCAAGAATCCCTACGGTTGTTATTACGTCAATTTATTAATTATCATGGAAGTGTACATTAATCATTCCCATTAATTATCTTCATTAACCCGTATTATCTCTTTAATTTCCCACTTCAATTTCCATATTTACATTAGCATTATAGATTATTCCACTCAACGAGTACCGATACTCGAACACGAGTGTCGACACGGTACCCCTAGGCACTGGTACTCACACATGTATCGATACTAATATAGCTTACTGGAAATCTTTAATTTCGACAAGTATCGGTACAGGTCAACTTGTACCGATACAACCCCCAATCGTGTACCGATACGAATAAAACTCGTACCGATACCCTACACACAAGTTTGCACTATTTCTTTGAATTACGATTTTACAATACTTTACTCGATCCCTAAAGCTTATTAAAGTCATTAGGGTTTGTTTGCTAGCGCATTTAATCAATTAATATTAGTTATCGGCTTCATGATCATTTATTCAAACATGACCATTATTTATCCCTTACACACAATTTCTATCGAATCACGTCAATCTATTTGAACAAGCATACAAAGAATCAAAATTTATCAACCAATCAATCAATCATCAAATAATCATATGTGCATCTTAAACAACCCTAAACGGTATTTAAAGCCTCCATGAGTCTCATCATATTCGCAACATCATCATGCATCTCATAGATATCAAGTCTCATACTATCAGTCTCCAAACATGCATATTTATCGTCTACCTATTTTCCAGATACTAACACGCAAAACAATTACATTTATGATGCTCATGAAGCAATAGGAGTTTGAGGTGTACATAAATCCTCATCCAAGCTCCTTCAATCGTCTCTTTAATTCCAATATTCGAGTCCACCAATTCCTCGTATGAAACAAAAACGACTACATAAGCCATTTCACACTATCAGATTACTTTAGGGGATTAAACGTGTAAAATAGCTTACCGGGTTTAAATTTGGCGAAACTGACTGCACCAACGGACTCAAAACGTCGAGAAACCTCGGATAAAGTCCCCCGAAAAAAGTCAATTCTGGTTAAAAAGTCAACGATCAATGGCGGCTCAGTCAACAGATTAGTCAGTGCGGCTCGGCTAGATGGCTCCAACTACCCAGGATGAAGCCCACTCGCGGCCGGCAGCCTCCGTTCATCAACTCATCGCCCGACTGTTCTTGAGCTGGTGAACACGATGATGGCCTCCGTTCTTCGTTTTGAGCACTCTAACTCCATCAACTCAACAACCCAAAAATTACTCTCTCTCACCCCCTCTGATGGCGACTCCGATGGTGGTGGTACTGGTATCGGTGAACTCGTCTCGACGAGATGAACACAATGACGATGGAGGTATCAAAAACAGACGGTTGGGTCCCCATAGATCAAAGATTGAAGTTTGAAGAAGAATAAAGAAAAGAGAGAGAAGATGGTGGTGAAAAAGGAAGAGAGATAGAGAGGGGATTAAAAATCTAATTTTCTCCCTCTCACTCCCACCTTTTAATTCAAAACATCCTTATCCAAAACACAACGGAATATTCGCACCAAAAATCCCCAACCTTCAAATATTACACAAAACGGTCATCACTTACTTAAAATTCAATCCTCCCAAAACCTCATTCCTTTAACTTAATACTTGAATTAAATATTGGACCCGAAACCAAACTCCGGATGATCAACCCTAAAATTAGGTTGTTATAGGGATGAGTTGTGCAAACTTGTTTCGGATGATGGGTTGGGGTTTAAACACTTAGATAGTCAGAATCAGGTCTTCATTATGAAATTAGCTTTCAATTTATTGTGTAACAAGGACAATCTTTGGGTTCGAGTTCTCTGTGCGAAATATAAATGGGATAAGGGACTGTCTAAATCAAATAGTTGAAGGAATTGTTTAAGATTATGGAAAAGACTAAGTGTAATTCAGAATGACGTCAGTAGTAGTGTTATGTGGAATATTGGCAATGTGAAGAGTGTTAATTTTTGGAGGGATCATTGGATTTAAGATCTTGGTCCTTTGATCAACTTTGTGCCAACGAAGATGATAGATTTTTCGAGGGTTTAGAAGTGGCCCGATATTGGGTACTTATTGCCTCCAAACGTGCTACTAAAGATTGCAACAATTAAACCCTCGTTAAATGCGATACAAGAAGATGGGGTTAGGTGGTAATGGAATGCGAATAAACTATTTTCTATTCAATCGAGATATGAATTTCGGGTGAGGCAAGAGCATCACACGGGTAGTTCAATTTGGAATGTAATCTCTAAGTATAAAGGGTTGCAACGAATTAAAATTTTCCTATGGTTTGTTGCTAATGGGAAATTTTAACTAATAGTGAGCGTGTTAGATTCCATTTTGCTACAGATGCGAGATGTAGTGTTTGTGGAGCTATATCTGAGGATGCTAATCATACATTTCGATGGTGTCTCCTGACCAACTAAATTTGGCTATGCTTAATTAAACCAGAGTGTTGGTCGAAATTTTTCTTGCTGGATTTCGCTAAATGGATCAAGGGTAATTTATCGATACCGAACCATTTTGCTAAGAAGTCTAAAGATTGGCATATTATGTTCAGATCAGTTCTATGGTCCTTATGGTTGAACCGTAACGCTATAATTTTTATTCCTCACAATGTTGGTAGAGATACCGTGTTGAACTATAGCTGAAAGCTGACTAAGAAAACTGGTCTTGCTATTAGACTGTAGCCTCGGCTGCAACAAAGTAGTACACAACAAAGTCGCATTTTAGCTCGTTGGAAACCACCGAATCTAGGATCGCACACATTGCATTATGATGGTGCACGTTGTGTCTTAGGTGGTTGTGCTTCTCGAAGAGGGATGATTCAGGATTGTGAAGGACATTGGATATTTGGCTTCTCTAGGTCAATCGGTATATGTCCTATTTTGGATGCGAATTGGTGGGGGTGTGAAGGTTTAACTCATGATTGACGAATGGGGTTTCATCGAATTCGAGTGGAATTAGATAATGCATATGTTGCACGATTGATTAAACGAGGGCTGCAAAATGAACTAAATATGTTGTTGCAGCATGAACTCGAGCTTACTAGGCGAGATTGGGAGGTGATTTTCATCCATGCCTTTCGTAAGGGGAATTAGATAGTAGATCGTTTAGCGAAGTTTACCATGGATGGTTCACTTGGTACTCAAGCTTTTTCCCAGCCATCAAACTTTCTTGCATCGGTGTTAGTGGAGGAATATATTTTCGATGGCCTAGGTAGTCCTATGGGAAATGGTGACTAAGGGTTGTCTTTACTTTCGATAGTTTGTTTGGTTTTTGTACTTCTGTTTGATCCCTTGTAGCTTACATTCTGATATATTTCTGTGTACTATTTTCCTTCGATTAGGTTTAGGAAGTTTTCAATGAAATATATAAAAAAATATTTCTTTTATATAATTTTTTTTACTTGATGAAACCATACAGTTTGATCAAAAATATAAAAACAAAGAAAAATCTAAAAAGATATAATGTCAAAAAAATTCCCAACATTGGCATCATATTACGTGGGAAAGCAGTTTCTTAAAAATTTGTAATTCTTTGTATTTTTTTAGCTTCAAACCCATCATATAGTACACATTTGATCGTTTTAAACACGATAAGAGATTCTTGGTTTTTGAGTATTTTTATGTTTGAATTTTATTATTTAATTGTTTTATTTTAAATTTAAATAAATTCTAGTTATTAGTTTGTTGGTTTGCATAATTTGATTTTTATTATGTTTCTATAATTTGAATTCTGTAACACTTTGGTAAAACGAAAAAAAAATGAATGAAAAATGAAAATTAGGAATGAATGGAAGAAAGGGGGAGTGGCTACCAAGGAGACAAGAACCCGTGCCCCTTAGCATACGAGATTGGAAGGTTAACCATTTGAGCTAAGTACCCATTCTTGTCTAGTATTACGTAAAATAATAGTTGAGTTTAGCTAGAAAAGTACTTCAAGTCAGATTTAATAACCCATATGACCCCTCAACTACCCAAATTAAATGATTCGAATATCCAGAAGGCTCTATTGCTTCTCCTACCAAACCAGTCCGGCCACCCGCCGATCTTCCCCACCACCACGCCGTGCACGTCACCGCCGCTACCTGAGTGTTCGCCGCCCCACCCCGGTCGCAACCCACTCAGGCACTCGCTTTATCACCGCTGCAATTGTCGGAGATCGTAGTTATTGCTTCGACGAACCCTAAATCGCCCTCCTAGTTTCTCATCGATTCTGACCATCACCGTCGTTGTCCTCCTTCGCCGATGGTCCAGGTGTGTTCAGCGTGTGGAGGAGAGCAAAACCCCTCTGATTGCTCGTCGTTCTGACATCGGGAGAAGCCTCGTCGGAGCTACGTTGTCTCCAGCAATTTTTCTTTTTGTTTAGGTAAGTTTGGTAAGATTTCGACTTCATGTCGATTCAAGTTCGTGTTAGTTGAAGCTTTGGTTTGGTTTTCATTCATATTCCGGCCTATATGTGGCATTTTGGGTCTCTGGTGACCATTTCGGTGATCGTCTGACGACCTAAAAATTTAGGGTAAGTGGGTCGGTTCGGCTTAAGGCCCAAAAGCTTGAACCAGCCAACCCGGTCTAAGCCCATCCAAGTCGAGCCCAATAATTCAATCCCGACCCGAATCTGAGTTCGACCCGACCCATCTGACCGAGTCAACGCAGTGAGTCAAATCGTCCGAGTCAACTCATCTGAGTTAACCCAGTGAGTCAACTCGTCCGAGTCAACTCAGTTGACCAGTTGGCTGATGACGTCAGTAGTCAATGCTAACGTCAGCATTGATTTTGACCGTTGACCAAAAAGTCAACTTTTCCAAAAAAACTTCTAATTTACATTTTTTGACGTCCTTAGTCCATTTTCGAAGTCTATTTCGTGAAATTCTAACCCAAAAGCCTTCGAATCTGACCTTAAGATCGAACATGCTTATTAAATAAGTTGTTACTTTAAAATGGTTAATTTAATTAAAGGACTGATGTAAATAGTATCTGTTTAAAGGTACCCGAGACTTCCCTGACTGTTCGTCTGCTCAGCCCAGCTCCTCCCAATCCTCTCATCCGTAGTTACTAATATGATCTTGTAAACTTTAGGATCAATTTAAGTTAGAGTTTATTTCTCGTAGTAACCTTAATCCATTATGTTTTAGGACCTAGCACAGTGGCAGACGTAGTGAGGCAGGTGCCTGATAGACCTCTCTAACCAGCTTTTGAGGTGTGTTATGTGCGTGTTATATTATTGTTTTATATAAAGTTTGGAAAGATTTCTTTGAATATTATGAAATATTCTCTGAATTGAAAATCATGATTACTTTCTGTTTGAAAAGCATGATTACTTTATGATACATGTATGGGGGCTAAAATGATGCATTGTAGCCAAAGAGTTGAAGCTGTTTTATAAGTCTGAAATTTCAGCCGACTTGCATCGAATTTTCGGATGGGATCCGGGCACTTATGAGTCTACATGTCTTCTTCAAACATATTCCTCTATCTCTTAGCTTTCCAACGCATCTTGAAACGCATCAATCCGACATCGGGATCTCAAGTTATGTCCATTTTAGTGAAGACTGTGCGAGCATAAATCTCTATACGATTTTATCACGAGAAATATTATTTATTACGAATTTTCAATAATTTTATTGATTATTTGTACTTAAATTTAATCTAGGATTCTTTATGAAGATATTTAGATGATTTAGGATTAGATTTGTTATTTATTTATTAGTTTTTTAGGTTAGATAAAATATGTTTATTTATTTTATTATTATCTTTACTTTTCCTAATTTAAGTTGAACTCTTCATTTGTAGCCTATTTAAAGGCATATTTGCTTCACTAATAAGAACAACATCATGAATTTATGAGTTGCAAAAACCTTTGGCCATGGGCCATTTTATTTTCAAGGTAGATAGATTTGCCTTGTTATTTTTTCGATATCAAGTCTTCTTCAACGTAAGTTCATCAAGTTCTTGTAATGGAGATCATCTTCACACTCTTGCTTGCCTAGGTAATTGCATCTAGGAGGGTGGGTTAGAGCCGCTTGAGGTTGCTTGCTTAGATAATCGCGTCTAAGAGGGTGCCGAGGACAAAACAACAACTATCAACAATTCGCAAGCCATCTTCATCTTCAGCCTTCACACCATCTTCCATAATTCCATAAACAATGCTAGAATTTCAGATTTGTTTTATCTATCCTCATCTTAATCTTTTTCAATCTTTTTACTTTTGTTCTTATTAATCATCTTCTAGTTTTCCTTCTTATCTTTGTTTCTTTGAATTTCCAACCTTGAATCTGAAATTTTCAAGAAAATCCATTTTCTTTTCTCTTGAATTTTCAGATCTGCCCATAACTTTCTTGATTGAGTCTAGAGCTCCTAGTTCTTGCAACAACTTGATTGAAGGCTTCCAAATCCAATATATAATTCTCTATATAGATCCTAGTTTTAACATTTCATTCCTGGAGACATCTCAAGAGACTTGAAGGTTGTGATCAACAACTCTTAAGATTCGGGATGAATCGTTTTCAACAGGGGAGAATGATACATGTATGGGGGGCTAAAATGATGCATTGTAGGCAAAGAGTTGAAGTTGTTTTATAAGTCTAAAATTTCAGCAGACTTGCATCGAATTTTTGGATGGGATCCGGGCACTTCTGAGTCTACATGTCTTCTTCAAACATATTCCTCTGTCTCTTAGCTTTCCAACGCATCTTGAAACGCATCAATCCGACATCGGGATCTCAAGTTATGTCCATTTTAGTGAAGACTGTGCGAGCATAAATCTCTATACGATTTTATCACGGGAAATATTATTTATTATGAATTTTCAATAATTTTATTGATTATTTGTACTTAAATTTAATCTAGGATTCTTTATGAAGATATTTAGATGATTTAGGATTAGATTTGTTATTTATTTATTAGTTTTTTAGGTTAGATAAAATATGTTTATTTATTTTATTATTATCTTTACTTTTCCTAATTTAAGTTGAACTCTTCATTTGTAGCCTATTTAAAGGCATATTTGTTTCACTAATAAGAACGACATCATGAATTTATGAGTTGCAAAAACCTTTGGCCATGGGCCATTTTATTTTCAAGGTAGATAGATTTGCCTTGTTATTTTTAAGTATCAAGTCTTCTTCAACGTAAGTTCGTCAAGTTCTTGTAATGGAGATCATCTTCACACTCTTGCTTGCCTAGGTAATTGCATCTAGGAGGGTGGGTTAGAGCCGCTTGAGGTTGCTTGCTTAGATAATCGCGTCTAAGAGGGTGCCGAGGACAAAATATCCTACAACATCTATCTCGTCATCATCCATTCATCGGAGAGATTCGTGACGTTTGCAGGTGTTTGCCTATTCAATTGCGATTAGGAGGGTGCAAAGGACAAATCTATCCAACACCGCCACCATCAAATTCATCCTATCTCGTTTTCTACATCAAGATCATGCTTTATTATTGGTTTGCTGAACGTGGAGTTTGGGGTTTTCTCGGATCATATTAGTGAGTTTGTTAGATTAATTGTGATCTGAGGGTTCATAGATTTTGAGGTAATTCTTGGATCCTAGCTTCCGTATCACTTTATGTATCAAAAGCACGACTACCTTCTGTTTGAAAGCATGACTACGTAATATGTTTGGAAGTATGCCTCATGTCTGATCTGGAACTAAGATATTTGATTTCTGTATAATGGAGATAATTACATGTCTGCTATCTAAATTCTGATGATAATGCATATCGAACTGAATTGTTTTACTTGGGGTACACTTTTGGGATATGATTTGAAGTGTCTGCAAGAACAGCTCTGATCCAGCTGGTAAATCCTTCGGTTAAGCTCATATGCCCAATGGGTATAGGGTAAGTCTTTCTGGGTAAGTTCCTACGCCCACGGGCCTGGAATAAGTCCTTCTGTGTGCAGTTCATGGGGGATTGCATTTTGGTATTTGGTTGGAGGGTAGTTAGGTTTTAATGGGACCTTGGTTACACTTATAACGTGATCTGGAACGACCTATGCATATCTGAACTATATATGTATGTTTTTCTTGCACTTATTGGAACACACTGAGCTCCATAGCTCACATTCCCCCAAATCTTTCCCCTTTTAGATACTTTTGGATAGGCTACCCGGGGACTTGGAACTTGGAGGATCGACACATTCATACTTATCTTTGTTATAATGTTTCTATCCACCATACTGTCTTTATTTGGGTGACATGAGCCTATATTTTGATATGATACACTTTACTGATTTGTCCAACGTGGCATCATTTTGTAACTAAACTTTGATATGATTTTAGAGTAAATACTTAGTTTTTTACCCTATGATATATATAGGCATTATAAGTTATGAGACGTTAAATTGAATATATTTTCTTGAAAGTTGAGGTACATGTTGTAACCTCCTGGAATTTAGGTGTAATGCATAGGCAGGTATAAGATGTTACATTTATTCCCTCTTAATTTTATTTATATGAAATATTAAAATATAAAACCATTTAAGAAACAATGTTAATACAACATGTTTATGAGTTGAATATAAAACCATTCAAAATATAAAATATCTCTCGAATTTATTTATATGAAATATAAAACCATTTAAGATACAATTTTAATTTAAGCAAAAATTAATTGTTAAATCATAGATGAATTACGATAAAAAAAAAACCCAGATATTCTATGTTCCAGTAAAATTATCGTTTTATGTTTTAAAATTGTCACACTTAAATTGTTATTTTGAAAAACTCAGCAACTTTTATAAGACACATCTATTTTTCTATTATTTTTTAGTTTCTCAACAAAAACAAAAGTTAACTTTTTAAGGACAAATTTGTCATTTTAATTATTTTTCATCATACATTTTATATAATTTTTTTCTTAAAACTCCGTGAAAAATCAATATGTATGTATTAGTCAAAAAATTAATATGTGTATAATGACATGTTTTTATTGTTCTCGTTTCGGATAAGTTCGCATGTTGTACTCTTTTTCTTCGACTAAATTTAGAAGAATTTTAACAAAACACATACTAATTATTATATAATTTTGTCTTCAATAAAATCATACACGTTGATAAAAATAATAATGGGGCGGAGAAGGTAGTAATCAATATAAATGCAAAAGGAGAAAATACAAAAATAATATTTAAAAAAAAACAGGTCACACGGGGGACCAGTGGGGATGCGATTTCCATCCAATATTATGAAAGGAACATGGGAAATTCAAACCCTTTGAAAAGAGAATGACCAAATCAAAATAAGATCAACCTGACCGTATTTTAAATCAAAGACTAATGTCTGTCTCAGGCCTATAAATGCATAGACGATCAAATAAATTAAACAATCACTAAACATTCATCTCTCTTTCATTTTGATCCAAATATTCATTCCTGTAATTATTATACCACGGGTACAGGATATGGATTATACCCTTTTCCAGCTCCCCACTGTTCTCATTGCTACCCTTGTAGCTCTGCTCATCTATGTTTTCTCAAAGAAACTTATCAGTTCCAGGGGAAAGAGCGGCGGCCTGCCTGAAGCCGGTGGCGCTTGGCCGGTCATCGGTCACCTCCACCTCTTTAGCAGCACGGAAATACTTTACCAAAAACTGTATGCCTTTTCTCAAAAGTATGGACCCGTGTTTAGTCTTAGACTAGGATCCCTAAAGCTTTGGTTGTGGGGAATTCGGAAATGGCCAAAGAGATTTTAATCATCCATGACAAGGCTTTCGCTACCAGGCCAAGCCTGTCTGCCTCCAAGTTACTCGGTTATGACTACGCCATGTTCGGCTTCGCTCCTTATGGCTCTTACTGGCGTGAGATGCGTAAGATAACGACCCTCGAGCTTCTCTCCAACCACCGCCTCGACATGTTCAACTTCAAGCAGATACGAGCTTCGGAGGTGCATATTGGGATCAAAGACTTATACGAGACTTGGATAACGAAACGCGGCGGAGATGAAGGCGGTGTTTTGGTGGACATGAAGCAGTGGTTTGCTGATTTGACGCATAATATGGCCTTCAGAATAGTGGTGAGGAAAAGATACTATGGAGCCACCGCCCATTCTGCTGATGAAGGAGAGGCACGCCAATGCCAGAAATCCATCAAAGAATACTTTCACCTCTTTGGGGCGTTCGTGTTGTCCGATGCAATCCCTTTCCTCGGGTGGTTGGACGTCGGAGGATATAAGAAAGCCATGAAACGAATAGCTGAGGAATTGGATGTTTTCGTCCAAGCCTGGCTTGATGAGCACAAAAGGAAGAGAATGAGTAACGGTGATCGGAAGGAAGAGCAAGATTTCATGGATGTGATACTCACTGTCACTGAAGATGCTAAGCTCAATGGATTCGATATCGATGCCGATACCATCATCAAGGCAACTTGCCTGGTAATTAATACCTTACAGACTAAACCTTGAAATCCAAGCAACAATTAAAAACACTGGTGATAAGTTTCTGATGTAATGTTGTGTTTTGATTTGATTTGGCAGAATCTTATTTTAGGAGCAGCGGACTCGAACATGGTCCTCTCATATGGGGTCTGGCTTTGCTTCTCTACAATCCTCACACCTTGAGAAAGGCCAAAGAGGAATTGGCCACTTATGTCGGAAAAGACAGGCATGTGGAGGAGTCTGATATCAAGAACATGGTGTACCTTCAAGCAGTGGTGAAGGTAACACTCCGCCTGTACCCACCGAGCCCTATACTGGCCCTGAGAGCAGCCATGGAGGATTGCACCCTCTCAAACGGTTACCGTGTGACTCCAGGCACACGTTTACTGCTAAACGCATGGCAGATTCACCATGACGAGCTTGTGTGGACCAATCCCAATGAGTTCAAGCCCGAGCGATTTTTAACAAGCCATAAGGACCTGGATTTGAAGGGTCAGAATTTCGAACTCCTTCCATTCGGCGCCGGACGTAGAGCCTGCTCCGGTGTCTCGCTGGCTCTACAAGTCATTCATCCGTCACTGGCCAGCGTCTTGCATTGCTTTGAATTGGAAACACCTGATAACAAAGCCGTGGATATGACTGAAAGCCCCAGCTTGGCAAATGTGAAGGCAACCCCACTTCATGTGCTCCTTAAGCCTCGTCTTAGCCCTGAGCTGTATGACCTTTAAATTCTTCTTCTTCTTTTTCTATATTACATCAATAACAATAGCAAACCATGAAGCGGGTTTGACGTACGTAGAAACAACCAGAAGTTCAATTCTGGAGATTTTATTTGGAAAATCAGGGTCCCGTATTGTTGAATAAATATTATTTACTTTTGTAATACATATACTTGTTTAATGAAGTTCATTTTGATTTCGCTATGTGTGTGTATATATTTCCGCTGCATGATTAAACAAAACGAGGGCATTCAGGCTAACTAGCGGTATCATGTATCACACCAAATAATTTCGAGATGGATTAGTTTTTTTTTCTGTTTGATAATACATGCTTCATGTGTATGAACATACAATGATGCTATAGATCAAATGCGATATTCCATCATGTCTACATTGCAGTGTTGTCTTCGACCAGTTGAATTTAATTATGACTATAATACGGAGACAAAGACCAAAGAGGAGTGAGAAATAATATCGGACGGAAATCGTCGTCACCTAATCATGTGTCTACTTCAAACTAATGGGTTTAGGGTTTAAGGCTAGGGTTTGGGATTAAGGTTTAAGGAATTATAGATACTTTGTATTTTTAGGGTGTAGGGTTTAGGATGTGAAAATTAAAATTAGGGTTTAGAATTTAATTTTTAAGTGTTTTTTAGTGTGGAGTATATAAGGAGACATGGTTAGGAGGCATATGATTTTTGTTCTATGTTATATAGGAAAATATTTCGATACACACGCCTTTTAAGGTTTAGAGATTTATGTTGTGGTTTAAGATTTAGAGGTTTATGTTGTAGGGGCAGAATTTAGAACTTAAAATTTAAGATTTTAGGGTGTTTGGACTAGGGATTTAAGTTTTCGATTTTATAGCTCAAATATAAAAAATTGTATAAATTTTTTTATACAACTTCTGTATCAAAATATAACTTTATATATATATATATGATCTAATTATATAATGTAAAAAAATTACTCCCTTTGTCTCACTCAATACGTCCCTTTTGTGATTTGAAATTGTTACACTTAAAATGTCTCATTAAAAAAATCAACAACTTTTATAATGCACATTTTCCTTTATACTCTTTTTTTAGTTTCTCAACAAAACAAAATTTAACTTTTAAAAGATAAAATTGTCGTTTCAATTATTTTACATCATCTTTCTTATACATTCTTACATAAATTTTTTTTTTTAAAACTGTGTGAAAAGTTAATAATAGACAAAATAAATAGGACATAATGAGTAACTTTTACCCGGTTTTTGACCGTTAAATAAGTTAAATGTGTACACGGGTGAAATTGTTAAAGCGGTAGTCAGAGGTGGTTGATTGTGATTGATCCTTTGCAGAACTTGCATTGCACGTTAAATATTGAAAGGCGGGAGCAGACATAAGACATTCAGAGTCATATATGCATGTAGTATTTCTTAAGCAAATCCGTTTTCAAATGTCAATAATCAATAATCGACCGACGTAGTTAACTGTGAAAGTGATATCATGCTATCAACAAAAATCTCCACTCCTTTTCGGTATTTTTTTTATATTTTAACATTAAAAAATTTAAAATTTAAATTTTAATTCTAATCTTAAAAATATATTTTATTTTTATTTTTAATCTTAAAGTTTAATATTAAATTCTAAATCTAATTTTTTTTAGTATGAGGACATAAAAAATAACATTAAAAGGATAGAAAATTTTTATTTTCATGCTATATCGTTTGAAAATCGACATTCAAAATCATTTATTACTTAAATATTTTTTTTGAACAACTTCTACCTATGGGAGAAGGAAAGAAGGGATTGCTCCTACTGGGATTAGAACCCAGGACATGTTAACCAAAGTCTTTAATCACTTGCTCCAAGTTAAGTTGACATTCTTAAATATTTTTTTCAATTACTCTCACGATAGTCATTGTATTCAGCCCTACAAACAGTCATCAACCATTTATTTCTCAACGCTACACGCTGTAGTAACCCATTTCGTCTAGGCCCCTTATGTTACATAACCCAACTTTGTCCATATACCCATTTAAACCAAATACTCATTACAATCCAATAACCCAATAATCGAACCAAGCCCAACAACTCATTTAGACCCAAACTAACCTAAAACCTAAAACACAAAATGAAACCCTAATCTGCCCTAAACCTTATCCTCAGCCGTCGCCGCCCCTCAAGCCAACCACTTCCGCGAGTGGCTTGCACGCGCACCACCATTGGCCACATGGCCGGCCACCGCCTCACTGCCTGCAAAAATAAAAGAAGCGTCATTTCAGATCTGGAAAAAAAAGCAAACAAAGTAGAGTTTTTTTACCTTTTAATATTGTAACAAATCGAGTATATAAACCCATAGAAATCGTTGTAAGGGGGCCTCTTCTTCCGGATTAGAAATAAAAAAACCCTTTTTCGGCTCATCATCTTCAGTCCGAGACTAACCAAAAAATCAATCACAAAACATACAAAGAGATCGAGTGCATAAATATATATACAAAAAATATAAAAAAAAACATATGTGAATCAAGAAAAACCCTTCGGTTTATTTTAAATCTGCTCACCTAGGATAAGAGTTGAGAAAATCTAACCATAGATTCGGCTTCAAGAGGCAAAACCGAACCGATAACATCATCTTCATGAACTTCGGCCGCCTGAGGCGGCGGTTTTTTGTCCCCGACGATGGCGGCACACGGCGACGCTTCAGCGGACGGGGGCGGCCGACCATCGGGCTAGGGAGCTGAGCAGATGAGAGAGCTTGAGAGAGTCTCAACTTTTTTAAAAAATTACCTCATCAAATGATTTTTTGGAATGAAAATTGGTATTTAATTAAGAACCAAACCGACGTCGTTTTGAGGCTCTCGACCCGCGCTCAAACCCGACCAGACCTAGAGGATCCGCGCCATTCTGACTAAAGGGGAAAATTCATTCTCACTCCTTCTGCTTCTGTATCTTTCTTAAATTCATCCTTTTCAGTTATGTACGATAACTAGTAAATGCTATACATATATATTTGCTAATTAATTTATAAACATATATTTGTAAATAGTTATGTATACTTATGTTAATTAATACGTATGAATCATTTTATATATGTTTTAATCGAATTTCAAATGAAAAATGATAAATTTTTTATTAGAGATTATTGTGAAAAACGTACCTCGAGCGTAAGGGGTGCCGCTTTCCATTAGTCCCCATTATAAAACATCGTCTCTTGATTATAATTATGATTTTCAAAATATATTTCCTTATTTTGGGAATCTAACGGGAATTATGCCCCGGGTGTTGAGATCTAACGAGAATCACAAATTTTAAATTAAATTTGAATTATTAATTTTCATCATTAAGACATCAAATAATTGACTAGGTACCAATTTTGGGCGCTGTGGGGGTGCTCACCCTTCCCCACGCATAACTGACTCCCGAACTTATTTTCTGGTTTATACAGACTAAAACTCGTTGTTTTACAAAAACTAAAAAACAAGTTTTATTAAAATAATCGAGTTTTCATGTGATCCAATCTCACCTAACTAAAAAGGTTGGTGGCAACTCCCGTTAAAACCAATTTTGTAAAAATGTGCCAAGCTCACCACCGCCAGAGGGGACCGTTGTTATAGCTTGACGACTCTGTTGGGGACTACCTTTTTTTTAGAGTCGAGCCACCGATCGATTCCTTTTTTTCCTACTGAATGAAAACTATAAATTTGATTTAATTTATTTTGTGGTCTATTCTTTTATTTTTGAAATTTTTACAAAAAATTTTAAAATCTATTTTTCTTGGTTTTTCATATCATATGTTTTGCACTCGAGCTCCGTCCCTTTTAAGTGGGAGCGAGAAGCTACTCCTTCGTGAGGTACCGGCTCTGTGCATGATAGTGGATCACTTTCGGGATATAGGTCATTTTGTCTTCGTGAGATTTTCATCTCCGTACAGACCTAGGGAAATGTATCCTCCAGAATTGATGTCCTAGTGACAGTTTGGGTACCGTCACCCTAGAATCGAACCACATGTAGTGAATCGTAAGAGCCTACCATTTAGAGCTATACTGAACCTTTGTCCTTTTAGAGAGTCACCCTATAAGTGCATAATAGAGAGTGATTGGGGGTTTAATTTCTTTCAATTATGCCCTTTAATTTCAATATTATTTATTTATTTGCTTATTTATTTCACAATAATTACATACCATGTTTATATCTTATTTATGCAAAATAAGCATGTGGGTAGAAAGCATGTGTGGGTAGGAACCACTTTTTGTTCAAAGTATACGGGTAGAAAAGCATGATTGGGTAAGGTTGCTTTTACTCGAATAAATCATCTCAACTCATAGGTTATATATCTTTTGGTTTTTTCAATACATTATTGTTTATTCCATTCGTACTAAATTGTTTTATTTTTTTGCATCGCATTAATATCTCATTTTTCATACATTTACATCACATCATATTGCATAATCATTTCTGAAACGAGCCTATAATCCTGAGAGAACTTCTATCACAGTGATTTTGGGGCATCTGAGTTAGCCAAGTCAGCATTAGTTTTTCACTCGAAGCAAACCTAAAGAAATGGATGACCATTTTGTAAAAGTTACAAAAAACATGTAAAGATCAGAATAAACAACCTTTGAGGAGATGCTGATTTTCTTTTAAGACATCTTTGTAGTTTAAATCTCTTTTTGAGTAATGCACCTATTGCTTAAGCTCGAAGGCAAAAAAAGAATCTTTTGTAAGGGCGCATGTTTGTTTGTTTTTAATGAATAATGCATTTTCGCAAATTTTCTCAAAATTTATGAATTGTCATAAGTTTTTTGCACGTGCATACATATCATTTTTTTCATGAGCGACATTGATCCCAATCTGACGGTTGATTTCGAGCAACCATGTGTCTAGAGGAAATTGAAAGGTGTGAAAATAAGGGAGATGTGACCTATCTTCCACCTACTTAGGCTAACAGAAGGATATCTGAGTGTGCTAGGGAGCGATGGAAAGGTCTCAAACACAAATTTTGAATATTTCCTCTCAAGCATTGTTGTCTAAGAATTTTGAATATCGTGTTAACTTTAAACATCTATCCAACTGAAGACTACTCTTCCTCAATAATGTTTGTGTATGACATGATATTTAACGTTTCCTAACCAAGGATCATCGCCATATTGGGGAAAATAAGAAAAGCTTATTCAACTGGAAGACGAATAATTTTGATCATACTAAGAAGACTTCTCCATCAAGGAGCATACCTGAAAGAGATTCGGAGCATTGCTCATCTGCAAAACCAAAGCAGGCACCAATGTTCAGCCATAGTACAAGTTTGCTTGAGCTAAAGAAAGGAAATGAACTCTAGGGTAAAAACTCAAAAAAGATAGTCTAGAGCGATCCAAACAAATGAAGATAAAAATGATGCACCTAAGCAGATTCAAAGCAAGCACTACAGAAACATCATTTCATTCATAATTGCAAGCTCTAGCGGCCTATATCGCGTCTTCAAAGACCATTCTGATCATACATAGATATCTGTGTTGGAAGAGTTTTTCTTCAGACTATATCCCGTCTTATGGAGTTATCCTTTATTCAAAGATTTGAAACTTTTGATGTTTGATTGAGATCGAAAAAGATGGAAAACTAGAATGGGGGAGTTCGTGAGTCAAAGAGAGCCACTTAAATTGGTTAGAAATTAGGCATATGGGAAATGACCTTCTTGAAAGCCTAATAGCCTGAAAGACACTTCACATCTTTAAACATCGACACAACATTCAAGGTCTTCTTGACACAAGCTACGCTTGGGATGACCCTCGGTAAGTGGGTTCAGAGACGTTCCTACACATGATATATGGGGCCCCTATTTTTGAAAATCATTATACTTTTGAAAGAATAAATATTCTTTTCTCATTCATATAAACATCTTGCATTGTTACGAAATAAAATATTTCTTGCATTACTCTTTACAGAGATTTAAAGTACAGGGACCTAAGGCGGGTGTCTACTCATATCAAAAGTTTAAAACCTTCGAAGGTATTCAATAAAAATGTTATGTGAGCCCAAGGATTAGTGGGGTATCTAAGCTTCGATTAATGATATGACGCCAAGGTCATTCGACTCAAAAGTTCAAATTCAGTAAAGAATGAGGACAATGAAATTTGGGGGCAAACTTTTGTTGGAGCAAATTTTGAACAAAACGATTTAGAAGATTAAGCTGAGCCAGAAGAAAATGACTACTGCAAGTATCACATGCATCTTCATCCATCCTGAGCATACATAAAAGCATGTGCATCACCAAACATGTTCATATATCATGACATCTAGTTTGCCATAAAGCATTCATAACTTCAAAATTCTGACAAGAATTCTATGCATCTTTGCATCATCACAAAAGCACGCGCATGCATGTCATTTGCATAAATACATTACTAGAAAATAACTTTGCACTTGTCACTCAAAGAAAATTTCTTAAATTTCATCCTTTCATAAGGATACTTTTTTCTTAAAACATGAATTTCTTAATTCCATCCTTCCATAAGGATATTTTTCTCAAAACTGGAATTCCTTAATTTCATCCTTTCATAAGGATACTTTTTCTTAAAACGGGAATTTCTTAATTCTATCCTTCCATAATGACATTTTTCTTAAAATTGGAATTCCTTAATTCCATCATTTCATAAGGATACTTTTTCTCAAAACCGAAATTTCTTAATTCCATCCTTTCATAAGGACCTTTTTCTCAAAATTGGAATTCCTTAATTCCATCCTTTCATAAGGATTTTTTTCTCAAAAACTGAAATTTATTAATCTCATCCTTCCATAAGGATAATTTTTCTTAATTTCATCCTTTCATAATGATACTTTTTCTCAAATCAAAATTTCTTAATTTCATCCTTTCATAAGGACCTTTTTCTCAAAAATAGAATTCCTTAATTCCATCATTTCACAAGGATGTTTTCCTTAAAACATGAAATTCTAAAGTCAACTTTTTCATAAGGATGTTTCTCTTTCCATATTTTCTCAAATATCTTTTCTCAAATCAACTCTGTCTTTTCTTAAAGATATCCAATCCTTTCTTAAAAAGACAAAAGATTTACAGGTCTGACATCCTCAAACAGGAAGGAGCAAATAATTGTCAACAAATTTCACAGAATCACCTTTTTCTCGATCTCACCTCCGTCAATGGTGGTGGGCCATTTTAATCTTGATTCTGTATTTTCGACGGTGGTATCACATATCAAATGTTACTCTGAATCTTATCTACTCGCTAGTAGTGTTGCATATCCATCATTTTGCATATCTCGCTTTGTCGTTAATGGTGCAACAGGTCTGACATCCTCAAACAGGAAGGAACAGATAGTTGTTAACAAATTCCAGCATACTTGACAAGAAGAAGTGGGGCAAATATTGTCTGGCGTCTTCAATCAAGAAAGAGCAGAAAATTGTTAACAAGAGCCAACATCCTTGACACAAAGAATTAATCAAACCAAATATTCATATTAAACCTTTCAACTTTATTATAAAACAGCTAGCTTATGACAAATTTTGACTAAGCACTTTTTTAACTTTGGCAGGTCTTATCTTCCCGAAAGAATAGCGAAGTAGATCGGTCGATCAAGTTCTATCTCCTTAAATTGATGAGCTAATTGATCACGTGGTCTATTTCCCTAAAGAAGATAAGACAATAAGATCAACCAAAGAGAATAAGCTGCTAAAGAAAGCGGAGTTAGAAAAATAGATGAACTCAAGATCTTTCAATTGTCACCTTCATCAGTATTGCTAGGACCTTCGAGGCATCACCCTCGAGAGTGATGTCAAAATTATTGGGCAATTAAAAATATAATTTTTATGAAGGAAATTAAGTTTTGCATGTCCTATCTCACCCGTAACATGGTGTAGCGGACCAACCAACTTCATCCGATCCTATCTCACTCATAACATGGTGTAGCGGATCAACAAACTCTCATATCATGCCTTATTGTCAAAGTCACAGCTTGATCAAATTCAAACTCTTGGATCAGGCCTTTTCGTTAGATTCGTAGCTTGATTTAAAATAAATCCCAAGATCCTACCTTCGTCAGTGGTGTAGCAAATCAAAAACATCATCCAGATCATGCCTCTATCAATGGTGTAGCAGATCAAAAACTTCTTTTAAATCTCACCTCTCCGTTAGTGTAGTAGTATATCAAACTTCGTCCAGATCCTACCGCCGTCAGTGGTGTAATAGATCAAAAAACTTCTTTCAGATCTCGCATCTCCGTCAGTGGTGTAGCAGATCAAACTTTTTTCAGATCTCGCATCCCCGTCAATGGTGTAGCAGATTGAATTTCTTCCAGATCTCACCTCTTCATCAGTGTTGTAGCGAATCAAACTCTAGATCTTGCCTCTTCATTAAAGTTGTAGCTTGATCAGAATTGAACTCTTAGATCCTGCCTCTTCGTTAGTGTTGTAGCGGATCAAACTCTTTAAGATCATGCTTCTTCGTCAGAGTTGTAGCTTGATCAGAATTGAACTTTCAGATTATGCCTCTTCGACACTGTTGTAGCGGATCAAACTCTCAGATCCTACCTCTTCGTTAGTGTTGTAGCGGATCAAACTCTTCAAGATCATGCCTCTTCGTCAGAGTTGTAGCTTGATCAGAATCGAACTCTCAGATCATGCCATTTCATAAGAGTTGTTGCGGATCAAACTTTCTTCTCCAGATTATGCCACTTCGTCAGTGTTGTAGCAGATCAACTTCTTTCAGATTTTACCTCCCTTTAATTGTGGAGCAGAACACCCCAATTTTCCAAGATTGATCGGAGTAGATAAACTCTCATGTCATCAACTCTTTCAAGAAAAAAAAAAAAAAAAAAAAAAAGAAAAAAAAGAAAAAAGAGAAAAAAAAGAAAAGAAAGAAAAAAGAAAAAATAAGAAATTTTTTCAGATCTGGTCTCCTCGTCAGTGTAGCAGCTGGATCCAACGTTAGAACTTTCATCAATTGATCCTACCTCTTCGTCAGTATTGCGGTTGGATCAAGTTTTGCAGACCTTGTCTCTCCATCAGTGTTGCAGTCAGGTCGAATCTTTTCTAAGTATTGCGTTGTCGTCAGAGTCATATCAAGCCGAACTCATTTTGCTCCCCCAACGGATCACCATAGTTTGAAGTTTTTATTTCTCCAATGGATCACCCTATTTTGAAGATTTTGCCTACAAGAGCGACCGAGCAGATCAAGTGAAGCGAAAGAAGAAGTCATACCAAGAAAAAAGAAGCCCAACTAGACTGGACAAAATAAGGTTCTTTTTTGTCTTTGCTTCATTGCTGTTATACAACAATGAGCAAAGAGGGGTAGCTGTAGTAACCCATTTCGTCTGGGCCCCTTAAGCCCAATAGTGCTATATTACATAACCCAACTTTGTCCATATACCCATTTAAAAATAAAAGAAGCGTTGTTTCATATCTGGAAAAAAAAGCAAACAAAGTAGAGATTTTTTACCTTTAATATTGTAACAAATAGGGTATATAAACCCATAAAAATCGTTGTAAGGGGGCCATTCTTTCAGATTCGAAATAATAAAAAAAAACCTTTTCGGCTCATCATCTTCAGTCCGAGACCAACCACTCGAAACAAAAAAAACATATGTGAAACAAGAAAAACCCTTCAGCTTCAAGAGGTAAAACCAAACTGATAGCATCATCTTCATGAACTCTAACCGCCGGAGGTGACGGTTTTTCTTCGGCAACGACAACGGCACACGATGATGCTTCGGTGGACGAGGGCGGCCGACCACCGGGCTAGGCAGCTGAGCAGATGAGAGAGTTTGAGAGAGTCTAACTTTTTTAAAAATTACCACATCAAATGATTTTTTGGAATGAAAATGGGTATTTAATTAAGAACTAAAATGACGCCGTTTTGAGGCTCTCAAACCCGACCCGACCTAGAAGATCCGCTCCATTCTGACTAAAGGGGAAAATTGCATTCTCGGTCTTTCCGTTTTTGTATCCTTCATAAATTCATCATTTTCAGTTTGTTTTCTTGTATTTATAGCACTTAAATCTTTGCTTTGTTTCATTCTAATCACTTCCCTTTTTGGCTATTATTATTATTATTATTATTATTATTATTATTATTATTATTATTATTGTTGTTGTTGTTTGTTGTTGTTGTTGTTACCGTTATTATGATTATATATATTATCCATACTATTATTATTTTTATATATTTAGCTTTATACTATAAAATTACTACTATTATATTATTATTATTGTGGTGGTGGTGGTGGTGGTGGTGGTGTAGGATAACTAGTAAATGTTACATATATGTAGGTTAATTAGTAAATGATATACATATATATTTGTTAATTAATTTATAAACATATATTTGTAAATAGTTATGTATACTTATGTTAATTAATACATATGAATCATTTTATATATGTTTTAATCGAATTTCAAATGAAAAGACAATTTTTTTATTAAGGATTATTGTGAAAAACGTACCTCGAGCGTAAGGGGTGTCGCTTTCCGTCAATCCCCATTATAAAACATCGTCTCTTGATTATAATTATGATTTTCAAAATAGATTTCCTTATTTCGGGAATCTAACGGGAATTATGCATCGGGTGTTGGGATGTAAATCTCTTTTATATAAAAAAATATTCTTTAAAATATTTTAAGGAATCACAAATTTTAAATTAAATTTGAATTATTAATTTCCATCGTTAAGACATTAAATAATCGACCAGGTACCAATTTTGGGCGTTGTGGGGGTGCTCACCCTTCCCTACGCGTAACTGACTCCTGAACTTGTTTTTTGGTTTACGCAGACTAAAACTCGTTGTTTTACAAAAACTAAAAAACAAATTTTATTAAAATAATCGATTTTTCAGGTTATCCAATCTCACCTAACTAAAAAGGTTGGTGGCAACTCCCGTTAAAACTAATTTTCGTAAAAACGCATCAAACTCACCACCGCCAGAGGGAGCGTTGTTACACTCGCTTGCCAAGAATAAAAAAATATCATAGTTGGTGTAGTAAATGCAAACAATTTTCTATCAACTAACCTAAATTATACTCAATGTCATGAGAAACTATATGATATGACTTTGTCGTCACGTCATCTGTGGTCCTAATTAATAAAAGTCACCTATTTTATTATTTTTTAAGTTACATTAAATATTAGTGAAAATTTATTTGGTAAAAATATGGCGTGTAAAAACTAATAAAATAAAATAAAATTATTGGTTGGAACCACAGATGACGTGGTGAGGAGGGCCATAATATAATTTCTCCAATGTCAATCAAGTATTATTTGTCTTTTTTAAAATATTCTAATGTGTTTACATGATAGTATATGTTTTTAATTTTAGCTCATTGAAAATGTACACATACTGTGTAGACAAATAATTCAACTTGGCTAACAATGTTTTATTTTTCATTGAGACCACTCATAGGTTCCAAGTCATTTTCATTTGACAATTACGAGCATGTCATTCAAATAAAACATTATTATAAATAAGTTAGTACGTCGTTAAAATTTTCACTAATTTTGTCTTTTTCTGCGATACTGTCAAAATATGTAAGCCTATCAGATCAAAAAAAATGGAACCATGTAAGCCTATCGGATCAAAGCAATAGTGGTTCCAAGTCATTTCTGCACAAGGATGTGAGTCGTCTCACATCCCTAGTGGTTCTACTATAGAATATTTGGGATCGAAAATATGTAAAGGTGCACGAGAATCAACTACAACAGGCTAGGATGGTGATCTCAAACGCAGCTTGTTACAATCGGATTTTGTTTTGGCTCAAGCTCGAGGTATGCCGATTGTGCCTACATATCAACCTCCCCTTCGATGGTACAAGCCTGATCTCGAGTCTATTAAAATTAATGTTGATAGTGCTTTCATTGCCTTCTCAAGACTGGTTGCGATTGGTGATGTAGCTCGTGACCACGATGGTTTTGTCTTAGCTAGTTTTGCGTTGAAGCTGAATGGTACTCATACGGCGGAGACAACAGAGGTTGCCGCTTTTCACGAAGGTATTAAATTAGCTCTATCGAATGGGTGTGGGCTGCCATTATTGAAGGTGATGCGCTTAGTGTGGTGAATCGTCTCACTCACCCAAATCTTGATACATCAACCGTTGGAATACAGCTACAGGAAGTCAAACAAAGATTAAGTAGTAATGGTAATTTGAGAGTTCAATATGTTAATAGGATGGCTAATGTTGTGGCACATAATCTAGCACATTGGACATTAGAAGGGAATTCCCTGGTAACTTTTGGTATGGTTTATCCGGATTATATCTTGTCTGATATTTTGTCAGATGTGATTAATAGTTAAATGAAATCATTCTTATTTCTTCAAAAAAAGTAATAGTTAGATAACTGCATTATGTTATAAAGCAATAACATTATTATATAAGGGGAAAATATGATATTTTAGGGAGAAGATCAAACAATTTTGGTGAAAAAAATTAAAATCATAAATTTTTAAATATAAAAAATTAAATTTATATAATTATTTTGAATCACAACCAAATTAATAGATTTTAAAAACTAAATTTGTTATTAAACAAAGTCACGCCACTATCATTGTCTAATACTTAACCGTCAATATTCAACTTGTAATAATATTTTGTTTTTAAAAAATTAATTAAATTTTAATTAAATTACTTGTTTATAAATTTAAATAAAAATAATAAATTATTTATTACTAAACTCATAAATGAATGAATTTGAATTATATTTTACCCATCGAATAAAAGTCTTTATACATGTTTATCATACACGTTGAAAAATTAAATGTAAACAAACAAAAACATGATAGCTAATACTGCCATGAGGGAATGCATTCGCTATCGGACCGCAGCTGGTCTTGCGTAATCGGCGGTGCTCGTTCTGATATGCGCCACATCTTAACTGCCTTATCTAGGCTACCACTGTAAAGAATCCACCGTACTTCACCGGATGTCGATTCTTGATCTCTTTCTATCGCCAAACACTTAACCGGACCGCTATGTCCGGTTAGAATCGCCGAGCAAAAATACTCCTTCCCCGATCTTTTCCACACAGAGATCCCCATATCAGCTGACCCACTGATCACAAGATTCCCGGCGGCAACCAAGCAGAGAACAGCCTGTTTATGGCCTCTCAAAACACCGCCGCTAGAGAATTGGTTCTCACGTTCCCAAAAGTGAACCAACCCATCCGATGAGCCACAGTAAACAACCGTAGCATCCGGGCTCAAAGCCAATGCCGTGACAGCACAGTCTTGTTTCAACAATGTCTGCGAAAAATAATGCTTGGTTCTTTTCCCCGGGAACTCTCTCCTCCATACCTTGACCGTTCCGTCGGCGGAGCCCGTAAAAACCAACCCATCGAATCCCGCTGCAACGGAGTTCACCGCATCATCGTGGGATCGAACGGATTCTAAACATTTCGAATCCAAAACCCTCCAAACTTTGAATGTTCTGTCCCACGAAGCCGAGTAAAGCAACGTCTGGTCTTCGTTCAAACTCAGGCACGATATAGCATCCCAATGTTTGAGCCACAACGCGCAACGGTTGTTCTTCACTTCAACGTAATTCTTAGGCTTCATTGACTTCTTCAAGTAATCTTTAAACTTGGGTAAAGTCCCCACCCGTTTATGAACACTCGGGTTCTTGTGCGAAATCTTCCAAACTCGGATCTTCCCGTCTTGATGACCCGTAAAGATCTTTTCTCCGGCGATGACGATGGTTTTCACCAGTCCGCTATGCGATTTAAACCCCGAAAACTCCTTGTGGTTCCTCCAAACCCTAATGTTCTTGCTTTCCGAACCAGTGTACAACAAATCCCCGGAGGCCGCCAATGAATAAATGTGTCCTTCTTCACGCACCAATGAACCCATTAATACGTTGGGCGAGAAGTTGTTGAAGCTGTTGGTGTTTTGATCAACATCACAAGAACTAAAAACGTTGCTTACATGACAAGACCATGGAGATTTTTGCAATGGAGATACCGATGCGTCGTGAGTGCCGTCGTCGACGGCGGCCATTGACGGATAATCTTTGCCATCCTCTATGGTGGAGATTGAAAGATTTAGCCGGCCGAGCTTTTGGCAACCGGTGACTGTTTCTTCAAAGAATATGCCACCACCATCTCTTTTGTTACACTGGAGGGATTCCATGTAAACAAACGAGTCAATGTAAAATTAGGTGATTAAACAAAATGGATATAAAATAAAAAAGACATATTTAACTGGAACGATGAGAAAGAAATAGAACTGAACCTATAAAAATCAGGGGAAATTACGGATGAGAAGCTTTTAACTTTGTTTCTTTATTAAGGTTTGGAGGGGATTTGTGGTGTGTGAAGAGAGCCATGATTTAGGGTGGATAAATCTGATTGTGGTTAGCCTAGTATTACAAGACAAACAACTTCCCTGAATTTAAGGTGAATGTTCTTGTCCCGCACACATAGGTTTAACTGTTGATCACTGTCCTTGACATGGATTTGATTTACCTAAACGGGCACCCATTGTTCTTCATCTTACACCTCCTTTTTCACTCATTATTCATACATGTTTCTTTTATTTTTCTGCAATCTGGTGTAGGGATGGCAAATGGAGGCCGGTGCTGATACCTCCCATACCATACTAACATAAAATTTTTATATTCATCACCTACTCATCACTTATGGCGGGTGTAATTTTCAAATCCACACCTGCTCATCTGGGTACATATTCAAATTCATCTACACACACTACCCAACTAGATGCCACTGCGGGTGTAATTTTCAAATCCACACCTACTCATCTGAGTACATACTCAAATTCATCTCCACACACTACCCAACTAGATGCCCACTATTTAACTCGTACCCGCTTGTACCCCGTCTGGCTAGCAGCCACTAATATTTAATTATGTAAAAAGAAACCATAAACTTTTATAAAGAAGAGTAAAACTTCGGATACCTTATTGATTGATCAAGTGCATAAATATAATATATTCACGCCGGTATAAATTTAACTACAACTACTAACTAATTATAGCTAACTTAACTAAAGCACATTTACACCGGTATAGATTCTACTTAACTAACTGGCTATAGCTAATTTAACTAAAACACATTTACACTCGTATAAATTCTACTTAACTACATCTGACTAACTAATTACAGCTAACTTAACTAAAGCATATTAACTAAAACACATTTACACTCGTATAAATTCTACTTAACTACTTACAGCTAACTTTTTTTAAAGCATATTGACTACGGTATAAATTCTATTTAAGCACATATATTACAAATTTACAACCTAATTAATTCAAGCTCGATCATAAATCATTATTTTTTTAATTTAATTAATTGAGTTCGTAATCTACAAACTTAAGGATTAACATATACTTTAAACATACAAAGATTTTAGTACATAAAACTCCATAATTAAAGGCATAATCAAAGTTTACAAACATAAATGATCCAAAATTCATATGGTGGGTAGTTAGTGGGCGGGCAGATGTGAGGCGAGCAGATACGGTGCGGGTAAGGTCTCAAATCCATCACCTACCCACTACCCACAGCGGGTATGGCTTTTTACATCTACACCCGCCCACTACCCACCAAACTCATACGCATCCATGTTCCAACTGAAGCGGGTACGATGCGGAATCCGCGAAACTGTACCTGTGTGCCATTCCTAAAATGGTGTCTCTTTCACTCAATCTCATTTTTTAGTAAACTTCTTTTGGGGTGATAACGAAGGGAAAAGGAAAATACACCTTGTCAACTGAAGCCAAATGACTAGGGGTGTTCATCTAACTCGAACTTGACGGGTTTTGATCTGACCTTATAAGGACGTTTTTTTGAAAATTTGGTTTTGGGTCGGGTTTGAGGTTATGGTAAAAATATCCTACACGAAATAATAGTATAAAAATAAGAACAAAGGAAAACAAAAATTATTTGTGTCAGGTTGAATCGGAAACAAGTTTATATTAGGAATGGATCTAAGATTCCAGCTCAAGGGGGAAAGTATACCTTATTTTTAAATAAGGGGCAATTTATAATTAATCCATTAATTTTCCAAATTTATCATATGAATTAAAGGTAAAAAAGTTAAGGTGGAGTGCCACAACCCCTCCCACTATAGTGTAGATTCGTCCCTGGTTTTATCCTAAATTTCGAGTCGAGTAAAACATGGTGGGATTAGATTTAAGTGGAGGATTTAAAATTTTGGATCGAATACGATTAAGCCAAAAATCTGACCAAACCCATAAACACCAACTGAAGAAGGATTATGGATATGGAAAACAAGTCGACTGAACAAAGCCCAAATGATGAGGTGAGGTTGGGAATTTATCTATGTAAAGGACAAACTCTGGGCAAAAGTCCTGTCGTGATACATCCCCAAAATGCTCATGCGAGACCCTTGAAAGTTGCAAGTTGCAACAACTTTGAAATATATAACTTTGGGCTTTAAAGGATGGATTGAACTTGGCTAAAACTAAGGAAATATACAACTTAGATGTGGAAGTTGATGCAGCAATTGTTGTGAGTTTTATGCATAATTCTTCTTCACCACAACTAGAAAGTGCATCTCGAGATCTACTAATTGGTCTAATAACTAAAGATGCTCAAATTAACTCATCTTGTATGGTTCGAATTCCGATATAGAAATATAGTACATCTCTATTTAATCAAAAAAAAAAAAAAAGAAAGTGCACCTCAGTTTATGAACTGTATTAACTTAGTATTTTGTTTAATGTGTGCACCCCGCCTGCTGAACTTTCTTATTTGCTGTTGGGGAACCAGTGTATCGTACCATCTTTTAAAATTTAATGAAGTGATGTTCGTTGTTAGATTAAAAAAAATTGCAAGCATTAATATGTGGGAAAATACTGTTGGGGGTAGTTGTGGGGCAAACAGTTTCCCGCCCTTTGATGCCAGCAAACGCTGCATGTGCCGATCATGGTGTGGCGTGGCCACCCCATCCAACAAATAATGTGTCCAGCCACAACAATCAAACACCAAGAACTGCAACTCCCTCATATCTGCATTTATTGAAAAAAAAAATGGGTACTCAAGTCTTTTGCTCAATGTTGGAATTCAAAGATTTTTTTTCAAACTGAACCTGGAAAGATACAAATATACAAGGGACAACAAACCAACAAATCCGAGCTTAATCTTATTGTCAACCGAGTGGCAGTGTTAAATTAGAACATGAATCTGTATTACAGTAAATACGGCCAGGAATCTTCTTAAGCACTGCTTTCGATGCTTGTCAGAAGGCTTTGCCTTATAGCAATGAATAAACAAAGCAAAAGATATATATATATATATATATATATATATGAGTGATTATTATGTTATAAAGAAAATAGAATAAATTATCCAAATAACCACTTAATTATGAGGTTAGTTTTGATTTGACCATTATACATTTAATTATAATAATATGACCACTCAATTATGTAAGTAATCTCAATGTGACTATATGTCGTTAAAATATAACGGAGAGACTGATGTAACTATTAAATAGAATTGGTGTAATTACACCAATTTTGTTTAACAGCTACACCAACTTCTATATTATGTTTTAACAACGGTGGTCGCATCAACCTCTCAATCTTTTTTTGAACAAACAGTATTTTTTCAGGCGTATGAATTAAAGGATTAAAAAATCAAAGTGTTACTCTCTTGTGCAGGGTGCCATTAAATGTGTTTTTTTTTCAAACCCTAAACCCACTAGTCCCCTTGGGGTTTTGGTTCTTTCTTGGATTGTTTCAACTTCAGCGATGGTTTTTGTGCCTTGTTTTTAACCTCAAACTGTTAACGTTTTGTCTAATGAATTCCAAATTCCAAGAAGCTGGCATTAAGTGAGAAGAGATTTTGAAATCTTAAGAGATTAGATGATGATGATTTAAAGGTAAGTGGGAAGCATATGTCCCCTCAAATAAACAACTATATGACCCACACTTGGAATTATTGATTTCATACATCCAAAAGCAAAGTCTCCATTGTTCTGACATTGCTAAAAAGGATACATATATTTTTGCCTTTTTTGATCCGAAAGACCCAATTCAATATTATTCCCACTATGAAAACGAGTGCCACCTACCCTTCTTTGGGGATTTTGTCGAATGATTTGTCGTCAAACCATGTGAAAAAATGGAGAAAGAAGAGTATGTTTTTAGAAATCTATCTTCAATGACTTCTCTCTATCTTCCAATTTTTCATTCAAAGGCAATTATTATGTTAGAAGATTCAGCTTTGAACAAGCTAGGGTTCATATTCCCTTTTCTTCCCTACACTACATAGTCCTTGTTTGACATCATTACCACCATCTTACCCTAATTATTTGATCATTATTATATTAGTAGATTAATAATTGAATGAGTGTGACTCATTCTAGCATTTAGAAAACCAAAGAATATAAATCCCTGATTCGAGGCGTGCTTCAGAGGAAGTGATTTGGTGGGCAAGCATATTAGGTCGGTTGATCAAGTTGCTTATTTTATTTTCTTTTATTTTTTAGGTCATGAGTTTTATATCACTAGAAGCATTCATCTTTTCTTTTCTTAGAATGTCTCTTTCCCTCTTAGGTAGGATTATGAATAGATTTAGGATTTGTAAAAAAAATATGATTTGGCAGTGTTTTATTACAAAAGGTTTTCCCAGGTGTCAACGCCCTTGGTGGTTTAATTGGTTGAACTGATCTTTGAGCAGAAAGGAGGTGAGAGCACTGTCCTGCAGAATTGGCGTTTTGCTTGCAACCCTATTGCTGGTGCACTTCATGGTTGTTGCAGGCTTAGCATGTTCATCGGTTCCAAGTGGTTCTAGGGGTTCTTGTGATTTATTCTATTGGGAGGGGTTTTGTGTTCTTGAATTAGGCAAATTTGGATCGTGATTGTTTGAATTATATTTCATGCCTGATTGTGTTGTACTCTTTTCCTCATTTTAAGTTTAAGGAGGTTTTTAATGAGGTACACAAGTCAGGTTTAAGGGGTGTATGATTCTTGTAATCACTATTTTTTTCCCGGGTTGACTCGTTCTCTGTATTTTGCAATAATGAGCTTATATACATATTATTAGGTGATAATAAAATTGGGCATATGTGTGCTATTATATGTACTAAGTATGTGTCATTAGTCTGTGTTTATTATATGAATGGTCATTAACTATTTAAACATGAGCATATATGTGTTGTTTGTCAACCTTGCATGTAATATACAATTGTATGTACTATTAAGATGTTAGTGTGTTTACTATTGTCTTAATATCATTAGTGTTTAAAGGTGAGTGTGAGTATGTATATTGTATCTGTTGTGTGTATATCTAGTATGTATTAATGTTTGTATTGTGCGTAAGCACATTTGGTTATATGAGTGTATGTGTATGTACGTATGTATTATGAGTGCATGTATTGATATTTGTATATTATGTTAGGATATTTGTTTATATATATGTATGCAATTATGTTATGTCACTATATTATAAAAGGGGCTGATAATAAAAATAAACAAATATAAAAAATATAAACCTAATTTATTAGTCCAAGTCCATTACAAAACCTTTTAATATTCACAAGGCCTATTAAGCCCAAAACAATTTAAATCTAAAAACCCTAAAAACTAATCTGATAACCCTCCCTTTTCTATTGCAGCCGCCAAGATCTAGCCGTTGGATCAGATCTGATCCAACGGTCCAGATCAAACTTGAAGATGACTGCCCAACTTTCGCACGCGCCGGTGAGGCTCACGCGCCAACCGTCCGGCTTCTCACGTGTGCGTATGATACATGCCCCGACTGTTAAGCCCCTCACGCGCCCACGCGTCGGCACCGATTTATCTCCTCATCTGCGTGGCTACAACGCCGGGATTTTCGCGTCCTCTTACCGGCTCTCAACCATCGAACAACAGAAAAACATAAAAAAGAGGAAATCAGAACTGATATCGTCCACAGTGATAACATTAAAGATTGCTTAAACATGTAAACAATAGGATCAATAGAAAATGAGTAATCTGAGAGAGATATAAACATGTAACCAACCATATGTAACCCGAAGTTCGAACGGGAAAAATCCAGAAGCAATACAAAAAACAAAAGCCTTTCAAGGTATTTCTTTTTCCTCATATATTCGAAACATGCATGTATATATATATATATATATATATAAGAAACAGAGTCTAGGGTTTACCCTCGTAGATTCCCTTTCGTTTCGCGTCGTTCCGGCTTCCTCCAGTCGTTGCTTCGTCGTTGATAAGCCATGGCCTCCTCGAGGCCGAGTATGGTGAAACGGTGCAAGTGCGCAGCGGCGGAAACCCTTTCTTTTGATTCAAATTTTGGTTTTTTAACTGGTAAAGGGTTCGATTTTAAGGAAAATAAGGTCGAATCAAGGTTTGGTATAAAAATGAGGGTGTTTTGTGGTTTTAGGCTCGCCGGCCGCCACTGCTGCCGGCCAGAATATGGGTATAATCTCAGAATTCCAGAGGTTTTCGGCGAGGTGTTATAACGAAATGGCCAAAAGAATTCGAATTCTGGCCGAAACAAGGGTTTTATAGAGTTTAAATGTTTTACAAGTGGGTTTATTACATTTTAAGGACCTATGCCCTAAAATAATTATGCCAGAGGGGCTTCCGCATGGCCCAATTACATTATTAGTCCCTCCGTGTGGTCTAATTACAAGGGGAAGCCATTCCGCCTTTGTAAATCACGCTCCGGGTCCTTGAAATTTTTTGTTTATTTTCAATTTCGTCCTTGTATAACCAGTTTTATGTTTTTAAATTTTGGCCCTCTAATTTTCAATTCATCCAATTTAGTCCCTTTTCCAGTTTCAATATATTTTTTTATATATGCTTTTTCATGCATTTTCAATTTGAATCTTGTACATTTATTTCTCGTAATATCAATTTAGTTCGCATGTTAATATTGCTCTTTTGTGATTGTTATTTTATGGATGAAGTTGGTTCGAATAGTATATTTGGAATTTAATATGCATATGGTTTTAGTATAGGATGGAAATTGGTAAAATGTAAAATATGATTCGATGTCCAATATTTTGTAGATATAAAGTAGAAATTTGTAAAAATAAAAATCTATGTATATATTATCAAGTCATAATATATATGTCTCTAGAACAAAATAGAAGTTTTAAAAAAATGTAAAATATGTGTTTTCTTTTTATGTATATAATAGATTATTTTAAAAAAAAGAAAGTAAAAAATGTGTATATATATATATTAGTATATAATATGATGGCTATGATATACATAGGTGTATATATATTAAGTAATACGATTTGTATTTAGTTATATAATATAGCCCTCTAATATATAATAATAATAGTTCTTAAAATATAATGTATATTATGTATGTTTTTTATGTAGCCTTTATAAATATATATATATATATATATGGTTTTTAAATATAATATATATAGAACATATAATGTATATACAACTTTTAATATATGTATATAATATAATTTTCTAAATATCTATAATATACTTTTAGTATGTAATCTATGGTTTTAAAAAGTTTATTTGTATCTTTTGTAAATACGTTACCTTTAAATACGAGTTTTTCATATAATTTTATTTTAATATAATATATAGTTTTTGAAGGTATACAATATACATAGTTTTATAAGGGTTATAATATTTGTAGTTTTTAAAGTTTATAATTTAATTTTACATCATATTTTGTAATATATGTATAAAAATGTTTTGGGCCCTTTGTTGTTGGGCTTAGCTTTGGTGGGCCTTAAGGAAATAAGGCTTTAGATTAAATTAGACAAATTAACTTAATTAATTTAGATCGTGTGCCCACCTCATAGGAGCACGATCCTAGAATTAATTAAATTAGCCTTAGGTTTTTTTAGAACCTTAGTTAGATTAGGGTTCGAATTAATTTAGTGAATTTAAATTTATCCTTGGCTTATTGGGGTAAATGTTAAATTCATTTAATTAATTGAATATTTCTCGACCACTTTAGGGGTAAAACCAATTTCAAGTTTAACTTAACATTAAATTATAAATTAGTCACCATAAATTAGGTTACTTAATCTTTTAGGGTTAAGTATATAATAAATTGGGCTATATAATAAATTGGGCCTTCCTTTTGTATGTATACATTCATGCATTTGATTGTCGTGCCTTAATTGTCATTTATTTAATCTTTAATCTTAATCGCATTCAAAAATAATTTAAATCGTAAAGGGAGGTACTTATTAATTCCAATATTTGTGTCATAACAGTCCGAGCTTGAAGGATGTTGACCAAATATTCGAATTAATCCTTACCATCCCGAGGTAAATGGACTAAAATTAACAAAATCACCACATCATACTTAAATGTTTGCATCATGCATAAAGGTGACGTACAGAAGTCAAACCATAAATTAACACGGCAGTCGTGCTTATTCGATGTCGGTTTAATCTATGGTTCGGTATATCATCAACCTTATTAATTAAATTTATAATTAATTTGAATCCACCAATTCAAAAAAGCCCATGCAATCAAGGTTAATTTTTATCTAAGAACTCCAAATTAAATTCAATATAAATCTTAATGGATTTCATCCTTTTAAAAGCAACAAATATTTTGGTACCAATCTCCGGGCGTGATGGGGTGCTAATCCTTCCCCACACGTAACCAACTCCCGGACCCTTTCGCAACGAATCTCTGGTTTCTTATGGTATCCGACCTACCTTACCCAAGTGGCTGGTGATGACTCCAAGTTTTCATCGTTTTCAAATTTTAAGGTTTTCAAAAGAAATCCCCAATCTTTCAAAAGATTTTCATTAATGATTTAGGGGATAATTAGTAGCTGACTTCCTTTCTAAACAAACACCCTTAACCCCAATTCTTTTTTCAAAAGAAAGAACAAAGGTCGCTACAGCTTGGCGACTCAGCTGTGGACATTTTTATTTTTTCAAAACAAAAGAGAGTTAGGCCAAAGAAAAAATCGTTGCTTTTAAATAATCAAAATTATTGGGATTTTAATTGATTTTAACCAGGATGATTCTCCCTTGAAAATGTGATCGAGATTTCACGGGCTTTGATAATCGGTGGTCCTCAAATAATTTTTCATTTAATTTCTAAGGAGTTCCGACGTGTGTTGCATCATATAAGTGGGAGTGAAACTCCATATACACACGTGAGTAGCCCTTCACGGGTCGGTAATTCACTTCTAGAATCCACGTCTTTTGACATGTGAGCAGCCCTCCACGTCATCATGTCGTGCTTTCCCTCGAATCGAAACTAATTCGCAAGCTTATAATGGGCCAAAATTGGGTTCTTGTTGCCTTAGTAGGCAGTAAGATAGGTTTGTGTACCCTCAATTAGATCCAAACCCATGTGTGAGAATTTAAGAAGCCCACCCCTATCGGAGCCATATGGATAACCTAAGTGAACTAGAACTCATGTGGTTAGGTTTCTTTCTTTGTGTAAATTGTTTATGTTTTCTTGCTTTCGTGTTTTTATCTCATGACTAACTCTTCTATTTTATTTCTTTTCATGGCTGTTCTTTTGTTTTGAATATTATGTTTATATCATAAAGAGCACATTGAGTTGGAAATAGTCTGAAGTTAAAGGCTAGATTGATGGGAGACCTAGTTCGCAGCAATGATGAAAAGAACTCTGACGTACAAATATGGTCCGAAGGGGAGCAATTGCATGAATGAGACAGTATCCCTGCCGGGTTTAGGTCAACATTGCCAACAGAGACATTCATGAATACGGAATACAACGACACTTCTGGGCTGAAGACAATGTGGAATAGTTGGGACTTGGAAACAAGGTGCACTTTCAACAGAGAATATGGTGACATTGCATGTTTGTTAGATGTTATGGTAGACCGGGCACTGCTGCAAGCCTTCGTGAGGTTTTGGAACCCCGTCTATAGTTGTTTCACGATCGGTAACTTCGACTTAACTCCTACGATTGAAGAATATCAAGACTTTTTAAACTGTGAGAAGATTGATGAAACTCGGGTATACTCGAAACCAAGTAAAAACAAAGCCTTCCGGGGCAAGCTCAAGAGATTCTCAGACATGTTGGAATCTTGGGTCGAGCTTTAGGTCATTACTTGGAACGGTAATGAGTATCTCAAGTGGGATGGGATTCTAGCCTTGGCTTTTGTACATTCGGTAAGCCGAGTTTAGTGGGATCTCTTCGCGTTGTTAATTTATGGGTTAGTGCTTTTTCCCCGGGCACGAGGACTAATTGACCCGGCAGTGTTAGACCTGTTTGACTGTCTTAGTGGTGGGACCAATCTGGTGCATGTGATTTTAGCTGAAACTTCTCGATCTCTGAGGTTTTGCCGGGAACATGGAGGGGGTCGTTTCCATGGTTGCCCGCAGCTTTTGACAGTATGATTCTATAATCACCTATGGTCAGATGCTAATTTCTCGAAGCCTCTCTACAATGGCAGTTTCTCACCTTTAGAAGAATTTATGCGAAAGGAAGATTGGCCCACCCGAATATTTGAGGAAGTTTGGGTAGATGTTCTTAGCAATCTAAAAGAGGAATATATAGTTTGGAGGGCTCACTGGCTTTCTGCGAGGAGTATCCTCTATAGGTGTGGGATACACTCTTGGGTGCCATTACTTGGACTTTGGGGCACACTGCTTATACTCCTCTTTTGGTTTTGAGACAGTATGGCTCGAAGCAATTTGTGCCAGCTACCAAGGGTTTGAATGAGTTCAATATGAATTATGAGAAGGAAAAGGGCTACAAGGCAGTGGTGTATGATGTTTCTTTGGCTTGGAACAGCGTGAGATGGGTCAGAGTCATGAATGCTACCCACATGAGTACTCCCAAGTACGAGGCATAGAGATTCAACTGCGTCAATGACAACATTCCCCAACTGAATCCCGATAAAGAAAGGTCAATGAAGGAGAGGTTGGCCACACTTCCTACCGAGGCCGAGTTGATAAGAAAACAACTTGAAGAGGAGCATGAGAGGTATCTCAAGCTCGAGGAGAAAGCCCGCCAAGAGAAATTCCACTTTGAGTTGGAGAAGATGCATATTGAAGGAATGGTTAAAGGTTTACAAAAGAGAAAGGATGAATTGGAACTCGAGCTCAAGTTAGAAAAGGAAGAAATTCAGAAACTCAAGAGGCTAAACAAAAGCAAGAGAGTTGTGGAAGGTAGATCAGGCGAAGGGATAGAGCTCCGACTCAAGAATCATGTGGCAAGCTTTAGGGGAGCAATCCAAGTACGCCCGATGCTGAGTTTGGAGCAACTACAGTTTACTGTCTATACCATTTGGAGACAAGAACAGAAGTTAGCGCAATGGATGGTTCGGATGCAAGGAATTGCCCAGAAGATACAACTCTTGACAGAAGACGCTATTGAACTTCATGATTATGTCGATGATGACTCTGGAGAAGGAGAGATGATTGTTTGGATTTTGAAAGAGATCATTGACCTCGATACCACCCTGAAGTCATATGTTTAGTTGGCTTTCTTTGGTTATTGTACCAAGACTATGTTTATATTAATGAAAGTCGTTTAACGATGATATTTGCCAAACTCAGTGTTGCTCATTGCGTTCATGCATAATTCTTTTATTTGAATTCTTTGTTTTATTAACAAATAATTGACTAAAAAGCTTTATGTTTCGGAAACAAAAAAGATTGCATTTTGGTTCTTTAAAATTACCATCATTCCACATCCATATCATACCCGTTTTGAACAAAACGAGTGGTCAAATGGAACAAACCCAACAAGAATTAAGGGACACCATCCTCAAGTCCCAATAAGACATGATGAAGGAAATATCTCAGTTGTTGCAAGCCCAGCTAAGGCAGGAGTCGAGAGACAAGCGTACCGTCGAGAGTCTTGCCCAAAACTTGGAGGATCACCTTTATGCCCAAACCGTTAAGAATCCTCTGATCATTGATCCTTCATTGAATCCTACACAAGGCGCATCTGTTTCCCATGCAGCAGCTCAAGCTCAACCAGTGGTGACCTTTGGGAATCCCGAGATTATCGGGGATGGCATCCTAGATTTTAATGAATTAGAAAAATTAAACTAAATGAAAGCGGAGTTCACTAAGCAACTAGAAGATACTCAGAAATACCTAGAAGAAAGGTTTCGAGTGAAGGAAGACGAGGATGACCCTATGGGTTAAGTGCTAGGGAGCTTAGTTTGGCCTGAAAGTAATGGACATCTTTTGTAAAAAAGGGCAACTATGTCACATTCATCTGCTTTCAATGAAATTTACTATATCTACCTTTTATTTCTCAAATGGCAAACATGGCATTCATTCCATTCCATTCCATTCCATTTCATTCATTATTTATTTGCCTATTCATTTATTTATTAGTTAATTATTTATTTACATCATAAACTATACCTTTCCTTTCCCAATACGCACTTTCAAAATTGTACATGCCTCTTAATATAAACTGTATGAACGATGTGAGACCTAATCCTAAAGTAGATTTTGAACAACCCATGTACTTGGCAGAGATAGGGGAAGAAAATGATGAGATCCCTGATGAGCTGCTAAGAATGATGGCCGATGAAGAGAAGCAAATCCTTCCGCACCAAGAGAATGTGGAGATCCTAAATTTGGGGACTGACAAAGAAAGGAAAGAAGTAAAGATCGGAGGTACCCTATCACCAGAAGTTAGGCAGAGGTTAGTGGAACTACTTATAGAATTTAGAGACGTGTTCGCATTGTCATGCCAAGATATGTCGGGCCTAAACACAGATATTGTAACACACAAGCTTCCCATTAGGCCAGAATGCAAGCCCGTCCAGCAAAAACTTCGAAGAATGAGAACTAACATGTTACTAAAAATCTGGGAAGATGTGAAAAAACAGCTCGAAACTGGATTTTTGGAAGTCTCTAAGTACCCAGAATGGGTAGCCAATATCGTGCTGGTACCGAAAAAGGATGGGAAGGTACGTATGTGTGTAGAATATAGGGAACTTAATAAGGCGAACCCCAAAGACAACTTTTATTTGCCCCATATTGATACTTTAGTGGACAACACTGCAGGGCACGCTTGGTTCTCGTTTATGGATGGCTTTTTGGGGTACAACCAGATCAAAATGCACCCCGAAGACATGGAGAAAACTACTTTTGTGACCATGTGGGGCACATTTTGTTACAAGGTGTTGCCCTTTGGATTAAAAAATGATGGGGCAACTTACCAAAAAGCCATGTTAACCTTGTTTCATGATATCATGCATAAGAAAATCGAGGTATACGTGGATGACATGATAGCCAAATCTAAGACTGAGGAGGAGCACATCCAGAACTTGCGAAAACTCTTCCGAAGGCTAAAAAGGTATCAGTTAAGGCTCAACCCGGCCAAATGCACATTTGCATGGAGGCCTTCTTCGCCTTCCATCTAAGCTACGCGGGAAAAGCCCAACGTCAATCCCAGGGAACGGTAAAGCTTCATAGGGTCTTTTTGTCCAGGTGTAGGTAGTCTGTATCTTCATAGACATGTCTATTTCATCGAGCCTCTCTCCGAGACAGTGCCCAGATCGTTAAGCTTACATCAGAAAAGCTTTTGGGCTTCATGGTAAGTCAGAAGGGCATAGAAATTGACCCCGACAAGGTGAAAGCGATTCAAGATCTTCCACCACCGCGAACACAAAAGGAGGTCCGAGGATTTTTAGGGAGGTTAAACTACATTTCTCGGTTTATATCTCAATTGACTAATAAGTGTAACCCCGTCTTTAGACTACTCCAAAAGAATAATCCAGGGGCTTAGGATGAAGATTGTCAAGAGGCATTAGAAAAGATCAAGAAGTATTTGACCGATCCCCCCAATTCTAGTAGCACCAATGCGAATAGACCGTTGATCATGTACTTGACAGACTTTGAAAACTCTATGGGGTGTGTACTTGGACAACATGATGACTCAGGCAAGAAGGAAAATGCAATCTACTATTTGAGTAAGAAGTTTACCGTTGCGAAATACGATACCCGCCGATCCAGAAATTATGTTGTGCCTTAGTATGGGTTACTAAACGGCTACGGTAATACATGTTGTATCATACCACCTGTCTAATTTCCCGGATGGATCCGCTGAAATTTATAATGGAAGCACCAACATTGACTGGGAAGATGGCCCGTTGGCAAATGCTCTTGTCGGAGTTTGACATCGTTTACGTGAACCAGAAAGCGGTAAAAAGAAGTGTCGTGGTAGATCTTTTGGCAAGTCGCGCCTCGGATGACTATGAACCACTAGATTTCCATTTTCCAGACAAAGATTTGATCTGCGGTTTAACTGAATGAGATCTGTTGCCAAGAAAGAGGATGGAGGCTCTATTTCGACGGGGCGTCGAATGCCCTAGGCCATGTAATAGGGGCAATATTAATTTCCCCTGAAAATGACCACTACTCTTTCACAAGCAGGCTAGAATTCTTTTGCACCAACAATATAGCCGAATATGAAGCCTGTGTTATGGGAATTTGAGCAACCATTGAGAAGAAGGTCAAGGTGCTCTAGGTTTTTGGAGATTCTTCCTTGGTGATCTATCAACTTAGAAAAGAGTGGGAGACCAGAGATTCGAAGATAATCAAATACCATGATTTGATCCAAGATTTGGTCAGAAATTTTGAAGAAATAAGTTTCACCTACTTCCCAATGGAGGATAACCAAATGGCCGATGCTCTGGCCACTTTGGCCGCTATGTTTAAAGTAAATGAGACAGCTGAAATGAAGCCTGTTGAGATGTAAACTTTTGAGGTACCAGCCCACTACTATAGTTTGGAAGAGGAAAATGACGGCAACCCATGGTATTATGACATCCTCCAATATATCAAGTACCAGAACTACCCAAAAACGCCAACAATAACGAAAAAAGAACTATCAGAAGGTTGGCATCGGGGTACGTTCTCAATGGAGAGGTTCTATATAAAAGAAGCAAAGATCAGATACTGTTGAGATATGTCAATGCCCGGGAGGTCGAAACTATTTTAGCAAAGGTCCATAGAGGTTTATGCGAAACCCACGCTAGCGGATTCTCGATGGCTAGAAAAATCATGAGATACGACTACTTTTGGTTAACAATGGAAGGAGATTGCATCAAGTATGCAAAGAAATGCCACAAATGCCAAATCTACATTGATAAGAGACATTCCCCGCCAGTACCACTTCACGTCATGAACTCACATTGGCATTTTGCTGCCTGGGGAATAGACGTCATTGGTCAGATACACCCAAAAGCTTCTAACGGGCATCGTTTCATCCTAGTAGCCATTGATTACTTCACCAAATGGGTAGAAGCTTTTGCAAGTTCCTCAAGAAAGAAATTATATGTCGTTATGGCTTACCCGAAAGAATCATCACTGACAATGCTTCCAACTTGAATAACAAAATGATGACTGAGGTGTGTGAGTAGCTCAAAATTGTACATCACAATTCTACTATTTACCGCCCCAAGATGAACGGAGTAGTGGAAGCGGCGAATAAGAATATAAAGAAGATTATAGTAAAAACTATAGAAAATTACAAGGATTGGCATGAAAAGCTACTTTTTGCTCTATTTGCTTATCGAACCTCTGTGAGACCTCCACCAGGGCAACGCCATATTCTTTGGTATATGGCACGGAGGCGGTATTACCTATCGAGGTAGAGATTCCATCACTTCAAATTTTGAACTAAGTAAAGTTGGATAAGGCCGAATGTATGCAAGCCAGAATTGATCAGTTGAATCTCATTGAAGAAAAAAGGTTGAAGGCTACCTGTCATAGTCAAATGTATCAAAAAAGGATGATGCGAGCCTATAACAAAAAAGTTCGCCCTGAAGAGTTTTAAGAGGGGGATCTGGTGCTTAAAAATATCTTAACCAAAAAGATTTCTGAGGGAAGTGGATGCCTAATTGGGAAGGGCCTTATGTTGTAAAGAATGCCTTCTCCGGAAGAGTATTAATCTTAGCCGAGATGGATGGGAGAGAATTGAGCAACCCAGTAAACTCGGACTCTATAAAAAAATATTATGCCTGAAAAAGGGGAGGAAAAAAAGAAAAAATAATAAAAAAAAGAAAAAGATGGGAGAAAAAAAAAAGGAAAAAGAAAAAAAAGAAGGAGGATGAGGGTTTAAGGCAAAAACCCAAAAATGGGCTTCTTAAAACCAAGGGGTGATCTGAATTGAAAATCCAAACAGGACGGTTCAGACATACGCGAATTTTGGCATACGATTGGCAGACTTCGTCGAAGAATGATGCTTCAATTCTCAGGTCGTCATGAATTGTAACCAAAGGTGGTGAATGAAATATCTACTGTGGTCGATGGGTTCTCATTATTCATCAAGTTGATATTATTTATATCTTTTTCTCTCATGTTTGCCATGACTCTCAAAATTCTGTTAATGTTTCTCTAAGTCTTAATAAAATATTATGCTCACTTTTGTTATCCGCCTCATAATTATTGCGCAGATGAATTGGCATAGATTATAAAAAAAGTAAATGATTTCTAGGTATTACTATAATTTAACCCATTGAGTGCAGGTTGTTCCAAGATAGAAGGAGAATCTGCCAAAGTTAAGGCAAAAAGATCATCGGGGGCCAAATTGACGAGATTCACCAAAGAAAGACAATGAGTACCTCACATGTTGAAATTAAATGAGCTAAAGGCGAAAACCCAGAATGGAGCCCAAAAGAAGAAAGAAAGAAAAAAAAAAGGAAAAATGAGAGAAAAAAAAACCTGAAGTGAAAACCCGTAAAGGGCGCTTCGGGGAAGTACAAGTCTAAAGTGAAAACCTAAAATGTGCTTTAGAACAAAAGAATCAAGAGTTCAAAAAGGGGTATAGAGGGTGAACTCGAGTGACAAATGGGGCACCACCGTTGCAAAGAAGAGAAGGGGGAAGCAAGAGAAGATCAAAATCAAGGGACCAAGAAGAAAAAGTGTCCGAGTGAATTAGTGTCACTTATGCATCACAGTTAGTTAGACATCCCTAGGTTAGGGTCATGCTAACTCATATCATCGTAGCATTTCATCTCTTTTACAGGTATTTGAAAGATAAATCGAGTACCTCCTAAAGAAGAGAAACAGGCGTCAAAGTAGAAACTTGAAAGGAATTTCCAAGCAAAGGATTTCAAACACACCACTTCCCGGTGAAAGAGACGAGATAATAGAACCTTGCATAAAAAGGAAGAAGAAAATTAGCATATCCGTTCAGGCTCACAAAGAGCGGAAGCCTTCATGGAACCCTCATTTGAAGAACTACTATTTGTTCGTTGCCGCTTCGGAGGAACATGTCGTCTTTGTCTGGTTACGACTACTGCCATTTCGAAAGGTCATCCCAACATCACCAAGTTTGCTTTCTGGCATTTTGGGATAGCAAAGTTACTTGGATTCATTCAAAGCCGTTTTGGAAGAATTAGTCGTTTAAAGGCTAGTTGACTTGTCTGTTGCCTTTTCGGAAGGATATCCCAACGCCACCTGTTTGTTTTCTGTCGTTCTAGGAAAATAGGTTGTTTGGATTCATTCGATGCCGCTTCGGAAGAATGAACCGTTTAATAACTGGTTTTGTTCGTTGCCGTTCAGAAAGGGCATGCCAGTGCTACCTGGTCGTTTTTGCCTCTTCGGGAAAACAAGTTATTTAGATTTGCTCGCTACCATTTCGGAAGAGTAAATCGTCCGGCAGGGAAGTAGGACACAATTAGTGCTTATGTTCTTTGCTTAATTCTCTTTTTACAAGTATAAGCAAAGAGGGGCAGCTGTAATCACTAATTTTGTTCGGGGTTGAATCGTTCTCTGTATTTTGCAATAATGGGCTTATATACATATTATTAGGTGATAATAAAATTGGGCTTATATGTGCTATTATATGTACTAAGTATGCGTTTATTATATGAATGATCATTAACTATTTAAACATGAACATATATGTGTTGTTTGTCAACCTTGAATGTAATATACAATTGTATGTATTATTAAGATGTTAGTGTGTTTACTATTGTCTTAATATCATTAGTGTTTAAAGGAGAGTGTGAGTATGTATATTGAATGCGTTGTGTGTATATGTAGTAGATATTAATGTTTGTATTGTGTGTAAGCACATTTGGTTATATATGTGTATGTGTATGTACGTATGTATTATGAGTGCATGTATTAATATTTGTATATTATGTTAGGATATTTTTTATATATATATGTATGCAATTATGTTATGTCACTATATTATAAAAGCGGTTGATAATAAAAATAAACATATATAAAAAAAATATAAACCCAATTTATTAGTCCAAGTCCAATACAGAACCTTTTAATATTTACAAGGCCCATTAAGCCCACAACAATTTAAACCTAAAACCCTAAAAACTAATCTGATAACCCTCCCTTTTCTATTGCAGTCGCTAAGATCTAGCCATTGGATCAGATCTGATCCAACGGCCCAGATCAAACTTGAAGATGACTGCCCAACTTCCGCACGCATCGGTGAGGCTCACGCGCCGACCGTCCGGCTTCTTAAGTGCGCGTATGATACACGCCCCGACTGTTCAGCCCCTCACGCACCCACGTGCCGGCATTGATTTATCTCCCTATCCGCGTGGCTACAACACCGGGATTTCCACGTCCTCTTACCGGCTCTCAACCACCGAACAGCAGAAAAACATAAAAAGAGGAAATCAGAACCGGTATCATCCACAGTGATAACATTAAATATTGCTTAAACATGTAAACAATAGGATCAATAGGCAATGAGTAATCTGAGAGAGATATAAGCATGTAACCAACCATTTGTAACCCGAAGTTCGAACGGGAAAAATCTAGAAGCAATACAAAAAAACAAAAGCCTTTCAAGGTATTTCTTTTTCCTCATATATTCGAAACATGCATGCATGTATATATATATATATATACAAAGTCTAGGGTTTACCCTCGTAGATTCTCTTCCCTTTCGCACCGTTTTGACTTCCTCCAACCGTTGCTCCGCCGTTGATAAGCCATGGCCTCCTCGAGGCCGAGTATGGTGAAACGGTGCAAGTGCGCGATGGCGAAAACCCCTTTTTTTATTCGGCTTTTGGTTTTTTAACTGGGAAAGGGTTCGATTTTAAGGAAAATATGGTCGAATCGAGGTTTGGTATAAAAAGGAGGGTGTTTTGTGGTTTTAGGCTCACTAGCTGCCGCTGCTGTCGGCCGAAATTTGGGTATAATCCTAGAATTCTAGAGGTTTTCGGCGAGGTGTTATAACGAAATGGCCAAAAGGATTCGAATTCTGGCCGAAACAAGGGTTTTATAGAGTTTAAACATTTTATAATCGGGTTTATTACATTTTAAGGACCTTCGCCCTAAAATAATTGCGCTAGAGGGGCTTTTGCATGGTCCAATTACATTATTAGTCCCTCTGTGTGGTCTAATTACAAGGGGAAGCCATTCCGCCTTTGTAAATCACGCTCCGGGTCCTCGAAATGTTTTGTTTATTTTCAATTTCGTCCATGTATAACCAGTTATATGTTTTTAAATTTTGGCCCTCTTATTTTCAGTTCATCCAATTTAGTCCTTTTTCCAGTTTCAATATATTTTTTATATATGTTTTTTCATGCATTTTCAATTTGAATCTTGTACATTTATTTCTCGTAATATCGATTTAATTCGCATGTTAATATTGCTCTTTTGTTATTGTTATTTTATGGATGAAATTGGTTCGAATAGTATATTTGGGATATAATATGCATATGGTTTTAGTATAGGATGGAAATTGGTAAAATGTAAAATATGATTCGATGTCCAATATTTTGTAGATATAAAGTAGAAATTCGTAAAAATAAAAATGTATGTATATATTATCAAGTCATAATATATATGTCTCTAGAACAAAATAGAAGTCTAAAAAATGTAAAATATGTGTTTTCTTTTTATGTATATAATAGATTATTTTTTAAAAAAAGAAAATAAAAAAATGTGTATATATATTAGTATATAAAATGATGGCTATGGTATACATAGGTGTATATAAATTAAGTAATACGATTTGTATTTAGTTATATAATATAGCCCTCTAATATATAATAATAATAATAATAATAATAATAATAATAATAATAATAATAATAATAATAAAATGTAATGTATATTGTGTATGTTTTTTTATGCAGCCTTTATAAATACATATATATATATATAATATGGTTTTGAAATATAATATATATAGAACATATAATGTATATACAACTTTTAATATATGTATATAATATAATTTTCTAAATATATATAATATACTTTTAGTATGTAATCTATGGTTTTAAAAAAATTATTTGTATCTTTTGTAAATACGTTACCTTTAAATACAAGTTTTTCATATAATTTTATTTTAATATAATATATAGTTTTTGAAGGTATACAATATACATAGTTTTATAAGGGTTATAATATTTGTAGTTTTAAAGTTTATAATTTAATTTTACATCATATTTTGTAATATATGTATAAAAATGTTTTGGGCCCTTTGTTGTTGGGCTTAGCTTTGGTGAGCCTTAGGGAAATAAGGCTTTAGATTAAATTAGACAAATTAACTTAATTAATTTAGATCGTGTGCCTGCCTCATAGGGGCACGATCCTAGAATTAATTAAATTAGCCTTAGGTTTTTTCAGAGCCTTAGTTAGATTAGGGTTTGAATTAATTTAGTGAATTTAAATTTATTCTTGGCTTATTGGGGTAAATGTTAAATTCATTAAATTAATTGAACATTTCTCGATCACTTTAGGGGTAAAACCAATTTCAAGTTTAACTTAACATTAAATTATAAATTAGTCACCATAAATTAGGTTACTTAATCTTTTAGGGTTAAGTATATAATAAATTGGGCCTTCCTTTTGTATGTTTACATTCATGCCTTTGATTGTTATGCCTTAATTGTCATTTATGTAATCTTTAATCATAATCGCATTCAAAATTAATCTAAATCTTAAAAGGGTGGTACTTATTAATTCCAATATTTGTATCATAACAGTTCGAGCTTCAAGGATGTTGACCAAATATTCGAATTAATCCTTACCATCCCGAGGTAAATGGACTAAAAATTAACAAAATCATCACATCATACTTAAATGTTTGCATCATGCATAAAGGTGACGTACGGAAGTCAAACCATAAATTAACATGGTAGTCGGGCTTATTCGATGTCGGTTTAATCTATGGTCTGGTATATCGTCAACCTTATTAATTAAATGTCTAATTAATTTGAATCCACCAATTCGATAAAGCTCGTGCAATCAAGGTTAATTTTTATCAAAGAACTCCGAATTAAATTTAATATAAATCTCAATGAATTTCATCCTTTTAAAAGCAGCAAATATTTTGGTACCGATCTCCGGGCGTGATGGGGGTGTTAATCCTTCCCCACACGTAACCAACTCCTGGACCCTTTCACAACGAATCTCTGGTTTCTTATGGTATCCAGCCTACCTTACCCAAGTGGCCGGTGGCGACTCCAAGTTTTCATCATTTTCAAAATTTAAGGTTTTCAAAAGAAATCCCCAATCTTTCAAAAGATTTTCATTAATGATTTAGGGGATAATTAGTAGACTTCCTCTCTAAACAAACACCCTTAACCCCAATTCTTTTTTCAAAAGGAAGAACGAAGGTCGCTAAAATTCTATCTTTAATAAGATATTACTTTGCTGAGAATTTTTTTTAAGAAAATGCTTGAGTTTTAACAAAAACAACTCTCTAAAGTCGTATCTATTGGTTGAAAGGCCTGAAAGAGAAAGTTATACTTATGCCAGAGGAAATGATATCCACAAATACTACCCATTCGGACAAATTAAATTTTGATCAAAAAATTTATTGCTTAAGAGTGTAAGAAATCCTTGAAGTGTTGAAATAAATCAATGAAGCCCATGAACCTTTTTTGCACTCAATTAAGCCCTTGAACCAAAAAATTAAATCAATTAATCCCTTAAACCAAGAAAATTCAATTAAGTCTTTTGACTAATTTTGACCATTAAATCTTGATAGTTTTTTTAGATCTTTTGGTGCAGTGAGTCGTGTCACAGTGTTTCCACTTGACATTTTTAGAATTTATTATTTTATTTAAATTTTTTTAAAAGTTCTAAAAAAACTTATAAAAAAATACTTTTTGAACAAATCTTTAAATACAACGTGATAGAACTGTATTGTATCATGTGATAGTAACATCTAAGGGAAAAAATTGTCAAATTTTAATTGCCAAAGCTTAATTGATTCAATTTTTTGGTTCAGGGGCTTAATTGAGTGTAAAATAAGTTTATGAGCTTAATTAATTTTTTTTTAAGTTAAAGGGTTTATTGCACCTTTAAGCCAAATTTTATTTATTTAGATTAACCTAACAAGTGAACACCATGGAAAGAGCTCACCTTGGTTATGAATTGCCAACTTTGGACTTTGATGCCTTTGAGCCTAACAAAGCAAAATTGTTTAGAAAAAGGGAAATGTACCATATTTTTGCTTAGGCATAGACATCAACTTTCATGGGGGGTGGTTAGGTGATTTTAACTAAGTAGCTAGCATTCCTTTGTAGTTACCACATTGAATGTATTCATAAATGCACGCAAAGCAAGGATGAGGGTGCCATATTAATGTTTGCTATAAATGAAGCCAACCCCATACAGTTGTTTTCATACATGAATTTTCAAAATGAGAACAAACGCCAAAAGGAAAAGGGTTTGAAGCTTCAATGAGACCTTTGTAATCGACATTTCTTTGTTTTAACAATTTTTGCTTAAAGAAAAGAAAAAAAAATGCTCTGTAACCAGCCTTTCTTTTATGCGGGTCAAGTGCTAAATGTCACGCCTGAGAAAATGCGGGGTCATTAATCCCACATCGGAAAGGAAAAGGAAGGTCTTGGGATATAAATACGGTGGCGCTGCACATCCTATCAGACATGTCTTTTGGGAAGAGGGTAATGGTCCCGTGACAAGTGGTATCAGAGCGACCCTTTGACTGCCTGATTTCACGCTGAGCGTCCATGAGTGGGGTAGGCAGGATGGAAAACTGTGACAAGGTGGCCCATCACGAGAGCGGAAGCTCGTGACGTGGGCGTCACAAGGTTGAGTGGGGGAGAATGTCACGCCTGAGAAAAGGCGGGGTCATTAATCCCACATTGAAAAGGAAAAAGGAGGTCTTGGATATAAATACGGTGAAGCTGCACATCCTATCAGACATGTCTTTTGGGAAGAGAGTAATGGCCCCGTGACATAAATCACATGACTGGATTAACAACAACGTATTTATTACTTGTAGAAATGGGACTGGGGCATACAATTTTTAGATATTTTCCCCTCATCAAGGAAGAATTGAGGAAATATCAATTCCTTTGGGTACAAACATTGATGGGGTGTTTATTATTAATTTAAAATTGAATTAACCAATTGAATTGTAGTTTAATTTTGTTATTGATCGGTTAATTAAGTGTTCCATCTATTAATGATTAAAGGATTTTTCAAAATTCGACTATCAGTTTAGTTTGGTTTGAAATGGATTAATTAACTGAATTAATCAAAAATGTTAAATATATTTTTTATGTTAAATATGTATTTTAAACCAATTTTTAATATAAATGAAAAAATAATAGAAAAAATACAAAAATGTAAGTTTATAACAAAATTCGGTTAATTTGAAAAACGACCGAAATTTATTTGATTTAATTAATAATGTTCAAATGAATATTATCCATAAATAAAATGATAATGGGAAAAAGTTTGATACACGGACGGTGTAAACTTTAGTTTATGTTTGTCTTTTAGTTTTAGGGGTTAGGGTTTTAGTTTAGGAATTATGTTGTATGGTTTAGAATTCAAGATTAATGTTTAGAATTTAGTGTATAAGGTTTAAGGTTTAGTTTTTTAGGGTTAGGAATAGAAATTTAGAATTAGGATTTTTATAATATAAATACACAAACTTGTTTAGAATTAGGTTTACACAGCTTGTGTATTAAAATTTTACGCAAATTTAATTCTAAATAATTCGATTCAATCACTTACCGAATTAACCATACATATTTACGTAAAAATCCTCAAGATTAAATTCGACTTAAAACTTTGGGCCAAAAAAAACTAGACTTAAAACTAATTTATACCGTGTCAGCAACTCTCATAATAAAATTCTTCTAATTTTTCGATTATCTTTTAACAACTTTTAAATTATTAGTATTTTTTTTCATGCCCTAGTGGTCTTCCATTTCAAAAGCCAAAACCCGTCAGCCAAGTAAACCACAGAGAATTCTCCCATCTCCAAAACTGAAAGCTCTGCAAAAAGAACTCTAAATGCATCTGCTTTAGGTTTTTCTCAGAACAGCCAGGAAAATTTCAACTTCAACAAGTAAAGAAGAAGAAAGAAATGGCAGCTGAAAAGCCTAGCTCTAAAGGCCAAGCATGGTTAGATTCTCATTTTGCAACTTAACATTTCTGAATCCCTCTAGTCTCTAGAAAAAGAAGAATTAATATTTATTCTTTTCATTTTTGTTTTCAGGTTTTGTGCCACTGGATTACCAAGTGACGTTGTAATTGAAGTCGATGACATGACTTTTCATCTCCATAAGGTTAGCAAAGCTTTGAAATTTTCATGTTTTTTTTCAGTTTAATGGTGCCTTTCTGGATTTTGTTTTTCAGTTTCCTTTGATGTCGAAAAGCAGTAAGCTTGATCAGTTAATAGCAGAGCAAGGTCGAAAATCATCTACTGCAACCGTTACTAAGCAAAAGCAACGTGAAACCGAGACCGAAATTGAAGAAGAGGATTGTCAACAACAAGTTCAAGAAGAAGAGGAAGAAGATGATTACGATTGCCAAATATCTCTACCTGATTTCCCCGGTGGTTCCGGAACTTTTGAAACTGCCGCCAAATTCTGTTACGGTGTAAAAATCGATCTCTCCTCCTCCACCGTCGTTCCTCTCCGTTGCGCGGCCGAGTTTCTGGAAATGACTGATGAGTACTCCGAAGATAACCTTATTTCCAAAACCGAGCGGTTCCTTTCTCAATTCGTTTCTAAAAGCCTTAAAGAATCGATCAAAGCGTTAAAATCATGCGAATCAGTGATGTCTTTAGCGGAATCTTTAGGCATTGTTCAGAGATTGATTGATTCAATCGCTCTGAGAGCTTCTTCTGCTGATCCGACTCTGTTTGGTTGGCCAGTGAATGACGGAATCATCGAAGCCCAAGGCGCCTCGAGCCATGCTTTACGGAATGGATACGAAACAAGTTTGAGAAGAAAAGCTCTAGCTCGAACCAACAATGTAGAGTCGTGGTTTGAAGATCTGGCATTGCTAAGTTTGCCGTTGTTTAAACGCTTGATTTTATCATTGAAAACGCGAGATCTGAGTCCAGATATTATCGAAAGATGCCTCATATCTTATGCTAAGAAGTACATTCCCGGAACATCGCGGTCGAATCGGAAATCACCGTCTTCGTCGGCCTCTGTTGTTTCACAGAGTGAACAGAGAGAGCTTTTGGAAACTATCATCTCGAGCCTGCCGTTAGAAAAGAGCCGCTCCCGCTCATCAACCGCGACGCGGTTCTTATTCGGCTTGTTAAGAACCGTCAACATTTTAAATGCATCGGAATATAGCAAAATCGTGTTAGAGAAAAAGATCGGGATTCAGCTGGAGCAAGCTACATTAGACGATTTGTTGATTCCGAGCTATTCATATCTCAACGAAACGCTCTATGATGTTGATTGCATTGAGAGGATTTTAGGTTATTTTTTGGAGGGATTAGAGGAGAGAACCGCCGAAGGAGCCGAAGGTAACCGCAACAATATTATTGTCAATAATAATAGCGTAAGATCGTCGGCGTTGATGGTTGTCGGAAAACTAATCGACGGTTACCTTTCGGAGATCGCATCCGACGCAAATTTGAAGGTGGAGAAGTTCTATACTCTCGCCATTTCCCTTCCTGACCAAGCTAGAAACTTCGATGATGGACTTTACAGAGCTGTCGATGTGTACCTCAAGGTACAAATCAATTATGTTATTAACAAAAAGAATAAGGATTGAGTCTTAAGAATCAAGAACAAAGCTAATTTTATTTTATTTTTTTGGCAGGCGCATCCTTGGATTCCGGAATCGGAGCGGGAAAAGCTATGCGGAGTGTTAGATTGTCAAAAGCTAACGCTTGAAGCGTGCACACACGCGGCACAAAACGAGCGGTTACCACTACGCGCCGTCGTTCAAGTGTTGTTTTTCGAGCAGTTACAGTTACGTCAGGCGATCGCCGGGACGTTGATGGCGGCGGAAACGGCGCCGTTGAGTGCGGGAAGAGCGTTGGAGGTGAGGAGAGAGGAAGAAGAGGAGGAGGAGGAGGTGGCGGCGGCGTTGTCACGAGGAGAGGAAGGGGGGAGGGGTAACAAGTGGAGAGCGGCAGTGAGGGAGAATCAGGTGCTGCGACTGGACATGGATAGCATGAGGACGCGGGTGCATCAGCTGGAAAGGGAATGTTCGACGATGAAGAAGGTGATTCGAAAGATAGAGGGGGAAGGTCCAGGTGGCGGAGGTTGGAAAGGGTCGTTGAATAAGAAGTTCGGGTGCAAGTTCAAGACGCAGGTTTGTGATTCTCATGAATCAACGCTCACGGAGACGCGAAGGAGAAGGCATGATCAATCAAAGCGTCATCAACAATAGAGCTTCCGAATAATTATTCTAATGTGCCCACTCTATAAATATAAATATTTTTTTATAATTCCAATAATAGTAATATTATTGGTTGGTTTTTATCGGACTCATCTTTTTAGGCACAACAGTGGGGTTGGGGTCAGGAGGAGATGGGGAAAGCCTGACCTGACTGTGTTTACCTTTTTTTTTTTTCCTTTTCGTGGGGGAAAAGCTTTAATTTTTGAAGTGGGAACCGTGGGGGGTATTTCTGCATTTGCCTTTGGAGTTTTAGAAATTGGATGCATCAGGGCCAATGATGATTACTTTTTGGAATGAGGAGACGTGAATGAATTAAAGTATGATTACTAGAAAACTTGTTTCTTTGTTGTTTATTTTTTCATCTCTCAATGAAATGTAGTTTATAGGCCCTCCTCAGTGGTACTCGTTTTTGGGACCATTAAAGTATTGGGTCTGACTGACCGTTTGATTTTAATCATATACGGATACCAAGGCTGGTGGGACAGACACAGTACAATAACCCTTTTGAGATTGTGTTAAGCCCATGATGAAATCTATGGTCCAACCGAGTGGCTCTGCCTCTGCTGGGACATGTTGGGGCTATATCTTCGTTTACCCCATAGGCATTGGATGATACGACTACAAGGGAGTCTTTAAGTCTTCACAAATCCCACTAATCCTACGCCGAATGCTTAGATTTACTGAGATTAATTGACCCCAAGTCATTTAATTCGACTAATATATCAGATTCAAGTTCTGAATAATACAATAACATTAAACATTTGATAAAAGAATTTTGTTCCACTTGTAATCTTATTTGACTCGACAAAATTAATGTCACTTAAATTTTGAAAACGAGTAAAACAGAGATACCCGAGGTTAATACCCAAAAATCCCCCTCCCCCTAAATGTTCGTGTTTAAACTTAGAACGATATTATTCTTCTTTGGGAGGATACATCTTTCCTATTTGTTTTTTTAACAAGAGTAAGAATATGGACTTGCAACAAATATAACGTACCCAAATCATAAAAGAATAATGGGGATAAGCCCCAACTTGAAGAAAGAAAATAAAACACGTAACCTAAAGGACATGAAGGAAAAAGATTGAATCTTACCTTGTATATGTCGTTCATCTTTTATAGAAATTCAACAACCATCATTAGGGACAAACACATGATTTTATATAAAAGGTATGAACTATTATGAAGTTATATTAGAAATATAGGCAGTGCGAAATTAGATTGTCAATAGAAAATATCTAAACTATACGAGAGTTTAAATTTTTAGGGGGTGCGACTGCCCCCTCCAGCCATCCCTTGGTCTATCCCTGATTATCATGAAAATCTCAATGTCTCTCTCAACTAGATGTTATATTGATGTATGAGTGATGATTGAGAAAAACAATATTACAGATTACTTTGCTAATTGTTCTAATTGTGTCGTGATGATTGCTATACGAACGTTAGACTACCATAAAGATAAACAAAAACATGCCACAAGACAGACGAACAAGCACAATTAGATGTGCGAAAAAAATTTAAAAAATACTAATAACAAAGAATAACCTATTAAGAAAAAAAAAACTAGACAATAACACTGAAGTCGCCGCGAAAACAGTACTTTAATAAAATAAAGAGACTTTAGAAAGAAAAAAAAACTATCATCCCTTTTTGTTTAATAATTAGAGTATTCATTTTTTTGGGTCAGAAATTAGAGTATTCATTGAAGTTGGAAAATTCATTTGTCTAATATTTGAGAAGATTTGGAAAAATCATATATAACATTAGACGAATGTTGGGTTTGGGTTTTAGCAAGAACCTAGGAGGGGGCATATATGAGCTATACCCAATGACTATTCTAAAATATTTGTTAAATTTGGAGGGTAAAATCGAACCAATAAAACAAAACCCTAAACCCTAAATTTCTTTTGGCTTATAAAAGGAAGCCAGCCGCTCTTTATTCCCCATCGAGATCTTTCTGATTTTTTAGAGAGATGCATAGAACCGGTTTGTTTTCTTCATCTTCTTTATTCTTTCTTGTTAGTTATGTTTAGAGTTTTAATTGTTTTTCTTTGTTTCATCAATCATGGGTTTCATAATGATGATCGAAAACGATGACGAGTCCGATGTTTTCCATTCTTTCAAATCGTGACGACAATTCGAGGCATTTGTCTGAAAGAAATCCATTTTCTTTTTGTTTTTATATTTTCTTCTTATTTTTTTAATAAACCCAGATGTTTTTCCTTCCTTTTTTCCCGTAAATGGAATTGGCGTACAGGCATAATGAGGATGGATTTATTTAACAGTATCTGATTATTTTGATGATCAGTAGCCTCCTACTCATTCTGAATGCTTGAATATACCCAGTTTTCTCTGCTACTCTTCTTTTGCTTTGAAGGAAAATAACAAAAAAAGAAGGGAAAAAAGTTTATTATTCAAAAGGCAATGATTTTGGGTTAGGGTTAATTGGGAATAATCACTTGTGGCGAACCTACGAAAGCATTTTCGAGCTTAAATTTCTATTTCATTTATGAAGACTCTAAACGTTTCAAATATAAACCATAATAAATGGATTTGAGCTTAATTTCTGGGTTCTTTGGATGGAACTTAGAGAGCAGCAATGATTAGATCGTGTTTAGAGTTGATGAGGATTTTATCTCTGATTATTGATAATAAATTTCAAGCACTTCTGAGCTGCTTTCTCTGTTCTAAAAAAACTAATATTAAAAAAAACTTACATAACTGATACAATATGGTCTGTTAACTTAGTTGAGTGTTGTGCTAATAATGCTGTGGATAACCATTTTTATCCGGGCCTTAAAGCGTAGAATATAAACAAACCCAAACCCACATTAACCTAAACTTAATAACCCTAACCCTAATCAGCTACCCTTAACCCAGCCGATGAAGCTGCTCAACATAAGCCGCCGCCGTTGTTTGACTCCAAGTTGTGTTGCTGCCGTCTGACCCCAAGCTGAGCCACGTTGCCTCACTTGTCCCAAGCCGCTGCCTCACTTATCCTGAGCCGCTGCTGACAGCCACAATTTAAATCGGATAAAACCCATTTTTTTAATCACTCAAATGATTATCCCAAATTCACCCCCTAGTTACCATTAAAACTTGCCACCATCGCCTTGTCGCCCTCCACCGCCTGAGCAGCAAACCACCGACCACCACGCGTCCCTGCTTTCCACATCACCCTAAATCGAATCCCTTATAAAAGGAAGGTTTGATCTGCATAAAAAAAGAGAAGGGAATTTAGAAACTATTTGAACAAAAATAAAAAAACAAGAAAAAAAAGAAACAGATCGAACCAAAAAAACAAAAAATCAAGGTAAAAATATATACAAAAACTAAAAGGTTTTTGCTAGATCTAGACTATTCGGATGAGTTCTAGAAGAGACTAACCTCAAAACCACGTTTAGGACCCGAAACTGAATCGAACCCATTATTTGCACGATTTCTGGCCACCATTCGCGGCGGTTCTTCGTCGCCGGCGAACGGTGGCCCACGGCGGCTCGCGACGGGTGTCCGTTGGCCAGCCCTTGGGGGAAACCTGTAGCTGAGAGAGTTTGAGAGAGCCTCCCTTAGTTTTTTGAGTCTGATATAAAATGAATTTTTGAGGTGAAATTTTGTATTTAAGGGATGCTGAAACGATGTCGTTTTGCTCCTGGTGACCTGCGCTCAAACCCAACTCAGAGGGGAGATCCGCGCGTTTTTAATGAGATGGGCAAATTGCACGTTTGGTCCTTAAGTTTCTGTATCCTTATAATTTTACCTTTTAATTTCTGTTTTATTTAATTTCAGTCAATGTATTTATTTTATATATTTTTATATTGTGTTTAACTAATACATTATTATTATTATCATAATTATTATATCATACACTATACGTATATATATTATTATTATTATATTATATAGTACTATTATGCTATTTATTATTATTATTATTATTATTATTATTATTATTATCAATTACTTATTTGTATTTTTATCAATATAATTGTTATACGTATTTATATATATACTATATATATATTTCAATCGGATTTTTGGCTAAAAATTTATTTTATTTTATTTTATTAGGGATTATCGTGAAAAACGTACCCCAGGCGTAGGGGTGCCGCTTTCCGTTAATCTCTATTATGAAATCCTATTTTTAATATTAAATTATTATTTTATTTAAGGATTTAACGAAAATTATGCCTCGGACGTTGGGGTGTAAACTTCCTTCGTATAAAAAAGGTTTATTTAAATAATTTTAAGGGATCACAAATATTAAATTTGAATTCATGATTTCCATCGTTAAAACACTACAGAATCAGCTAGGTACCAATTTTGGGCGTTGTGGGGGTGCTCACCCTTCCCCACACGTAACCGACTCCCGAACCTGTTTTTTGGTTTACACAGACCCAAATTCGTTGTTTTAATAAAAAAAATACAAAACAAGTTTTATTAAAATAACCGGGTTTTCAGGTGATCCAACTCACCTAAAAAAAGATTGGTGGCGACTCTCCGTTGTTATAGCTTGGCGACTCCGCTGGGGACCTATTTATTTTTTTAGAGAGTCAAGCCACGAGTCGATTATTTGTTGTTTTAACAAATGGAAATTATGACTTTAATCTAATTTAATTTTTGTGACCCCTCTCCTTTTTTTAAAATAAATTCTTTATAATTGTTTTTATAAAGTCTGCTAAGTTCTCATGTCATGAGCTCTCGACCCGGGCTCCGTCCTTTTTAAGTGGGAGCGAGAAGATACTCCTTCGTGAGGTACCCCTCCGTGTAGGATGGTGGATCACTTTTGGGATATTGGTCCCTTTGTCTTCGTGAGACTTTCGTCTCCTTGCAGACCTAGAGACTCGTATCCCCTTGAATTGAACTTTGCTAGCCTTAGTAGGCGACAACATTGGCAATTCGGGTATCTTTGTTAGAATCGAACCCCATGTAGTTAACCATAAAAGCCTACCCTTTAGAACCATACCGAACCTCTGCCTGTTTAGAGAGTCACCGATAGGTGCATTAGAAAGAGAGTGGGGTTTTAATTTCATTTAATTATGCGTTTTAATTCCAGTTCTATTTATTTATTTATTTATTTTTGTAACATAGCATGTTAAATGCCATGTCTAAATTTACGCAAAATAAGCATGCAGGTAGATATCATGACTGGGGTAGGATTTCATTTTTCTGAAAGCATGTGGGGTAGAAAAGCATGTTTTAGGTTTGTTGTAATTTAGCTTTTATTTATTATTTCTATATTATTCATTTATATCGGGACTAACATGCTTGCTTTGTTTTTGTTTTCTTGTTCTTGCATTGCATTTTATTTTTTTAATCAAAAGGTGTTGAGGCAAGTTCACCGTTATAAAGGATCAGCTTGGAGAACTGGTTTCTTGATAAGGTGGAAAGAAATCTAGGCGTACAGAGATGGTCAGAAGAGACTCAGCGCCAAAAAGGGGACAGTCTGTTAGAAGGTGAAAAGCCAGAGCTCGGGGATTCCACTGACATCAGATCGACTCAGAACCAATTGCAAGAGTTGAAAGAAATCTAGAACCAATGGGACGAAACAAATAAGCAGTCGTTCTACGACAACTATGGTGATTTGCCCTATCTGCTAGATATCAGCATCGATAAAGCTTTATTCTGAGCCCTCGCCTAGTTCTAGAATCCGGCCTACAGTTGCTTCACTCTAGGGGACGTCGATTTGGTACCAACCATTGAAGAATATACTGCCTTGATCCGCTGCCCAAAAATCCAGGTTAATAAAGCCTATTTCAAGTCTCCTAATTCTCTAGCATTCCAGAAGAAGCTGCTAAAGATGACGAGTATGGATGAACAGTGGGCTAAAACCAGGATTAAGATAAAAGGGGAAACTAGGTGTATCGCTTGGAGCTTTATACGGGATCTGATACAAGTCGAGTCAAAGCGAGAAAAACAGGTCAAAATGTTTGCCTTGGCCATTTACGGTTTGGTTATCTTTCCCAAATCATTGGGATATATCGATGATGTTGTTATGGAACTGTTTGATCACCTCGATAAAGGAATTACTCATGTTCCAGCCATCCGTCGAAACTTTCAGGTCTCTCAGTACTTGTAAAAGAAGCTGTGAAGGGAGATTCATCAGTTGTGCTCAACTTTTGTTGGCCTGGTTTCATAGCCACTTTTGGAAGCCAGAGAAAATCTCTTATCGGGCATGCTTCGAGAGCTACTCACCACTTCAGGATCTCGCGTCTACACCAAGGCCCGAGAATATCTCTTGTGAGAAGTGGAATGCCATTTTTCGGAACCTTCAAGAGAAAGATATCATTTGGAAAGCACGCTGGTTCTTTCATGGCAGTATTATTTACAAGTGTGGAGACTATGACTGGGTCCCTCTTCTTGGAATATGGGGTACAACTGGATACGCACCGTTACTAGTATCCAGGCAATACAGGTCGAGACAGTTCATCTCGGTGACAAGAGGGCTTGTTACCTTTGAATTTCCATACAAGGGTAAAGAATACGAGAAAAATGTTTCCATGATTGCTAAAGCATGGAAGCATACTTGCAAGATGGAGCCGTTCGATGAAAAACCCAAAGTTATGCCAGAGTATCGACGGTGGAGGAGCATGAGAATCAATGACGATATCCCTTTACCAGATCCAGAAAATAATGTACCAGTAGAGGAACATTTACGAGTAGACCTTTCAGAAATGGAGATCGCGAAGCATGATTTTGAGAAGAAGTACTTCATGATGGAAAGTTGCCTATCAAGGTTAGAAAATGAAAAGAACCAACTGAAATTCGGTATGCAGTCCCAGGAACAAGAGATCAAGAGGCTGAGGAAAGGAAAAAGCAAAGCTGAAGAAGATTTGAGCGGTCTACAGAGTGATTATAAGAAGCTCCGTGCATCAGCAAAATATACCGGTCTCGAAAAGACATCTGCCAAATGGAAACTTGAAATCCGAGAGGAAAAAGGAGAGGGTTGATCTCTGGGAAAGAAGATTTAAAGGCGTTCAGAGACAAGAAACAGCCATGGAAGAAGAATTGTCTGAAAGTAGGGCTGAGAATATAAACCTGAGAAGACAAATCATAGAACTAGAAGATTCCCTACAGAGGCACCGTAGCCGAGACCCTGCAGCTGAATTAAAAGCAAGTAGAAAGGAGAATGAGACTTTGAAAAAACAAGTTGAAGAATTAGAAATAGCTCTGTATGCCTGTCATAGGCTAATTAAAAATTTAGAAGAAATCCAATAGTGGAATGATCAGCATTGGTAGGCACAATTAGAGCAATCTTAGGACCAAGTCCGGGATAGAGATCGTGTTATGTCTGAAGCTCTTGTCCAGATACGAGAGGTCGCAGAACACTTGCAGACCTTAGCCACTCAAGCCGACGTTTCGAGCCTGCAAACTGAGTCGGAATCTAACAGGGGCAAGAAGTTGGCATGGCTCCTCAAGAAGATTAAGATCCTAGGTGTTAAAGCTAAGCAATATATGTGAAATAAGCACACCTTATGTAAAGAAACTTGTTCTGATGCGAGTTTCCTTTTGAAGATTGTACTAAAATCAACATATTTTGTGTAAAATATGAGTTTTGTATGTACACCACATCTTCTCATTTACATTCGTATCATAGTACACCATACTGCATCATTTTACTAAGATTCTCAAGGAATTATTATCGCAGTAAATTCTGGGGCATAGAAAACCACAAATTCGACACTCGTACTTCATCAGAAGCAAAGCTAGAAATATGGAAGAAAGATTGGCAAAAGTTGAACAAGCATACGAGGACTTTAGGAAGGATATTGAAAGCAAGCTAGAAAAAACGCAACAAGAAACCCGTGACCATATTTCGCAATCGCAAGAAGATCTATTCGCTAGAATAGCTGTAATGTTAATTGGAAAAGGTTCTGAAAAGAAGAAAATGGTCTTTATAGATCCCAGTGCATTGATAGAAGACCCAGGGCATCCTCTTAGCAAGGCCCATCTGTCAATAGAGACTCTAAAGGCAAAATAGTCAGTCGTTTAGGCCGAGTCTTCCTTGCAAGGGAGATGATAGTTCATGATAACCCTAGCGAGTATGTTGTTCCAGATTTCAATGAGATTGAAAAACTAAAAGTCGAACTACCCAAACAACTCAATGATCGATGCAAACAATTGGTAGAAAAGTTCAAGGCTATGAAAAACATAGATCAGGTTCCAAAGATGGATGCAAGAGAGCTAAGCCTGTTTCCCGATTTGGTGCTTCCCCCGAAGTTCAAGATGCCTGATTTTGAAAAATATAATGGGACCACTTGCCCTGAAGCTCACCTCACAATGTTCATCAGGAGGATGACGGGGTTCATTGACAACGACTCCCTCTTAATTCACTGTTTTCAGGATAGCCTAACAGGGTCTGCTGCAAAATGGTACAACCAATTAATTTGTGCAAAAACTCAATTCTTGGAAGGACTTGGCTCAGGCATTTGTAAGACAATACATCCATGTTATTGATATAACACCTGACCGGGTGACGTTACAAAATATGGAGAAGAGACCTGAGAAAGTTTCAGTCAATATGCTCAGCGATAGAGGGACGTTGCAGCCCAAGTACAACCACCACTGTTGGAAAAAGAAACGGTGATGCTCTTTGTTAGAACGTTGAAGAAACCCTTCCTCGGTCGTATAATAGGGATGCCACAAAGGACTTTTTTGACATAATAATAAATGGAGAAATGATCGAGAACGTAATTCGAAGTGGAAAATTTGAGGATGAAGAAAACACAAAGAAGTCAAACTATAGAAGAAAAGAGGGCGAGGCCAACAATACATGTGTCTATAATGTCGGCTATACAAAGCAGCTGACAGTCGGACAACCCAAAGCTATAATCTCGAATACCCAAAATTCCTCGAAACAAAGATCAAATCAGAAAGTGAAAGTAGAAGATATGGAATTTACTCATATCCCGATATCTTGTGGCAAATTATACAAGAATTTATACAATACACATATGGTATCTCCATTCTACACAAAGCCGATACAACCTTCTTACCCGGAATGGTACGACGTCAATGCTCAATGTGACTACCATGCTGGAGTTGTAGGTTATTCCATCGAGAATTGCATCGCTTTTAAAAAACTTGTTGAAAAGTTCATAAAGATGGGGGTCGTAAGGTTTGATGACTCTATAGGGTCGAGCACGGCTGGGAATCCATTTCCTAATCACGCTGAGTCAAGCGTAAATGCAATTTTCAGCAATGGAAATAGAAGAATCAAAACTAACGTTGAAGGAATGAAGTCTCCGTTAAGGTAGGTTTGGGAAAATATGGTCGAAATGGGCTTGGTACAACCAATCTTGGGAGACCTGAAAGAAGCCTCCAATAACTACTGCCCATACCATGGCGAGAGGAATCATTATATCCAAGACTGTGCAGAGCTCAAGACCCTCGTTCAGAAATTGATTGACAATAATGAATTAGAGTTTTTTGAAGAAAGAAAGATAGATGAGGCAGATATATGTGCCTCAGAACCATGAGCCCCTAAGAATAATTATGGGGGTAATTTCCCGGTTATCGTTATTTTAGGACCGAGGAAATTTGAAGCAGACGAGAGTTTAGGGGCAAAAGTCATGATCTAAAAATCGGGTCATTTTCCTTATCATGATAGCATGAAGGTTCCCTAGAAATATGATTGCGAAGTAACGATCCAAGGAGATGAGGCCCCAAGAACCGCTTCAAAAGAAGTGAATGACGTTGGTTTCTTCACCAGGAGTGGGAGACGATATGTTCCCAAAGAAACAGAAGATCCAAAAGGGAAAGCTTTTGCAAATGAACCTGAAAAAGTAAAAGATGTTGAACCTGAATCACCAATCAATGAGGCAGTTAAAAAGGAGGAGACGAAAGAATTCTTGAAATTTCTGAAGCACAGTGAATTCAGTGTTGTTGAACATCTTCGTAAATTTCCTGCCCGCATATCCATATTATCTCTGTTACTAAGTTCGGAAGCACACCGAAATGTGCTACTGAGGTGTTGAACGAGAGTTTTATTCCTAACGACATTTCGGTGAACAAATTGGATAGATTGGCAAACAATCTGAATGCTGATAATTTCATTTATTTCAATGATGATGAAATGTCCTCAGTTGGTATAGGATCCACTAAAGCCCAGCACATCACTACTCGATGCAAGGGCTATACATTGCCGGGAGTCCTGATCGACAATGGGTCCGCTTTAAATGTTCTACCATTGGCTACTTTGAACAGGCTCCCAATAGACAGTTCTCACATGAAGTCTTGTGACACCTTAGTTTAAGCTTTCGACGGTATTGAGAGAAAAGTGATAGGAAGGATCGAGGTGCCGTTGCTTGTGGGACCAAATACATACGATGTAGACTTCCTAGTAATGGATATTAAACCCACATATAATTGTTTAGTAGGAAGACCCTGGATCCATCAGCTGGGGCAGTTCCATCATCACTCCACCAGAAACTAAATTTTGTCTTTGACGGACGGTTGGTCACTGTGAATACTGAAGAAGGCATCATAGCGTCCATTACTAGTGACGCCCCTTATATCGAGACTGATGAAAAGGCTATAGAGTGCTTATTCCGATTCTTTGAGTTTGTCAATGCGACCTTCATAGCCGAAGGAAGCCGCATTCCTACTCCTAGATTATCTAAAGCCACAAAGATGGGAATCAAACTGACAGTGAAGAGAGAAGCCCAGACCGGTCATGGACTAGGAAGATATCTACAAGGTCGGGTCGGTGTGCCATTTATAATCAATAAACAAGATCATTTCAGCCTCAGATACAAGCCAGATGCCAACCAAAGAAGGCGTGGGATTCTGAAAAAGCAAGAAAGGTGGAAGGCTCACCTGAAAGGAGAAGAGGTCAACTGGGAACCTATGACTTTTCCTTCCTTATCTGGAACTTTTGTGCCGGGGGGATTCATCTACCCTAAATGGATCAAGAAAGATAAAGAAGATAATCTGGGAAGAATGTTAGAAGCTTTGGGTATCAGTGTGGTAACTGAAATAGGGAGTGAAGGGATGTACCTAAGAGGGATACGTCCTTATGACCCTAAAACTGATCTAAACAATTGGACTGTCGAAGAAATCCCTACAGTGTTTAGGAATGTTTCAGAGTAATGTCCAGAACACACTTGTTACTCTAGCCCAAGAGCAACAAGGGTCTTTTTTGTAAAGGGCATATGCTAATGATCCTTATGTTAATGAAATAATCTCAAGCAAACATTTTTTTTCTTTTTTCTTTCTTCATTTTTACTCTCATCCACACATTTATACTATTGACCGTTTTCAATTCATTTTCCAATAGTCATCATTATTTCATGTTAGGTCCCCAGATATCAACACATCGAGCGATGTCAAAATTGATCCTGAACTTATCTTTGAGCGAGACATGTGTCTAGATGGACCTCAAGACATTGAAGGAGATCAAGATTATGATCTATCCCCTGATTTATTGAGAATGGTTGAACAGGAAGAAAAACAAATTTTGCCACACAAGGAGTTAGTAGAGACGGTGAACCTGGGAAATAAAAGTGAGAACAAAGAAGTGAAAATTGGGACAAGCATTACCGCGGAAACACGACATGATCTTATAGAGCTCCTCCTGGAATTTAAAGATATCTTTGCATGGTCTTACCAAGACATGCATGGGTTGAACACAGACGTGGTCGTACACAAACTCCCTATAAAAGAAGGTTACAAACCGGTCTAGCAAAAACTCCAGAGAATGAGGACTGATACACTTCTGAAAATAAAGAAGAAGTAAAGAAACAGTACGATGCTGGGTTTTTACGGGAAGTCAAATATTCGGAGTGGATTACTAACATAGTTCCTGTTCCGAAGAAAGACAGCAAGGTCCGCATGTGTGTCGATTATTGGGATCTTAACAAAGTCGGCCCGAAAGACAATTTCCCACTTCCTCATATCGACACCTTGGTTGATAATATAGCAAAACACTCGTTCTTCTTTATGGACGGTTTTTCAGGCTATAACCAGATAAGGATGTATCCTGATGATATGTACAAGACTACGTTCGTAACACAGTGGGGAACCTTCTGTTACAAGGTAATGCCTTTTGGACTTAAAAATGCAGGGTAACATGCCAACGAGCTATGGTCACTTTGTTCTATGATATGATGTGCAAGGAGATTGAAGTGTATGTCGATGATATGATTGCCAAATCCCAAACGAAAGAGGAGCATGTGACAGTCTTGAGAAAACTATTCTTGAGACTGAGAAAATACCAATTAAAATCTGAATCTAGCCAAATGTACCTTTGGGGTTGCATCAGGAAAATTAATGGGTTTCATAGTCAGTGAAAAGGGCATTGAAGTTGATCCAGACAAGATCAAAGCCATTCAAGATCTTCCACCTCCACGCACCCAGAAAGAAGTGAGAGGTTTCTTGGGTAGATTGAATTACATTACTCGGTTCATTTCACATCTAACTGAAAAATGTGTTCCTATCTTTCTTCTCCTCAGAAAGCATAATCTGGGAGAATGGAACAGTGAATGTCAAGAAGCTTTTGACAAGACTAAGCACTACTTATCAAACATCCCGTTTTAATGTCGTCTATCCCAAACAAATCCTTGATTCTATACTTAACCGTCTCTGAAAATTCTATGGGATATGTACTCTGACAACATGATGAGTCAGGAAAGAAAGAAAGGGCAATCTATTATCTCAGCAAGAAGTTTACAGAATGTGAAGTGAGATATTTGCCAATCGAGAAATTGTGTTGTGCCCTAGTTTGGACTACCAGGAGACTAAGACAATACATGTTGTATCATACAACCTGGTTGATCTCAAGGCTCGACATTCTTAAATATCTGATGGAGTCGACTGCACTAACAGGAAGAATGGCCAGATGGAAAATTTTTCTATTTGAATTCAATTTGGTTTATGTAAACCAAAAAGCCGTAAAAAGAAGTGCAATAGCACACTTCTTACCTAGTTGAGCTCTAGAGGATTACGAACCTCTAAACTTTAATTTCCAAAATGAAGATTTGATGTGCATTACGACCGTAGAGGAAAGCACCCCACAAGCTAAATGTTGGAGACTCAACTTTGATGGCGCATCAAATGCCGTAGGTAAAGGAATCGGGGTTGTGTTAGTTTCGCCGGAGGGCGATCATTAACCTTTTGCCAGCAAGCTTGTTTTGATTGCACAAACAACATAACAAAATATGAAGCATGTGTCATGGGAATTTGAGCCACTATTGAGCGCAAAATTAAATCATTAAAGGTATACAAGGACTCCATGCTCGTGATCTATCAGCTCCGAGGAGAATGGGGCACCAGAGATTCCAAGCTAATGGATTATCAGAATCTTGTTTTAGATCTGATCAAGGAGTTTTACGAGATTACTTTTCATTATCTTCCGCAAGAGGACAACCAAATGGTGGACGCCTTGGTTACTTTGTCTTCATTAATTAAAGTTAACAAGCAGTCTGATTTGAGGCCTATACAAATGAGTATATACAAGACTCCGGCTTATTGCTATAATATCGAGGAATGTGAGAAAGATGAACATCCTTAGTATCATGACCTTTTGCAGTACGTAAAAAGCCATGAATATCCAGAACAAGCTACCGAGAATGAAAAGAGGACACTACGGAGACTGGCAAGTGAATATGTCCTGGATGGTGAAATCTTGTATAAAAGAAGGAAAGATCAAGTGCTATTACGGTGTATGGATGATGTCGAAGCCAAGAAGATCCTTGAAGAAGTCCATGAGGGTGTATGTGGAACGCACGCTAATGAATTCATAATGGCTAGGCAAATTATGAGATTTGGCTATTATTGGTCAACTATGTAAGAAGACTGTATCAACTACGCCAAAAATGCCATAAGTGTCAAATTTATGCCGACAAAATTCATGTTCCCCCATCACCACTACATGTTATGAACTCCCCATGGCCATTTTCCATGTCGGGCATGGATGTCATTAGTCCCATATCACTGAAGGCTTCAAATGGGCATCGGTTTATCTTTCTGGTCATTGATTACTTCACCAAGTGGGTAGAAGCAGCCACTTATGCCAATGTCACCAAATCGGCGGTATGCAGGTTCTTGAAAAAAAATCATATGTCGATATGGGATGCCAGAAAGTATCATATCTGACAATGCATTGAATTTGAATAACAAGGCCATTGAAGAGGTATGCAAACAATTCAAGATACGAAACCACAATTCCTCGCCGTATCATCCTCAAATAAACGAGGCAGTGGAAGCAGCTAACAAGAATATCAAGAGGATTGTTGGAAAGATGGTTGAAACTTATAAAGATTGGCATGAGAAGCTACCATTCGCTCTATATGCTTATCGTACATCGGTTAGAACCTCTACTAGGGCAACACCTTTTTCCTTAGTCTATGGGATAGAGGCGGTACTACCCATCGAGGTGGAAATTCTTTCCCTTTGAATCTTGTCAGAATTGAAATTAGACGAAGCAGAATGGATCCAAGCTAGGCATGACCAACTTGCTTTGATTGAAGAAAAAAGACTGAAAGCCATCTGACGTGGTCAAATGTACCAGAAAAGGATGATACGAGCCTATAATAAGAAGGTTCGCTCGAGAGAATTCCAGGAAGAAGACCTAGTATTGAAGAAGATATTACAAACTTAGAGAGATTCTCGAGGGAAATGGATGCCGAATTGGGAGGGCACGTACGTCGTGAAAAAAGCTTTTTCTGGAGGAGCTTTGATTTTGGCTGAAATGGATGGTAAAGATTTGCCTAATCATGTGAATTCAGACTTAGTCAAGAAATACTTCACTTGAAAAAAAAATAAGATCAAATGAGGTTTTTTGAAAGCTTAAAAAGGACAGTACCAATGTTGACGGTAGGAAATGAATTTTGCAAAAATGAGATATCTACAAAGCGCCCGAGGTCTCCTAGACACCTGAAGGCTCCCAACAGGCACCTAGTTTTTTCCTTTTTTTTATTCTTTTTCAATGTTTCCCACCTAAATGTCGTGAACTTTATTTTCAATAAATTCTTCCTTCCATTTTATGTCCTTGTTTGCACAAGTATTATACATTGACATAATGATCAATAAGCTAATAAATACAAGAAGATCTCTCTGCATTGCTTTTGAAAGATTTCTAAAAAGTACAAAGACCAAAGGCAGCCATGATTGAGAAAGGGGCATACCTATGAATAAACAGCTTAAGAGAAAAAAGAGAGGCTACCCGGACAGAATAAGGGGCAAATAGTTTTCTTGAAATTTGATCAAACCCGAGAAAAGATAAGGCTCAATGGCTCAAGCAGAGTTCAAGTAGTCAAGGATGCCAATTGAAGAATGGATACATGATGATCAAACCGATCTCGAAATTAAAATCATCCCCGAATGGCATTTTGCATTCATGCTAGAATTATTCATGCATTCATTAGACATACTTAAACTATGATCATTTGACTCATACTAACCATAGCTTCATGAATATGTTTATAAAGCAAGTTTTACAGATTCTGTCTATTTAACAAGTAGTGGAACGGGTCAGTGGAAGGCGCACGACAACAATATCGTCTTCCTGAATTTGCAACAGAATGTGCACAAACATAAGTTCATCTACATAAAAATGTAGCAGAAGAAACGCGATGGCAAATTTGTTTCCCTGAATTTATAGTAGAATAGACAAAACACGACCATAAGTTCATTGTCTTGAGGTTATAACGTAACAACAGATCATGTCTTCTTGAAGATGTAACGAAACGGGCTCGCTTCACCATTGTTGGTGCGGTACCCAATTGTTTTTCCAGGACTAGTTTCGTTGTAGTAGGTGAGACTAGATCAAAATCCAGATCACGCTATATCGTCAGAGCCATAGTAGATCAAATCTCAGATCATGTTACTTCGTCAAAGTTACATTTGTTCATATCTTCTAGGTCTAGTTTCGCTGAAGTAGGTACGACTAGATCAAAATCCAGATCACAATATGTCGTCAAAGCCGTAGTAGATCAAACCTCAGATCACGCCGTTTCGTCAGACATGCAGCAGGTCATATCTTCTAGGTCTAGTTTCGCCATAGATAGGTGCAACTAGATCAAACCTCAGGTCATGCCACTTCGTCAGAGTTGTAGCAGATCAAACCTCTGATCATGCCTCTTTATCAGAGTTGCAGCAAGTCATATCTTCCAGGTCTAGTTTCACCGTAGATCGTGCGACTAGATCAAACTCCAGGTCATGCCACTTGGTCAGAGTTGTAGCAGATCCAGCTCTAGATCATGCCACATTTTCAGAGCCGTAGCGGATCAGACTTCTTGACCAGATCACACATCTTCGTCAGAGTTGTAGCGGATCAAACCTCTTCTCTAGATCATGCCACGTCGTTAGAGCCGTAGCGGGTCAGATTTCTTCACCAAGTCACGCCTTGTCGTCAGACTGGTAGCTTGACAAAAAAAAGCTTTCAGATCATGTCTCTTCATCAGAGTTGTAGCTTGATCAGAGCTTTTTTAAGACTTTGCCTCTCGTTAGTGTTGTAGCTCGGTCAAATTCAGATCCTGCCTCTTCATTAGAGTTATAGCTTGATCAAAACTTTTTTCAGACCTTGCCTCTTCGACAGTATTGTAGCTCGGTCAAATTCTGGTCCTACCTCTTCGTCAGAGTAAAACTTGATCATAACTTTTCCTCAAACCTTGCCTCTTCGTCGGTGTTGTAGCTCGGTCAAATTCAGATCCTGCCTCTTCATCAGAGTTGTAGCTTGATCAAAACTTTTCCTCAGACCTTGCCTCTTCGTCGGTGTTGTAGCTCGGTCAAATTCTGGTCCTACCTCTTCGTCAGAGTTGTATCTTGATCAGAGCTTTTCTCAGACCTTGCCTCTTCGTCAGTGTTGTAGCTCGCTCAAATCTTGGTCTTGCCTCTTTGTCGGTGTTGTAGCTCGACCAAATGTGCCAAGATTTCTCAGATCCTGCCTCTTTGTCGGTGTCATAGCTGGGTCAAACCTTACTAACTCCTTGTCCTGCCTCTTCGTCGGTGTTGTAGCTAGACCAATTTCACTAACTCCTGATCCTGCCTCTTCGTCGGTGTCGTAGCTGGATCAACAATACTAACTATAGACCTTGCTTCCTCGTCGGTATTGTAGTTTGGTCAAAATTTACTGAATTTCAAATCCATCTCTTTGTCTATGTTACGGTCAAAAAAAAAAAAAAGAAAAGAGAGAAAAAAAGCAAAAAAAAAAAAAAGAAGAAGAAGCAAAAAAAGGAAAAAAAAGTTCATCAGATCTTATTTCTCCGTCGGTGTTACAGCTAGATCAAACATCAGAATCTTTATCTTTTAATCTTGTCTCTTTTTCAGAGTTGCAGCTATATCATAGCTATTTTCGCAAGTCTGATAGAAACGTCGGCACAATATGCTTAAACACGGCAAAGTTTAAGACAATGGGTAATTCAAATGTCCATCGAAAATCCATTTTTACGAATGGTCAAAGGAAAATAAATCCTTTGGAAAAATCCAATGTCATGATTGGTATAAACTAACTGTACCCAGAGGAATGATACAGCTAGCCCGGAGCAAATGGCTACTGATAAAGGCAAATCAAAACCGTTGATCCCCGTGCATTTGGGAAAAATGCAAAAGGAATGTAGGAGCTAGGCCGGAGATATTTTCTGGATCAAACGTTAGAACCTTCATCCTCCGTTCCTGTTTCTTCGTCGGTGTCGTAGCTAGATCGAGTTTAGCAGCCCTTGCCCATTCATCGATATCGTAGCTAGGTCAAGTTTTCTCTAGATGTTGCGTCATCGTCGGAGTCGTAACAAGCCGAGCCCATTTTGTCTCCTTCAACGAATCACCACAGTTTGAAGATTTTGCATCCCCAACGAATCCCTCATTCTAAACATTTTACATACAAGAGCTGTCGAGTAGATCAAATGAAGTGAAGGAAGAAGAGCCGCACCAAGAAAGAAGAAGCCTAGTTAGGCCCGACAAAATGGATTCCTTTTGATCTTTGTTCTATTGTTGTTATACAACAATGAGCAAAGAGGGGCGGCTGTGGATACCCATTTTCACCCGGGCCTTAAAGCCTATAATATAAACAAACCCAAACCCACATTAACCTAAACCTAATAACCCTAACCCTAATCAACTACTATTAACCCAGCCGCTGCCGCCGCTCAACGTAAGCCGCCACCGTCGTTTGACTCCAAGTTGTGCCACCGCCGTTTGACCCCAAGCCGAGCTGCGCCGCCTTACTTGTCCCGAGCCGCTGCCGATAGTCACAGCTTAAACCGGATAAAATCTATTTTTTAATCACTCAAATGATTACCACAAATCCACTGCCCTAGTCAACATTAAAACCTGCCACCATTGCCTCGTCACCCTCTACCGCCTGAGCAACAAACCACCAACCACCACGCGTCCTTGCTTTCTACATCACCATAAATCGAATCCCCTATAAAAGGGAGGTTCGATCTGCATAAAAAAGAGAAGGGGATTTAGAAACCATTCGAACAGAAACAAAAAAACAAGAAAAAAAGGAGACAGATCGAACAAAAAAAAACAAAAAACCAAGGTAAAAATATAAACAAAAACCGAAAGGTTTTTGCTAGATCTAGGCTATTCGGATGAGTTCTAGAGGAAACTAACCTCAAAACCACGTTTAGGACCCGAAACCGAATCGAACCCATTATTTGCATGTCTTCCGGCCACCATTCGCGGCTCGCGACGGGTGATCCGGTGGCCAGCCCTTGGGTGAAACCTGCAGCCGAGAGAGTTTGAGAGAGCCCCCTTAGTTTTTTTTAGAATCTGGTATAAAATAAATTTTTGGGGTGAAATTTTGTATTTAAGGGGATGCTGAAACGACGTCGTTTTGCTCCCTGTTGACCCGCGCTCAAACCCGACCCGGAGGGGGAGATCCGCGCATTTTTAATGAGATGGGCAAATTGCACGTTTGGTCCTTAAGTTTATGTATCCTTATAATTTTGCCTTTTAATTTTCGTTTTATTTAATTTCAGTTACTGTATTTATTTTATATATTTTTATATTGTGTTTAACTAATACATTATTATTATTATCATAATTATTATATCATACACTATACGTATATATATTATCATTATTATATAATATAGTACTATTATGCTATTTATTATTATTATTATTATTATTATTATTATTATTATTATTATTATTACATCTCATTATCATTTACTTATTTGTATTTTTATCAATATAATTGTTATACGTATTTATATATATACTATATATATTTCAATCGGATTTTTGGCTAAAAATTTATTTTATTTTATTAGGGATTATCGTGAAAAACATACCCCAAGCGTAGGGGTGTCGCTTTCCGTTAATCTCTATTATGAAATCCTATTTTTAATAGTAAATTATTATTTTATTTAAGGATTTAACGGAAATTATGCCCCGTACGTTGGGGTGTAAACTTCCTTCGTATAAAAAAGGTTTGTTTAAATAATTTTAAGGGATCACAAATTTTAAATTTGAATTCATAATTTCCATCGTTAAAACACTACATAATCGACTATGTACCAATTTTGGGCGTTGTGGGAGTGCTCACCCTTCCCCACACGTAACTGACTCCCGAACCTGTTTTTTGGTTTAAGCAGACCCAAACTTGTTGTTTTAATAAAAAAAACAAAACAAGTTTTATTAAAATAACCGAGTTTTCAGGTGATTTAATCTCACCTAAAAAAATTGGTGGCGACTCCCCGTTGTTACAAATGCGAAGGTCGCAGGTTTAAGACCCTTATGGGCCAAAATTCTAAATTTTATTTCCACCTTATTAACCCGAGTAGTTTTTGACTTTGGGCTTTAAACTTAATGATCTGTGGTCCATATTCATCACATCATTTATTTTATTTTTTGTTCTCTCATGCTTCTTGTTCATAAAAAAAAATCAATTGGTTTTGGTTATGGTACAAAGTGAACTATTTGCATTAATTTGATGACAACACTCCATTTTGATGCATAACTTCCAATTTGTTATACATTTTTCTTCATTTCAGTGTTTTATCATATAGGTTGCATGCATGATTGTGGATATCTGTATCACAATTAGTTCAGACAAGTTATCAACCAAAATTTATGAACTCATAACATAAAAAAAATGTTTTTATAATTATTGTGAATTTTAGTGAACTCAAGGAGTTGTCTTAATAGTAAAAGATGACGTGTTTTATTTAGATTATTTGAGTTTGAGCAACTTAATATGCTTGTGTGATGAAATTTAAATAAAAAATAAAGTTTTGTGTATATAATAATAACAAATCAAATTAAAGTTTACGTATAACATCCAATAATAGATTAAATTTTATTAATTATTTTGAAATTTAACACTAAAAGAGTTTCTAAGTTTTTGCTCTTGGATAAGTGTGATATAAATGCTTTCAGCATTGATTATAAGCTTAGTGTACTTTTTGCTCTCTAATATTTAGCCGTTTATTATTATTTTTATATTAGTACTTAAAATATTTTTTGTGATGTCTCTTAAAGTTTGAACTGTTATTCAAATTGTCTCAAAAATTTGACATTGTTAAAAAAAAGTTGCTAACCAATAATATTGTGTCTTGTTAATGTCCTTATTTATTTTTTAATTTTTGGATAAAAATAAATTAAAATATTTAATGATTTAGTTTTATTTTTTTTAAAATACCCTTCTTTTACTCTTCTCCCATCACCACCACCACTAAATCCCTCTATTTTTCCACTCTTTCCTCCAAACAATCACTCTTATCAAATATTGCATTAATACCTAATGAAATTGAGTTTTAGTTCCCACAATACTTAACAAAGGGATATATTACAAAGATGATGATAATGAAGCTTGACCACACTGTACCATTTCATAATAATAATTTAAATTGAGAGAACTTTCATAATGGCTTTATCTGCAAATGGGATTGGTGAAAATAGAGGGAATTAAGTAACAAGAAGCAAATAATCATGGTAAGAAACATAAAATATTGGTTAAAAAATGGTAATGCTTAAATCCTAACAAAACTCAATAGTTTCTTCTTCTTCAATTGGTGTACTGCACTTTTGACTTTTTTACTAGTTCCTGCAAATATTATAAAATGTTCAAAATTCAACAATGTCTCGGTGAGAAAGTGGGCATTGTTGTCAAATATATTCTTAATTTGACACTGTTTTATAATCTTATAATCATGTATTGAGATTTTTGCCCCCATATTTCTTTCAAAAAACAAAAAATTTGATGACAAGATAAAAATAGATGGTGGAGAAGGAATGAGTTGAAGGGAGAAAGAAGCGAAAAAAAGGTATTGGTGGAGACACTGTGGACGTGTCGGCGGCGGTTGTTTTTTAGTTGATTTTGCAAATCAATTTGGGGTTTGGTAAATGAGGGTTATTTTTGAGAAATATGTTTTATTTAATAATTTTTTATTATATTAATTTTATTTTATTTTATCTAAAAATTTTGAAATAAATAGGGATATTGATGTGGCATGACATAATTTATCACAAATTTCTTTTTTTAAATCAATTAAAAAGATTTTTTTTTAACGGTTGAAGTAATTTGGGTAACGTCGCTAACGTTTGGGGCACAACAGCGCAAAAAAACTTTAAGTACCAAGTTGAGAAAAGTAATAAACGTTAGGGGGCAAAAAGTGCATTAAGCCTTAATTATAATATTTGTTTGTAAATTGAATTAACGTAAAGATGTTTTATCATCAAGTGTTTGGATCATTTAATAACAGTAATTGTAAGTTTAATTGTTAACAAATTTTAAAGCAGGTGATTATAATATTTGTTTGTTGTCTTTATTTTCGTATTTGACTCAACAAAAGTAATATTTGATATGTATAAAATAATTTTGGTTACAAACATAAAAATTTCCATATATTTGTTTAAATTGGATAAAGCCTAGATAAATCTTTTGTTTAACCAAATTCGAGCCCAAACAAAATAGAACCTTATTTATTTTTTGAAAAAAATATTTTGTATTAGATGATCAATAATCCAAACCGAATCATATTATTAAAAGGGTCTGAGAGTTGGTTACGCGTGAGAAACGATTAGCACTCCATCACGCTCGAAAATCGGTATCAAAATACTTGTTGCTTTTTAAATGGATGGAAATTGTTGAAATTTATATTGAATTCAATTTGGAGTCCTTAAATGAAAATTAACCTTAATCGCATGGGCTTTATCAAATTGATGGATTTAAATTAATTGGACATTTAATTAATAAGGTTGACGATTCATCGGACCATGGATTAAACCGACATCGAATAATCCCGGCTGCCGTGTTAATTTATGGTTCGACTTTCGTACGTCACATTTATGCATGATGCAAGAATTTAAGTATGATGTGATGATTTTGTCAAATTTTAATCCATTTACCTCGGGAAGGTAAGGATTAATTCGAATATTTGGTCAACATCCTTTAAGCTCAGACTGTTACGACACAAATATTGGAATTAATAAATACCCCTTTTCATGATTTTAAATTAATTAAAATGCAATCAAAAATAAAGATTATATGAATGACAATTAAAAATGGATGTCATAAAAAGGCTTAAAATTAAACTTGCAAAAAGCCTACTAAAGCCCGAACCCAAAAGGCCTAAATTATGTAAGTTTAGTTAGTGATCTTAATTATTGACTAGATAAATCTAATATTGACCCCAAATTAATTAACCCTAGAAAACTAGAAAACCCTGATAAATTATGGATTATTTTGTATCACGATAATTAATTCGATCAATTCTAAACTAGTATCCTAATGAGCCAAGAATGCTAATTAAAAAGAATTAGATTAATTGACCATGATTTTAATTTAAATGTCAAGCTAATCGTCGTATTAATTTTATCTTGAAGGTAATTAAGAAGTGTCCAATTAGTTTAATGAATTTAACATTTATCCCAATAAGCCAAGGATAAATTTAAATTCACTAAATTAATTCGAACCCTAAGCCTAACTATGGCTCTAAGATCTAACCCTAAATCTAATCTAATGGCATAATCTAGTAAAGAAACCACTATCCCATAAGCATTATAAGAACCACGTATAATTAAAAAACTGTAATATAAAGAAAACATTTATTGCACATCATAAAAAAAGTCACATGTTATTTAAAAAATCTATATATTATATAGGTTATAAGGAAAATCATATATTATATAAAAAATCTATATATTATATAGGTTATAAGAAAAATCATATATTATATACATTTCTTAAAAAACTTATATTATATATATTGCCCTAAATCTTATGTTATAAAAAACTATATATTATATATACTATAAAAACTTTATATTATATATATTATAACCTCATATTATGTTACATATGGAAACCTTATATTACATATTATACAAAACAATTCAAAAAAAAACACATATTATATACATATATGAAAAACTATACATTATACTTCATATAGAAACCATATCATATAGATACTACATTATATGAGTTATAATACCTATACTACACATACCACATGTCACATAATACACACATTTCTTAACTTTACTTTAAACACTTAATAACCATAAATTATCAAGGCAATAACAAAACATAATCTAACAAGCAATATACTCAAACATTAAGGAAATTGAAATTGGAAATTAAAGGAAATAAATATGCAAGACAAAAAATCAAACATGCATACAAAAAGGATAAACAAAGAGGTTTAAGGTCTAGAAAAGGGACCAAATTGAATAAAACCGAAATTATGGGGGCAGAATTTAAAAAACTAAACTGATAAAAAAAGGGACGAAATTAAAAGAAATCGAAAAGCTTCAAGGACCTGGGGCGTAATTAAAATAGGCGGAATGGTTGGGCCTGTAACTAAAATGGGGCCGAATGACCAAAGTTGTAATTGGGCCATGTAAAAGGACTGCGAGGGTAAATATTCTAGGGCGGAGGGATTTAAAAGGTAATTAAATCAATTTTAAAATATTGAAACTCTATAAATAGGGGCTTTTATAACTCCTTTCCCTCTTTTGGCCAACTCCAGCCCTTTCCTAGCTCTAAACCTCTTTTCCAGCCTCGGCCGAACGCCGCCGTTCGCCGGGGATAATCCCAGAATCCGGCCGATGACCACTGTGTCAGCCGCCGATCGCTGACGACCGGCGAAACTTAAAACCCACCAAAATATTCATATTTCCGCCCTAAACTTCGATCCAAAATTGTTTCTTCGAAATCCAAACTCATTTTCCCGTTAAAACCCAAAAATCGAGACTAGAAATAGGGTTTTTGCCTCCCTTTACTCCTACCGATTCACCATGCTTGGCCTCGAGAAGGCCGAGAGGCTTATCACCAGTGGAGTAACGGTAGGAGGGACATCGAAATGGCGCTAAAAAGTCGAACCGGCGAGGGTAAACCCTGACCTCCTGTTTTATTTTCCCTTTTTATGCATGTTTCGAATAGAAGACAAGGAAAATACCTTGAAAGGTTTTTTTTATTTGATTCTGATGTGTTCCCCCCGTTTTTGGACTTGGGATTGCAACTGGTTGTTTACGTTGCTTATATCCCTCTCAAATTACCATTGCCTATCTAATCTATTGTTTACATTTTTAAGCAAAAATTTAATGGATTGACTGTGGATGATTGTGATTCTGATGTCCTCTTCCTTTTTAATGTTTTTTGTCCTGGTCGGTGGTTGGAGAGTTGGTGGTTTCCGTACGGTAGTAGTGGGATCTTCGGCGGTGGTGCCATGTGGGGGCGTGATGAAGTTGAACGGCCGAGGCGTGTATCACATGCGAGCGTAGGGAGATGAACGGTCAGCGCGTGAGCTTCACTGGCGTGTGGGGAGCCGGCGCGTGCATCGTGCGTGATAGCTTATGGGCTTTCTCCATTTAATCTGGACCGTTGGATCAAATCTGATCCGACGGCTCAGATGAGGCTGCACAAAAGATAAATAAGTCAGATTAGGGTTTTGGATTAAAAGGGCCTAGCAGGCCTTATGTTATGTAATGTTGTTATTTTTTTAATTATGTAATGGACTTGGATAATTTTTAATTTAATTGGGCTCATTTTTTATTATTTATTTGATCTGTTATTTTTTAATCAATTATCAGCCCATGTTATAATAATAACATATAATGTAACATACTTATATATATAATCAAATGTACCTACACCTAATATACAAATGTTAATACACATTACCTAATACTACGTACAAGCATATAATAGCATACACTACTAATGCGTACAATAAGCACATGCACGTATAATTATATAAACACATAGGTGATAAACATACATATAATAAACACCTACTAATGTCATATACCTAACATACATATAATAATACACATGGGCATATTACCTATATATTCATAATACCCAATTATCATAATCATTATCTTATTATCAAATAATAGTACATGTAAAAAAGGCCCATTACTATGAAATAGTCAAAAAAGTAAAGTGGGTTAACACCCCGGATAAAATTAGTGATTACAACAACCCCAACGTTTGCATGTTTTGTCATTTGGCCCCTTATTCTTTTTTTTGGAGCAAACAACCCCCAACGTTTCAATTTGGTCCAAATATGCCCCAGTTGGATGGAAACCGTTAGTCAACTAACGGCCAGCGGCTGATGTTGACTGGACTTGCCATGTGTTAAAAGCTGCCGACGCCAGAATCAACCGTTGACACGTGGCCGAACCTGATAGTGACATATCAACAGCTCTTAACACGTGGCAAGTCCATCTAACTAGGGCATATTTGGACCAAATTGAAACGTTGGGAGGTTGTTTGCTCCAAAAAAAGAATAAGGGGCAAATGACAAAGCATGCATACGTTGGGGGTTGTTTGCTCCAAAAAAAGAATAAGGGGCCAAATGACAAAACATGCAAACGTTGAGAGCATTTTTTTTTGTCATTTTGCCTTATTAAAAACTAGTGCAAAACCTTAATCTTGGACACAAAGAGGGATGCAAGATTTTATGGAATGAACTTATAAAATTTTAGAGTGGACAAAAATAATTTTTCATAGAAAATATATAAAATATTTCTAAATCATATATAAATTTTAAATGTTGATCGTCCCCTTCAACCTTTAACCCTTCGGTCCATTCGTGGTTGGACAAAATTAGGTCAAAGATCCTAAAAGAGAACTAAAACCCAATCCAAAAGGTTGTAATTAGCTCATATAGCTGAAATTTATTGTTATCCACATAATAGTACGGATTAGACATGAGATCAACCAAAAACAAGAACCTATAACATAAAACAAGTCCCTAATTGGTGTATGATATCAATGTGTTTATCATTAATCCTCTCATATTATTTTTTTAAAAGATCCTTGTGTATACAATGAACCCATTTCCTTTCTAATTTTAAATCAATACCCAGTAATTTGATTTGCTTGATGAGAGGAGTTGATGTTGAAACATGATCATTTTGACCATGGAATATCGGTCCCCTTGAGGGCTTACCAAATGTGCTTGACAATACAAAATACGTTTCGGACAGGGATGGAACTTTCATGGCAATGCCAATGGTTTTTTTTATTTATTGGCTAACTAATATGAATCGAATACTGTGAAAATCCATTATTAAAGCAACCCTCTCAGCCCAATTTACTCCAACTTTTAACATTGCTTAAAAGATCTAGTGTCTTATCCTATTAGACTAATTGACTGCTTTTTATGATCTCATGGGCATACATGATTGAATCAAAGATACTAAATCTAATTAAGAAAATCCGTGAGATTTAGAGCTCCAAAACACCCCATTTCCCCCCTAATTATAAGCTTGTAGTTATGAATGTAATGTGTCTATGTGGGTTGGTCGGGTTTTAATCTCTTGTTTCCCAACTAATTCTTCTCATATAATCCAATGGATTAAGCAAAAAAAAAAAAGTTTAAAAACATGAATAGGAGAATGTTAGAAATCAAATCCATGTCAATTATTGTACGATTTTTTTGAGGACATTGGTTTTATTTTTAAAATCTCTCAAAAATAGATACAATCAAGTGAAACAATGGATATTTATTCAAACTCTTATTCTTATCCATGTTAGGTTAATTAGCCAACTAATCAATAATGCTATCATCACATACGCAATAAACACGACAAATTTCTCTTATTAAGAACTCAAATATGAGAAATTGATAAAATTCAAAAAAAAATACTGTACTCATTAAACCAAACACTATAGCAAATAATAATAATTTAATATATTAAATCAAAGATTTGGTCCAATTGATTGATTTACAATGGTTGGATTTGAATATCTCTTTTAGAATTATAAAATGATTTAAAGGAGAGAAATAAGAAAAAAAAAGGAACCCATGAAGCTTCATTGGAAGAATAACACTAGGACATATGTCCTCATTCCTTAATTACGAACCTTTATTTTATAAATAGATCAAGATATTCATAACTTGAACTTTAGATTACATATCTATCATTCAACAGATTTTAAAAATAAAATTAAAACTATATATATTTGTTAATCCATGTGGTGTGAATTAGCCTAACCTGTTTTATAATATAGATTCGAGAGTTCATCATAAAGATCTTAACTTTTAGATTATCTTTCGATGTATAGGGTTGATAGTGATAAACGAGACTACAAATTTCATCAGGTTTAAATTAAACAATCCTCCCCTCCTATAATCATGTATTATCAAACAAATATATTTGGAGGATATATATATATATATATATATATGCAGTTTATACGCACTGCATTTTTTAACTAAGCATGTTAAACTCCAGTTTGATAGTTTTTAAAAAATACGGTAAAAAATATTTTCAAAAGATATTTATGTATTGTTTAGTTTAAAGTATTTAATATTATTATCAAAAAGTAATTTTAAGTAGATAGATATTTATTTTTGACATCATTTTTAAATATATAAAAATAAAATAATAGCTATATATAAAAATGCTTTTAAAAATGTTGAAATCTAATAATTTCAGTTTCAAATTAAGTTATAATTTTGACCTGAAAATTTGTTCTACATTATTTTTGACACGAGAATCACTTTTATCCCCGAAATGCTTTTAAAATAACCAAAACAGTAAAATAAAAATATGGAGATGGTGAAAGGGGCATCTTTGGAGTGGGATCACAAAAACAGAACCAACAACAACAGATGGAAGCAGATCAGCTTATGCCATCAATTGACTGAATTTGTTGGGGGTTTACAGTCCCCGAGGGTTTTCTGTCTCTTTTCTCATGCCATGCAACAATTTCACCCCTATGCTTCTTATATTGCCACGTTTATCTTTCCTCCTCCATCTCCAAATACCCCGCCCTTTTCAATGTTAATTACGTTTCTGTCACTTCACCCTTCACGGCTTCATCATCACCAAACTATTCCAAGTTCCAACAGGCAAGGCTGCTTTGTTTTATAATCATTGCCCTATTTCGCCATTTTCGCTCGCCCCCAGTATTATGCTATTTCTATTCTATTTACAGTGAAAGCAGTCCCTGCTAGTGTAATATCATCTTGAAACGAGGGTTGATGTGTTTAAACACACTGATCCTTAGGCACTTATACAACCTGTCACCACCAACTGACAGGCTGGCACCCCTGCCAACTGTCCCCACAAAATGTTTTTTTACCAATTCACGACGAAATCCCACGTGGCACCTGTGTCCAAAACCCGAGCCCCCTCCCTTCTAATATATAAACTCCCCCACGTCCCATCTTCCACTTGCCCCGTTAACTGGTTGAAGTTCAAACTCATTCAGAGTTTTTTTTTATAAGAAAACAATAACATTAAACACCACGAATCTTGAGAATGGGTATTTGTAGTTCTTGCGATTCAAATCATGCAGCCACGGCCAAGCTGATTCTCCAAGACGGTAGATTACAAGAGTTCCCTTACCCTGTCAAGGTTTCCTACGTCCTACAAATGAACCCCACGCGTTTCATCTGCAACTCCGATGAAATGGACTTCGACGACGTCGTGTCAGCCATCGAAGAAGACGGGGAGCTTCAGCCCGGTCAACTTTACTTTGCCTTGCCCTTGAGCTGGCTTAAGCATCCTTTGCAGGCTGAAGAAATGGCTGCATTGGCTGTTAAAGCTAGCTCCGCTTTGATGAAAAGTAATAATGGAGATGAAAAATGTGGGTGCAGATGTAAGACCGTTGCTCCTTTTCCGGTTTCAGAGGGATCCGATAGCCGAAAAGTTGCGTCCGCCGGCGGTGGTGGGGGCGGGAAGAGAGGGAGGAGAAAGTTTAAGGCTATGCTGAGTGCAATTCCGGAATAGGGAAGGGTTGTTTTGGGAAATGAAGAGGGTGGTATATTTGTAGATTAGTCTAATCGTTGGTAGGAACGGGAGGTGATCGACCGTCATTGTGGATGTTATTACCTTCAAGTTTAAAATCCTAGCATGTCTTTACGTTATCGTTTGCCCATGTGAGGGTCGTCTTACAGTTTTACCCCTATTTGGGTCAAAAATGAATTTATTCAAAAAAAAATATTAAAATTTGAATCCTAATAGACTAGGATTAAATTCCACAAAATTTATTACAAAAATTATATTTTTAATTCAAGTTATTTCATTTACACATGAAATTTAGATTTTATATATTTTTTAAGGAAAAGATTTGGACTTTATATATTATTTAAAGAAGACACGCTTGACGTACACTGATGAGCATCACTAACGATGAGCATCGATGAGCACTATTAATTTAATTTATAAAAATTTTAAATTTAAATGACTCAGCGTATAATTATAAATTATTTAAAAATTAAAAAACAAATTAATTAGAATATGTTATTTATTTTTATTTTTTTTAAACATGAATCAAAATACCTATTTACCCTTAAATTATAAAACTCTAATTTTTGTTCATTTGAAATTTAAGCCGCCTCCGCTGTTTTTTTTCTATATTTTAATATTAAAAAAATTAAGTTCTAAACAGTAATTTTAAATTTTAAGTCCTAACCCTTAAATCTTAAACCCTAAAAAAATATACTTTACAACAATTTTTTTCAAATTTTAATATTAAACATTAACTTTAAATCTAAACTTTAAATTTTAATTTTTTTATGGTACATAAAAAGAGAAATAATTTCTATTCTGAGAGACATTCTCTTTCATGTCATTGCTACAATTATTTTTCTTCTTTCAAACATTGGAAATCCAACTTGTAGTTGTAAGCCTATCTTCTTCCTTCTGTTGGTAATGGGGTGTTGTACTGAAAACCCTTTTCTGCAATTATTGAATGGAACTTAAACTCAAATCAATAGCATATAACAAACAATTAGTTGAAAATGCTTGACCATTAGCTGGTGGCAGAACAAACTCCTGTTTGGTTGCTTAGAAAATTACCGTGCATGAAAACAAACAAGATAAAGTAAAATCATGATTTCCAAGATCGGACACTTATTGGTGGGACTATGGCCAACAAACACCCAATCCATCATTTTCACACAAGTTAGTGGTCCTTGGCTTCTCGTGAGTCGGTCCAAATTAAAATGGATTTGCATTCAGTTATTTCTTTGATTAAAGAATATACACATACGTACAAAATAGTACTAGCCAATCCATGTCTTGGCAAGATTCATCATTTTAAACTAGAAAAAGGAAAATACTCATTTTTTTTCTTACAACTATAAATATTCAACTAATTCGAATTAAATTTTACAGAATTTATTATAAACAGACTCGACTTTTAAATAAATATTACAATATTTTTTGGCCATAATAAAGATTACACTATGATTTAAGATAAATAAATATTCATGCCTTGGAGGCCTCAACCACCTTAATCATAGAGCCCTGTTGGATTTGGATACAGCTGTTTCTCAAATAAATTTGGAGTTGAATTTTGATGGAATTAAATATTTTATCCATAAATCTCACGACTGTCGATGAATTAATAGGATTAAGTAATCTTGCATGCCCTACAGCCATTGCATATGGAGTATACTCATTTTTTTCTTTTTGGTTTTAGGGCATGTCGCTAGGGACTTTATTAACCATGAAATCGTAGATACAGGGCCCCTCCTGATCAAATAGTTATATGTTAAACTAGAAATATTTGTTTACGAGTGGGATTGAGTTTACGTCTCATATTTTATGATTCAAATTTTATTTAAATTTTTTTGAATTATATTAAATTTATAAAATTCGAGTCAAGTTTTTGAATTCTTGTACAAATTTAATTGTAATTATTTATAATAATATAATACAAATTGATTATAATTTAAACGATTTTCTATATCCATATACGATATATATATATTCATATTTTTACATATGATATACATAATATATCGGGCAACATTGACAGACTCGACTCGAACTTAAAAATAGATCAACTAATTATTAAAAATTTCGAGTCATTAAAATTTCTATTTTATAACTAAAACTTTATTTGAAATTTCTTCAAGTTGAGTAAAATCAAAATGAGTCGATTTTTTTGCATCAAGTTAAATCCAATAAATCAATTTTTTCGAGTCAAGTCGAATTTTGCTCACCCCTACTTAGGAGTCTATGACCACGTACAAGTACAATAATAGAAGCATGAAACACAAGTGTGGTCCAAACTTTTGCATCTAAAAAAGGCCACAATGTGGGGCTTCAAAAGCATGATAATTGATTCACATTTGATTCTTCATAGTGAAGTTGATAAAGTTGATCCCAAGATTTCTTAATCATCAAGACCCTGGATTAAATCGAGATTAATCATTATTTAAAAGTTTAATTAAGAAATATATATCCGACAAAGATGTTAATTGAGTTTTTAAAACAGTGTGTCTAATCTATTTTATAAGTTCACAACACTCCTATAAATGGTGATGGGTTGTCGGTATTTCGGTTCGATAGAAACACATCAAAATTTCAGGTTAGAGACAATAAAATTTTGACGAGATTATGACATGAAGAGCGGATTTAAACAGGCATGAAATGGAGGAGATAGAAGAAAACAAAGGGAAGTGGGGATATGGGAAGAAAATTAGTAGAGAATCATTTGAACAATGGTCGGTGGAAATGGAGGCAATTTAGATTGTATGTCTTGTTACTCATGTTCTATTATTGTTCGCCATATTCACCATGGGCCCTTTCAAGCTCAAACATTTTAGTTCGGGTCATATTTCCTTTTTGAATAGTATTAACGTGATTACAAGATAATATCTAACTATCTGTTTATACATATTCTTAACCATTTGACAATTTATGTATTTTATAGACAAAACGATTAAAATCGGATCTCTTAAGATGAATATTATCTACTTTTCTACTAAGATCACTTATTGAATTCTAGTTTGGACCATATTAGATTAGTCCATTTAATATAAAGTTGATTAAATTAGTTCTCATACATTTGATTTTAAGGTAAATAGGTAAAACTGTAATTAACAAAAAAGTTCAACGATAAAATTACTTGATTTATTGCATTTTAAAGTGACTTGAGAAAAAAAATTATGTTACCACCGCGGAGTAAAATATTTTGGGTAAACTACTGCAATGGTCGCTTATATTTTCACTGAGTACAGTTTTGGTCATTGATTTTTAAATTCAAACAATAAGATCACTTACGTTTTCGATCTGTAAATTTTTTGTCACTGAGACATTTGTTGTCGTTAAAAGTTAACGGCTTGCTGATCTGGCAATAAAAAAAATAAAGGTAAACTACTGTAATGATCACTTACGTTTAGTCAGTGTAAACTTTTGGTCACCGATTTCAAAAATTGATCGCTTTGGTCACTTACGTTTTCGTTGTGTAAACTTCTGGTCACTCGAATGTTTGTTTTCGTTGCATGATGACGTGCACGTTAAGAAAAAATTTATTTTTAATTTTACCCCTGAATGTTTAACATAGCTTAAGTATGATTTGTAAAATTTTAAAATTAATACATTTGTTAATCATACCTTGAAACAAAATGAGAGTGCATTTTACTAAACATGATGAAAAACAGAAATAATTAAAAAAATAAAGTGTATTTAATAAAATGGGAAAATGAGAGGAGAAAACCCATTTACCTTATTCAGCAAATTTGCCAACTTCTTCTCATTTTAAGTAATGTTTTCTTGTAGTTTTATCCCGACTTAAACAGAAATCTTATGGTTCTTTATTCATAATTTCAGATGGCCCATCCAAATATATTTTTGTGGCTATTCCTCATTGCCTGCTCCTTTATTTTCGTGTTGACAACTTATCTTTGTCTAAACGAAGATGAAGAAAACAATATAAAATAGCCCCTCCGCAACCACAACTCATTAATAGTCCACGTCAATTTCTATATTTTATTAGCATTATAGATTATTCCGTTCAATGGATACCGGCACTCAAACACGAGTGACCATTGCAGTAATTTACCCTTATTTTTTCCGCTGCCAGATCAGAAAGCCGTTAACGTTTAACGACAACAAACATCTCAGTGACCGAAAGTTTACAGATCAAAAATGTATGTGACCTTATCGGTCGAATTTGAAAATTGGTGACCAAAATTGTACTCAGCTAAAACATAAGTGACCATTGCAATAATTTACCCAAATATTTTTATGAATCAAGGATTCAAATTTAATACATTATACACATGTTTGAATGTAATTGTCCCGGTAATTTTTCGACGATGTCCGATCCATGCCTATCCCTATTTAGGAAATTTTCTTTTCTTCTCATCCTCCTTCTCCTTATTCAATTCAACTGTTTCTTTATTTTAATTTATTTTTCAAAATCGTTTTAGATTTTTAAGGATTTTGGGTCTTCTTAAGTGTTTTCTTCTCCTTTAATCATGGTTTAGCTGAAATAAAGGGTTTAGAGAGTTATAAAATCCTGGTGCAATGTAATGTTGAGTGCTTTATTTAATTTTGAGTTTATGTATGGATAATCTTCTATTGCAGCATTGATTTGGAGAGACAAAATGTGTTAGTTTTAGGCTTTTAGCTAATAGCGACCATTATAGGGGATGTCTAAGTTAGAATTTAAAATGGTGTCAAAATTTGAAATTATTACGTCTATGTCTCAATTGAATTTTTCCTTTTTCAAATTTATCTTGCTATTTTGGTATGTCAAAGTTGGAATTTAGAATGATGTTTAACGTAGCTTAAGTATGATTTGTAAAATTTTAAAATTATTACATTTGTTAATCATACCTTAAAACAAAATGAGAGTGCATTTTACTAAACGTGTTGAAAAACGGAAATAAATAAAAAAAAAAAGTGTATTTAATAAAAGGGAAAATAAGAGGAGAAAAACCATTTACCTTATCCCTCAAATTTGCCAACTTCTTCTCATTTTAGGTAATGTTTTCTTCTAATTTTATCCCGACTTAAACTAAAATCTTATGTTTCTTTATTGGATAATGGCATAAATGTCCCACGTAATTTATCAAATCTTCTAATGTGGCGCCTCTACTATGTAAATGTTCAATGTGCCACTTGTACTTTGCTTTCGTCTTTTAAAATACCCCATGAGACTAATTGTGTTAAATGATGACGTGAAATGGCCACATGACACTCTTTTAGACTACCACTGGTACTTTTTTCAAAAAGAAAAAAAAGAAAATATAAAGGCATGGTTACAATTTTACCTTTTATATGACAAAAAAGAAGAAAAATATGTTGTGTATGGTTGCAGTTTTACCAATTTGTTTTGAAAAAAGTTGATGGTGTTTGTGGTTGGAGTAAACCACTGTTGACGTCGGTAGTGGGTGCTTGTTACTAGAGTTTCGTAGGGGATAAAAAAGAGGAGAAAGAAGGGAAAGAAAAGACGAAACAAGAATTTTTTTTGTAAAGCTATAACCATACCCCATCTATTTTTGTTTTTTGTCATAAAAAGAAAAGATAAAATTGTAACCATACCCCTATATTTTCATTCTTTTTATTTTTGAAAAAATACCTCGTGGCAGCTTGAGAGAGTGCCACGTGGCCATACCATATCATCATTTAACACCGTTAGTCTCAAGGGGCATTTTAAAAAACAGAAGCAAAGTACAATAAGCACATTGAACATTTACAAAGTAGAGGCACTACATAGGAAAATTTGGTAAAGTACGGGGGCATTTATGCCATTATCCCTTTCTTTATTCATAATTTTGGATGGCCTAGTATATTTTTGTGGCTCTTTCTCATCACCTGCTCCTTTATTTTAGCGTTGGCAATTTATCTTTGTCTGGATGAAGATGGAGAAGGAAGAGGTATAAAAAAAGCCCCATCCGCAACTGGCTCCATAACTCAAACTTGCATTTGATATTGAGAAGAGAAAATTATATGTTGTTTGAGGTGGTTTTTTTGGATGTAGCCCATATAGATTCTTTTTTTTTTTTTATCTTTTTAATACATGACCTTTATGGTTTCATGCCACAAGTTTCTTTTTTGTATTTTTTAATCTTTTTTAGATCTGTTGTAGGGGCTTGTGGCTTTTTCCATAATTTTTGAGATGTTTATGCATATGTAATCATTTTCATTTCTCTCTTCACAGGACCTTTACCTAATTGTTTAGATTTGAAGGCATGTTGTTATTGGAGAAAAAACTATGGCCTTTCGATAGTTGGCTGCTATTTTCTTGTTTTCGTAATTCTTTGGCTCTTTGTTTTGTTTCGTACAAGAAATGGTTGTCTTTGTGCAACTTAAATATAAGGTGTTGACGGTTTAGTGAATGAAAGAACTGTGTTACACCAATATAAAAAGGTGGCAACTAGATTTGTTATCAAATGCTATTAAAATTTCGAGCGATATATTTTAGGTTGCGACCTTGTTATGTTTAAAATTTGAATTTATTTAATACTACTTTCCCATGATCTAATTTCGTCCACAAATTTTCAATAAATCCTTAAGTAATCTTGAGTTCTAGAAATTATAAAAATTGACCCATACGTTAAAGTTTGATTCTAAAAAAACATTATTATAGTGCCACCATTTAGGTCTACCCCAACCAGACCCGAAAAATATGGCACCTTCACCCGCAGCCGCTATGCATCACCTTATTGTCACAGCACCACCATTTAAGAGTTTTAGAGTCTGGTTTTCATTTACTAAACTATCAACACTTTCTTATATTGGTGTAAACCAGTTCATCCATTTGCTAAACCATCGATACTTTCTCACATAGGAGAAAATTAGTTCTTTCCTTCACTCAACCATAAATTGGCTTGTTGTAATTTAAAATGATTAATAAATAAAATTAAAAATTTGAAATTATTAGGATCATGTCTCAAATTAATTTTTCCATTCTTTTTTTTAAATGTCTTGTTGCTTTGGTATGTCTAAGTTAGAATATAGAATGATGTTTAACATAGCTTAAGTTCGAAAGAGGAGGAACATCCTTTAGCTGAACTGTTATTTACCATATTGTAAACCTCAGATATTACCAAAAATAGTGGTCAATAGCTGCAATTTAGGATCATTGTTGGAGTTCCAGAAATTATAAAAATTGACCCCTACATTAAAGTTCGATTCTAAAAAAAATTGTTTTAGCGCCACCATTTAGGTCCATCCGATTCGAACCCGAATATATGGCACTTCCAGCCGCAGCCGCTATGCATCCCCTTATTGTCACAACGCCACCATTTAAGAGGTTTAGAGACCGATTTTCATTTCTAAACTATCAACATTTTCTTATACTAGTGTAAATCAGTTCTTTCACTTACTAAACAATCAACACTTTCTTACACCAGTGTAAGTTATATCTTTCCTTTACTCAACGATAAATTGGCTTGCTGTAATTTAAAATGATTAAGAAATAAAATTAAAAATTTGAAATTATTAGGTTCATATCTCAAATGAATTTTTTTCTTTTTAAAATTTATCTTGCTGCTTTGGTATGTCTAAGTTAGAATTTAGATTGATGTTTAACATAGATTAAGTATGATTTGTAAAATTTTGAAATTATTATATTTGTTATTCATACCTTAAAACAAAATGAGATTGTATTTTACTAAACATGATGAAAAATAAATAAATAAAGTATATTTAATAAAAGGGAAAATGTGAGGAGAAAATCCATTTACTTTATTCAGCAAATTTGCCAACTTCTTCTCATTTAGGTAATATTTTTTTTCTAGTTTTATCCCGACTTAAACTGAAATTTTATATTTTTTATTCATAATTCTAGATGGCTCATCCAAGTATATTTTTGTGGCAATTTCTCATTGCCTGCACCTTTATTTTCGTGTTGACAATTTATTTTTGTCTAGACGAAGATGAAAAAGAAAGCGGTATAAAAAAAGCTCTTTCGCAACCGCAACCGGCTCAAGAACTCAAACTTTTGTTTGATATTGGGAAGGGAAAATTATCTATTGTTTGAGGTGGTTTTTGGGATGTAGCCCATGTAAATTTTTTTTTTGTGTGTTTTTTTTTTATATTTTTTAATGTATGATCTCTATGGTTCCATGCCATAAGTTTCTTTTTTGTATTTTTTGTATCCTTTTTGAATATGCTGTAGGGGCTTGTGGCTTTTTCCTTGATTTTTGGGATGTTGTTGTTCTTGGAGAAAAACTATGGCCATTCGATAGTTGCCTGCTTTTTTCTTGTTCCAGTATTTTCTTGGCTCTTGGTTTTGTTTCGTACAAAAAATGGTTGCCCTTGATCAACTTAAATATGAGAAGGTGTTGATGGTTTAGTGAATGGAAGAATTGAGTTACACCAATATAAAAAGGTGGCAATCGATTTTTTATCAAATGCTATTAAAATCTTTAGCGACATATTTTAGGTTGCGACCTTATAAGGTTTAAATTTTGAATTTATTTAATACTACCTTCCCCATAATCCAATTTAGTCCACAAATTTTCAATAAATCTTTAAGTAATCTTGAGTTCTAGAAATTATAAAAATTGAACCCGTGTTAAAATTCGATTTTAAAATACTTTGTTATAACACCACCATTTAGGTCTACCCAAACCGGACCCGAAAATATAGCACCTCCACCTGCAGCCGCTATGCATCCCTTATTGTCACAGCTCCGCCATTTAAGAGGTTTATAGTCTGGTTTTCATTTACTAAACTATCAACACTTTCTTATACCGGTATAAATTAATCCTTTCATTTACTAAACCACTGGCACTTTCTTACACTGGTGAAAGTTAGTTCTTTCCTTTACTCAACCATAAATTGGCTTGCTGTAATTTAGAATGATTAAGAAATAAAATTAAAAATTTGAAATTATTAGGATCATGTCTCAAATAAAATTTTCCTTTTCTTTTTTAAATTTGTCTTGCTGCTTTATGTCTAAGCTAGAATATAGAATGATGTTTAACATAGCTTAAGTTTGTAAAAGGAGGAACATCATTTAGCTGAACTGTTATTAACCATATTGTAAACCTCAGATATTACCAAAAATAGTGGTCATTAGCTGCAATTTAGGATCAGAGTTCTAGAAATTATAAAAATTGACCCCTACGTTAAAGTTCGATTCTAAAAAAAATTGTTTTAGCGCCACCATTTAGGTCCATCCGATTCGGACCCGAATATATGGCACTTCCAGCCGCTATGCATCCCCTTATTGTCACAACGCCACCATTTAAGAGGTTTAGAGACCGATTTTCATTTCTAAACTATCAACATTTTCTTATACCAGTGTAAATCAGTTCTTTCACTTACTAAACAATCAACACTTTCTTACACTAGTGTAAGTTAGTTCTTTCCTTTACTCAACCATAAATTGGCTTGCTGTAATTTACAATGATTAAGAAATAAAATTAAAATTTAAAATTATTAGGTTCATATCTCAAATGAATTTTTTTCTTTTCCCTTTTTAAATTTGTCTTGTTGCTTCGGTATGTCTAAGTTAGAATATAGAATGATGTTTAACATAGCTTAAGCTCGAAAGAGGAGGAAAATCCTTTTGTTGAACTGTTATTTACCATATTGTAAACCTCAGATATTACCAAAAATAGTGGTCAGTAGCTGCAATTTAGGATCATTGTTGGACTAATGCTTGCTTGTGTTTGGAATTAGAAGTGCATATACGGATTAAAGTCAAAATTTAGCCAAATTTTCAGTGTTTTAATAAAGGTTTCGATACCCCTTTAGGTGGTTTCGAAAACATCGAGGCAGTAGGGCCTAAAACCCAAAATTGGGTAACTTGTTTTGAAATCCCTGTCAAGGTTTAATTCTATACACGTTAAGTTTGATTGTTATCAGGCGTTAGTAAACTGATCAATAATGATTATCAGAAACTTGGGTTTTAGAGGTTTTGAACCTCCAACTCGACGATCAATTTTTATTATTTCTAGAGTGACTGAATACTTAAGGACATGGTCAATCTTATATTTTGGTCGTGTGTTTGAGTTTATGTATCAAAATGACTCGAATCAAATGACTGGTTTGTAACCTCTAATAAACTCCAATTTTAAACCTTCAATTCAACGGTCAATTTTTATTATTTCTAGAGTGACCGAATACTTAAGGACATGTTGAAAACTTTAGGAAAAATTTGGATCTTTAGGGAAAGTAATATTAAACAATATAAGATTTAATAAATCTCTGAATTATTTTTGCAATATGTGTGTTAACTCCTCAAATGATCTATTTTTCACATATAATTTGCCATGCTTTTGCTTGACTTTGGGTACATATTTGTGCAGTTAGTTAGAAGATTCATGCATTTGCATCCAAGAGTTGTGAAATATATAGTTTTATTGCCAGGGGTGTTTTCTTGCCGTGGTGTGCAGGACTAGCAAGACTAGAGCAAGTGGACGGAGGAAGGAAATGCTGAGCACAGTTGGCAAATGCAAGAGTAGAATGCCACGCTTGGTTGGCAAGAGCAGAATGCCATGCTTGGTTGGCAAAAGAATGAAGGAAGATGACGCCAGCCTTAGTTACTATAACGCGTTAATGTCGTGTCCAAAAAGTGCAACACTAGAAATTCAGGACTCAACCTAACCCTAATTAGGAATTAAAGGAATTAAGAATGAGCCAAATAGGAGTGAGAGCTGCAAGGAGAAGAGAAGGGTAGAAGCAACCTGAGCAGATTTGCCGAGAGCTTTGGATCCATTAAAGGGATGCATAAAAAGAACTCATTTTTCATTTCTTATCTCTTGAATTTATTTCTGGTTTTTGTGATGATGAATCAAAACGATGATTTATTATTGGTTTCCCCAACCATGAACTAATCTCCAGGGGTGTTATCTTGCCATGGTGTGCAGGACCAACAAGACTAGAGCAAGTGGACAGAGGAAGGAAATGCTGAGCACAATTAGCAAATGCAATAGTAGAATGCCACGCTTGGTTGGCAAGAGCAGAATGCCATGCTTGGTTGGAAAAAGAATGAAGGATGATGACGCCAGCCTTAGTTACTATAACTCGTTGATGTTGTGTCCAAAAAGTGCCAACGTTTCACCATTTGGTCATTTTAGCCCTATTCTTTTTTTAGGAGCAAACAAGCACCCAACATTTCATTATTATTCAAATTTCACCCTCGTTGGATGGAAACCATTAGTCAACTAACGTTCAACATCTCATGCGGACGTGGCTTGTTTGCATGGCATGGAGAGATGACATGGTGATGCCACGTGGCACTTTGCTAACGTGGCATTTTAAAAATTTAATTAAATATTTTTTAAATATTTTAAAGCAATCGAATGATGTCACGTGGTACTTTGCTAACGTAGAATCATCCGATTGGTTAAAAATATTTTCATTAAAAAATAATTATATATTTAATAAAAAATATCCTCAAAATTTCAAATATTTCCAAAACAGTCACCAAGTCCATAAACCCCCAAATTCAGCCACACCTGTCGATGTTGGCCACGTTGCCAGCGATGGAATGAAGCGCCCTCCGCTTGTTGAACAACCCATACATCGTTCGTCGTTCGTTCTACCACCGTTCATTGCAAATCATTCAAATGAACCATTCGACGATTTCACCTTTTTCTGGCATTTCGAACGAAGTCAATCGATTTCCAGCGACGAGATGGTGGGGTAAATGATCGTGGTGGTCCGACGACCAATTTGGTGGGCGGCGGCGAGGCAATCGGCAATAGAATTGGCTTAAATCGGGATATGGGTTTAGGGGAGTTAGAGATTTCAAAATTTGGGGCTATTTTGTGAAATCTATTAAATTTGGGGTTATTTTTTAAAAAATTAAAAAAGTGATGCCACGTGGCATCATCTTATCATTTAAAATATATAAAAAATAATTATTTTAAATTATTTTTAAAAATGTGATACCATGTCAGCAAAGTGCCATGTGGCATCGCCACGTCATCTCCCCATGCCATGCAGACATGCCACGTCAGCCTCAGGCGTTGACCGTTAGTTGACTAACGGTTTCCATTCAACGAGGGTGAATTTTGAACGATAATGAAATGTTGGGTGCTTGTTTGCACCAAAAAAAGAATAAGACTAAAATGACCAAATAGTGAAATGTTGAGGGGCTATTTTTGACCTTATGCCTATTATATACAAGTAAATCGGCCCCAAGGATTGATTAATTTTCCTCTCAATGTCTATTACAAGCATTCTTCTATTATGAGGTATGCAACGTGTGTGAAAGCTATTCGCTAGTCTCCTTTGGTGAAAGCTCACATGCATCAAGGGAATGAAGCTAAGGTCTGAGTTCGAGTTAAGTTATATAAGTATGTATTTGTAGTTGTTATTAAACAACCCCGAATGTTGTCTAATTGGAGTATGTTTTTTTATTATTTATTTTAATTGTTCTAACATGAATATTTAGCACACAAAGTGAAACAACCCGGATGATTGTTCTATGTTGTCCTGTACTTGAACAATCATCTATCTCCAGCTGTGACATGCAAAACATAATGTCGGCTTATAATATCAAATCCTTCGCTGAAATTTTATTGCATACAATATTTTAATACCAAAATTTTAATAACTTTTATGAAAAAAATTGGACTTACACATTGTCAATGGAATATCGCATGGCAAAATATTAAGTATTTTACTTGTCAATTCAGGAAATAATGCCAAGGATATGTCTTTTACGTGCAAGTATACACGGTCAACAAGTAATAAAGTAGTAAGTTGAGTATCGTATCCACAAGGATTGTCTAGGAGTTAATTGTCACGATTAATACTTGTGAACTGGAAAATAAAGGTGATGGCAAATGATTGAGGTAGAGTGTAAAGATAAAAGAACTAAAGAAATTAAAATGATAAAGGAAACTAAAGTAAAGATCTAGGTAGATTGGCAAACAACTGGTGTAATGATGATTGGAAGGCTTGACAACGGATGTTTGGATTTCACGCTAGCAAATGTAGCAACTAATAACACTAAACTCTGATTTTAATGCCGAGAAGATTTTAAGTTAGTATTGCCTCTATTGATGGCAATACCCTAAGTTAATTACTTTTAACACCTATATGTATATAGCGAGGTTTTCAAACAATTAACTTGGTGAAGATTCAATCTTTACTCCTAAAGGATAGAATCACTTCAGGTGTAAATTCATCTACTTGAATATCTTCTGTCGAAGTTTCTCCTAGTAGTATTTGACAATTAATCATTATCTCCTAAGTCTGATAAGATATCAAGGGATAATGAGCATTCACTGCCAACTATCGATGGAAAAAAATATGAAATGTAAGTATATAAGAAATAGAAAATAATGCCAAAGCATGTATTTATTTAAAACTAAAATAACTAAGTGTTCACCGCAAACAACCCTAGCCAATGTAAAAGATTAGCTCATGGATGGGGAAACAAACAATAAATCATCATTTTTATTCATCACAATAAAAACCAGAAATAAATTTAAGAAATAAGAAACAAAAAAGGAGTTCTTTCGATACACCCCTTCAATGGATCCAGAGCTCTCGGAAAATCTGCTCAGGTTGCTTCTACCCTTCTCTTCTCCTCGCGGCTCTCGCTCCCCTTTGGCTTATTCTTAAATTCCTTTATATAGGCGTTGGCGGAGCCCTAATTAGGGTTAGGTTAAGTATCGAATTTAACCTTTATAACTCTTCAACATTCTCAAACATATCCCACTGCGCTACTCTGATCTCTCACTACACTTGTCAATTATAACCCATGTCTTCTAACGATACAAGCATACTCTCAACTAATTCTTTCTCTTAAAAGGAATCCATATTCGCTCGGTACATCACAAACGACAAGCAAAACATAATGGTACCCCAACAAAATTGGCACACAAATACGTCAACAAAGAAGCTTAACTTACACTGTACGATCTAAAAAAACAAGATGTTAAACAACCGTTGTATCCAAAACAAAACAATTCTTCTCGTGGTGACTCCCTGAAGGAAACTCTAACTCTGATGGCATCCCATATCTAAAACATTACTTTGCTTAAAGACTACTAAAAACGAACGACGTCTCGATTCACCTCAAGCACTTACCTTAAACTCGGCATGATAACTCATATCAGCTTACACTCCAAACTATAGCACATATCGAAAACATGACATCTATAGCAACAATCAGATCTTTCATCGAATGAAATCCCACCAAGGGATAAGGTTCCACCACAAACCTTGAATCTCATGTCAAAAGGTAACATGTACACACAGCAGTGTCGTACAACCAAACCCTCAAACAAACTAAGTAGACTTTCTATCTGGATCTCACCTTGCCGAAAATATCAAACGGTGCCCACGAATGACTATATCATTACACAACGAAATTCAATCGAAATTGTGCATTCACCAATCCTTTACAAGATCCACAGTCATCCACTTAATTTCTACTAAGGAACATCAAAACATCAAAACAACTCTAAAGAACTCGATGTTAGACTCCCAACTGAGGGCTAGTCAATCACATACCACTTTCTCAAACACACTACTCCACACTGTCTCCCAAATCACGCGGAGAAAGTTTAGTACAAACTGTCGCTCTCAAAATTCACCATATTCTGACCATTGTACCATATAGAAAGAATCTCTTACCTTGACATGTTTTTCTCCAAGACACTCAAAACAAGATCTCAAAGTCCATCAAAAACCATCTGACCTAAATCTAATCATAACACTATGTCCTCTTAAATAGAATCAGATGCTACTTCCTGCAGCTTCTAAAGCAAATCAATCCTTAACTCGAACTTAACAAACAAACACACGGATAATGGTACTGACCGATCAGTACCTATACTAGATGAATCGAGTATCGGTACCACATGTAGCTAGCATCGTTACTCTTTTACACGACCATCATTTGTGATCCTTGATCGCCCCACAAGGGCAGTATGATACCCTAACCCAAACTAATTCCATACGATCCATTACTTATCGAGTTCACTTTACTTAGGTAATGATCAATCACATGATCAATAGTTCTCAATTTCATCGACTCACGTCATGGTCCAAATCTCAAATTTTCTTAAAGATCAAGTACCCAAAATTCACACTATTGGGTAGGCACACCTTTCCTTATTCTGGCACAAAAATGCAGTCCCAACAAAATAATAAGACATCATCGAAGATTTTGAAATGTTACTTGAATTTAGTCAAGTCAGCACTATTGTCACAACAGAACGGTCTCACGCAGCTCAAATTTCCACCAATATTCCTCGGTTTTCCTCAAAGAAACTGTGATACAAAACAAAATCACTTAAAAAGTCTCAAACCCTTACTTCCTTAACTGATTACACGATAACCAACCTCTCCCCCCACACAATGTCATTAAGGTAATTATCTTGAAAATGCTCATGCTCTCATATTTCCGTATGCATTCACATGTTTCACGCAAATTGTCAACTTACATTCGAGAGACAACATGGTGGCCCCCACCATATCATCGCTAAAACACTTGAAACATCACTACCGACATCTTTTATTTTCGCCACACATCATAAAAGGAGGAATCATCACTCCAAAATTTATTTTGAACTACTAGCCTCTAATACGTTAACTATAAACATCTTATTCTCGAACAAATCCCAGAAAACACACGGGTACTTCATAATCGGTTGAACGAGTCATCCACCTTATGAGACAAGTAAGGGTCTACCACTGTCACTTAACAACCTATCAACAGTTTAAGCATCACCTCAACGAACCAATTCCTTACTAGCGAACAATCTCGTTCTCCCTTGGGTGAAACACTTAGACAAAAGAAACCTCGTTCAATTTATGCCGTCCAACAGGATCTCTGACTCTCTCAAATGTGTTGGTATCCTCTAACAAGGCGACGAGCATTAACGTCCTACTCGTTCTTACCTCAACATCTACCCACATTCTTGACAGGGAGAAAGCCTTGACTCCTCCTCTAAAAAGCGTAAACAAACACTCTAACAATTTGATGGATCTCAAGCGTTGAAGTACATATGTTGGCATCTACCAAAAGGTCAAACATATCTCATAACATCGTAGTGTCATTCTCAAAACAACCACTACAAAAACCACAGTAGAAGGGATGACATTTCAACATTCTCATTACCAACGTTTGGGTTCCCTCGAGGTCTCAGAGCCTTAAGCACATCTCTTAACATTACTGGCTATCACTGCTCTTGATTAACCAAAACAATTTCCAAGGTGCGACAACTCCAAGAAGGTAGCTCTATCAAACCTATAGAACGTCTAACTTTAGCCACACTCTAACGAACTAGTGGCTCATGAATCCACTATCTTCGAGAAGTGCTATGGGGACTTGTCATTGTCATCTTTTTAACATAGTTGTCAAGTCATCAAGATATGGTCTAAGGCTTAGGGAAAGATGATTGAACAGGTCCTGAGATTGAGGGTTATGGTTTTGTGTGAGAAAAGTTGTGAGAGACTGAGGGTTAGTGCTTTATGATAGATGTATGAGAAGCTAAAGAGACATGGACGAGTTCGTAAGGAGGGAAAGTGAAAAGTTTTTGTATTTCATTGAAACAATTTCATATATATTTCATTTTTGTCAAATTAACTTTTAGCCCTCAAATTTTTACAAACTTAAAAAATACATTAGAGGATATAAAATCATAAATCTTTAAAACTATTTATAAGTATTTATAAATTTTTAAAAAAGGTGTCTACGTTGGAGGATGATTTGAAACATGTTTTCGACGAGATGCCAGCCAGGAAGCCCTAGAGGGAGATTGTTAGGCTTGCAAGGTTGACCATTGGCTCCACCGGATGGAGGTTCTTAGGTCCTCCTATGATGTTTACTAAAAAGATAAAATAAATCAAAGTAAAATAAGGGGGATTTCCAATTGATATTACGGGGACTTGTCATTGTCATCTTTTTAATATAGTTGTCAAGTATCAAGATATGGCCAGAGACATAGGGAAAGACGATTGAGCAAAACCTGAGATTAAGGGTTATGGTTTTGTGGGAGAAAGGCTATGAGAGATTGAGGGTTAGTGTTTTATGGGATATGTATGAGAATCTAAAGAGACGTGGACGAGTAAGGAGGCAAAGTGAAAAGTTTTAGTATTTCGTTGAAACAGTGTCATATATATTTCATTTTTTGTCAACTTAACTTTTAGCACTCAAATTTTTACATACCTAAAAAATACATTAGAATTTATAAAATCAGAAATCTTTAAAAGTATTTATAAATATTTATAAATTAGTAAAATAGGTTTCGACGTTGGTGGATGATTTGAAACATGTTTACGACGAGATGCCAGCTAGGCAACCCCGGAAGGAGGTTCTTAGGCCAGCCAGGCTAACTAGTGGTGCCACCGGCGGGAGGTTCTTAGGTCTTCCTATGATGTTTACTTAACAAATAAAAGAAATTAAAGTAAAAGAATGGGGATTTCCCTTTGATTTTATGGGGACTTGTCATTGTCATCTTTTTAATAATGTTTTCAAGTCATCACGTATGGTATAAAGCTTAGGGAAAGATGATTGAATAGAACATGAGATTTAGGGTTATGGTTGTAGGAGAAAGGGTGTAAGTGATTAAGGGTTAGTGATTTATGGGATATGTATGAGGATCTGAAAAGACATGGACGAGTTCGTAAGGAGGGAAAGTGAAAAGTTTTAGTATTTCGTTGAAATAGTTTCTTATATATTTAATTTTTTTCTAATTAACATTTAGCCCTCAAATTTTTACAAACTTAAAAAATACATTAAAAGTTATAAAATCATAAATCTTTAAAACTATTTATAAATTTATAAATTATTAAAATAGGTGTCTACGTTTGAGGATGATTTGAAACATGTTTTTGATGAGATACCAGCCAGGCAGTCCCAGTGGGAGGTTTTTAGGCCTGCCAGGCTGACTAGTGGCACCACCGGATGGAGGTTATTTTTAATATGGTTTTCAAGTCATCAAGATATAGTCTAAGGTTTAGGGAAAAATGATTGAACATAACCTAAGATTGAGGGTTATGGTTTTGTGGGAGAAAGGCAATGAGAGATTGCGGGTTACTGCTTTATGGGAGATGTATGAGAAGCTGAAGACAAGTGGACGAGTTCGTAAGGAGGGAAAGTGAAAAGTTTTTGCATTTCGTTGAAAAAGTTTCATATATATTTTATTTTTTGTCAAATAAACTTTTAGCCCTCAAATTTTTACAAGCTTAAAAATACATTAAAAGTTAGAAAATCATAAATCTTTAAAACTATTTATAAGTATTTATAAAGTATTAAAATAGGTGTTGACGTTGGAGGATGATTTGAAACATGTTTTTGACGAGATACTAGCCAATCAGCCCAGATGGAAGTTTTTAGGCCAGCCAAGCTGACTAGTGGCGCCACTGGATTTTGTTTCTTAGCTCCACCTATGATGTTTACTAAAAGTATAAAAGAAATTAAAGTAAAAGAAGGGGTATTTCCCATTGTTTTCATGGGGACTTGTCATTGTCATCTTTTTAATATAGTTGTTAAGTCATCAAGATATAGTCTAAGGCTAAGGGAAAGACGATTGAACAGAACTTTAGATTGAGGGTTATGGATTTGTAGGAGAAAGGCTGTGAGAGATTGAGGGTTAGTGCTTTATGGGAGATGTATGAGAAGCTGAAGAGAAGTGGGCGAGTTTTTAAGGAGAGAAAGTGAAAACTTTTAGTATTTCGTTGAAATAGTTTCATATATATTTCATTTTTTTGTCAAATTAACTTTTACCTCGTCAAATTTTTACAAACTTAAAAAATAAATAGAAATTATAAAATCACAAATCTTTAAAACTATTTATAAGTATTTATAAATTATTAAAATAGGCGTCGACGATGGAGGATGATTTGAAACATGTTTTCAGAGAGATGCCAACTAGGTAGCTCCGGAGGAAGGTTCTTAGGCAAGCCATGGTGACCAGTGGTGCCACCAAATAGAGGTTCTTAGGACCTCCTATGATGTTTGCTAAAAGGATAATTGAAATCAAATTAAAAGAAGGGTGATTTCCCTTTAATTTTATGGGGAGTTTTCATTGTCATATTTTTAATATAGTTTTCAAGTCATCAAGATATGGTATAAAGCTTAGGGAAAGACGATTGAACAGAACCTGAGATTGAGGGTTATGGTTTTGTGGGAGAAAAGTTGTGAGAGATTGAGGGTTAGTGCTTTATGGGAGATGTATGAGAAGCTGAAGAGACGTGGACGAGTTTGTAAGGTGGGAAAGTGAAAATTTTTAGTATTTTATTGAAACAGTTTCATATATATTTAATTTTTTCAAATTAACTTTTAGCCCTCAAATTTTTACAATCTTAAAAAATAAAATAGAATTTATAAAATCATAAATCTTTAAAAATATTTATAAGTATTTATAAATTATTAAAATAGGTGTCTACGTTGGAGGATGGTTTGAAACATATTTTCGATGAGATGCCAGCCATGCAGCCCCAGAGGGAGGTTTTCAGGCCAGCCAGGCTGACTAGTGCCACCACAAGATGGAGGTTCTTAGCTCCACCTATGATATTTACTGAAAAGATAAAAGAAGTCAAAGTAAAAGAAGGGGATTTCCCATTGACTTTATGGGGACTTGTCATTGTCATATTTTTAATATAGTTGTCAAGTCATGGTCTAAGGCTTTGGGAAAGACGATTGAACAGAACCTGAGATTGAGGTTTATGGTTTTGTGGGAGAAAGGCTATGAGAAATTAAGGGTTAGTGCTTTGTAGGAGATGTATGAGAAGGTGAAGGCACGTGGACGAGTACGTAAGGAGGGAAAGTGAAAAGTTTTTGTATTTCGTTGAAACAGTTTCATATATATTTCATTTTTGTCAAATTAACTTTTAGCCCTCAAATTTCTACAAACTTAAAAAATAAATTGGAAGTTATAAAATCATAAATCTTTAAAACTATTTATACGTATTTACAAATTATTAAAATAGGCGTCAACGTTGGCGGATGATTTGAAACATGTTTTCGACGATATGCCATCCAGGCAGCCCCAAAGTGAGGTTCTTACGTCCTCCTATGATGTTTACTGAAAGATAAAAAAAATCAAAGTAAAAGAAGAGGAATCTTCCATTGATTTAATGAGGATTTGTCATCTTTTTAATAGTTGTCAACTCATCAAAATATGGTCTAAGGTTTAGGGAAAGACGATTGAATAGATCCTGAGATTGAGGGTTATGGTTTTGTGGGAGAAAGGCTGTGAGAGATTGAGGGTTAGTGCTTTATGGGAGATGTATGAGAAGCTGAAGAGACGTGGACGAGTTCGTAAGAAGGGAAAGTGAAAAGTTTTAGTATTTCGCTGAAACAGTTTCATATATATTTCATTTTTTGTCAAATAAACTTTTAGCCCTCAAATTTTTACAAACTTAAAAAATAAATTAGAAGTTATAAAATCATAAATCTTTAAAACTATTTATAAGTGTTTATAAATTATTAAAATAGGTGTCAACGTTGGAGGATGATTTGAATCATGTTTTCGACGAGATGCAACCAAGCAGTCCTGGAGGGAAGTTCTTAGGCCAACCAAGCTGACCAGTGGCGCCACCGGATGAAGGTTCTTAGGTCCTCCTATGATGTTTACTGAAAAGATAAAAGAAATCAAAGTAAATGAAGGGGTATTTGCCATTGATTTTATTGGGACTTGTCCTTGTCATCTTTTAAATATAATTGTCAAGTCATCAAGATATGGTCTAAGGCTTAGGGAAAGACGATTGAATAGAACTTTAGATCGAGGGTTATGGTTTTGTGGGAGAAAGGTTGTGAGAGCTTGAGGATTAGTTTTTTATGGGAGATGTATGAGAAGCTGAAGAGACTTGGACGAGTTTGTAAGGAGAGAAAGTGAAAAGTTTTAGTATTTTTTTAAAAATAGTTTCATATATATTTTATTTCTTGTCAAATTAACTTTTAGCCCCTCAAATTTTTACAAACTTAAAAATTTATAGAAGTTGTAAATTCATAAATATTTAAAATTATTTATAAGTATATATAAATTATTAAAATATGTGTTAAGTGAAATATGTGAAATGATCATTATTACTAGGGGATCGTTGTATAAATTCTTTTAGTCGATTTTTATATAGACTTAAAACAAGAGTCGATTTTAAAAATTAGCCATAAATTTTTCATTTTATGTTTTCTCAAATAGGGTAAAATATGTTCGAATTAAAATCAAGTTTGAAAGAGGATCTAGTTTTATTGTAACATTAAAAACTTAAAATATTCCAACATTTTTATAACTCGAACTGATTAAGGTTGCATTTCTTAGTAATTCACCAAAAAATTCCGTCTAACACAAAGCAACTTTGAAATTTAATACTTACTAGGAGATGGATGAGACAAAATGAAAGCTGAAGAGGCCGCCTAAGAAGAAGCAAGAGGACATTGTGCATAGGGATTATCCATTTATTTTCGATTAATCTTTTCACTTGAGCAGCAGGCCAAACTAAAAAAAGGGTTTGTATATGGTTAATTAGTCGGAGGCTAACAAGGATGTATATGGTTTGATTTGGCAAATTATTTTCGTAATCAAGTAATTAAAAATAATATTAATATATAATATTTTAAGTTTTTTAACTATAAAATATTTACTTGCATTATAAAATAATTAAATTTAAATAAAAAATTAAATTCATTTCTGTTCGAATTAAAAAAATTAACCAAAATTTCAATATATAACTAATATGACTCTAATTTATTCTTTTGCCTTTCGCAAATTATTTTAAATAAAAATAAAATATTTTTTATGAAAAGAAGAGCCTTAAATCATATCTTGATGACTTCACAACTACATTAAAAAGATGACAATGACAATGATAAGTCCCCATAAAAACAATGGGAAATCCCCCTTCTTTTACTTTAATTTTTTTTAATTTTTTAGTAAACATTATAGGAGGACCTAAGAACCTCCCTCCAATAACGCCACTATCTTGGCTGGCCTAAGAACCTTCCTTTGGGACTGTCTAGCTTACCTCTCGCCGAAAACATGTTTTAAATCATCCTCCAACGTCGACATTTCATGTTCATAGTACGTGAGTTATGCAAACTATATGGTCCGATTTTCACCATGCAAATGGGGCAACGCACCACGGTGATTGTCACAAACTTCAGGCTTATCCATGAAGACCAGACAGTGAAAAACCACATGAAGGGAAACAAATGCCACGCTTTTGAGACCGGTTCCGTGGAGGTGATTGGCAATTGTAGGCTCATCATATGTAGCTTCTTAATCTGTTTATACTATAAGTTCCATCTTATTTTCTTTTAGCCATGAAATTAATGCAAGAAAAAACTCTAATTTGTAAATAAAAATAGAATAAAATTTGTTGTCTTTTTTTTTTCTTTACTTCTATGTATGCTCCAACACTTATTAAAACAATTAGAGCATTAACTATATTATTTGACCATTGAACATAAGAGTTCTTTGGATCCTATGATGTTATGGTTAGTTGTTTTTTCTCACATTCATTTTTTTTTTTTTTACATTAGAAACCAAATAGGATTATCTTAAAATGTTACTTTGAAGAGAAGACAAAATGAATTTTCTAACATGCTTACCATTCTTTCTTCTTACGGATACTTGGCTTAGTCCATGCACACACTTAAGCATTGTTACGAATTAGCTAGTAGTTTGATATAGTTGGGAGCTATCAATTTAGTGATTTGTAAGTACCTAAAGATGCATAATCGAGCATGTATATATATATATATATAAGTAAATCAGCCCCAAGAATTGATTACTTTTCCTCTCCATGTCAATTACAAGGATTCTTCTATTATGAGGCATGCAACGTGTGTGAAAGCTATTCCCTATTATCCTTTGGCGAAAGCTCACAAGCATCAAGGGAATGAAGCAAAGGTTCGAGAACGAGTTAAGTTATATAAGTATGTATTTTTAGATTTTATGAAACAACCCCGGATGTCGTCAAATTGGATTATGTACTTGTATTTGTAGTGTGTATTTTAATTGTTCTAACATGAATATTTAGCACACAAAGTGAAACAACCCGGATGATTGTTCTATATTGTCCTATGCCTGAACAATTATATATCTCCACCTATGACGCGCAATACATAACGCCGGCTTATAATAACAAATCCTTCGCTGAAATTTTATTGCATACTCAATTTAATACTAAAATTTTAATAATTTTTATAAAAAAGTGTTTTTGGACTTGCACATATTGTAAAAATAATTCAAATATTTATTAAATTTTATATTATTTAATATTACTTTTCCCAAAGATCCAATTTAGTCCAAAAGTTTTTAACATGTCATTAAGTATTCGGTCACACTAGAAATATTAAAAATTGACCATCGAGTTTGAGGTTTAAAATTGGTGTTTATTAAAGGTGGCAAACGAGTCATTCGATTTGGGTTATTTCGATACATAAACTCAAAAATACAACCAAAATATAAGATTAACCATGTCCTTAAGTATTCAGTCACTCTAGAAATAATAAAAATTGACCGTCGAATTGGAGGTTCAAAAATTCTAAAAGCCAAGTTTCTGATAATCATTATTGACCGGTTTACCGACATCAGATAACAACCAAACATAATGTGTATAGAATTAAACTTTGACAGGGTTTCGAAACTGGTTACCCAGTTTTAGGTTTTAGACCTTACAGTCTTGTTGGTTTCGAAATCACCTAAAGGGGTATCGAAACCTTCATTAAAATACTGAAAAATTTTCCAGATTTTGACTTTAATCCATATATGCACTTCTAGTCCCAAGCACAAGCAAGCATTACCTCAACAATGGTCCTAAATTGCAGTTATTGACCACTATTTTTGGTAATATTAGAGGTTTACAATATGGTAAATAATAGTTCAATTAAAGGATGTTCCTCCTTTTTCGAACTTAAGCTATGTTAAACATCATTTTATATTCTAACTTAGACATACCAAAACAACAAGACAAATTTAAAAAAAGAAAAGAAAAATTCATTTGAGATATGAAACCTAATAATTTCAAATTTTTAATTTTATTTCTTAATCATCATAAATTACATCAAGCCAATTTATGGTTGAGTAAAGGAAAGAACTAACTTACACTAGTGTAAGGAAGTGTTGATAGTTTAGTAAATGGAAGAACTAATTTACACCGATATATAAAAGTGTTGATAGTTTAGTAAATGAAAACCAGACTCTAAACCTCTTAAATGGTGGCGCTGTGACAATAAGGGGATGCATAGCGACTGCGGGTGGAGGTGCCATATTTTTGGGTTCGGTTCAGGTGGACCTAAATGGTGGCGCTATAACAAAGATTTTTCTAGAATCGAACATTAACGCGGGGATCAATTTTTATAATTTCTGAAACTCAAGATTTCTTTAGGATTTATTGAAAATTTGTGGACTAAATTAAATCATGGGAAAGGTAATATTACATAAATTCGAAATTTAGACCTAATAAGGTTGTAACCTAAAATATGTCGCTCGAAATTTTAATAGCATTTGATAACAAATCCGGTTGACACCTTTTTATACAGATGTAACTGAGTTCTTCCATTCACTAAACCACCAACACCTTCTTATATTTAAGTACAACAGATTCAGAAAGATACAGAAAAATACAAAAAACAAGCTTGTGGCATGGAACCATAGAAGTCATACATTAAAAAGAAAAAAAACACAAAAGAATCTACATGGGTTACATCCCAAAAATCACCTCAAACAAGAGATAATTTTCCTTTCTCAATATAAAACATAAGTTTGAGTTCTGGAGCCGGTTGCGGTTGCGGAGGGGCTTTTTTATATTGTTTTCTTCTTCATCTTCGTTTAGACAAAGATAAGTTGTCAACACGAAAATAAAGGAATAGGCAATGAGGAATAGCCACACAAATATATTTAGATGGGCCATCTGAAATTATAAATAAAAAACATAAGATTTCTTTTTAATTCGGGATAAAACTACAAGAAAACATTACTTAAAATGAAAACAAGTTGGCAAATTTGCTGAATAAGGTAAATGATTTTTCTCCTCTCATTTTCCCTTTTATTAAATACATTTTATTTATTTATTTCTATTTTTTTATCATGTTTAGTAAAATACACTCATTTTGTTTTAAGGTATGATTAACAAATGTAATAATTTCAAAATTTTACAAATCATACTTAAGCTTAAACATTCCCTATAGTGGTCGATATTAGCTAAAGTCTAAAACTAACACATTTTGTCTCCCAAGTCGATGCTGCAACAGAAGATTATCCATACATAAACTCAAAACTAAATAAAGCACTCAATATTACATTGCACCATGATTTTATAATTCTCTAAACCCTTTATTTCAGCTAAACCATGACTAAATGAGAAGAAAAGCATTTAAGAAGACCTAAAATCCCTAAAAACCTAAAACAATTTTAAAAAATAAATTAAAATAAAAAATCGATTGAATTGAATAAGGAAAAAGAGGAAGAGAGGAGAAGAAAAGAAAATTACATGGATAAGGATGGGCATGGGTAGATGGTAATTTATTTTAGGGTAAACTACTTTAGTGACCACCGAAGCTATGTTAAACATCATTATAAATTTTAACTTAGACATACCAAAGCAGTAAGATAAATTTGAAAAAAAAATCATTTGAGACATGGACCTAATAATTTTAAATTTTAACATCATTCTAAATTCTAACTTAGACATTCCCTATAGTGGTGGATATTAGCTAAAGTCTAAAACTAACACATTTTGTCTCCCAAGTCGATGCTGCAACAGAAGATTATCCATACATAAACTCAAAACTAAATAAAGCACTCAATATTACATTGCACCACGATTTTATAATTTTCTAAACCCTTTATTTCAGCTAAACCATGACTAAATGAGAAAAAAAGCATTTAAGAAGACCTAAAATCCCTAAAAACTTAAAACAATTTTAAAAAATAAATTAAAATAAAAAATCGATTGAATTGAATAAGGAAAAAGAGGAAGAGAAGAGAAGAAAAGAAAATTACATGGATAAGGATGGGCATGGGTAGATGGTAATTTATTTTAGGGTAAACTACTTCAGTGACCACCGAATTATTTGGACGTACCTATTTTGACTATCGAATTATGCAACTCGTCAATCAGACCACCAAATTTATTGAATTGACCTATTTTGATCACCGTCGTTAAAAAATTAACGGATGGGTAATAGAGGAGTGATGTGGCAATTAACAGAAATTTGTAAAATTACACATTTGGTCTCCGTTATTTACTTATTTTATCAATTTAATCTTAATTTGAATTTAATTAAAAAAATTAATCAACCAATTGAATGACAACACATGGCATGTCTTTTTAATTTTAATTTATTTAGTAATAGATTTAATCAACCATTGGATTATCACTTCATGTCACCACCTGGTTGGTGAGAAAAAAAGAAAAGAAGAAAGTGAGCTGTGTGAGATTTGAACTCACGCCTATAGGTTGGAAAGTAAGCACCGAAACCATTAGGCTATCACTTGATTTCTGTGAACGCTTTGTAACAGTATTTATTTAATCCATACTCTTGGGGAAAATTAAAGAGTAAATATAGTGAGAGAATTTGAATCGGATTTTAATAAAAAAATAAGAACGATGCTTGATAGTTGGAGCAGAGTTAATATTTGATTAAAAATGATGGAATATTATTTATTAATGAATATGTTATTAAATAGAATATTAATAATAAAGTTACTACCTTATGCAGTAGTAAAATTTGGTTTCATTAATAAATCGAATGCTCTGATAACATTTTTCATTTGTAATATTATAATAATTTGATTATTAAAATTCATTGATATAAATCAGTTAAGTACGTTGTTGTGGTATATTTTATATGCTATTAATATCAATTTAATAAAATAACTAATTTAAATTTATTAAATATAGTGTCATTAATAATAATATTTCGTCATTTTTATATCAAATATTAACTTTGGTCCAACGATCAATCATCATTCTTATTTTTTTATATTAAAACTGGATTTGAATCCCTTCACACTATATTTACTCTATTTAATTTTCCCAAAGAGTATGATTTAAATAAGTTATGTTACAAAGACTTGACAAGAAATAAGTGATAACCTAGTGGTTTAGGTGCTTGCTTTCTAACCTATAGGCGTGGGTTCAAATTCAACCTAGCTTACTTTCTTTCTTTTATTTCTTTCCTTTGTTTCTCACCAACTAGGTGGTGACACGTGTCATCATTTGATTGGTTGATTAATTTTATTTAATTAAATTAAAATTAGGACTAAATTGATATAATAGGTAAATAACATGGATCAAATGTGTAATTTTATAAATTTCCGTTAATTGTCACATCACCCATCCGTTAGTTTTTTAACGGCAGTGGCTAAAATATGTCAATTTAATAAGTTTGGTGGTCTGATTGACGAGTTGCATAGTTCTGTGGTCAAAATAGGTACGCTTAAATAGTACGGTGCTCACTGGAGTAGTTTACCCTTTATTTTAAAATAAAAAACCTTCATTTTTCTTTGTTTTTTTTGTTTTTTCTTTGTGTCTACCGGATTGGCACGTTGTTCGTCTGTTGTTTTGGCACGTTCTTCGTCTGTCGCTTTAGTACGTTGGTGATTAAGGAAAAAACAACATGATGCACATTCTGTTTGGAATGTTTGGCGGTATGTCATGCTTAGATAATAATTTCATGAAGCCTTGATGCAGTTAGATCTGGTGACAAACCTTTGTGCAAGATTGTTCTAGTAAAGAAGATGTTTCATCTCCTTTTATTTTCGGAGGTAATTTTGTTATTTGAGCTCTTTACAGTGAGCACTCTGAGTTTAAGCTATAATACTAAATTTTATGAACGTTGATGAAGAAATTAAAGGAAGAGATGATCTTTTCGTCTGAGATTTCATGCCCTATTATGATTTTAGGTTTTATTTTGTTGTTTTATGGGTTTTCTTGGTTATTATTTGAAGATTCTCTGTTTATCAAAGTGTGTACTGTTTTATCTCTTTCTTATCTCAAAAATAAAAGCAGTATTTCGTTCAAAATAATAATAATACTCTATTAAAGTGATTATTTAAGTTAGATAACGGTTAAATTAAAGGTCAAATTAAAATGTTTTTCAAGTTCATTTGGAATAAAAAATACTTAAAATAACTATTTCTATATTTTGTATAAAATTAATATTAAATCATTCTAAAAACTAAATTTTGGCTTAAAGGTCAAATTGGCCCTCAACGAAAAATCAAAAAACCTATTAAGCTCTTATGAAAATTTTCACTCAATGGAGCTCTCAGAAATCAAATTACAATCAATCAGGCCCTCAAAATTCAAATTGCGATCAATTTAGCCATTCACTCCTTCCGTTAAGTTGACTGTTAACTCAAAAGTAGTTATTATGATGGTGACACGTGCCGCACTCTAGACGTGCCATGTCATCAAAACTGTAAATCATCATTTAAAAATATTTAAAATTATAAAATAATATATTTAAAAATAAAAAATATTTAAAATTTTAAAATTTTAAAAATTATAAATTATTTAAAAAATTCAAGAAAAGTCTAAAAAAATATTTAAATGTGTAAAAAAAATTAAAATCATGTATAAAATCATAAACAATATTTTTTACTTAAAATCAAAAAATATAGAAATAATTGTAATAATTATTAAAAAAATATAAATATTTATAATGAAATAATATTTAAAAATTGTATATTTTTTAAAAAATTAATTATAAAATCCCAAATTACAGAAAAAAATTAAAATGCCCAAAATTTTCAAATTCCTAACCCTACATTCTCAATACTCAAATCAGTTTAATCAACAATGGAAGTTATTGGTACTGTGGCAGACGAGGATGCTGGTGAGAAGAAATATTGAGAGAGAACGGGTTGAGCGATGCAAAGGGTGTCGAACGGTGGGACTGAGTGCAAGGACGATGAAGATGGGAGGGGTTTTCCTGCAATGGGAAGTGGCCGGTGGTTGAATCGATGATAATGCTTGATTTAGAGATTTATGGGGCTTTTTTGAAAGAAATGAAACTTTGGGGGTTAGAAAAAAATATTTTATGTTTTTTATAATAAATAAATAAATTTAATATTTTTATTTTTATATTTTTAATTTTTACAACTTTAAAGAAATTTTATAATTTTGTAGATTTTAAAAAAATCGATTTTGATAACACGATACGCCCAGAGTGTGCCACGTGTCCTTCTATATTTGACCGTTAGAGGACATTGACGGTCCGCGCGATCAACGTTACGGAGTGGCTAAATTGGGTGGAAAAAATTATAAGGGTTTAATTGGTTTTTTTATTTTTCGTTGAGGGCCAATTTGACCTTTAAGCCTTAAATTTATAATAGAATATAAATTTTAAATTATGAAAAAATAAAAAAATTATTTATAAAAGAAATTTATTCTATCATAAATTATTTTAAAATATTAATTTATTTTTTAAATAATTTAAAATTTATTTTCTATCATAAATAGTTGTTCTAAATTAAATTTTAAGAATGAATAATATTAACTATAAAAATATAGAAATAGTTATTTAAGTATTTTTTATTCTCTAATGAATTAGAAAAATAGTTTTAGTTTGATGTTTAATTTATCAATTAAATAATTTAAATATTAATTTGTGAAATATAAGTAAAATTTTAATCTAGCTTATTGGATAAGCATGTGGACCTTTTTACAGAAAGTCACATGTTTGAATCTCTAATTTATCGGAAGCAATTTATTGTGGGGGTGATAATATAAGTTTGTGTTATATTTTGATATATAAGTTGCGTAAAAAATTATTTACACAACCCTTCATATTTAACTTATAAAAAATATAAATTCATAACTCTAACACCTTAAAACCTAAATCTTAAACTCTAAATTCTAACCATAAACTATAAATTATACACCCTAAACTCTAAACCTTAACCTAAATCTTTCAATTCTAAAATTAAAAAATTTGTATAAATTTAATTTATACAAATTTATGTATCAAAATATTTTCCAATAAGTTTTGGTAGTATTATCGCAAACAACTTGCCTAGCTCAATAGCTAAGCGTTTGTTCAATTTCCAAAGAGGGTTAAAGTTCAATTCCATTTCTTAGCAGATTGACATTTTCTTTGATTTTATTTCGTACCAATAAGGTGACATTGATCAAATAATAGACATAATGATAAGTTTTAGCCCTCAATATTTATATATATTGTCATATAAGTCTTTATTTTTATTTTTTTAATTAAATTTGACCTTCCAATAAAAAAATAATTCGGCTCTTTTTTAAAAGTAAGGGTCAAATTAATAATTAACAGCCTTTTAATTAAATTTGATCTATAGGATTTCCTTTTCTAAAAGGCTGTTAATTAGTCAAGCTTTCAAATGAACTTTCCATGCTTGTATGTAAGAAAATAACTAAACGGACCACGTTTTGCCTTTTCTGTAGTTTATTTCGTCAAGCAAGATATGAACATAGTGGACTGTCGTTTTCAAACTGTGCATTGTTTTTGTTATTTAGTAAGGGTGTTCATAAAAATTCGAACCGCCATATCATACCGTAAAACAGAGCTAAATAGTAGATGGAGAATTGGAATTGGCCATCAAAATGTCAAACTGATATTTTTAGTAACCGTACTGTTAAATCGTGTCGGTACAGTTAACCGTCAATAAACATCCTTGTTATTTAGTAGCAAATAAAGTTTACTTGTTAGATGGAGAATCGGAATTGACCATCAAATGTTTCCTATAAAAATACTACAATTATACAAATCTAAAACGATACATAAAATCATATTAATAATACATTTGCCAACACAATCTTTATTATTAAAATTCGAGTACAAGAATAATATATAAAATTACAATTTGAGAAAAATAAATAAAGAGACTGCTGATATCAAAATTTGATAAGATCTCAGACTCTCTTAAATGGTAAAAAAAAAATGTATGTAAACTCTTTTGAAAATAATAAATTAATACATGATAAAATTATATTTCAATTAAATGAAAAAAATACCTAATTCTTCTAAAAACTGTAAAATATGAACTAATTTTAATCTATTTTGTTTACTTCCACTGAATTAAAACTTTTTTTCAAGAAAGAAAGAAAAAAGAGAAATTTCGGCATCTGAGTATTAAATAATAATCCTCTCCCTCGTGTATTGAACGCTATATAAAACAAAAATATTGCATCCAGGCAGGCATATCAGGAAGAATTAATGATATAAAAACCTACTATATATATTATAAATGTAATGAATACCCCAACCAAAACCCTTTTCTAGATTTTTGTAAAACACCCTAGAAAAAGGAGTTGGTAAGATTAGGCTCGATGGGTGCCTGTGTGTCCTCAGCTTCAAGCTCAAAATCAGACAAAACTGTAGGAGGAAGAGGAGGATCGAGTGCAGCAGTCAAACGCTCATCGACAGCAGCCAAGGTGGTTCACATGGACGGTCGTGTTCAAGAGTTGAGGCAATGAGTCCAAGCCAAGATCATCGTTTCTCAAAATCCAGGTCACTTCCTTTGCAGCTCGAAGTCGATGTCTATCGGCACTTGCGTGCCCCATGTGCCCGGTGATGAGGAGTTTCAACCGGGACAAGTTTACTTCTTGTTGCTACTCTTCCAATCTGATAAACCACTTTCCTTGCAGGACTTGTGTTCCATCGCCATTAAAGCTAGCTCTTGCCTTGGCAGACACAGTGTAGACCTCTCATCGAGAAACTCAAAACTCATCCTTAGGTGATCAAGCTGGTAAGATGGACATGTTCATCTGCAGATTAAGTTGTGCATTTTTCCCCATAAATGTGACTAATATTATACGATTTAGATTGTAAAAGTCAACGGTTTTTTGGATATCAGAGGTTATAATTGTCACGGTCCGCATATTTGGGTTTGCGACAGTGGCGCATGTATTCGCCCAAGAGGTTGAGTGCGGATCACCGAGCTTGCCAAGACTACATGACTTTGCCCATTACTTGGAGAATGCTAGGAGGCCCGGTCACAGTGGTTTTTTAAAAATAGCAGGAGACAACAAATCAAAGGAGATTGTGGAGGAATCCTGCCATATCAAGCGTGATCAGCTATTTGAGGAAAGATACCTTCTAATTGATGTAATAAGATAGGATTTTGATATTCTTTCCTAGTTTAGTGTATCTTGTAAAGATTTGACTTAATCTTGGCCATCCATGTAAATCAATCCAGACCATTGATTGAGTAGGAACTCAACTATAAATAAAGAGCCTCCCACCCTCATTTGTATCATCCATCTCATTCCATTCATTCTCTCTTGAGAAGAATAATACAACTCTTGGCATTTACTCTAGTTTCTCTCTTGTCCCTTTCAGTTGTTCTTGTTCTTAAAGCTCTTTGTTCTAGTTGCCTCTCGGGTGGCTAAGAGTAGCCACCTTGGTGCTTAATGTTTCCGCATCCATCGAAGCCTTGAGGGCTTGTCCGAGCCTTTGGCGAGCAAGAGCACTCGCAAGGCGTGGTTAAGGCTGACTTAGGTGCGGGAATCGACCGATTAGCATCAAAGGCGTCTAAGGCCGTACAGATCAACTAGGGTTGAGCTCTAGCTCCATGACAAGTGGTATCTAAGTGAGACGAGGGGGCTTGCGTTCGAGCCTACTTGGTGTTGCAGTCAAGTTAGGCGAGGATTTGCTTTGAAGTAGTTCGTGGCAAAGAAGTGAGTGAAATGGCACCAAAGAAGGTGTTTTCGAGTCCCGCCTTGACAAAGTAGAGTGAGTCCATGGATGACCGGCTCAAGGACGAGATGCGACGGGTTCTCAACGAGTTGGTGAATGTTCGAGGGAGTAATGCTTGCGAAGCCGAGGTGAAGGCTTTGTAGATCGAAGTGAATGAGCTCAAGGAAGAGCTGCTCAGTTGCAAGAGTGCAATGAGTGAATGGGGTGTGCTCAATACCTTCTTAGAGTGACTTAGACCAGGTGCGAAGCTCGCATTAGAGCAAGTCGATGCCAAGAGAGCATCAAAGGCCCAAGATGTGGCCGAGTTGCTGACTGAGCCTACATGAGATAAGGCAGCCAGCAAGGAGACGTCCAAGCCCACAACGAAAGATAATGGGAGTGGCGAGGCTAAGTCCGTGTTAGAAAAGAATGTGAGCAAGAAGATGAAATGCTACTTTTGTGATAGTCCACATATGATAAGGAGCTGTCTCGAGAAGAATCGTCTTGCTGCACTCATCAAGGGAGAAGATGAGCTAGAAGGGGGAGTAGCGCGACTTGGCGCAATTGCGAGTGTCAATGAGCCAAGGGAAACCTGAGGTGCGACTACGAGTGCAAAAGTAGTCAAGCCAAGGTCGAGCCCCGGTGCGATAGCAAATGAGAAAGTCATCAAGCAGAGGGTGAAGAGGAAGCAATTGGAGTGCTACCAGTGTAAGGGGCCTCACAAGTTGCGGAGATGCCCAGTTCGAGCCAAGGGATCCAAGAAGAGGGATGAGCCCAAAGGGAGCGAGGCTGCAAAGCTTGGTTCGAAGCCGTCTAGTTCTGCCAAGGCTAAGGGAGACCGAAAGCAGAAAGAAGTGAACATGTTCGAAAAGGCTATGAGAGAGCTTGCTGAGGATGTTCAAGGAAAGAACATCGCTTTTGAGACCAGCAAAGTGTCGAAGGGGGCCAAGCCGAGGAGGGACATAGCAACCGTGGAGACACCACCCATAGGCAAGGTGGGAAATGAGCGAAGGACTTCAGGGAAGAAGTACCGACGCAAGAGGAAGCATCAGACTTCAAAGAAGAAGAATTGATGGAAAAAAGCACCAAACTTCAAGTCAGAAGGGCGGATACTGTTGAGATATATGTTTTGATATAATAATTGAAAAATAGTTTTGGACTAAATTGAAAAGATTTCAAAAATGATTCAAGTCCTCAAAACTTGAAAAATATGTTTAAAATGTTTTGACTTTGCACCTATATCGAATATACATTTAAAAGTCAACAATTAGACAAACTATGAGTGTTTAAGGAAAAGTTTCGAAACATTCCTTAAGGTTTCGAAACCTTTTCGGGCAGAATGACCAGTTTCTTGAAACCTTCGCCCTGTAACGGCTATATTTTTCAAATCCTCCTTAAGGTTTCGAAACCTCTGGTAAAGGTTTCGAAACCTCTGTGCAGGTGAGATTTTAAAGCTCGACTTTATGACTTCCCAACGGCTCCAATTCAATCCCAAGGGTTACCAACGACTATAAACTCAATTGGGAGTATAAAAGGGACCTCCAAGCATCTTTGGATGACTAATGCTTCAATTGTCAACAACATTATGATCAAAGATTTGTCTTAGAGCTTAATTGTATATTTCTTTGTATAGACAACACTTGTGAGCTTTAATTGTAATATTTTGCTCAAGTGTTTTTAGGTTTTGGGTGAGTGCTTAGTGTGCAAACATCTACCTATTAAGAGGGATTTCAGTTTGCTAGGATTCTCTTTGTTAGAGAGTGTTCCCAAGACTCGGGTTGTGATTCTAAGATTGTAACTATTGCCTTCTTAGCCTAGAAAATGGGAAGAATTCTTAGTGAATTGTTGAAATCCTAAGGTGGAAAGCCTAGGTAGTGGACGTAGACTCCATTAGGGAGTTGAACCACTCTAGATCCTTGTGTCTTTTTGTTTATCTTTTGCTTCCACCATTTCCACCCAAAAATTAACCTTCTCCGCCACTTGACAAATTAATCGGTTGTGTACATCGAGCTCAACAATTGGTATCAGAGCAAGGCTCAATCGAGAAGGTTTAACCACCTATTGAGACGATCCGAAAGCTCGTTCATCAAATAAGTCAACCGGTGATAAATGGCGTAATCCATCAACTGGCCACCATTCTTTGATGGGACCAACTATGCTTATTGGAAGACCCGAATGATGTTCTTCATCAAGGCCAAAGATTACAAGCTTTGGGACGTTATTGAAGATGGTCAATACGTACCATAAAGATGCAAGCCGGAATAGAATGTGGATGATCGCAAGAAGATGGAGCTAAATTGCAAGGCTTTGTACATTCTTTTTGTGCATTTAACCCCAATATCTATGAAAATATGTCTTCTTATAAGAGTGTCAAAGAGGTATAAGACAAGCTTGAAGTCACATACGAAGAAACCAACGAAGTAAAGGAGACCAAGATCGGTCTTCTGAATCTAGAGTATGAAAACTTCAAGATGGATCCTGAAGAAGACATCGAGAAGATGTTCGATCGTTTCTCTGAGAGCTTATCTACTCCATTCCTGAGTCATGAGACTCAAAGAAGACCGCCATCATCGAGGCCAAGAATCTCAAGACCTTAAAGCTTGATGAACTCATGGGGTCTCTTCTCACTTATCAAATAATGAAGAAGTACAATGAAGAGGAGAAGAAAAAGAAAGAGATAAAAAAGATGGGGAGAAGGAAATCAAAAAGCTAGGCATCAATATGAATGTCGTAGTCTTCAAATCCTCCACATGCCAACATGAAGAATCAATTGAGGAGGAAAGTGAAGATGAAGAGATGGTTCATCTCTTCTAGAAGTTCACCAAATTCATGAAGACCGAAATGACCAAATCTAACCTTGAATCGAAGAAGAATAAGAAGATGAAGGATCCCTAAGAGAACCATAAAGGATTCAACAAAAAGGGGTCATCTTCAAATAAGGCATATATGGCTAAATGGAGTGATGAAGACTCCACCAATGAAGATGAAGTAGCCCACTTATGCTTCATGGCCCTCAATGACGGGGAAGTAGCTTCTAACTCATCTTGTTCAAATTCTTATACTTTTGATGAGCTATAAGAAGCATATGACGAATTGGTTTTTGAGTTTAAAGCTTCTTCAAAAAAAAAAATTGATTTCAAAGTTAAAAATCAAAAATGATTTGCTTTCTAAAACCAATTTGGAGTTTGAAGCAAAAATGAAGGATTTTGAGCAAAAAGTTTCAAATTTGCAAAATTTGCTTCAAACAATGGAAAAAGATCATCAAAAGGAAATTGATGATCTTAAGAAGGAAAATGATTTGATTTCCAATGAACTTCAAGAGAAAAACAATTTGGGAAAATCAAATTTTTACATTAGACAATCTAGCGCCCCTAGTTTTAAACGGTAAATGTTTTAGAAGTATTAGGGTCCCAAAAGGACTAAATACTTCAACTAAAAATGATGAAATTGAAAAATGGATTCCAAAGGGGACAAAATTATGTGCTACTAACGTTTATGGATCCAAAGCAATTTGGATACCAAAAATTACATGATTGTCTTGTTTAGGTGTGATAGAGAGTGATCAACAAGTCCAAATTTGAAGAAGAGCTCCATACACACAAGAAGGAGAACACTTGAAGAAGGAAGGCTTCACATCCTCCCTTGAAGTTCAAGTGTTGGTAAATTTCTAGTTGTTTTTGTTTTTATTTCTATTAGATTTATTTTCTATGATAGCTAGATAATCATATTGTTGGACTAACAATATTTGATGATTTGAGTAAGGGGGAGCTAATTTTAAAACCAAAATTCTTATTTTTGTCAACATCTTTTAACCTCCATTGTTATTTTGAACTTAAAGTTTCCAAAATACTTTTTGATATAACAAAAAAGGGTAGAAATGATTTGAAAATTTGATTTTTCAAATGAATAAGGGGAGCTCTAACTACATTTAAATTTTAAAAATCTCTTATTCAAATTTTTAAATCCTAAGGGGAAGAATCACAAACAATTTTTCAAGTTGGTTTTATTATATCAAAAAGGGGGAGATTGTTGAGATATGAGTTTTGATATAATAATTGAAAAATATTTTTGGACTAAATTGAAAATATTTCAAAAATGATTCAAGTCCTCAAAACTTGAAAAATATGTTTAAAATGTTTTGACTTTGCACCTATATCGAATATACATTTAAAAGTCAACAATTAGCCAAAATATGAGTGTTTAAGGAAAAGTTTCGAAACCTTCCTTAAGGTTTCAAAACCTTTTCGGGCAAAATGGCCAGTGTCTTGAAACCTTAGCAAAGGTTTCGCAACCTTTATGAAGGTTCCGAAACCTTGGCCCTGTAACGGCTATATTTTTCAAATCCTCCTTAAGGTTTTGAAACCTCTAGTAAAGGTTTTGAAACCTCTGTGCATGTGAGATTTTAAAGCTCAACTTTATGACTTCCCAACGGCTCCAATTCAATCTCAATAGTCACCAACGGCTATGAACTCAATTGGAGTATAAAAAGGACCTCCAAGCATCTTTGGATGACTAATGCTTCAATTGTCAACAACATTATGATCAAAGATTTGTCTTAAAGCTTAATTGTATATTTATTTGTAAGACAACACTTGTGAGCTTTAATTGTAATATTTTGCTCAAGTGTTTTTAGGTTTTGGGTGAGTGCTTAGTGTGCAAACATCTACCTATTAAGAAGGATTTCAATTTGCTAGGATTCTCTTTGTTAGAGAGTGTTCCCAAGACTCGGCTTGTGAGTTCTTGGATGCTAGATCACGGGTTGTGATTCTAAGATTGTAACGGTTGCCTCTTTAGCCTAGAAATTGGAAAGAATTCTTAGTGAATTGTTGAAATCCTAAGGTGGGAACCCTAGGTAGTGGACGTAGACTCCATTGGGGAGTTGAACCACTCTAGATCCTTGTGTCTTTTTGTTTATCTTTTGCTTCCACCATTTTCACCCAAAAATCAACCTTCTTCACCACTTGGCAAATTAATCAGTTGTGTACATTGAGCTCAACAGATACAACAAGGGGCAACGGACTTCGTGGCAGAAAGGCCGATGCATGCAAAGAACTTCAATGAGGAAGGTTCGATGCAAACGGGGCCAGACTTTATGGAGAAAGAATGACTGACCCATTTTAGAGTAAATGCAACCGAGAGGAAGGTACATCTCAAACACAACTCTAGTTTTTTTTAGTTTGATTTGTCGAGTTTGATGAGTATAGGTCAAGTTGGACCTAACCATCGGTGCGGGGGAGCAAAGCTTGGAAGGGACCTTTCAGTGTTTTAAGGAGCCAAACTGATGAGCTGACGAATCTGAGAGTTCGTCCGGTGTTCAATATGGTGACACCCAAGACTTTGCCGCAGGACGAGAAGCGTCCAAATTATGGATGGCAACGGGGTGAGGCGGGTCAGTTTTTTGGTCGCCCCGACCCTAACCCAAAAAATGCCTACAAATCCCCGATCCCGACCTGCCCCGACACGTGTAATGAAAGTACCCGCCCCGACTACGCCCCGGCTTTTAGATCGAATACCCGACCTGAATTATTTTTTAAAATATTAAATTGTTAGCTTATATATTAATTATTCATTAACAATTCAAAATCTTTAAAATTAAATTCTAAAAGTAAAATTTATCCTGGTAATCCAAGATGCATATAAACAAACCATTTCTTAAACCATTCAATTTGTTGTCTACTGCCAGCAAATGAAATACAAATCTAATTAACATTTTAATTGCTTCAAACTCAAATGAAAAGTGTGCTATTGGCTTGTTGCCTAGTGCCTACTGCTAGAAAAGTTGAACTCAAAACAAGTTCAAATACAAATCTAATTGCATAAAATTAATTCAAATAAATTCCAAACACATAACACAAGTTCAAACAAGTCTAAACAAATAAAAACATAAAACGAGTTTAGACAAAAGTCTAAGCACATAAAACAAGTTCAAATAAGTCTAAACACATAAAACAAGTTCAAACACAAGGTAATTAAAAGCATAAGTTCAAACACAAATGAAAAATCGAGACATAAACATAAAGCCATAAACATCCAAATGAAGAAAACCTTCATTGTCTTAGACTTTAATTTCTTCGAGCTTCGTTTACCACACAAATCCTATAAAAATCATTGAATTAATATATATATACACACGTGAATAATATCATTCAATATATCTATATATAAACAATAATATAATAAAAATAATAAATGTGAAACTATTCATTACCGTTCTCATATATTGATCGATGACTCAGATTCATCAACATCTTCATAGAAGGATGTTGTTTCCTTTGAATTGGATTCTAAAATGTCATGAATGAAAATAAAATTTGATAAGAAAAACAATATCTACAATATAATTATATAAGAATAAAAATACTTGAAAAATAAATGACAAGTTTTTTTGTACCTTTTTCGGCCCTAACCAATTTTGATAACACGTCAAGGCTTCTACATTTGTTGGGTGGAATCTATTGTGTTGTGCATTCACCAATCTTTCTCCGGTACTAAAACTAGACTCCGAAACAACAATGGAAACCGGTATGGCATAAATATCTCTAGCAATAGCTTGCAATATAGGAAATTGAGGCCCAATTGTTTTCCACCAGTTCAATATGTCAAAGTCCGGCTTTATAGGAATAATTTCTTCCTCCAAATAGCGATCTAACTCAGATGAGACTTTTAATTTCTTTTTTTTTTCAAGGAAGAAACAAAAGCATCAACGTCTACCAAATTTTCCGAATCAACTACTTCACTATCTAGAGATGTGCTGAATGATTGAGGTTCAATATCAGACGATGCCATCTTTGCTTCATACTCCTTGACCAAATCCCGATAAAGTTGGACAATTCTTTCAACTTCATACTCAGCAGCAACCCCATAAATATACCGATCCAAAAGAGTTGTTTTGTATCTTGGGTCTAGCAGTGTAGCAATACCCATGATACCATTCACATCATTCCAATACTTTTCAAATTTAACGAACATGCCCTTTTCCATGCTCGAAATGGTGTCATTACTATGCTTAATCCATCCATTTATTGCCACCCGGATCGAGCAAATACTTGAAAAATAAAGATTTACAGTTGTGTATTTTGTTCCTGAGAGTTTTTTAGTGATGTCATAAAACACCTTGAACTTAGCACAAATGATCTCGGCAAAAATCCAATCATCTTCTATTGGCAAAGTCTTGTATAAAGGATCACCATGCAATTGCACGCAACAAGGAAAAACATCCTTGTAAGATAAAGCTGCTTGAAGCATCAAATATGTCGAATTCCATCGTGTTTTAACATCAGTGCACAATTTTTTTGCAGTTGAAATGTGCAACTGTCATGCAGCCTCTTTAAATTTCTCCCACCTTTTTAGAGTAGCACTCCAAAAAATAACACTTTGTCGGATCCTTTCTATACCATCTCCAATCACAATCAATCCATCCTTCACAATTAAGTTCAATATGTGTGCACAACACCGCATATGGAAGAAATCCCCCTTAAGCATTAGTGTACCACTTCCTAGTTTGCCAACAAGCAATTCAACAACATCATCATTCACACTACAATTATCAACTGTGATAGATGAAAGCTTTCGATCAATATTCCAAGGTAAAAAACACTTCATCAAACTAGAAGCAATAGCATGCGCAGTATGTGGAGCTGACACATATTCAAATTTTATGATGCGCTTCTATAAAACCCAAGAGTTATCTATGTAGTGAGCGGTAACAACCAAGTATCCTCTGTTCTGGTGATCAGCGGTCCACATATCAATTGTAAAGGCTATTAAACCTTCATTAGCCTCCAAGTCAGACATTATATTGACCTTTATCCCTTCGAACATGTTCAATATATCACACTTTATAGTGTTGCGTGAAGGCATTTCAAACAAAGGCTGCAAAGCTTGAAGAATATTCTCTAAACAGTTCATGATCTACTATTGATAATGGATACTCATGCATAACAATCATCTTGGCAAGCACACTCCTTGAGGCATCATGATTAAATGAGAAGACCTTTAAAGCTAATTTTCCATCCACTTTCCTCTGATTAGCTACTAAAACTTGTTGTCGAATGTCCACTTGACCCCGCCTGTTGCGTCTTGCTAAATGATCACGCAAGTGACTGTACCATTTTTAGAATCACCACTAAGCTTCCTTTGGGAATAATTGCATATCACCTTCCATTCATTGTTGATCTTTTCCTTCTTAAAATGCTCACAAACTGTAGAATTCAATTTAGACGGGTTGTACTCACTTGATGTGGTATTTGTGTTTCCCCCAAAACTTGTAGTCCCAACAACATTAGCTTGACTTAAAGAGGGATTTATGTTTCCCTCGAAACTTGCAACCAGACTACCCTCAGTTTGTAATTGAGGAGTGTTTAAAGATAGAGATGTTGACGAAACAGATTTTTCCATTGAATTGGACTTTTACCCTGTATAAAGATAATTCATTATAAGTAAATTGGTATTCCTAAGCTAAAATAATTGTACACAAGTCAGTAAGTACAAATATATGTGCCACTATTAATTAACAAATTCTACTGTCCTTTTGTTCATAGAAAGCTTCAAACAAAGTTACCAAGTAATTTGACACATTAATTCAAATAAAACCTACAAACAATGATAATATATATAACAAATAAATGATAATCTATATATATATATATAACCTACAAACACAGTATATTACTAGAAATATTGACTGAATTTTATTACCAAACCCAATCTTAGTATCTTACAAAGAGAGCAAAGTCATAAAAGAACATGTCCAAAGGAAAGCAATAAAGATGGGAAGAAAAGAAACATATGAGAAGGACAAAAACAAGAATAAAACAACAATCTTTGTAGACTGTAGTAGAACAATTTAGACCAGTAGAGAATTCTTCAAAATCAACATAAAAAATAAAAGCATCAAGAGACATTACAAGCATATATGATGAGGAGAGAATGGCTAGAACATGGATCAAACTTAGAGACAAAAAAAATAGTTCCAGATAAAGAAATTACCAATCAGCAACAGTAAAGGGCTCTTGGTATTTCTAGGGCTAAGCAACGAACGAACAGTGGAGCAACCCCTAAACGATTTAAAAAATTAGTTCGAGTTAAAGAACAAATAGACGAAGACGAAGAAGAAAATTTTACCTGTCCAACTTCTTCAACCTTCAGAATCAAAATGGAGAAGAACTAAAAAAGGGGAGCGAATCTTAGGATTGGGGAATAAGGACGATAAATTTCAGAATAACATAAAATGATTAAACAAAATAAAAAATATCTCTTGACATTTAAAATATATAAAGGGGTAATTAAGACATTCATAGTATAATAGTCAGGTCGGGAATTTTAACTCTTAAATCCGACCCCGCCCCGACCCCAATTTTTTTTCTACAACCCGACCTGAAACCAAAAAATTCAAAAAAAAAAAATGACCCTATCGGATCGAGTCAGGTCAGAACCCGTTAGACTCGGGGTTTTTTCCATCCATAGTCCAAATCAAGGTGAATCAAGATTGATAGGAGAAGGCTCCTACGATGGTGATGTACCCATAGGTGTGTTAGCACGCGATGATACAAGGCAACTTGAATCGAGGCAAGCAGTTCTTATGGGGGATTGTAAGAGGCCGAAGCATTAAGGAGCATCAAGGATGGCCCAACCCAGGATCGTTCTAGTAGAGCGACGAGGGCGTCGCTAAGTTTGGTGGGGGAGAATGTCACGGTCCGCACATTTGGGTCCGTGACAATGGCGCATGTATCCGCCCAAGAGGTTGAGTGCGGATCGTCGGGCTTGCCGAGACCACATGACTTGGCCCATTACTTGGAGAATGCTAGGAGGCCCGATCACAGTGACTTTTCAAAAATGGCACGAGACAACAAATCAAAGGAGATTGTGGAGGAATCCTGCCATATCAAACGCGTGATCAGCTATCTGAGGAAAGATATCTTCTAATTGATGTAATTAGATAGGATTTTGATATTCTTTCCTAGTTTAGTGTATCTTGTAAAGATTGGCTTAATCCTGACCATCCATGTAAATCGATTCGGACCATTGATTGAGTGAGAGCTCAACTATAAATAGAGAGCCTCCCACCCTCATTTGTATCATCCATCTCATTCCATTCCATTCATTCTCTCTTGAGAAGAGTAATACAACTCTTGACATTTATTCTAGTTTCTCCTTTGTCCCTTTCAGTTGTTCTTGTTCTTAAAGCTCTATGTTCTAGTTGTCTCTCGAGTGGCTTAGAGTAGCCACCTTAGTGCTTAACGTTTCCGCATCCATCAAAGCCTTGAGGGCTTGTCCGAGCCTTTGGCGAGCAGGAGTACTCGCAAGGCATGGTTAAGGCTGACTTAGGCGTGAGAATCGACCGATTAGCGTCAAAGGCGTCTAAGACCGCACGGATCAGCTAGGGTTGAGCTCTAGCCCCGTGACATAATGCTCAATAGTTTTTTGACATCCTTGTGACCTTTTGAATATCATAACTGTATTAACCAATTGTTCTAAACTTGAACTTCATGAACCCTATTGGTACTTGTGTAATCACTAATCAGAAGTGTCAAATGGACAATGTAAGGGTTTTTTACCTAGATATTGTGCTACTAATTTTTATTTTGAGATGTGGTGTACTTTATTTTTTTTATTTCACGATCTATGGATATTTTTAATAAAAGTAGAAGTCGTCCAACTTCTAGAAGTCAACAGAAAAACACACGGACTTCAGGGTAATTTTTTTTAAAAAAATCATACCTGTACCAGCTAGCTCTATGCATGGGAAGGGTGAAGTCGGCTTCCTTTCCTAGTGACGACTTCTACTTTGCTCACATCACAAATTAAAAATTGGCATCAGGACAAAATATCCGACAATGTAATTAAGATTCCTTTTTCAAATTGAGAAAGACAATATTATGTGTAGTTGTGAACTATCAATTTGAATTTGAATTTGAATTCAAGCTAAAGAAAAATTCTGTACATAAAATGCACTGATCCCTATGAACTTTTACCCTGATTCACTGACATAACCTAATCAAAGCTATTTATCACCGAGCACATTGTCTCTAATGGTCAACGCCTTGGTTTCAGTTCTAGTTCTAGCTATTTGCCACAGTTTTGGTCGGACCTCTCAAGTGGAGTGAGCAACTCGCCAATGCCAACAAGCCTCCTTGCTAAGTGCCAAGGAACAAAATGGGTTATCTCAGTTTGCAGACCTGACAGATCTCATGTCTGGAGCAAACCAGTGATCCAATATCCACAGTTTGGACCTAAGAAACACCCAACATTTGTTGTGTAAAGGGTTTTTCTCGTACATGTTTTGTCCTTTTACAATTTGGGTACGAATGAGGACTTTGATAAGCACTATTAATCATGAAAATAGCCATGGAAGGTTGGTTCCACGATATTTTCAACCTTGAATCACTTTGAAGGAACAACTCAGAATGTGATTCATTAATTCAGGTGAAGGCTTTGAGCAACTGAAAAGGGAAGTACTGTTAGCTGAATTTGAAGCACGCGGCTGACAGAACATACACCGTGCCAAGAGCACACTTAGCAGTTTGCTCAGCAGGACAGATGAACATGATAGAGCCCAACTCTCCGCATTTCACCAACATGGGAAGATTTTTTAAGTCAAATTATGAAATCGGTTCACGTGCTGGTGCAGGAGACCAACTAAAATTTGAGAGGACAGCCATTTTGAGTCGGATGTTCAAGTTGTGTAACTTTTTTTTTAAGAGCTCACACCATAACTGTATACAAACCTTAATGCACATTGCATAACACAGCATAATAACAATTACATCACAAAATATATCCCTATCATTTCTACTTTGTACAAGGAAAAATGTGGAATCTTACAAAATGGTGAATGCCTGAAAACTGCATCATGCCATTGATGCTTACAGGCAATCATCTAACTAATTCTTTAGATATTAGATACCTGAAGGTGAAATTGTGAGGGATCCATTCGATGCTCTTGCGGGATTTGCTTACCGGACATTTTCTAATGCTCCTACAAAGGGATTCAGGTAAACATTGTTGGACCATTTCGATGATACTAGCTGGACATAAACTTGAGTCCTTTGCAAATGATTCTACGATTTTTGGTAACACAATTTTCAGGTCTTTGCGGACACCAAAAGTAGCTCTGATGTACTCTTGCTTAGCAGTTTCCAGCTCTTGAAATACTTTCTTCGGTGTGTAGGCACGGACCTAATGAAATGAATAAATATGATCAGAAGGCTGACAATTTCCATATGGAAAACACAACCCCAAGAAAACTTTATAGAGGCCAGCTAAAAAAGCTAACATCTTTCAACTGGTTCTTAAACATCCTTTCATTGGAGCTAATAGCAAGGAAAAAACTTAGATCACAGATGATATAGTACCGCAGGATCGAAATGGTTTCCTGAACAGAGTGCGAAGTGTAAAAGTGGTTCTGGATGCTCAATTGCATATGCCTGCCTTCTGTCTCCAGTTTTAAACTTTTTCCTCGAAGAAATTAATAATCGAAGCCACTACAAGCAGGAGAAACCTTTGTCAGCTCCACCTTAAAAGTGAATTGTCTGATTCGAAATAATCGACAAATGCCATCAGCCTTTTCTTTCTATATTTAACAAAGAAAAGACCACGTGGAGACATCATTTACAGATAACATTAACATATACAAGTTTCACACGAAGAGTAGCAATTCTGACCAGAGTACTCTCTAAAAGATCTTTAACAATCTTAAGTAATTAAAGAATCAAAATCAAGGACATGAAAGATGAAGCTTGAGATCTACCTGTCCAGGGCGAGACATACGGCATCCAAGGATGGAACTCTGTATTGTATCAGCACTGATGGTGTGACCCCCAATGTTATATGCAGCCTGAATAGTACAAGGCATAAGATAACACATACCATTCTAGTTCCATCATTCAAGAGAAGCAGAAATGAAGGCAAGCGAGCTTACCTTCAACAGTAGAAACAGTCTTTTCACATTATTTTGCGGAATACCATACGCCAAAAAAGCCTATATTATAGAAGAAAGGAAAGACTTGGTACAATATATCGTGAAACCGTAAACAAATCTATAACAGCAGATTCTTTTCGTTGATGAGAATACATACATGCATCACTAATGAATTGTGTATGTTTATCCAGAATGCCAACTTCTCTTCATGTCTCAACTTCCTTGGATCGACTTCTTCCAATCGACAAATAAGAGACCTATAACATAACAATTTGATAAGCACATGAATCCTCACATCACAAGAAACAGATTTTCTTGTGATGATTGTATGCTAGGAGACGAACCTGAAATTCTGTAGTAAGTTTTCCACATCAGCCAGTTTCTGACTACCTCTGAAAATCCATGGCACTTCAAGCATTGTGCTATATGGTCCACTAAACTCTTTAAGTCCTTCCCCGTGGAAAGGGTTATCTAACCGTACATCAAAAGATGAATTGTTTCTGAACCCTGGACTCCACATGTCATGCTGATCCGGTGGGGAAAAGGCACTGGCTGATGACAAGGATGAATTGGGAGATGAACAGCTGTTTTGGATCAAAGGTGGGTCTGCAAGCTTGCAATATATAGCAGACATACACCTGATCATATCCTCTGAAAGCTTGTTTGGTGTGACTGGGACATGATCGGAAATTTGAGTGCCAAGATGCTCGGCCAGACTGATTATATTCGATGCATTCTCAGCATACTGCAGAGGACCAAGCAAAAGTTCCATAAGTTCCTCAAAGTGTCATACATATCATATGAGAGATTATTCTCCCACAAAGATTAATCGTTGTCTTGTGAATGCAATTAAAATGAGACGATGATCGAATTAATTTATCTCAAAGCTTCGAGAGTGGAGACTTAGCTATCATTTATTCCAAAGGTAAATAACATAAGTTGTTGCTCTAGCCTCATACAATAAATTATTAAATGCTTTGCTAACATGTAACAAGAGCAGCATTTAATCAAAAATGTTAAGTACAACGAAATGCAAATGCTGAGAAGATTACATGGTAAAAGTAAGTTACCTCTAGCATGGACAAAGGTTGTGAATGACAGGCACGTACAGCTTTATCAGCCAAAGTCTCATCTGGAGGAGATGCCCAACTCGGAAATACTGAAAGCTGTGATAGTGTGGAATGACAACGATGAACACCGGAATCTAATAGTTTTTCTCCTACAATGCCAGTAGGCCCCTTCCATGATTTCTCACAGTAACCAGACTGTACAGTTGAATTTTCAAATTTTGATGTATCATAAGGTCCAGAAAACTCAAAAAATCTCCCTCTTGGAGTATCTACTGGTATTTTTAACCTTTCATCCGGAGGAGATGCCCAACTCGGATCTAGTGAAGGGCGTGATAGTGAGGAATGACAGCCATGAACACCGGAATCTAATAGTTTCCCTCTTACAATGCCAATAGTGTCCTTCCGTGAATTCTCACAGTAACCAGACCGCACAGCTGAGTTTTCAACTTTTGATGTATCGTCAGGTCCGGAAAACTCCAAAAACCATTTACTTGGGGTATCTATGGGCATTTTTAACAGTTCATACCTTTTACTTGGGCTATCTACTGGTGTTTTTAACCTTTCATCCATTTTACTTGGGCTATCCACTGCTGTTTTTAACCTTTCATCCCTTTTAGATGGTGAAATTGAAGACACTTTTTGATCAAAGGCTTTCCTATACAAGGAGAGCAGGTACTGTTCCAAATATACAACTTCCAATTCTAAAACAGCAATTTCCTTGATTAGCTCCGTAGCTGGCTGTAGAAAAGCAGTGTCAACTGTCAAGAGGGTGACATGAAGAATGTACAATGAAAAAGTGAAAAGTTGAGACAAGAAACTAAATTCTAAGAATCTAAGGTAAAAAAATTGGCATAAATGATAATTCAATTGTCCATTAAGACTAGAAGAAGCGGCGGTGTTCAGAGTGATATCATTAGAAACCATGAAGAAAAAGAAAAACAGAAAAATTCGCAGAGAAATAAGAATTTAGAGTTACCTTAGATACGGACACTGATGTTTCATTTGTATCTTCATGGGAGGAGGTTCTATAACACAATGCTTTTTCTACAGCACGCCGAATCTCAAATTGGTCTTGTAATCTTTTCTCAAGCTGCAAAATCTGCACCAAAAGATTTCGGAAAGATAAAGAAGAAAAATCATATGAGCAATAGAACTTCAAAACTTATGAGCTGCAGCCTAATCTTGGGTTATAAATGACCTGAACAGGCCACTCCTAAACAGAATTCAAGCCCTTTCAATACCTAAAGATGACTAAAATGATATAAAACAGACTCAGGTCCACACCTCTTGCTTCAAAGAGCTTTGGACCTCAGAGCTGGGGGTCGGAGATTGCTTCTTCTGGGTTTTGACAGAGTTCTTCAAGTGCCTCATATCCTGGTACCACATACATCAATCAAACCCTTGGCCAATGGAGAAGTATTCTTTAGCATTAATTCTTTAGCCTTATACGGTGATACCCCAGTTTTTTCATGCATAAATACAATATTTTATTCAACTCCATCTAGATTTATATCAAAGAATTCAATTATATGATTCCCACTTTTGAAACTCCATTTATAAACTATCATATGTAGCAATAAAGAGGAAAAAGGAGGGGGAGAAAAAGAAAGAAACGGCTAGGCCTTTGCATTGGATGCATGGAAAAAGTAGTCATTAGTAAAAAAAAAACAATAAGATAATCAAATCATTAGCTTACAAATTACTTTTCTAGAGTTAAAGAAAAATGGAAAGAATTACCAGCTTTATACGATTTGATTCTTCAAGAGAATTATCCAAGCCTTCTTCTTCATCTCTTTGCTTACCAGGAAAGGTGCTATGGGACAAAATAAAGGATAGTCATTTAATCTTTAGCAAAGAAAAGAAACATTTGATGGCAGAAGCCAAGTTTCAAGCAGTTTCATGATTTAAAGAAATTCCCTTTGGAACTCAGCTGGACCACTAAATGCATTTAATGCAGGACCAAAACCAGGAAGTATGGACATAGAACCAAATTAATGAGGTTTTCTACTTCTGTGTAAATGCTTAAAGTTCCAAGTTTGTTTTTAATCTTTTAAGTAAACCCCATCTCACAACTCGTTTAGAGAAAAAGCTCAATATTTACAACAAATGTGATAGCAAACTGAACAAGAGATTTTTGAACAGACACCTCTTGGAACGCTTATGCCTTGAAGATATCACTTTCAAACCCAACATTTCACTTTCTCCACTGCTTTGAAACCTCATCACTGAGAAAATGGCATCAGAGAATAAATTGATAATATGCAAGCAGAAAACCCAGAAGATGGCAGAAAATGGAAGAAAGTAGAGGCCTTTACCAATTAGACTCTAGAAGAGGGGAAAGAAAAAACAAGGGAACACCAAAGAATTCTGAGCAAGATGAACCAGCAGGGTACACAATTTGAGAGAAGAAAAATAACAAATGGGGTTTTCAGAGACCCTTGATTACACTCCAAAACTAAACTTGTCTTCTTGCATTTTCATGGGAGATAACCACAGTGCAGAAAGTGATTATTCTGCTGCTATAAAACAGCCTGAAACTTAGCAGAGGACTGAAATTTGCTTTTGCATAAAAAAACCCCCACAGATACGGCTAAGAAAAGGTGAGACTTTTTTGGCTTTTAACCAGTGTTTCTTTCTCTTTTCCTTAAGCTAGCTTTTGCAAATTGAGGAGGCTCTCTCTTTTCTCTTTACATTAAAAGATGTAAAACCAGCTCGTGTGCTTGAAGGGAAGAAGAAAGCTTTGTTTTTTAAACTATATACCTCCTTCATGTCAATTGTCAAATAAATGTCCGAAAGTAGACAAATTGGAGAAAAGATTAATGGCCTATCACTGTTTAGAGCTTAGAAACCAATATTTTTAAGTCTTCACACACATTTATTTATACCTCAATTAGTCCAAAAAAATCTCCACATTCTTGTTGTTTTCCATTGTTGAGAAGCAAGTAGGAGTTGTTGACCGTCCCTCCTGCCCAGTCTCATGCTGTTATTACCATATAACATTGTACTGTAAGAAGACATCTCCTCCCAATACTTTTGATATAATAGTATTTTTTTAGCTCTTTTAATTTAAAAATGTCACATAAGATGTTTACACTTCTCAATTTTTAAATTTAAAGACTAATAGATTTTTATATTTTTCAATGTTTGATTCTAAATCCATCTCCGATAGTTCAATCCATTAAGTTTCATATATGTTAAACATAGAAATAGTATTCGGACATGGATGGTTATAAAAAATTTCTTTTAATCGTCCAAGGTTATTTTTATTGGTGAGCAAATCTCTACCATGTCACCACCCTTGAGTAGAGAGCTCTAAAGTAAACTATTAAAGTAAATGCATAGCTTTATCATCTCATTAAGCTTTTACAAAAATAAAAGGAATTTGATATATCATATGATTACATTAACCAACTGATTTGTAGACCATTTCATTTAGTAACACGCCAAAACTGCAGAGCTCCTACAGGGCCATCTGAAATTCTTGTGTTAGCTAACATATATCTTTTCTCAACAAAATCTGAAAAATAACTAAAGGTCAAGTTTTCTTCACTTTTTTTCTCCCTCTAACTCTACTGTAGCCATGAAGTTAACTCAGCACATTGCTTGAACTTGGTGCATTATTCACCAACTTGTTTGACACAAAAGTTTCTGTCTCATAATTGGCAACTTAAGCAACTGATCGTTTAACAAAATCCTCATTTCCTGTGTCAAAAATATTGCTTACCCGCATTTGACTGTTTAGTCAGGCTGCTCATCTTTGTTCCCTCGTATTCCTTTAGGTTATAGTTTAAAAAAATAATTGCTTACTCGATCTGAATTGGGAGGGTCGTCCCCATAATGTGCCGATTCGAATTAGTCGGCCAGTGGGTCGGAAACCAGTGGTTAAACAAAAAAATGACTGCTTACCGTTGGTGAAATACTGGTTAGTTTGATAATTAATTGTTAAAACATTTCAACTAACAAGCCCATGAGTTCTCCTAACCTACGACAAAAGCTGGTATTTGAGTTGGTTTTTCAACTAATCTAGAACAATAATACCCAAACAAATTATTTAGGCTATCTGGCAAACTTCCACTTGATTATATTATCAAACAGGTTTTACATCCAATAATCCTTAGTAATCTCAAAACCTTATAAAAATGTCTGAAGCAAGTCCTTCCAAATACAAAGGATTATGAACACTAATCAAAGTTTCTAACAATATTAAAAGGTAAAAGACAAAAGTAGGATCTGACCTCAAAAGGGGTGAAAGGGGGAATTGAAAGTAGACATTGGATGCTTAAAAGGAAATGAGGTTTTGTGGGTTTCTCTTTGTCTAAACCTTCTTTTTTGGGGACAAAATAGGGTACTAATTCCTAACAAGAGATACCCATATTGTCTTTCAGTATCAAAGAGACTAATATTTGTCACAGAATCCACAAAATTAAACTAATAAATAGCATATAAACTATTGAGTGGTACCGATGAAAAAAATCATTTTTATCCCAGGAAACCCGAGTTCCAGCAGCTAGAATAAAAATCATTTGTCCCTTAAATATGCTCATGCTAAAAAAGTACTTAAAAATTAAATTATAAACTCTAACCTTAAAATTCAAATCATAAACCCTACATCCTATAAAATATACCCTACCCTAAATTCTTTAAAGCCTAACCCTATAACCTAAGCCCTAATTTTAGTATGAGACATAAATAGAGACATAGGGACAGACGATATCTATCCGTTTATTTATACAATGTGCGTTTTTAAGACTAAAAAGTAGATAACATATACTATTATATAATCACATTATAATATTAAAAAATAATAAATAACATATATGTATACGTATATCAATATATATATAATGACTAAGGAGCTTTGACCTTTCCCAATAACAATAGAATAAAGTAAGTTTGTGTGTGTTGTAAGGTGGCCAGGTCTCTCCATTTGTCGCCATACTCAACTACTGAGAAAAAGGTTTTGTTTATTTCTCACTGCAACAAGGAAGAAAACAAAGAGTTTGCTTATTGAACAACCTTTCCATCAATAATTGTTTATTTGACAGCTTTTTTATATTGAGAATGCAGAAAATTCCAAAAGTCTTATCTGTAAACAAATGTGCATAATTAGCAAGGTAGCTTTCTTATTCTTATTTTTTATCGAGATATTTTATATTTTTTTGAAGCGGGTTTAAAACAATAATATTTACTGCCCACATATACATGATTTTTATCGCATTGTCATATATATATGTGTGTCAAAATAGAGATGCTTATAGGTCATGTTGGATTTAAACATGGTACTAATATACTTCATACTAGTCCAAGCTAATCAGACTTGAAATGTGAACTTAGAATTTTGTCTAAACATGTTCATATTCATAAATTATCAATTCAAGCTTGTTTTATGCATTTCCATATTATTTTTAAATATTTGTACTATTTTTAACTTAATATTTAATAATTTTATATATTATTAGATTTTTGTCGTACTCTCAACATGAGTAATGAACATGTCAAAATGAAGTATTTTTTAAGAGACTAAATTATATTTTTATCACTATATTAATTTAAAATATTAATTTTTTAAACGAAGTAAATCATGAACTTATTATCCGGAGCGTTAATGCATTTTTACTATTATATTAAGTAAAAATGATAAGATTTTTTTTGAGGAAATGAAAATTTTGTTCCTAATAAATCTAAAACTCACAACTTAAAAAAAAGTGTTAACTAAAAACTTTTTAAGCACTTATTCTAAAAATTATTGACATAAAAATGATAAGATTTAAATGAACTAAAGTATAAATTAATCATTTAGGGGGGCAAACCCCCTTTGGGATCGTCCTTAGTAGTTAAAACATTTTATGTAAAAAAAAATATATCTATAAAAATTGATTCAACAAATGGTAAGTTAGTATGGTAATTTTTTTATAAAGTTATTAAATATTTATGTTATTTTTTAGGATGAGTCTACAATGAGCGACGCACACTACTAACACAACACACTGCTGCACACCATTAAATTTTTAATGACTTTTAAGTTATTATTAAAAATTTTAATGATTGAACATATAATTAAAATTATTTTAAAATATAATTAAAATTTTGATTTAAATAAATCATTCATATTTGTTTTATAATATTTTTAATTAAAAAGTTAAAATCAAATCTTCATCATCCACAAACCCTAACCTCAACCCTAAACTTTTTGTTCTAGTCTTCCCTGCCGCAGTCATGCTTTCTTCCGAACTATTGTAAATCATTTGAGGATATCATTACTCCTCCACAAACCCTAAATCCGTCTTCATCAATATTACCGTTTTAATTAGGTACAAGATGAGGGAAAACATTAAGTCCTTCGATTTCGATTTCTCCAGAATGGGATGTAGTGCAAGCATGATAGCCATTGATCTCATTGTCGTGAGCACCGAGTCCATATATAAAGATTAAAACAATAATAAAAACAAAAATATAAAAGGTTATTCCACCTAAATTTTAATTTTATTTTGAAATACGAGGAGACTAGAACAAAAGGTTTAGGGTTGAGGCTAGGGTTTGTGGATGATGGAGGATTTGGTTCTAATATTTTAATTAAAAAATATTGTAAAACAAATATAAATTATTTATTAAATTAAAATTTTATTTTGAAATAATTTTAATTACATTTTCAATCCTTGAAATTTTTAATAATAATTTAAAAGTCATTAAAAATTTAATGGTGTGCAGCGGTGTGTTGCGTTCGTAGTGTGCATCGCCCATCGTAGAATTTTCTTATTTTTTAATGTAATATTTATGTTATTTTTAACTAAATATATACAAATATGTTATTTTTAATTGAAGATTTTAAAAGTAAATATCTATTTTTTTCTTTTTGATAAAACAGTACAAACCAGAAAATTAGTTTATCAAAGCGGCCTCCTTTTGGAGCAATTCGATGATCCCTGCCGGCGTTCCTCAAATACCGATGTAGCAATAGGTCCCCCGCGACTCAGCCCTGCTAAACCAATTAGCAACCCTATTCAAACGACGATCGATCCTGCGTACTTCTACCATCAAAGGTCGAGCTAGCAATTCCTGGGTTGTAATGACTAGGGCAGTCTCAACCAATCCTCTTGATGAGTGGTTAAGGATATTTACCACCTTCATGGTAACGACCCAAAATTTTTAAGTCAACAATTGGGCGTTGACCCGAATTATGAACTCTCGTCTTGGTTGGAGCAATTAGATCTTTTGGGCCAAGTTTGGGTCTTATTAGATAAGGAATTGATTACTTGGGCTAGAGTGGTGACCTTTTTGTATCAATGATGAAAGTTAGAGGTTTGGTGTGGCAAATATACTATTTTGTAATGGGAAAGTGGTTGGTCGCTCCTTTTCTCCCTTGTCTCACGTGACTTTAATGGGGGAGGGGACAAAGTGTGGGTGGATGATATCACCCATTTTTATCTTCACCCTTTTTCTATTATCTTTTCTCTCAAAAACCCCACAGACACCAAAGCTTAAAGATCCAAGCTTTCTTCATCAATCTTTTCATCCGGAATTCAAGATTTAGATATGACAATCTCTTCTTTCAAGGCTTCAAGAAAAATATAGTATTGTGGTGGAAAGGTAAAAGTTGAATTTATTGGTTTTTGGAAGTTTAAGGCTTTATGGTTTTTCTTTTGGATTTAAAGGTATAAATTCGTAGTTAGGCCTTTCTCTAAAGATTATTTGAGATTTTGATTCATTTCCTTGTTTGTGAGGCAAAAAGGAGGTGTTTTGGGGGTTTTCCAAGCTTGGGTCAAGGAAAAGAAGTTGAGGAAGCCAAATGGGTGAGTTGTTTTGAGATTTCTAGCTTAAGGTCAGTACATCTCTGACTCATACTTTTCTTGAAGATCATAAAATGATTGCTTTGCTCGATATGGTTTATGATTGTTAGTTGGTGTTTTGGTAGCTTAAAGCTTTGTTAATGGTAAATCCCGGATTAAATGTTAATAAGGTGTATAAAGGGTAGTAAATCATCCTAATTAACTCTTATAAGATGTAGGATTGGGTTAAGGGGTTAAAGTTTACGTTTTGAGGGTTTGGGAAGTGATTTCCTGAACCTTGGAAGCTATTTCTGGGCTTCGGTACCGATACACAAAGAGCCTATATCGATACCCTGTGTTATAAAAAATGAACAAAAATAACTTGTGAAGGGAGTATCGATACCCTTGGGGTGGGTATCGGTACCCTCTGCTTCATTAAGATTCCAGTAGCTAGGTTTTGTACCGGTACGCTTGAAAGAGTATCGGTACTGCAAGGGTATCGGTACGCAGGGTCTGTGTACCGGTACGAGATTAATGGTCAAGTTTCTCCTCTATGAAGCTTGAGTATCGGTACGCTTGAGGTGAGTATCGGTACCCAAAGAGCAGTAACGATACTCGTGAGTGGGTATTGTTACACGCTAGGTAATCTACTCGTAAAAGTTGAAATTGAGTTCAAGGGGTTGATAATTCAAAGACTATGATCCAAGGGATTTCTAATGTAGTAAAATGAATTGTAAAACTAAGAAACTGAGATTTAACCCTTATGGATGAGTGTAACGTATAATAGCTTGGTAAGTGATGAATAAAGATAACCATGATGGTTAGTGTTATGCCTTGGGACATTTGCTTGATAGCTTAGCTTGGTGTCACTTACCTTTTGGTGAGGTGTTCGAATGCTCATGGAGCATGTGTTGCTTTATGATTAATGAAAAGAAATCTAGATGTCCTAGAGTCAATAATACGATACTTGTTTAAGGGGATGTATACTTCGGGCTAAGTGAACAAGTACATCCGACGTACCCACGGGTTGAGTGATCTGGGTGCGGTTAGAAACCTATATGTAGCTATGGTGATCTAGATAAGATAAGCAACTTGATAGGTTGAATGAGCTCGAGTAACCTGATAGGTTGAGTGACCTCAGGTAAGGACTACTTATGGCTAATGTGATCCAAGTATGTATATGACGTATCTGTGGCTATGGTGATCCGAATATGGTCTATTTAACCCGACAATTATGTGAACACGGGTAACCTGACAGCTATGTGAGCACGGGTAAAGTAGGGTTTCATTGGCCATTATGTAGATGATGTATGGATTCATTTATGTATGTTTTGTGGATGATATGGATAATAGCTTATGAATGTATTAACTCGATGGGCTGAGTGAGCTCGAGTAACTCGATAGGCTATGTGACATCGAGTATGGCAAAGCTTTGTGAAGCGTGTAAGACTTCTTGTAGACTTGTTGATGCCTTGAGATAGGTGATCTAAGAACTCTAGTTGTGTAGACTAGAAGATAACTCATAGATAGTAAAGCATTATCTATGCTCTCTAAACTAAATTTATCTTGCATGCTTATTTTATGATAATCATGAATTATGGTAGAGTAGAAATGTATCACTGAGCTTTGTAAGTTCAGCATTCAGAAGCGTTGTTTCTGTTCGCAGGTTTATAGGTTGTGTCACATCCCTAAAACCGGCCTAGTTAGAATTTGGTTCCGGTAACCGGAAATTTTGTATCAGATATGCTCGAAAATGTAATCTCTCAATCCTCGTACCCAATTTTGTAGAAATAAAATTTAGTTGAACTTGATTTAAGTTGTGGGGACCTTTTTGTAAGAAATTCAAAGCTGAGAATGTTAATTTTGAGCTAGGCGTATCGATACGATTAGACTAGTATCGATATAGTTTGAACTAGGCGTTTCGATACAGTAATACCTGTATCGGTACAGCCTAACTACTATAATGAACTTACCTGTTTAGCCTAGCCTTATCGATATAGTTATAGGGCATATCGATACGGGTCCTATGTTCGAAGCTGTTTTAATAGCTAAATTGAAAGAGTTGAAAGTAGGTGATGATTCACCTCCTTGCTTGCCTCCCTATCACGTGGGATTAATCTGAAAAGGTGACAATTAGCCATCCAATGCCAATAGTCAAATTGGGAAAAGTAATTTCTTGGTTGGGTTAAGCAAACCCTCAAGTGAGGGAAATGTTCTTATTGGTTGCTAAGGGCGTGGGGAAATGATTAAGTTGTACTGCCTTAAATTAGACAAAAAGGAAAACTCTCTTCACTTGCCCATTTTCTTCCCAAAAGCAAAACTTAAAGGAAACCAAGCTAGCTCCACCATTGTTGTCTTCAACCTTAAGCAAGCACACAACTCCCTTATTGACTACCTTAGGCTCAAGCTTTCTTTAATTCGAAACCTCTATAGTAAAGCTATCGATCGGTTCAAAAATTGGAAGGAAATAATCTGTCACCTTCAACCAAGTCTAGAAGCAAAGGAATCGAAATCCAGGAATCCTAAAAGCTTCTGTGCACTAGGTGAGTGTAGTCGTGTCAAGGGATAGGCAACGTGTCATCCTGTTGCATTCATTTTGTGTTATAATTTGCATTTTTGTTTAAGGGCTTAAGTAGAGCAAGCTTGTGTGATGCTAATGGTAAGCATGGTAATTTTCCGACATGGATTAATATGTGTAAGTTCATATATGATACTTGAATTTTGCTATGTGTGAATTTGATATGAATATGCTATGATATGATATGTAGAGCTAAGGCTTAATTTGACGTCCAATATGATATGGCTTACGAGCACAAAGGTAAGTTTATGTTGTGATATGTGATCCGAAATGTAAGAATTATAATGAAATAGGTTACCTTGGACATTTGTGGACATTGGATACAATCAGCATGCCATAAGGTTATTTGAGCTCACCAAGTAAGGGATTGGACTACAGTCCGGGCCTATGACCTATATGAGGTGAGATAAGGTTAGTTTGTGTAAGGGATATTTTTCGGAGCTACGGCTCAAGGCTACGGCCTATTTCCGATATGTGTGGTGTACTGGAGAATTCACATATCCATTGGTTACCATGTCTAAGGAAATAATATGTTTATATGATTTATAATTGCTTTATGGAATCATGACTATTGATTTGAACATGATCTTATATGATTGATGCTATACAAATTGTTAACCAATCATGCCTATATGCCATTCATGTATTTGATGAATTTATTGTGCATTTGTTATGACTACCTCACTAGGCTATGTAAGCCTAACATTCGTGTGTCTCATGTATTTCAGGATCTTGAAGTATTCCGAGCTCTAATCGTGTAATTACGATTGCAAGTCACCTCCACCAATCATATGTATGCTTAACTTTTTCTTTGAACTCCTAGTAAGGTGGCATATTGTCACATCCCAAAAATCGGCCTAGTCGGAAGTAGGTTCTGGTGATCGAAAATTTTGAATATGATGTGTTAAACATTTGTACTGATTGAACGTTGTACCCCTCTTGTCTAATGAAGTTACATTTGGTCCTGTTTGAGTGAATGAACTTCTGTATACGAAATTTAAAGTCAAAATGCAAATTCTGAGCTATGCGTATCGGTACGGTTAAACCAGTATCGATACGGTCCAACTGCTAATAACTAACTTACCTGTTTTAGCATAACTGTATCGATACGGTTTGGGCGTATCGGTCCAGATTTTGGTTACTGGAATTTGGCTAGAAAATGGTATCGATACGGTCTTATAACGTATCGATACGAGGACAATGCAATCAACCAATATCGATACGGGCTTAGCTGTATCAGTACGGGTTGGACATCCTTGAATATGGAATACTGGAATTAGGCTTAACGTATCGATACCGACCTTAGGGTATCGATACGGTGTTAGTTAATTCTGTTATAAAGAGCAAAAAGAAGATTTAGACAATTTGCAAATTGTCACTGATAAATATATGGCTTAATTGATTAGGTAAATGATATCCGATAGTAACGAAACTTCACCGATTAATAATTGGTAACTTTAATTACAAGTTGGTGATAAAGAATTCAGAATAGGATCACTAATTTATAAAATTTACAATTTAGTCCCTAAGTTTGTAAAAGTTTGAAATTGACCTCTTATTGAGTCAGTAATTGATAATTAGGTTCGCTAAGCCTTAAATAAGAAAATTGGAACTTCCGAATGAATTTCCGACTCTAATTAAACTTTCGATTTCTGAATATATTTTCTGATAACGCTTTTCGACCTAGTTCTCTACCAGACCGGGAAAGGGGTGTTACATTTGTGGTATCAGAACCTAGGTTTAGTCAATTCTAGGATTAAACTGAAGCCATTACGAGTTCGTATGTACTTATGCCACCTAGGAGTTATTTGTTTATGACATATGTGACTTGTAGCTTACACGATTCAATCTTTCTGTGTAATTAGACCTGAAAATTTTCGTGCCTACTGATAGACGCACTGTTAACGAACCAAATCCTTGCTCCTCCTCGACCCAAGGGGATAATTTGAGGGCCGAGGCCAGGCCTGAACAAGTTGGCTAGAATGACCCACCTCATCCTTCTCCGATGCCTGCAGCTCAGCAAGAGTACCTGATGTCAATGGCTGGCATGATTAAGCAAGTAGTCGTGTCACTCCGACAAGAACCACTCTCGCAACCTGCTGAAGCACCTCTACCTATAACGAGAGCTCCATTAATAAGCTCAAATAGTACTAGTTTATACATTCACCGGCCAGGACCTGGACAATCTTGAGATCGCAAAATACTGGCTAGAGAATACTCTGAAAGTTCTTAATAAGCAAATGAGATGCCCCGAAGAGCACAAGCTAGAGTGTGCCTTAGCTTTGATCGCCGAGGAAGCACAAAGTTGGTGGGACATCGTGACGCTCACGGTGCCCAAACACCGAGTTACATGGGACTTCTTTCTTTAGGAGTTCCGCAAGAAGTACATCAGTGACCATTATATCACTGAAAGGTGTAAGAAATTCCTCCATCTGAGACAAGGGGAAGACTCGTAGAGTAGTACATCCACGACTTCTGCAAGTATGCAAGATATATTGCTGAGATCATCCACACAGAGAAGGAGAAGTGCCGAATGTTCATAGACGGCATGTGTGATGAATTACGTTCCCTCTTTGTTGCTTTAGAGATAGAGGACTTTCAGACTCTGGTCAACCGAGCAATCACTACTAAAGCCTCCTAGAGGGCTTCTAAAAGAAGAAAAGGGAATCAAGCCCGATCTAACAAAAGATTCTGAGATGATTACAAACCTCATATGCCTCAGAAGAAAGGTACACAGTGAGATCAAAAGTCTGCTACCTTCTATCAGCTACCTAGGTCGGGTCATGTGCCACAGTCCCAATCTCCATGGACGTCTATTGCTCATACAGCTTTTGTGAACAATACAGGCGGTTTCGCGAAAGGTTCCCAGATCCCTTTATGCAACTTCTGTCAGAGGAGGCACTCTGGGTAGTGCCGTAAACAATCTGAATCGTACTATTTCTACGGTGAATCTGGCCACTTCATCAGGCAGTATCTGCAAAATATAAATGCCCATACTACCGTGGCTTCTTAGAATAATTCTAATAAAGGAAAAGAAGCAAAGCATATGCAGTCTGGATCAGCGGAGATACCTCATAATACCAGTACCCCTTCAATTGGCTGTGATCCTCAGACTTCGGCCCAAATATATCATGTACGAGGGCGAGAACATGAAGATAATCCAGATGTGATTGCAGGTATAGTGGAATTATGTTCTGACCTTGATTATGCTTTAATAGATCTGGGCTACACGCATTCTTTTATTAGTGAACCTTTGATTGCTAAGTATGCTTTAGAATCCGAACCTGTTGCTTCCGAGATGGTTGTATCTAATCCACTAGGTGATAGTGTGGTTATTTGGTTGATCTGTAGAGCTTGCCCTTTGAGGATCTAAGGGATCTCGTTTCCGGCCATCTGATGGCTCTGCCCTTTCATAAATTTGATCTCGTTCTAGGACTTGACTGGCTAGCTGAACATCAAGCCTGGGTGGACTGTTCTAAGAAGAAGTTATATCTCCATGGACTCGGTAAGGAGAGTATAACCTTGATAAAATTCGAACCCGAGCCTAAGAAGACTCTTATGTGTGCCATAGAGTCTAAAGAAGATCCAAAGCTCGAGAATATACCTATAGTGAAAGAGTTCTCCATGTGTTCCCCAACGAGTTTCTAGGACTCATTCCCACTCGAGAAATGGAATTCGAGATAGAAGTGCAACCTGGGACTGTTTCGGTCTCTATTACTCTATATAGAATGGCCTCGGTGGAGTTAAGAGAACTAGAGGCCCAAATCCAAGACCTTTTGGATAAAGGGTTCATCCGACCGAGTTCTTCACCCTAGGAAGTACCAGTTTTGTTTGTTAAGAAGAAAGATGGATCGATGCGCCTATGTATTGACTATCGTCAGTTGAACAAGGTGACAATCAAGAACAAGTACCCGTTACCGAGGATCGATGACCTTTTCGATGAATTAAAAGATGCTTATGTCTTCTCGAAGATAGACCCTTGATCTGGGTACTCCCAAATGCTAGTTAAGGAGTATGATGTACTAAAGACTGCCTTCCGAACTAGATATGGCCACTATGAATTCTTAGTAATGCCATTTGGGCTTACAAATGCACCTACAGCCTTCATGGATTTAATGAACAGTGTGTTCTCACCTTAGCTGGATAAGTTTGTGATGGTGTTCATAAATGATATTTTAATCTATTCGAAAGACGGTGCTAGTCATGAGGAACATCTCCGAATTGTGCTTCAGACTCTCCGAAAGAAACAACTGTACACCAAATTTAGCAAATATGAATTCTGGCTATCCGAAGTATCCTTCCTAGGCCATGTAATCTCTTCTGCAGGAATCCAAGCTGATCTAAAGAAGATCCAAGCAATCCTTGATTGGATTCCTCCAAAAAATATTGGAGAATTATGAAGTTTTCTGGGCCTTGCAGGCTACTACCGTAGATTCGTTAAAAGGTTCTCACTAATTGTTGTACCCTTGACGAAGCTTTTCCGTAAGGAAACTCTTTTTGTATGGATAGTGGATCAGCAAAGGAGTTTTGATCAACTTAAGCAAGTTCTTACTCATGCTCTTGTCTGGTACAACCCGAGACGGGTAAAGACTTCACTGTGTACAGTAATGCATTCCACCTAGGATTAGGTTGTGTACTGATGCAAGAAGGCAAAGTCATAGCTTATGCTTCACGTCAACTTAAACCTAACGAGTTAAACTATCTGACCTACGACCTGGAGTTAGTCGCAGTTGTGTTTGCTTTGAAGATTTGGCAGTACTACCTCTACGGTGAGAAGTGTTACTTGTACACTAATCACAAGAGCCTAAAGTATCTCTTGACTCATAAAGAATTAAATCTTCGTAAACGTCGTTGGTTGGAGATTTTGAAAGATTGCAACTTGGTTATTGATTACCATCCTGGTAAAGCTAATGTTGTGGTCGACGCTCTTAGTCGAAAGCCCACTCCCTCTCTAAGATGTTTGAATGCTCATTTCCAACTCAAGAAGCATGGCAAGTTGTTGGCTGAATTGAGAGTTCAGTCAACGATTGTGTCTCGAATTAAAACACTTCAAGAATCCGATGAGGAGTTGCGACCTCTTATTTTTAAGGTTAGGGACAGCTCAGATCCTAACTTTGCTATGAACTTTGAAGGCTTGTTGTGTTTCTAAAACCATATCTATGTTCCTAATGATGATGGCCTTCGTGATCAAATTTTAAGTGTAGCTCATTCTAGTCATTTCTCTATTCATCCGGTAGCTATCAAAATGTATAAGGACCTAAAAGAGTTATATTGGTGGTCCAGTATGAAGAATGAAGTTACGGACTTCGTAGCTAGGTGTTTGACTTGCCCACGAGTCAAAGCTGAGCACAAGATGCCTACTGGTCTTTTGCAGCCTATCGAGCTTCCACAATGGAAGTGGTGGCGTATTATGATGGACTTTGTAAATGGTTTGCCAATGACTTTGAAGAAGAATGATGCTATCTGGGTTGTGGTGGACCGATTCACCAAATCTGCTTATTTCCTTCCGGTGAGAATGGATTTCAGTTTGCCTAAGCTCGCAGAGTTATACATCCATGAAGTCATCCGTCTACACGGAGTTTTAGTATCCATTATCTCTGATCATGACCTTCAGTTCGCATCACGGTTTTGGAGGACTCTACATGAGGCCTTGGGAACGCGAGTGCATCTAAGCACTGCATTTCATCCTCATCTGTCCAATCCAAAAGGGTTATACATGTAACCTAATGTCCTTCTGGATTAGTATGTATAAGTGTTTTGTACCAATTCCGAATCTTCCTTGTAGATTCTGGAAGATATGCTCCGAGCTTGTATTATTGACTTTGGGAATACGTGGGAGAAATCATTACCCTTAGTCGAGTTTGCATACAATACCAATTATCAAACCTCGATTCAAATGGCTCCGTATGAAGCTTTCTATAGAAGGAGATGTAAAACTCCTATTTGTTGGACCGAAATTGGTGAAGGCAAGATGTTAGGTCTTGACTTACTTCGGGAAATTGAAGAAAGGGTGACTATCATCCGTGATTGGCTCAAAGCAGCGTTTGACCAACAAAAGGCTTATGTTGATCTAAAGAGAAGGGATGTTCAGTACGAGATTGGTGAGAAAGCCTTCCTCAAAGTGTCTCCGTGGAAGAAGATCCTTCGTTTCGACAAAAAGGGGACGCCCAATCCTCATTTCATTGGCCCATTCGAAGTGATTGAAAAAGTTGGACCTATTGCGTACCGATTAGCCCTCCCCGAGGAGTTAATTCAGATCCACAATGTCTTTTATGTATTTATGTTACGCAAGTACCAGTCGAAACCTTCTCACGTGATTGAGCCAGAATCTGTGGAAATTCAGTCCAATCTGACATATAAGGAAAAACCGGTGCAGATCCTCCCACGAGAAGTCAAGAGACTTCGTAACAAGTTTGTGCCTTTAGTAAAAGATCTCTAGAGAAGCCACTTGATTGAAGAGGCAACATGGGAACTTGAAGAAACCATGCGAAAACGGTATCCTCACCTCTTTGCTTGATGTGAAAAATTCGAGGATGAATTTTCTTAAGGAGGAGTTGTCACATCCCGAAAATCGACCTAGTCAAAAATAGGTTCTGGTGATAAAAAATTTTGAATATGATATGCTAAAAATTTGTAATGATTAACCGTTGTACTCCTCTCGTATAATAAGTTACATTTTGGTCCTATTTGAGTGAATGAACTTCCGTATACGAAATTTAAAGTCAAAATGCAAATTCTGAGCTAGATGTATTGGTACGGTCAAGCCAGTATAGATACGGTCCAACTGCCAATAACTAACTTACATGTTTTAGCGTAACCATATCGATACAGTAATAAGTGTATCGATACGGTCCTTTGTCAAAAATTTGTTTAGATGACTAGGCAAAACCCTATCTTGAGGAAATCCCCCTATTGGCCAAAGGATAGGTGGCAAATGATTAAAAGAGATTAAGAGATTTTAAAAAGGAGTAAGAAAATCTCTCATCTTCATCTTTGGATATCTCGTACATTAAACACCTTACCTTGTCTTCAAATAATCAAGCTCTTCCATTACCATCTTCAACCTCAAGCTAAGCTAGCACCTCGGTAATCTCCAACCTTTGTTCAAGTTCGATATACCGTTTGAAAGCCCACAACTCGGTGAGTAAAACTCCTATATCGATTTGTTGATTCCATCATTCGTTGAAGTTTAATTTCAAAACTAGGTTTTCTATGTTCAAGGGAAACCTATGAACTAGAGAGTTAATTTTGATATTTTGATGTTGCCTACAAGTTTTGGTAAGCTTGAAATATGTTTCCGAATCCTCAGATCAAATCCTAATATAACCCCTAATTTTGTGCTAGCTCAAATATTGGAGAAGGATCCCTTGTCACTTCCAAAGGAAGCTAGGCACAACAAAATTGTAATCCGAGAACCTCGTAATCAAGGTGAGTGTAGTCGTGTCAAGGGATTGGCACGGAGCCATCCCATTGCATTTGATTTGTGATTTTCATGTTATTATGCATCTTGCTAAAGGCTCAAGTAGAGCAATGTTCGTGTAGATGCTAAAGGTGAGCATGGTAAGCTTTTTGATATGGTTGATGTTCTATAAATAAATATGTGATAATCAAGGTATGATGCATGTGAAACTGTTATAAGAAAAATATGATATGATATGCTAAATTTGATACAAATATGTTATGATGTGATACGTATATGATATGATCCGTTATATAGAGCAAAGGCTCAATTCCGATTCCGGTATACTATGGCCTACGGGCATAAAGGTAAGTGATAATATGAAATATGTATAACCTTGGACATTTGTGAGTTTTAGATACAATTGGCATGCCATAGGGTTATTTGAGCTCGTACAAGTAAGGGATTGGACTACGGTCCGAGGCTATGGCCTATATGTAGGGGAGATAAGGATGGATTGTGTAAGGGATACTATCCGGAGCTACAGCTCAAGGATACGGCCTATTTTCTGTTATATGTGGCTACGACCTATTTTTCGATATATGTGTGGTGTAAAGGGGAATCCGCGTATCCATTTGTTACATTGTCCAAGGGGAATGATATGTTTACATGATTGGTAATTGTTACGTGGAAATAGGATTTCGGCTTAAATGTATATATTGTTGTATGTCCAAGGGAATTGATATGTGCTAAACCTTGCTATGATTATGTGAAAATTTGATAGATGATTTAAGCATGAGGCTTAAGTGATTAGTAGGGTATTTATGATGTTTGAGTATGATGTTAAGTAATTCATGACTATAGTATGCCATTCATGTCATTTAAATTGCTTTAAGTTTGTTATGACTACCTCGCTAGGCTATATAAGCCTAACATATGTGTGTTTCATGCATTTTAGGGTCCTGAGATTTTTCGAGCTCCGGTCGTGTAATCTCTCGGTTGCAAGTCACTTCCGCAAGCTATATGTATGTTTTCTTTTGTTTCTGAACTCCTAGTAAGGTGACATAAGGCTAGATAAGTTGTAATGACCTATTTTGGTGTGTTTGTATAAGCCGGGTAATGTTTAGGTGATGGATGTGCATGGTGGTATGTTTTGGACTTAGCAAACTAGTTAAAATAAGCTTAAATGCGCTAAACGGTAAAATCTTAGTAAACGAATTTGAAATGCTCTAAAAATTTGCATGCTATTAGAATTATTGTTTATTGGTTTTCTGGTAAAATTTGGTAATGCTTAAACAACGTTTGCTAGGTTAATTCGATTAAAAACCAGTACAAATCTGTCGTTACAAGTCTGAGGGTATCGATACGGGTGATGGCGTTTCGATACAGCCCTTACATAATTGGTCTGGTCAACATGGGTCAAACAAGGCGTATCAATACGATTTGGGCGTATCGGTCCAGATTTTGGTCACTGAAATTTGGTTGGAAAAATGGTATCGATACGGTCTTATAGCGCGTATCGATACGAGGTCAACGCAATCAACTAGTATCGATACGGGCTTAGCTGTATCGGTACGGGCTGGACATCCTTGAATCTGGAATTCTGAAATTAGGCTTAGCATATCGATACCAACCTTAGGGTATCGATACAATGTTAGTTAATTCTGTTATAAAGAGTAAAAAGAAGATTTAGACAGTTTGCAAATTAGTCACTGATAACTATACGTCTTAATTAATTAGTTAAATGATATCCGATAGCAACAGAACGTCACTGATTAATAATTGGTAAGTTTAATTACAAGTTGGTAATAAAGAATTTGGAATAGGATCACTAATTTGTAAAATTTATGATTTAGTCCCAAAGTTTGTAAAAGTTTGAAATTGACCTCTTATTGAGTCAATAATTGATAATTAGGTTCACTAAGCCTTAAATAAGAAAATTGGAACTTCTGAGTAAATTTCTGACTCTGATTAAACTTCTGATTTTTGAATATGTTTTCCGATAACGCTTTTCGACCTGGTTCTCTACCAGACCAGGAAGGGGGTGTTACACATATGACTCAAACATGTTATGTTTGCATATTTCGTTATGTGTGTAGTGGCCTAATAGTGTCTAGGTGTTAAACGTGAAAGTTGGTATGTTTTGAATTGGTAAAACTAGTTAAAATGAGCTTAAAGGCACCAAAAGGTAAAATCCTAGTAAATGAATTTGAAATGCCCTAAAATTTTGTTTGCTATTAAAAATATGAATATTAGGCTTGCTGGTAAAATTTGGTTAAGTTTAGACAACATTCAACAGGTTAAATTGATTAAAAACCAGCTAGAATCTGTCATTACAGGGCAGGCATATCGGTACGGTTGATGGCGTATCAATACGGCCTTGCATAATTGGACTAAGTAAAACATGGCGTATCAATACTCAAAGAGGGTTTATCGATACAGATTTGGATAGTAAGGTCTAAAAATTAAATTGTATCGATACAGCCTTAGGTTGTACCGAAACGGGTCAACCTCGGTCAACGCGTATCGATACGGGCTTAGGGGTATCGATACCGTCTTGTTATACTTGAACCTGGAGTTTGGGAAATCAGCTTAGCATACCGATACAGTCTTAGGCGTACCGTACGAAGTCAGTTAATTCTGTTAAAAGTCTTAAAATTACAGTTTTAAACAGTTTACGAATTGGTCACTAAGTTTTAAATGGCCTAATTGGATAGGTAAGCGATCTCCGTTAGTAACGAAACTTCACGGGTTAATAATTGGTAAGTTTAATTATAGTTTAGTGAAAAGAAATCCCAATAAGGACCTCTAATTTGTAAAAATTATGATTTAGTCCTTAAGTTCAAAAAAGTTTAAAATTGACCCTAAATCGAATAAGTAGTCAGCAAACATATTGTTATACTTTAAAAGAGTTTAATAAACTTCCCAAATAAGTCTCCAAACTCTGAATTCAACTTCGAACCTCCGATATGTATTTCAGTAGCACTTTTCGACCTGTTTCTCTACCAGGCCGGGAAGGGGGTGTTACATTTGTGGTATCAGAGCCTAGGTTTAGTCGGTTCTAGGACTAAACTGAAGTATGTTATGAGTTTGCATCTACATATTCCACCTATGAGTTTATTTGTATATGTTATCTATGACATGCAACTTACACGATTAAATCTTTTCTGTATGAATAGATCTAAAAATGTCCGCACCTACTGATAGGTGTGCCGTAAATGAACCATACCTCGGCTCTTATTCGACACAAAGGGGACAATCTAAGGGCAGAAGTAAGGTCCAAACAAGTAGGGCAGAATGACCCACCTCATCCTCTTCCGATGCCTCTCGCTCAGTAGGAGTACCTAATGTCGATGGCCGAAATGATTAAGCAAGTGGTCGTGTCTCTTAGGCAAGAGCCGCCACCTTAGCCTACTGAAGCTTCTCCATTTGTTTCCAAAGCCCCTGTTGACAAGCTCCGTCAGTATCTAGTTTACACCTTTACTAGGCAGGACCTAGATAATCCAGAGATAGCAGAGTATTGGCTGGAAAATACTCTTAAAGTTATGAATAAACAAATGAGGTACCTTGATGAACATAAGCTGGAGTACGCTCTGGCACTGATTTCTGAGGAGGCACAGAGTTGGTGGGATACTGTGACACTCACCGTACCTGAGCATAAAGTTACGTGGGACTTTTTCCTTCAGGAGTTTTGCAAGAAATATATCAGTGAGCACTACATTGCTGAAAGACGTAAGAAGTTCCTCTACTTGAGACAATAAGGAAGGACTGTGGAGTAGTATATCCACGATTTCTACAAGTATGCGAGGTATGGTGCTGAGATCATACGTATAGAAAAGGAAAAATGCAAAATGTTCATTGATGGCCTCTATAATGAACTACGTCCTCTCTTTACTGCCTAGGAGATAGAGGATTTCCAGACCTCGGTCAATTGAACCATTGCTACTAAAGCCTCCCAGAAGGCTTATAAAAGAAGGAAGGGGAACCAATCCAGATCTGACAAGAGGTTCCGAGATGACTCCAGACCTCTTGTGCCTCAGAAAAAGGGTAGACAGTGGGATCAGAAGTCTGCCACTTTTCATCAACTGCCAAAGACAAGATATGTGCCACAGTCCCAATCTCCAAGGATATCTGTTGCCTGTACAGTTTCAGTTGATAGTACGGGCGGTTTCGGAAGAAGTTCACAACTTCCTTTGTGTAACTTTTGTCAGAAAAGGAACCTTGGACAGTTCCGTAGACAGGCCAGAACTTGTTACCTCTACGGTAAGTTTGGCCACTTCATCAGGCAGTGTCCGTAGAATCCAAACGTTCCTACCTCTATGACTTCTCAAAATAATCCGAACAAAGGAAGAAGAGCAAAGCAAGTGCCATCTGGATCAATATGGAAACCTCATACCACCAACGTTCCTTCGGTTGGATGTGACCCTCAGACCTCAGCCCAGATGTACCATGTCCGAGGCTAAGAGCAAGAGGATGATCCTGATGTGATTGCAGGAATGGTGGAATTATGTTCTGACCTTGTCTATGCTTTGGTAGATCGAGGCTCTACGTATTCCTTTATTAGTGAACCGTTGATTGAAAAATATGCTATAAAATCTGAACCGATTATTTCTGAGATTGTTGTCTCTAACCCACTAAGAGATAGTGTGGTTATTCGGTTGATTTGTAAATCTTGTCCTCTAAGGATCCAAGGGATCCCATTTCTGGCCAATTTGATGGCTTTGCCTTTCCATGAGTTCGATCTCATCTTAGGCCTTGATTGGCTAGTTGAGCATCAAGCTTGGGTAGACTGTTCAAAGAAGAAGTTGTATCTTTGTGGACTCGGTAAAGAGAGCATAACCTTAATGAAAACCGAACCTGAGCCAAGTAAAACTATCTTGTGTGTCATGGAGTTTAAGGAAGATCTAAAGCTTGAGAATGTACCGGTGGTAAAAGAATTTCCTAATGTGTTTCCCGATGAACTTCCAGGACTCCTTCCGACCTGAGAAGTGGAATTTGGAATCGAAGTGCAACCAAGGACCACGTCCGTCTCCATTACTCCGTACCGAATGGCTCCAGTTGAGTTAAAGGAGTTGAAGGCCCAAATCCAAGGCCTTTTGGATAAGAAATTCATCTGACCGAGTTCCTCACCTTGGGGGAGCACCGCTTTTATTTATCAAAAATAATGATGGGTCGATGTGTCTGTGCATTGACTATCGTCAGTTGAGTCTGTAAACTCTATTTGAAATATTAATTTGGTATTTAATGTTTTAAACTTGGAGCTCCCGTTTTGTAAACTTAATTATAATGCTTATTTAACTTCATTGATTTATGGATGTCTAATGTTTTAAATGATGGCTAAACTTATAGTTTTAAATTGAAAATTTGATGAGTCAGTTTTTGGGTGACCTAAATGTAATACTTCATATCTGGATCGAGATCGGGTGTAACATCCATGTTATTTGTCTCTAGGATGACCCTTCTACAACCAAGCCTCCATGCATGAGAGAGCATCTAGAACAGCCCGCAATTCCGCACACAACACTGAGCAACGACCAATACTACGAGAAAACCCTACGATCCATTGTCATTGGTCATTACGGATAATCCCCCCAGCAACGGTCATTCCATCGCTCAGTCTCCTGGCACCATTGCCGTTCACCTTAACCCATCTAGCTGGTGGTCATTGCCAACATCCAAATGGACTTAATTTTTTTTTGTTCAAAACTATTTTTTAGATTTTGAAGGATAATTATTTAATACACTGGTGATAGAAACTTTTAGTTTCAACAATCGCCTTAGTTTTAGGGTTTAAGGATTCATTTTAGGTTCTATGGTTTAGATGTTTATGTTTATTAGTTTAGAATTTAGTTAGTGTGAATTGAATTTAGGGTTTAGAGTTAGAATTTAGGGTTTATAGGTCAAAAAGCTAAATCCTCAACATATTACCCTAAAACTTAAACCCTAACCTCTAAACTCTAAATCCTAACCCTAACCCTTAAATTCTAAAGCCATACATATAAACGTTAAATCCTAAAATTAAGGCGCTCGTGTGTTGAATATAAATCCTTTTTGGAAGGATAATTATAGTCTTAAAGAGATTATAACTTAGTATCTGTTCATATTTTTTTTAGACAATTCTAGACTTAATATTTTTAAATATTTACAATTTTAGATCAAACTTTGAACTTAAGACGGGTGACATGCATATGAACATGTGAAAGGAAATTTGAGTTTATATTAGCGTTGCCGGGTGATTCTTCCATTGTCACGATGGCTTTTGGAGCTATTCTGTAACAGCGAAGTGTTGAAAAATTTGCAGCCCTGCAATTGATACACAAATGAAACTTGTATTTTACTATTTTATTATTTTAGATTTTCCTACCAGCCAAATGCGTTGCTTCTAAATGACGAAAATATGACAGTACCATGAAAAAAAATGTAAGTTGGATTTGGTTATAAAACAAGATTGAGAATCAAAATTTTCAAATAAAAATGACAGACATACTTCACACACCAATGGAACTTGACTATAGTGATGGACCGAGGGGGTGGACCTTGAAAATTTAAAATTTGTATATAATTTAAAAAAAAAGTAAAGTTTTTTTAATGTATTTTTATTAAAAATTTATTTTCGCCTCCTCATAAATTTATATGTTCACCCCTAAATTAAAGTCCTACGTCCGTATAACTATATATTCAACTGAAGTGGTCAATGAAGACGGATTAGTAAAGAAAACAAATGGATGAAATATAAAGGAATTAGCCTGGAAATTTTTGGTTCATATAAGAGGCGGAGCTATGTTGGGACCAAAGGAGCCCGACTCCTGATGAAAATTTTATCAATTTGATAACTTTTGGTCAATAGTTTTTTGGTTCTTGTAAAAACAAGTATTTAAATTAAAAATAAAAAATTATTGAATATTTATTGAAGTAGGGGTTGAACCAAAGAAGAATGAGTCATTGTTCTTAAATTTTTTAGTCTAATAATAATTTAGGTCCTTATCAGGATCGTCTCGAGACATTTTGTGGCCCTGAGCGAAAACTAGAAAATATAGCCTATTGAGCAAAAATATATTTTATTACTTTGAATAATTAATTTAATATTTCATTAATAAACAATAGAAACATAATTAAATTTTGTCAAACACATTATTATTTTTATTGTTTTGTTAAGAAAGCTTGAAGGAATTAAATGCGAGTATAATATGGAGTTTCACCTTAAACAATAAATATTCAAAATTTAAATATTATTGTATAATTTATTTTTTATTATTAGATTGAAGAAAAATAAGGAGAGAATGAAATTTGGGAGAAAAAAATCAAAATTTGAGATTTGAGATGAAGAATTAAATTTTAGGAAAGATAAGTGAATTTTAATGTTAGATTAATTTATTTATTTGATAAATTAAAAATAAAATTAAAAAAAATATCACTCATAGTGCTCTTCTAATAGTCACTTTGGTTCTTAAAATTTAAATATTAGACAAATTAAATATTATCTTTTGAATTTTGAGTTTATATACCTAATAAATCATTATATTTTTAAAATTTAATATTTTAATCCCTCGTGATATTTAATTCTAGCTCCATTTCTAGTTCATGGTTCTTCGCGTATATACTCGGTTAATCTGTCAAATAACAATTTCCATATAGATTTGTGTAGTTGGGCATCATTTTGCACTCGAGACCATGTTTGCCATAAGAAAAAGGACCACTCATAAACAATAATGAAGCTGGCAATCTTATATAGTAGACTTCTATAAATTAATAACCTCTTTAAAATAATATTTTTTTGATCCCGACTTGGAGTCTAAATTAATAATTCAAGTAAATTGATAAGATAATAATTTTTTAGAAGATTTTTATATAAATTTATGGTCCCTTCAATATTATAAATTAATAATGGCTAAAGGTTAAATTTGCCCCTACAGTAAACCAAAATCAGCAATGTTGCCCCTACTTTTTTGCATCAATTTTCCCTCGGAATCATTTAATTGCAGCAATTTTTCCCCTTGACCGACGTTGACCGTTAAAGTACTAACGTGATAGTTAACGGTACTGACGTGACGGTTCACATGTGATGATGATTTGGCAGAGAGGCTAAATTAATTTTTTAATCGATTTTGAGGGCATAATTGATTATTTTGCCGACTACAATGGCATAATTGATTTTAATTAATAGTTGTCGAAAAGAGAGTTTGAATACTCTTCTTGTTATTTCGATATACAAGAGAAGAAGTCTATTTATAGACTTTTACAGAGGAGTTTTACACAGAGTAGTTAACCTATTAGGATTGGACTCTTATCCTTTACAATGATGGAGTTAGATTATAACTAAACTACATAGTTATGATAGAGTTAGATTATAACTAAACTACATAGTTATGATAGAGTTAGATTAGCTATCATACATGTATTAACTCACACTCCCCCTCAAACTGGCGTGTATATGTTGTGTACACCCAGTTTGGATGAAAACTCATCAAAATTCGCCCTAGGAAGTGCTTTGGTGAAGATATCAGCAAGTTGATTCTTGGTTGGAATATAATGAAGCTTTATTACTCCATTATTGACATTCTCATAGATAAAGTGCCTATCTATTTCAATATGTTTAGTCCGGTCATGCTGCACTGGATTCTTGGCAATTCTCATTGCTGATTGACTATCACTGTAAACGTCAAATTCTAATTTTCCATCCAACTCTAACTCAGTGAGGAGCTTTTTAATCCACATTCCCTCACATATTCCAAGAGTCATAGCTCTGAATTCCGCTTATGCACTGCTTCTAGATACAACAGCCTATTTTTTACTTCTCCAAGTGACCAGATTTCTCCATACAAACGTACAATAGCCACTCACAGACCTTCTATCTATTAGTTCCCCTGCCCAGCTTGAGTCTGTGTAGACTTTTACAGTTATGTCTTGATGTTTTCTGAAAATAAGCCCATACCCTGGTGTAAACTTCAAGTACCTCAGGATCCTATTAACTGCCTCCATGTGCTCTTCTCAAGGATCACTCATGTGTTGACTCACTATACTCACTGAGTATGCAATGTCAGATCTGGTGAGTGAGAGGTAGATTAGTTTTCCTACCAGCCTTTGGTAGGACTCTTTATTCACTGGATTCCCCATTCCATCTTTATTGAATTTTAAACCTAGTTCCATTGGAGATTCTGCTGGTCTACACCCAAGCATTCCAGTTTCTGTAAGTAGATCTAGAATGTATTTTCTTTGGTTGATAACTAACCCTTCTTTTTATCTTGCAACTTCCATTCCCAAGAAGTACCCAAGGCTTTCAAAGTCCTTAGTTTCGATCTCCTTTGCTATTGTCAGCTTCTCTATTTCTTCTATGTCATCACCAGTAATAATGATATCATCAACATAGACAATTAAGAGAGTTATCCTACCATCCGGTGTAGCTTTTCTAAATAATGTATGGTCTGCTTGACTTTGCTTGAAATCATTCTGAACCATAGCTCTAGCAAACCTGTCAAACCATGCTCTAGGGGATTGCTTCAAGCCGTACAACGATCTATTCAGTTTGCTCACTGTCTTTGTTGTGGTATTCTTTTCTAAACCAGGTAGAACCTGCATGTACACTTCCTTCTCAAGTCTACCATTTAGAAATGCGTTTTTGATGTCCAACTGATGCAGCTTCCAATCCTTGTTAACTGCCACTGAAAGCAATACCCTGATGGTGTTTAACTTTGCTACAGGTGCGAAGGTTTCTTGATAGTCTACACCATATGATTGAGTAAACCCTTTAGCCACCAACCTTGCCTTGTATCTCTCAACACTCACATCTGAATGGTACTTGACTGTAAAGACCCATTTACACCCCACAACCTTTTTTCCTTCTGGCAGATTTGTCATGCTCCAGGTATTGTTCTTTTGTAATGCCTCAATTTCCTCTTCAACTGCTCTCATCTATTATGGACTGTCAAAGGCCTCTTCCGCTGTCTTGGGAATTCTTATGCTGTCAATGTTAGCTGTAAAAGCTTTGAATCCAGGCGTTAATTTCCCATAGGCAATAAACCTGTTAATAGGATGAGCAGTACATTTCCTTACCCCCTTTCTAATAGCAATAGGAAACTCATCTAAGTTAACAGTAGTAGAATCATGTGGAATAATATTACTTCCTGTCTCCAAAGCAACAGGACTCAAAGCTAGTTCTTGGCAAGTGTTAGGCTGACTAACTACCTCGGTCAAGTTTCTTTTTCTTCTTGTATAGACACTGAGTTGTCTTTCTGGTGGTTGTGGAGTCATAGAGTTTGGTGATGTATGTGGTACAGTTTTAATCATTGGAGGAGGTATTGTATAAGGGCTGGTAGTTTTAGACTGTGGAGAAGGTGTGTCTACAGAATTAAGAGCAGTACTCACAATTTCATCAGAAGTAGGCTCGGAATAAGTATTTTGCGGAGCAGTGGTACTTACATCAAGAATAGGCAAGGAAATAATGGGCTATGGATCATGCAAGGGCTGAGATTCCTTGTATCTCTCCCCCTGAATTTCAGTTCCTGCAAAGTAAGGTTTATTTTCAAAGAAAGTAACATAAAAAAAGATATAGGTTTTCTTGGTAATGGGGCAGTAACACTTGTAACCCTTTTGACTCGATGAATACCCTATAAACACACAACGTAGAGCCCTAGGATCAAGTTTACTCCTATTATTGCGATGCACATGAACAAAAGATGTGCATCCAAAAACTCGAAGAGGAAGAACAGAGGATAATGGTTTAAAATGTTGGAAAAGAGTTTCAGTGGGTACTTTGAATCTTAGTGTCTTGCTTGGCATCCTATTGATTAGGTAGGTGGTAGTAAGAAGAGCTTCCCCCATAGATAATTAGGTGCATTGGCAGAAATAATAGGGACCTAGTCACCTCTAGTAAATGTCTATTTTTCCTTTTGGCCACTCCATTTTGTTGAGGGGTGTTGACACAAGAAGTAAGATGAAATATACCTTTTTCTTTGAAAAAATACCCAAGAGATTTGCTAAGATATTCACTCTCATTATCACTCCTCACTATTTTAATTTGTTTCTCAAATTGAGTTTTGACCATGTGATAGAAACTTTTAAAAATTGTCTCAACTTCAGATTTTTCTTTCATCAAAAAGGTCCAAGTTGTTCTAGAAAAATCATCAATAAACGACACAAACCATCTAGACCCAGAGATGTTTTTTACTTTAGAAAGGCCCCAAATGTCAATGCGTATGATAGAAAATGGTGAAGTAGGTTTATAGTGAGAAGGAACAACTTAGAAGGGCCCCAAAACTCACAATAGTTCGATACCTTATTTAATATTTAAACTAAAAAATAAAAAAAAATTTAAATTTTAAAAATATTTGAATAATATTTAAATAATCATAAAATATTTAAAAAAACACTATAATAAATTTAAAAATAAAGTAAAAAAAGATAAAATCAAAAGTATCAAAATTTATAAATATAAAAAATTAAAATTTTAGAATATTTATAAAAACCATCGATAAAGTATTCGACTAATAGCCCTTACCCCATTCAGTAGCTGCAGATTCCCACAAGTGTACAAAAAATGAAACTTCCAAATACATGTGGACAAGGGAGGCAATGCCAATCATAAGCAGGAGCAAAGGAGACAACAATTTCTTAGATGCTTAAACTTAAATTATTCATTCATCCATATTCACCGCTTTAAACATATTTAAATTTCCTTTTTTTTATGTATTTTTGAAGATGTAAGAGATTGATTTCAAGACAGCAGCGTGCTAAAAAGCCTAAAACACTCCTATTCTGCTTATAAGATCAAATTTTGACAAATGGTAAAGCAAGCAGAATAAGATCAAATGTAAGATTCAACTCCTTTCAAGAACAACCCCTTTGTCTTTTTAGACTTTAGGGTTTAAACTTTCTCAAAAGAAGATAATGGAATAAAGGGATATCCACAAAGTAAAGGAAAATTGGTATATTTGGGGCAAAATGGCCATTATCAAAAGACAGTTAGTAGAACCAGTAGGCAGTAGGTAAACATACAGGGAAATGGGTAACCCTCGCCTGTTCTATATTTTGACATCACATTTAGGGGTATAAATGAATAAAACGTTTGACGAACTGTTCGTGAACCGTTCGTTTATATTCGTTTATTAAGCTAAATCAACGTGTATGAACAAAATTTTTATGTTCGAACGTACACAAACAAAATTGTGTTCGGTTAGTTTATGTTTACAAACAAGCTCATTTATCGACTCGTATATAAGCTTGTTTACCCTGTTCTCCTTTTCCTTTTATTTTTCTATATTATAAATATTAGTGAAGATGGGGCTAAATTGAATATAAGGTAAACTTTAGAGTTCAAACTGTGAAGTCTAAAAAGTTTAAGGACTAGTGATGTAATTTCATCATTTTGACTATAAACGAATATGTTCATGAACATTAAACAAACATGTTCATGAATGTTACATTAACATGTTCACTAACGTTAAACGAACATGTTCGCAAACATATAAACGAACATGTCCGCGAACGTTAAACGCACAAGTTCACGAACGTTAAACAAACAAACACGAACACCTTTAAAAATAAATAATTGAACACGAACATAGTCTTGTTCGTTCAAGTTCGATTCATTTTCACTCCTAATTACATTCCGCGGAGTAAAAAAGCTAAGAACAATTAAGGCTAAATGTAAGAATGATAGAACAAAACCAAAAATTAAGATTGTTTGCTTGTTGCAGCAGGCTAAGGGTTTTTCTTCTTGTATAAATGAGCTTTAATGGTAACCAAATTGTTCAGGTCTTTAGTTGAAAACCGCGAATCCTAATACTAACATTTGAACATAGGTGGTTTGCCTTACCAGCTAGACACCATTGAAAGGTAGCTGGCCAAAAATTAAATAACAAGACCTTCACCTATTTCATACAGTGTAATGTAATGTTGTTTGTTGATGTATATGATTATTTTCATTGCAACAAAATGATAAAACTTTCTTTTTAGAGTTGGATATTGCAGTGTCGTCGACTTCAGCTGTAGATTATACTTCATAAAGAAAGATCTCTGATTTGGACTCTCTTTTGGGTCTTAAATATTTTGTTGTTTTCTTCATTTTTAAGACCTAAATGACCTTACCAGGCAGTTATCTAGGATGGTTGAAAGCCAACTATCCCATTCCCACATCAGCTAGTTAATTACTTAGAATGCTTGAATTTCATTTGAGAAAAGCTGGAATCAATTTGCTGCAAACCCTGCATAAAAAATATTGGACCATTAATCAGCTAACCTGTAGACTGTAGTTTTTTATTGTATATATTTGTTTTTGTTGTTGTGGGTTAGATCTAATAGCCTCCTATAGATTTTTCACTTAATTATCTGTAACTGGATGGAGTTGTGTTGTGTAGTTCAATGCAGAATCCTGAAGCAGCCAAGTTCTCCCGGCAATTCTAGCTAGTCATAATGTCTTCATTTCTGCTGTTTTAATTGGCATAAGGAGATTAGAATCTATTGAAATAAGATGATAATTGCCATGATTTTGAAGATTGGATTAAGCTATAAATTATCTCTTCAACTCCGGTTATTTTCATTCCCCGTAGGAGGAGAGAGTGGGGTCTATGATAATTGGATTTGGTTGAGTCTTGAATATTCTTTTTTGATTAAATAAAGATATTATATTTTCATACTAGAATTCGAATTCATATAAAATAAAAATAATATGATCATTCTTAGTCACTAAACTAATTAATGGATCTTGCGGGTGTTGAATATCGATGTACCTTTCTTTCTCATACTTGAAGGGTCATATATCCATATAACTGTCCAAATAAGTCTCATATATGCATTCGAATATGAGGGTCAAGCACGAATTACAAATGTGATATAAATAAATATTATAATATCATATTGAAACATTATTTAAATATATGTTTAATCATCAAATAAGTGTCCAAACTATTTTCTAATAGGCGACTTGCTTAAAGTATTTTTTGATTCAAGTAGGTGCGTAATATTTCATTTTATAACCCTTTTAAGATTTTTTCTTTACAGTTAAATTTTTTTTGCCATCTAGTCATTGCACATGTGACCTATTTATTATTTTTCATTTAATTTTTGTTTTAAAAAAATTAGAAAATCATAAACTTTTAAGAAAATATCAAAATTTTATTATTTTTCAAAAAAACTCCTCTAAATCACTAAATCTCTCCTCTACCGTCGTCAAACACTACACAAATTGCAGCTATAGTGGGTCTCCTCTTGCCGCAAGAGTGTCAAAGCTCAATTCGTCATTTGATCGTTTGTTCCTCGATTTCTGATGAAGTTATCAATTGTGAGGGTCGACGAATGAAGGGGTGATTGAATTGCCGACTGAACAAGATGAATTTAGATGTTTAGAGATTTAGGGTTAGGGATTGGTGGGTTTTTAAAAAAAATTAAATATTTTAGGGGTTTTTATAAAATTAAAATTTTTATAATTTTTTATAATAAAAATTAAAGAAAATTACAAGAATATGCCACATGTCATATTTTAGTTGGATAACGAAATTTTTTTAGCGTACATTAGGCACTTATTTGGACTAAAAAAATAATTTAAACATATAATAAAAAATATAATTTGAACACTTATTGATGATTAAAGCTTAAATATACAAGAAAGTGTGAATATTATGGGTAATTGAAGTTTTTAAGTTCGAATTAGATCTTTTAATTATGCGTGACATATAAAAAATATGAAAAAATATTCGTGTATTCTATATGATTATAAAAAACTATTTAAATTAAAACTAATTAGTATCATAATATTATAAATATTTATAATTAAATTTAAATAAAACTTCAAACTCGACTCAATTTTTTTTAAATAAAATTTAAACGGTAACGAAGATGAGATCAGATCTGATATAAAAGGGCAAAGGGAGATACAATACAAGCGGTAGGCCCTCATAGACTCACTTTACACAGTAACCAAAAACGCGAGACTACGCACTGTAAATTCGCATCTCGATGTCTACTACTTGCAACCACTACTCCTAAATCAATTTTCAGATCACAAACACCCAATCGCCCAATTTCTTTTCAGATTCCCATCCTCACACGTAACCAAAGTACAAAAACAGAGCACCAACACCCAAAACTGACAAAACCCAGTTCAGTTTTGGTCTTCCCCAACTCACTTAAAAAGAGTCACATTTTTCGCACCATCTTCTCAATTTTGACCACGGGGGACATCATTACCTATTGATTCCCATAGCCACACCCGAAACAACCATGGCAAAATAAACATAATTGGCTGATCATCGTATGGAGATGGAAGGTAACAAAATGCATTAGCCATCCCTTTTCACATGTTATGTATGTATGTATGTATGTCACATTATGCAGTTTATGGTTCTTTTCTGTGACCTAGCTGCCCTTTCCCCCATAAAAGAACCCGTTATCTTAAATGCAATGAACCCTCTCTGTTTCCCCTTGTAAGTTTAGCCAACAATTTTGGATATTAATTGTTCTTATATGTACATGTTATATGATTTGGGGGGATTGTATATCTTTCTTTACTTCTATGATCTGCAATTTGGACCCACCTACATAACATGTTATTACACCAATTTGGGGTTATGTGGTTACATAATTGAATTTGATTGAAAAAGGGTTGTTTTTCTTATTTTCTTTCTGGGGTTATCATTGTTGTTGTTGCAAGATTAATGGATGGTGTGCTTTGTTGATTTGTTAGGGTTTTGTGACAATTCTGTTTCTTGTTAGTTTGGGGTTTTAGTTAATGATCTATGGAGATATTGGTTTTGAGGTGGATTTTAAGATCTGGGTCTAGCATGGTACTGTTTCTTTGGAGAAATAGCTTTAGGTTTTGTCAGGAACCCTACACTTGCTAAAAGAACCTAAATGGGCTCTTAACATACAATATATTCTTAATAAAAATATCCTCCTAGTACATGGAAAGGGTTTTTTTTTGTATATATATTTTCTTTTTCTGTTTTTTGGCCTATATATATATATTCTTTTCTGGTTTGCTAATTATGCTGCAGCAAATGTTTGTAATTTCTTTTACCTAATGCAGGAGCTCACCCCTTTTCTTTCATTATAAATAATGATTGATGACAATCAGCAAATGTTTATTTTAGAAATGGGAAGCATAGTTATGTTTAAATTTTGCATGGATTCATTTAAATTTTGACTGTCAATTCTGTACTAAATCCTGGATGTTTTAGAAATGCATAAACTGCTATTAAAGGAATGAATTTTAGTGCTGGCAGAAAAACCTTCAACTTTAATACCTTTCCCCTGGAAGCTGTTATGTCCTGTAAAGTACCTATCTTGATGCTTAGGAAGGACTTCTCCATGATTTTCTTCAGTTTTCGTTATAAATCCTCGAAGGTGTTTCTTTGGCATCATCTGATTATAGTATTTCTGAGCTTTGTTTGGACAGGAAATTGACTTTGGGGGCCAATTGATGTTCATATGCATTGCATGTTATACTGCTATAGAGATTTCGGTTTGAATCATGGAAGTGGTCCCTTGCTCTGGTGTTCAGTATGTTGCGGATTCTGATTGCGCTCAGCCGAGTTCAGGAACAATTTTCGAGGGAGAATCTAATTGTTTGGAACACAGGAAACAAGTTCAAGAGCCAGGTGGTAGGATAGATGACTTATTGCCAAGTGTGGACGAGAATCCAGCTGGAAGACAGGATGCCGGCCAAGGCACAAGAGATGAATTGCCAATTTCTGAAGAACACCATAGTGGATCTTCAGATAATGATTGTCACGTAGAGGGCCAAAGATTATCTTGCAGATCACATGATTATAAAGATGATTGGAATGCACAGAATTGTTGCACTGGACCTGACTTGGCCTATGAAAACTCTCATCTAATTGTTGACACCATTGAAAGTGAATCGCCAAGCAACAACAGGGAGGCAGAGTTGTCTCTTTCAAAGTCCAAGTGGGCAGAGCGTGATGAATCTGTGGCATTGTGGGTCAAGGTGGCATTTCTTGTTTTAGTCATGAAGTAACATTTCTCTTATCCTATGATTATGGTTATGATTCGGATTACTGCAAACATTTTTAGGATGTATTCTAATATTGTGTACATTTGTGTGCTCATTAATCTATTTAAGCTCTTAAATTCCCTTTATACTGCCATCTGAATATTATCTCTATGAAAACCTTTTTTCTAATGTGCCTTTTTAAAAATCAATTAATATCATTTCTATTTATTATTTAATTTGCTAGTCTATAAAAGTACATGCAGCATTTATCTTCTTGTTGATAGTCTTCTGTTTTTCCAAGTATAGTGGAGAGGAAAATGGCAGGCTGGAATCAAATGTGCAAGGGCTGACTGGCCATTATCAACTTTAAAAGCAAAACCAACTCATGATCGCAAGCGGTATTTTGTGATATTTTTTCCTCACACCAGGAATTATTCTTGGGCAGACATGCTACTTGTCCTATCTATTAATGAATTCCCTGAGCCTATTGCGTATAGGAATCATAATGTTGGACTAAAAATGATTAGAGATTTGTCTGTTGCAAGGCGGTACATAATGCAAAAGCTAGCTGTTGGTTTGCTCAGTATAATTGATCAGTTTCATTGCGAGGTATTGTTTTCTTCTTTCTAATCCTTTTTTATTTGATATATTACTCAATTCCTCGGTGCTTTTCTTACCAGAGTTTTATTTCTACATGTGTAGGCTTTGGCAGAGACGGCACGTAATGTGAGTGTTTGGAAGGAATTTGCCTTGGAGGCTTCACGCTGCAGTGGTTATTCTGATCTTGGAAATATGCTTTTGAAACTCCATCGTGTAAACCCTTCAATTACTCGACATTATTTTTATGCATGAAACTTTACCAGCATTAAATAATGGACCCACCAAATAATAGCATGTAATGTGGGTGATTTACCATACTTAGATCCTTGTCAATAAATGATAGTCATAAGGTCAGAGGTGTTAGGAACACGAACAACAAAGCTTTGTGCTTGATCTTCCCTACTGCATCTGCGCTCTTAATTTAGTTAACATGTTTACAATTTTTTTGGACAGTAAAGTACCTGTTTTTTCTAACCTTTCACTAGACTTTTATTAGTTACTATGAGATTATATCCCGAGGGGATATGAATATTCACTGATCCCTACTTGTAGAGTTCATGTTTGTTGACCTGATTTATGGAGTGGCTACTGTCATTCTATCAAATATCATAGCCACCCTGCCATCCACCATATAATTTTAATTAACCCATCTCTACCTCTTCTGCTGACACGTGCATTAAAGATATAAGTAGTAGCATTTCTTGGTTGCAGATGATATTGCAGCGGTACATAAATGCTGACTGGCTTCAGGAGTCTTATCACTCATGGGTACAGCAATGTCAGAATGCAGGTAGTGCTGAATCCATTGAATTGCTAAAGGAGGTATGTCTAACTCTAAGGTAGTGCACTTATGTTAAATTTCAGTGCATATTGAACTAGAATGTGATTAGAAATTATGATTCATAAATGGCTTCCTCATGTTGTACAATTTCTGCCACATATATTAACTGCTAGCCCTCCCTCTGCCGCCCAAGAAGGGTTTTTACAATAACCATGACATTCCATCAAGGCAAACAAGGGACCATGCATCAGTTGCATAAAATTATTCTTGCAGGGCAGGGAATGTTGCTCCGATTTCATAGTCTATTTGATATAGAAGTAATTTTTTTTCCTTTGTCTTTGATTCAGGAATTGTTTGATTCTATACTATGGAATGATTTTCGGTCTCTTGGGGATGCACCAGTGCAATCCACACTTGGTTTTGAATGGAAAACATGGAAGCACTAAGTTATGAAATGGTTCTCAACAACTCACCCCAGATCTCTCGCCGAGTTACTGATCATCGTAATGTGATGATCACTCGAACAAAAATCTTCAAGTTAGCAGGAAGAGGCCTAAGCTTGAAGTTCGCCGTGCAGAGACACATGCCTCCCGAATGCAAAGCAATGGTTCAGATCAAACTATGACTGTTGAAATTGACTCGTGTTTTTTTAGTAGCCGGAATGCTGTAGTTGTCAACATGCCAACACCGGGACTTTGTAAAAAGGAAGAAGAGAGGGAGCAAACCACACCAGTGGTCGCATCAAATAATCTGACAGATAGATGGGACAATATTGTGGTTGAAGCAAGGCACTCTGAGCCCATCCACACCAACAAAGGTTGAAATAACACCAAAGAAGTGAAGAGGTCAAGGGAACCTCGGCTCGCAAATTCAGCCAAAAGTGTTAGCATTAATGCTTCAATGAAACAATTGCTAAGAAATCCATAGATACTTTGGGAGTAAAAACCGACAAAGCATAGCATTTATAGAGTCAAAGGGAAGGCAGTGTGTGAGGTGGGCAAATGAAGGGGATGTTTATTGTTGTGTGCACTTGGCCTCTCGTTTTATTAGTATCTCGGGAAAAGCTGAAGTGACTCCTCCTGTTGATACACCAATGTGTGAAGGTACCACTGTGCTTGGTACTAGATGCAAGCATAGATCGTTGTATGGCTCTTCATTCTGCAAGAAACACGGACCCAAAACTAATGTAAATTATGTTTCGCATTCTCCAGAGAACACACTAAAAAGGAAGCATGGGGAGATCATTCCCAGTTCGGAGGCCACATATTGCAGAGATATAGTTTTGGTGGGAGAAAGTGAAAGCCCCCTGCAAGTGGAGCCATTGTCAGTAATTAGGAGTGATGCATTCCAGGGAAGAAACAATTTAATGAGAAACCTGAACATTCAGGTAAAGATCATGATATCACTGAATTACTTCATTGCATAGGCTTATTTTCCCATGGTGGTTTTGATCATTGTCATGAAAGCCCTAAGCGGCATTCATTATACTGTGATAAGCACCTTCCCAGTTGGCTCAAGCGTGCTAGGAATGGTAAGAGGAGGATAGTATCCAAAGAAGTGTTTTTAGATCTTTTGAAGGACTGTTATTCACTAGAGCAAAAGATGTATTTTACATCAAGCATGTGAACTTTTCTACAAGCTCTTTAAAAGTATTTTATCTCTAAGAAACCCAGTTCCTGTGGAAGTCCAACTTGAATGGGCCCTTTCTGAAGCATCAAAGGATTTGAAAGTTGGAGAATTTATGATGAAATTGGTTTACAATGAAAAGGAGCGACTCCAAAGGTTATGGGGCTTCACTGGCAATGAAGGTGCGCCTTCGTCCTCCTTTGTGGAAGAACCAGTTTCCTTGCCACCGGCCAATAATGGCAGCTTTGATGGAGACAGGACTATTAAGTGCACAATTTGCTCAGTGGAATTTCTTGATGACCAGCAGCTCAGCACACACTGGATGGAGAATCACAAAAAGGAAGCACAATGGTACTTCATAGGTTATGCTTGTGCAATCTGCCTGGACTCTGTAGAGAGTAGTAAAAACATAAGAGAAAGTTTGTGAAAACAGAAGAGAAAGTTTCTGTTTCTTTTCGAATGAAAAATAGGTTACAACATAGAACTCTTTTATAGAGTCCTTGAGGATTTAACTCTAACTAGGACTCCTAACAATAGAAGACTTCTTAGATAACTCTTAATCCTTATCCTACTAATAGATAACTCTTGATCTTTTACATGACTTACAAGACTTTTACATTACATACAACTCTATACATATCGTATTATCCTACACTCCCCCTCAAGCCGAGAGTATACGTTGTATAGTCCCACTGGATAAGAACTCATCAAAAATTGATTTGGGTAAAGCTTTTGTAAGTACATCACCTAGCTGTCTTTCTCAGAGGAGTATATAACAAAGAAGCTATCCCATTGTTAACCTTTTCCCAAATAAAATGCTTGTCTATTTCAACATGTTTTGTTCTCATGTGTTGAATCGATTCTAGCAATTTGAATTGCTGATTGATTATCACACAAGATCTCAAACTTATTTTCTTGGTCTGTGTTTAACTCCTCAAGAGCTTAAGTAGCCAAATTCCTTCACACATTCCTAGTGCCAAAGCTCGAATTCTGCCTCTCCGCTACGCTTCGAGACAACTGATTGCTTACTCCTCCAAGTTACGAGATTTCCCCAAACAAAAGTACAAGAGCCACCGGGTTGATCTTCTTTCAAAGAGTTTTCCAGCCAGCTAGAGTCGGTGAATACTTTCACAGATCTATCTCGTGTCTTTTTAAACAATAAACCATGTCCGTGAGTCTTCTTCAAGTACCGAGGATTCTGCTTGTTGCTGCCATGTGTTCTTCATTTGGATTGTTCATATGCTGACCGATCACATTAATCGAAAAAACAATGTCCGCCCGGTGAGTGATAGATAGATCAATTTTCCCACTAATCTCTCAAACCTTTTGTCAACTAAAGAGCCTGTTTCATTAGTAAATTTCAAGCTCGCCTCCATTGGTGTATCTGCTTTTTACACACCTAGCATTCCAACTTCATCTAGTAGATCAAGGACATACTTCCTCCGATTTATCACCAACCCCTTACTTGACCTTGCAACCTCCATGCCCAAAAAGTATCTAAGCTTCCCCAAGTCTTTTGTTTCAAACTCTATTCAAGATTCTTCAAGCAAATAATTTCTTCATCATCATCCCCACAAGATTTATGTCATCCACATAAACAATTAAGATAACCCTTTTATTTTTTGAAGTTACCTTAATAAAGAGTGTATGATCAGCTAGTGACTTTTGTATCCATTCTTCAGAATAACCCTGTAAAAACCTGTCAAACCAAGCTCGAGGAGATTGCTTTAGGCCATAAAGTGACTTGTTGAGCTTACAAATTTTCTGATTTCCCTCAACTGATTTTTAGACCAGTGGGATCTTCATATAAACTTCCTCCTCTAACTTCCCATTAAGAAATGCATTCTTGACATCCAGGTTGGTGTAGATTCCAATCATTGTTGACAAAGAAGACTTAACAAAACTCGAATAGTGTTGAGTTTTGCCACTGGAGCAAAGGTTTCAGATAATCAATCCCATAGGTCTGTGTATATCCTTTAGCCACGAGCCTTGCTTTATATCTCTCGCAAACCGCCATCGAGTTATATTTCACGTAAAAAACCCATTTACAACCGATGTGTTTTTTACCTTGGGAAGATCCATTATTGTCCAGTACCATTTTTCTCAAGTGCACTAATTTCTTCTTCAACAGCCCTTCTCCACTTAGGATGCTTTAGTGCCTCATCAATAGTTGTAGGAACTTCTTTTTCATCTAAACTTGTCAGTAAAAGCTTTAAAGGATGGCATCAATGAGTCAGTAAGCAACAAACTTCGGATAGGATGTTTAGTGCAATCGCCTAACTCCTTTTCTAATAGCAATAGGAAAATCATCCAGATTAGGAGTAGTAGACTTACTGATTACATTTCCTTCATCTTCCATATTGGCAATTGGACTCAAATCCAATTCTCGGCAAGTGTCAGATTGCAAGATGGCCTCAGGTATAGTTTTCTTTCTCCTTGTATAGGTCAAAAGTTGTTTGGGAGAGTAGGTGTTTTGGAAGGATATTGAGAAGTTGGTGTTTGTAAAGGAGATACAGGTGAGAAATCTGAGGGTGTTGTAGGCAACAAGGACGGATTTGTGGAGTGAGTGGATGAAAAATCTGAAGGTATAGAAACAATAGGAGAGATTACCTGATGTTGGTAGGAAGGCTGAAGATCATCCCAATTCTCCCCCTGAGTTGCAGCCGTAGTTAAGTAAGGGTCCTGTTCAAAAAAGGTAAGATCCATAGTAACAAAGAATTTTCGAGATGGTGGATGATAGCATTTATAGCCCTTCTTAAGTGAAGAATACCCTACTAGCACACACATCTAGGATCTAACTTGGACCTATTACTGGCTGAATTATGAATAAAAACTGTACACCCAAAGATCTTAGGAGGTAATGTACAAGAAAGGGGCTTAAAGTGGGGATATTTGTCCAAGAAAATGGATTGAGGGGTTTTAAATTTCAAAACCTTACTGGACATGCGATTGATCAAGTATGTGGCAGTTAACAAGGCTTCTCCCCACAAGTACTTAGGAACATTATTGGTAAATAAGAGGGATCGAGTGACTTCAAGAAGGTGTCTATTCTTTCTTTATGCTACTCCATTCTGTTGGGGAGTGTCAACACAGGAACTAATCTAAACTATCCCCTTTTTTTGAAAGGAATCACCCAAAGACCTAGCAAAAAATTCACTGCCATTATCAGACTTAAACAATTGGATTTTAGTATGGAATTGGGTAATGACCATGGTGTAAAATTTCTCAAAGATGCTTTCAGTTTTAGATTTTTCTTTCATCAAATAAGTCCAAGTAGTCCTACTATGATCATCAATAAAAGTAATAAACCACTTACAACCATCAGCATTCTTCACTCTAGAAGGGCCCCACACATCACTATGGATCAAAGAAAAAGGGTGAGATGGTTTATAAGTAGATGGCAAATAGGATGCTTTGGTTTGTTTAGCAAGAGGGCAGATATGGCATTTAAATAAGCTTGGCTTTTTATTGATGAATAAGGAAGGGTACAATTTTGCAAGATATTGAAAACTAGGATGACCTAACCTAAAGTGCCACAATAAAACATCATTACTTTGTCCTAAGGTCAGAAAAGAACAAGGAGATTGAGAGATAGAAGAGGTGGATTGCCATGAAGAACATAGAGGCCATTCTGCAATCTAGCATTGCCAATCATTATCTTCGACTCCATTGCCTGCAAAACACAACCAGAAGCATTAAAAATTGTGGAACAATTTAAATCATGAAAGCTTGCTAACAGATATCAAAGTTGCGAGCAAGACGAGGAACAAATAAGACATCATGGAGCAACAGATTATCATTAATACTAATAGAACCACAATACAATTAGAGAAAGTGAGCCATCGCCAGCTTTAATCGATCTACCGTAAGAAGATGTCTTTGTGTATTGAAGGAACAATTCCTTGTTACCACCATATGGTCGATGCCCCAGTCGATGATCCACATTGGAGTAAGTTGTGTGGATAATAGGGTCAGAGGGAAAGGAGTTACCTTCGATTCTTTCATGGCCGATTTGCCTCACCGTGGCTTGTAAACTTTCCAAACAATTTCGAGGTCTTCGATCTGCTCCTTGGTAAAACTTGTGACACTCGAGGCGAAGCCGATGGGACTGTGTGTCTCTAGAAGACCTTGGCTTCCAATCGACTGGTTTACCATGAAGCTTCCAGCACTTCTCCTTGGAATGGCCAGGTTTCTTGCAATGCTCACACCAGGGCCTGCCTTTTCTAGTAGAAGTTGTTTGAGTGAGAAGATCAGATCCTTCATGGGAAGAATATTCAGGGAGCATCACATTGCGCCTGCTTTCCTCCTTCTTAATCAGAAAAAAAACTCTAATCGAAGGAAGAGGGAGCTTCCAAGAATCCTACTACGAACTGCATCTAATTCTTTATTTAATCCATGAAGAAACTGGAAAATTCTGCGTTGTGCAAGAATTTTTTTTACAGAGCAAACATCTCTTGGTGTCTCCCATTCATTCTGCTCATAAAGATCTATTTGCTGCCAAAAAGCATTTAGTGTGTTGTAGTATAGAGTGACTGAAATTCCTTCTTGTTTGAGAACCGAAGCGACCTTCAATCCCATACAATTACGAGATGTTATCTGTACTCAATATGTTTCTTGGACAGCCCTCCAGATTTCAGCTGCTGTTTGGTAAAGAAGAAAGTTCCCGCCTACACTAGGGGTCATAGAATTGAGCAACCAGACATCACACGGCTATTTTCCTGCATCCATTTGGTATAACCAGCAGCAGTGGGTCGTAGGCTGTTCAATCTCCCCGTGAGATAGCCCAATTTGCCTCGTCTGAGATAAAAATCTTGACAGATTGAGACCATTCCAAATAATTATTGCCATTCAATCGATGACAAGTAATAACAAGGCTGGAAGTTTCATTGAGATCATCGTAACCAGAAAAATTTCTGGTGAAGAAGTAATTTCATCGAGGAAGAAGAAGAAGAATTGGCCATCGACTAGGGTTTTATTTAGAGGATCGAAACCCAAGCTGATACCATGTAGAGAGTAGTAAAAACAGAAGAGAAAGTTTGTGAAAACAGAAGAGAAAGTTTCTGTTTCTTTTCGATTGAAAAATAGGTTACAACATAGAACTCTTTTATAGAGTCCTTGAGGATTTAACTCTAACTAGGACTCCTAACAATAGAAGACTTCTTAGATAACTCTTAATCCTTATCCTACTAATAGATAACTCTTGATCTTTTACATGACTTACAAAACTTTTACATTACATACAACTCTATACATATCGTATTATCCTACAAAAAGGTTTTAGAATCCCATGTTCAGGAGAGACCATGTGCAATTTGTTGAACAGTGCATGCTTCTCCGATGCATTCCTTGTGGCAGCCATTTTGGCAATACTGATGATTTATGGTTGCATGCGCAATCAACACATCCTGTTGATTTTGGACTGTCAAAGATTGCTCAACAGCATGATCAATCTGAGGGTGAGGAATCTCCACAGAAACTTGAGCTTGACAACTCAGTTTCTTTGGATAATAATTCAGAGAATATAAGCAGTTTGCAAAAGTTTATTTGCAGGTTTTGTGGCTTGAAGTTTGATTTGCTGCCTGATCTTGGCCGCCATCACCAGGCTGCTCACATGGGATCAAGTTTAGCTGGCTCCCGGCCCCCAAGAAAGGGGTTCATTATTATGCTTATAAACTAAAATCTGGGAGACTTAGCCGTCCTAGATTTAAGAAAGGTCTGGAGGCAGTATCATACAGAATCAGGAACAGAGCAACTGCCACTATGAAGAAACGCTTGCAGGCATCAAAGTTGATTGCCACTGACACCATTAGAGTAGAGCCTGATGTAACAGATACTGCTGATCTTGGTAGATTAGCAGAATTCCAGTGCTCTTCCCTTGCAAAAATATTATTTTCTGAAGTTCATAAAACAAAAGAGCGACCTAATAACTTAGACATTTTGTCTATTGCTCGTTCTTCTTGCTGCAAAGTAAGCCTCAAAACCTCATTGGAGGAGAAGTATGGAATGTCACTGGAACGTATGTTTCTTAAGGCAGCCAGGCTGTGTAGTGAGCTTAACATTCAAGTCGAGTGGCACCAAGATGATTTTGTGTGTTTAAACGGATGTAAGCCTGTCAAAGACCCAAATTTTCTGTCCCCATTAATGCCCCTTCCTAATGGTTTTGAAGGCCACCCATCAGCAGCAGATTCTTTGGATCATGTAGATGAGTGGGAACTGGATGAGTGTCACTGTATCATTGATTTGTAACATTTTAGACAATGGCCCGTGCAGAAAGCCAGTGTCTTGTGTGATGATATAAGTTTTGGGAAGGAATTAGTTCCAGTAGCTTGTGTAGTGGATGATGGTGTTTCTAAGTCCCTTAACATCTGTGGTTATGGCTCCAATGACCAAAGTGCTGTATCCTCAATGCCGTGGAAAAGCTTTACTTATGTTGCAAAATCTTTGCTTGATCAATCCCTTCAACCTGATGCTGAGGTACCTTTGTGTTTGTATCTATATATCTTTTTTTCTCTATTGCTACTACATATAGACTCCTCAGAATTATGCCTCCAAGGAGTTTACTTTGATTGCATGGAACAATTACATTAGCACCAACAGTTGTTCTTGAGATTCTTGATAATTCCCTTACCTGTAGACTTCTGGGTTTTATTTGATAGTTCCATCAAATGCTGGTTATTAGGACAAGAACAGACATCATCCTTTTCTAATGGCTAACATCTCACCCTTCCATGATGGAGCGCATTTTTAATTGCTTTGATAGGATTAACTCTTGTGTGATTTTTCCTTCTAATTATGTGCATGTCTTTTTCAGAGTTTACAACTTGGATGCACCTGTTCCAATTCAACATGCTGTTCTGAGACATGTGATCATGTATGTCTCTTTGATAACGATTATGAAGATGCCAGAGACATATATGGGAAACCCATGCGTGGTAGATTTCCATATGATGACAAAAGTCGAATTATCTTGGAGGTACTTTAATTCTTCTTCTGTCAACCATTACTATTTTTACTCTAAAGCTTCACAGTTTTGCTGGCTTTTATTGCTTCTCAAATCACATATAAAAGATTACGTGTCGTTATTTGCTTGAAGACTCTTTTTAAAACAGTTATCCAGATACTTCTTTTGTTTTATTGTTGCTCACTCTGCAATGAATGGTTTATAATGATTGTCAAGGAGTATGTTATCAATCTGATTTGCTACTCATAAACTTTCTAAGCTGCATTGACAACCTTGTATGGTGAAAAACCTTTTTTGACAAGTATATCTGACCACTTAGACTAGTTGCCATATTTGCTGCTCTCTTTTGATTTTGGATTATATCTTGTGATTAAACTTTTTTGAAACTGTGCAGGAGGGCTACCTTGTCTATGAATGCAATCACATGTGTAGCTGCAATAGAGCATGTCCAAATAGGGTTTTGCAAAATGGAGTACGAGTGAAATTGGAAGTCTTCAAAACAGAGCATAAGGTAATAATTTCAAATTTTTGTTGTATTCTAAAGCTTTGTTTTTTGACATTTCTTCAAGTTGATCTTCAGGGCTGGGGAGTCCGGGCTGGTGAACCAATTTTGAGTGGCACATTTGTGTGTGAGTACATTGGTGAGGTTTTGGATGAGCAGGAGGCAAACAATAGGCGCATCAGGTTTCACCTCTTGATATATGAAGATTCTTTTTCAACTTATTTTTGCTTTATTGTTTTGTGTTGAATGGGCTATATGATCAAATTTCAGGTATGGTAGAGACGGTTGCAACTACATGTATAATGTTGATTCTCATATCAATGATATGAGCAGATTGATTGAAGGACAGATCCAATATGTTATTGATGCAACCAAATATGGAAATGTTTCTCACTTCATCAATCATAGGTGAGAATACACATGCTATACATCACTCGTTATTCCGGTATTTCTAAATTGTAATTGTGAATGAGGATTCAATGGTTTTAAAATATATTTTCCTTTTAATTCTCCCCAGTTGCTCGCCAAATCTTGTGAATCATCAAGTTCTTGTTGACAACATGGATTGTCAGCGCGCTCACATTGGGCTCTATGCCAGTCAAGATGTAAGCAATTATCAACATCATAAAGTAAAATATGTCCGTCTGAAATGTTGGATGAACTAAGTTTAAAAATGGTTTGTGAAAGAAATGAGGTTTAATAGGCATCTCTTGAATTATTTCTTCTACCAAGATGTCATAGGACTGGTATCTTAATACTTTTTGAAAACTATCAAAGAGTCTCACTTTTTCAAGTGTTTCATATGTGCTATCTTTTCATTTTACACTTTTGCAGATAGCTATGGGTGAAGAGCTGACTTTTGACTATCGTTATGAACAGCTTCCCGGACAAGGGCATCCATGTCAATGTGGAGCTTCTGCCCGTCGGTGCCGCCTTTACTACACTGTCAATTAGCCCTATGAGGTCTCCATGGCCATCTAAATTTTGTCTTTCTAGTTCACAAATGAGGATGCATTGCTCTAACGTAGGAGCTCTACCTCCAATCCACTAGCAGGATTAAATCTGGCAGTCTTGTCGTAAACGGTTCCAGCATTTTTGCCATTGATTCTTGCATTAAGGCAACACTTTTAACTGACAAATATCGATTGGTGGCAATGGAATTATGCAGGCTCCAGACGGAACGTGCAACTTTCAACTTTTGACATGGAAATTTTACCATTGTACTCTACGCAATTTCTTCTTTCTAAACGAGCTTCAAGAAAACAGGTGAAACAGTAGATTTGTTTCGGTTTACCCCATTGTAGCAAGTTCTTAGGTTGATAGTTTAGCCTATGAATATTAGAAAGCAGATCTTTCTGATGCATGAATTGCCTCTTCTGGTAGCTGTGCGTCAGTCTTATAAGTGACAAACTCTGGTTTGTTCTCTCTATTGTAAAGTTTGAGCAGTTCAACAATTGTTCCTTCTTTTCATTGAAGTCGTTTCAATACTCGATAAGAACATAAATACAGCCATGTCTAATGTCTGAAACTCACTGATCTGTTTTTTTTATCCATTAAGGAAAAGATTCTGAAAACAAAAATATAATAATGATACTTAAGATGTGATTAATCATCATACGTGTAATCTAAGGTACAAAGTGCCAAACTATATAGAGATTGAAACAAGCGAATGACAGAAATAAGGTGATTTATAGTAATATTTTTAGGGTTTATTAGATTAGATTTCGAGGGTAAATGATAGGCTAGCATAAACATGGTACATGAGTTGAGCTCCACCAAGGACAACCCGTCACATGAAAAAATGATTCGAAGGAGTGGTGAAGTGGGCCAAATTTCCAGCCGGAGTCAGTCACGCCATCTTTGCAAATGGTTTCCCTTTTGGAACCACTGATGATGAAGGACCATCCTTTTTATTGGTTTTTTCATCATTGCTAAAAACTCCATTATTGCCTTGCATCACCAACAGAGCCTTTTAGAGGGAAAACAGGATGTCCCAAAGTCAAAAAGATTTTGAAGAGCTGCTTTATTGTTTCTTTTGGTCTTTTCTATCTCACTTCTATTATTCTTAAAGTACTTGTATTTTAAACAACATTAAATTTGAATCCCATAAGCATAGGTTTTAGAACCACAAATTTAACTGTCATTTTTACGCTGCCTAATTTGTCATTCCAAATCCCCAGTTTGAACCCAAAAAAATTCCAAACCCCCAGCACTGTCAGAGACGGCTGGATTTTAGCTTCGCATGCTTCATTGAATTTCCCCCGCATGACCTCACCAATTCCTATGAGTTTTGAGATAGGCTTAACCGTCAAATATGTGCTCAAACTATGTTTTTTTTAGTTAGGTACTTAAACTATTTTTCGAGTCAAATAAGTACCTAAGGTTTCATTTCGTGACTCATTTAAGGTTTTCCGTTAATTTTCACCTTTAAATGCCATGTGTCACCTCCAAAAAAATCCAAAATATATATTAAAAATAAATATAATTAATTAATTTTAAAAAAATCTCTAATTTTTTTAGATTTTACAAAACATACCCCAAATTTCAAAACCCCTAAACCCCCAAAACCTAAATATCAATTTGGGCCGATTTCGCCGCCGATTGCCACGTCGCTGCCAACCACATCGGTCGCCGGAACATCACGACCATTTTCCCCACTACCTCGTTGCCGGAAATCGATTGACGTCGTACGAATCGACGAAATTGTCGAATAGTTCTTTTGAATTCGTTTCGTTGTCAACAATGCGGCTATCGGTGGCGGAAGTGGTCGAATTTGGGGTTTAGGGATTTGAGGACTATTTAGGAAATATTTGGAATTTTTAAGATATATATTTTTATTTTCTTTTAATAATTTTATTTTTTTAATATAATTTTGGATTTTTCAGGAGGTGACATGTGGCATTTAACGGTGAAAATTAACGAAGAACCTTAAATGGGTCACAGAATGAAATGTTAGACACCTATTTGGCCCAAAAATTAGTTTGGGCACCTATATGGAAAAAGGGGCATAATTTGAGCACCTATTTGCCTATTAAGCCTTTTGAGATATGGGAATTTTGTTCCGATAATGTTCTGAGATTTTTTTATTTAATGAAATAGGATAAGTGTTTTTTTTTATTTTACGAACTAAAAATGATCGAAGGTGACAATAAAATAGTAGGCGACTTGACGACTTTTTTCTATGTATACTTAAAATCGGCTAAATTGGTTGAATATTCTCTTTTGGGAAAAGAATTGGAAAAATACCCCCTTTAAAAATCATTTGGAAAAATACCCTTCATTTGGTACACGTAGGAACGACTCGCGTTGTAAAAGGCGCGAATTCAAAACTCGCATTCCGCCAGACACGAGTTCCATCTAATGTGGCGTATCTTATCCGCTGACGTCTTTTAAATATTTAGTAAAAAGAATTCGCGCCTAACAGGACGCGAGTTCAGCGAGATAATCTGACGAAACGACGAGAATTTATCGCAGTAAATATGAACGGTTGAAAATAAATGACCGCGTTGAATATACACAGAACTCACGCTACACGAAACGCTAGTTCCTGGGTTATTACAGAACCGGCGTCCTATAGGACGCAAGTTTAATTGAATACGCATTTGAAGCTGTACGAGTTCTGCTATAAATAGACCCCTACCCTACCCCTTTATTTACACCAAAAAATTCTCTCTCAATTCCCTCTATATTCAATTTTTCGTGAAAATATCTCGGTTAATATCTCCAGTTTGAAGTAATGGCGGGGCTGATAAGGTTGGATCAGAAACACGTTTTTGATTTTTGGTAGAGAAATGTAAGTTTTATTTATTTATTTTAAATTTATATTTTCAGTTTTTATTTGTTATATTTTATAAAAAAATAGTATAGTAGTTTTAAATTGAAATTAACTTGTGGTTGTTTAATTTTTTTAGGATGAGATAGAACGTCGTCTGGAAGTTTTTATTAATCGAATGACGAATGGACCCGACCCGCGTCTAAAAGATTTTATCTCGATGGCTGGATTTCTCTACGTATCCAAAATCATTGTTGGTGCGAAATTGGATGTTGATTTGATCAACGCACTTGTAGAGATGTGGAGGCCGGAGACACACACATTTCACCTTCCGTGCGGTGAGGCAACTATAACTTTGAAGGACGTGTCGCATATTCTCGGTCTGCCGGTTGACGAAGATGCTATTACCGGTCACAATATTAGTAACTGGCGTGGCCTGTGTTTTGAGTTGCTAGGGGCTGCGCTGGATAGAATGGATGGCGGCTGTGTGTTTCTGGGGTGGCTGCGAGAAAATTTTAGCCATTTACCGGACGACGCGAACGAAGAAGTGAAGATGGTAAAAAATATTATTTTTGTGAATATTAATGCAATAATTAAATTTCCATATGTTAATATATATGTTTCCTATTGTAGGCATATGCTCGCGCTCATATTTTACAAATAATTGGCGGGATATTGGTGCCCGAAAAATCCCGCAATAAAGTTCACATGTTGTGGTTGCGGCATTTTGTGGGATTTTGATAATGGCGGTAGATTAAGCTAGAGATCGGTGGTACTTGCATTTCTCTTTAGGGAGATGTGTGAGACCATTAATCCAGAAAAACACAACATTGGAGGTTGTTTTCTGTTGCTTCAGTCTTGAGCGTGGTTTAGAATATCGTTTTTACACCCTGAACTGAGGGTGCCGAGTCCATATATTTTTTCATTATGCCAGAGGTAAGCAAAAAAAGTAAATATTTTTTAATATACGTTTTTTAATATTAAGGTTATGTATGTTGTTATGTAGGTGAAATAGTAATTTAAGACATGTTGGTCTGGCCAAAGGTCTGAAGGCTATCAGACAAGATATTAAGAATGAATCCGGGAATTAAGTAAATATTTGGAGTTTGATTTTAATATTGAATTTAATTTATTTATTTAAAATAAAGTTTATTAATTTCAGTTATAATTGTATATTGTATAGTTTTTGTGGACACTATACGCGGATCCGAGTATCCATGAATGCCTGCCAAAATTTTCAGACGAAACGAAGATTGCTTGGACGACCATGGTACCCTCTCATCTTTTACGCTACAGTTGAGTGGCATCCGAGTGATCACGTCTTACGGCTGTTTGGTTGTGCCCAAAGAATCCTAGAGAACCCTCTAAATTTTGACGATTTACATAGGGTCACTCGAAAAGGGAAGTAGAGGTAAAATAATTTTAATTGGTTTAATGTTTTAGCAATTTGAACGTAGTTTATGTTTATAAAGAAAAATAAATATTTTGATATTGTGTGGTAGGTTGATTGGTCGGTGAGGAACATAGAGTGGATTGCTTAGTGGAGGAAAATGGATCTTCCACTACGACAGCCCATTCGTGACTACGTATTGTTTGATACGATGGCCAACCACGGTTATTTTGTATGGCACTTGGTGAATGAGAAGCCAAAACTTTTGACTATAGAGGAACGAGCGGTCGTCATCGAGCGTGTGCAACGTAACCACCCACAGACTGAACGTAAAGGGGGAGCACGTACGACTTTTGGCGCTGCTTTGTCGTCAAGGAGAAATGTTTTTACCTCGTTAGCACCGGGACCATCTCAGGCCACCCAACCAATCCGACCACAGGCTTTTACCCACTCGATGCACTCATTATTTCATTCGTCGTCGAGTCTGATGAAAGGTTTTTCACGCCTGTTGTGGCCAACCCCTACGGTTTATTTTCGGACCTGATGAGTGGGACATCGAGTGCTCCTACAGCTTACGTACCTTTGTATATGTTTCAACCGCTGGTAACCGATTTTGGGACTAGGTTTGTTCAGCAAACACCACCGAAGTCCCTGCTCTTCACATGTGGGCTAGATGGAACGAGTGGTACCGTTGGAGATAGAACCGAGAATGAGGACGATGATGATGAGCAGCCAGTTGATCCCGTTCGTCATTGACGCAATCCCGATCGACTTGGGCGTCCACCGAGGTATGGTACTGGTGGACATAAACATCATTAGTTATATTTTCCCTTTATTTAATCATTTTAGTTGCACATTGTTGTTTTTTGAAATGCAATATTTCTCTTAGTTTATAATTTTTTTAAGTATTAAATATTTCACATTTATTTTTTCGAAACGATTTTAACCAAATAGTTCTTAATTACATCGATAACAAAATTGAGCGGGTAACCAAATCGTTATTCTTTTCTTTTTGATATCAGTATTTAAATTTTGAATATTCGGGACTAAACTCGCATCTTGCCAAACGCGAATTTGTTTGCTCCTAACACGTCAGAACTGGCTTGTCATCAGGAATTCGCATTCATCTAGACGCGAGTTTCTGATGATATGTCAAGAATCTTGGGCCAAATTCTCTGTTGCCCAAACGCAAATTTCATGATATAAATACCATAGTAGTGAACCGTACGCCACAAGAAAAAAAATAAATTGCGTTGTAGTGCTTTAAGTTTTCGATTTTATTGTATCTACTAATGGAAACAAATCACATATTAGGAAAATTCTTTTGCAAAGAAATTTCCCAGATATTGTACTTTGTCGGTATTTGTAGTTGCATTTATATGATGAGTAAATGTTGGTTTACCAGTTCAGGTGATATGATTGTTCGGTGTTTTTGTTCACGAGGAACGATAACGACAAATCACAATATCTAAAAATCTGAGGTCTTTTTGAATAACAGGCAGAGGTTTTGACCTTTTGTTCGAGGCTGCAGGTAACTTATTTTTATACCTCGATATTGGAGGCTAGGTTAAGACCCCCGCATGTAACCGGAGTCAAAGTCCCAACCATGGTCGTAGTATACGATCAGTGGGTAGAATTGGTCGTGTTAGTAGGCTCACGAAATCCACGAAGCTTGGTCATCTGCCCACTTCATGAAAGCATGTTTAAGGGTATAATACTTGGCTCCAATAGACCTCTGAGCTTCAAGACGATGATCGGTTCTCTACTCATCCCTAGAAGTAAGCCGATGGTATGTTAACACCTGACTTCGAAAAATGCATACCCCAAGGTTTTAAACTTACTGGACTACTCAGGTCTTTAGAAGAAGAGCCCTGGTTCTCTACTGAGCTCTGGTTAATGAACTAGGTATGTTAACAAGGACGACTACAAGTAAAGCATACCCCAAGGATTTAAACTTGCTAGACTATTTAGCCCTAGAAGTAAGTCGATATCAGCCTCAAATATCGGTCTAGGCTTGAAGAAGAGAATCGAGTGTTTAGGGGTACAATTGTACAACTTGAATAAGGATGAGACCAAGAGAGCAAAACAAGTTGAGAATTTTTTATGTTTGTAGAATGTCTGCTATAAATACTATAATAATCTACGCGTGTTTCTTTCTTTTATAAGCTTCTTTATTAGCATGTTTAAGGGTTCATTTTACGTGTTTAAAGCAAAAATGACACGAACACATTCAAAAATAAACTTTAATCTGATAGATGATTTAAACCCCTATAAATAGTTTCTAAAATAAATGAACGAACACCTTAAAAAATAAATGAATGAACAGTTTCTAAAATAAATGAACAAACACATTCATTTTACGTGTTTAGAGCAAAACTGACACGGCTTATAAATACACCCCTCCGCATCTTCAAAAACTCACACATTTCCTTTCATACTAATTCGTTCAATATATCTCTTAGTCCATTTCGTCCGTTCAAGCTCTATAATGGCTGCAAACGTATATGATTTCCCATCTATTGGGAGATAGTCGTGCAATGCTGCTACCGATGGTGATGGTGAACTAGAAGTTGGGATGATATTCATGACTAAGAAAATTGTGGAGGATGCAATTAAGAACTACAACATACGCCGATAAGTTGTTTTGATAGTGAAGAAAAAATGAGTGCGAACAACTATATTGTAGAATGTATCCAAAAAGACCACGGTTGTAACTAAAGGATCCGTGTATCACGAAGAAAGAGGCTGAACAACATGTGACAGATAACAAGATAAGACGGACCTCATACATGCTAGTTCTGTCAATGTAATTGGATGATTCATATGTTTTCTTAATTATATATTTTGTGATTGTTAACGGTTTGAAAATGTAATTGGATGATTCATACGTTATTTATGATGTGATAACAAGTATGTAATGAAAGTAAGCAATTTAAATCAGATAGATGCAGAAAATTATATTAACAGAACGTACTACAAGATAGTTAATTGAAATAACTACACCAACATTAAATTACTAAGCCTAGTTAAAATGAATAGAAGAGGAATCTGATTCAATATCGTCGTAGTCGGTACTTATGTCAGATGTTAAGTTTAGTTCCTCAATTATTTGTTCTTTCTCCTGATGTCTCCTATAATTTCGTGTAGAGACTGCATCTTCGAGTGGACAATGAGGGTCTGTTCACGCAGTGGTTGATGAGCTGGAGCCTTCATCAAATTTTACACTAAGCTCGATGTTCGTACCCCCAACACGTTTGTATGCCCAAAACATCTCCAGCATATCTTTCTCATTCGATAGTGTTAGTATGTAGTGTTCTTCTGGGTTGGGCTCATTGACTGGAACTTTGACACGCAAGGCAAAAAATTTGAGCTTGAAAACTCCCTAACCCATTTTGAAATTAACCCAAACAAATCATCTTTTGTGATTTTGTCGTTGAAAGAAGTGTAGAAGTAGGTGCCACGAAATAAAACAGTAGCAGAAAATCGCGCCATAATTTGTATTTGTGGGTTGGAAATATATGTAGGTAGAAATTGTTTGAGTGGTGTAAATGTAATACCCCAAAGTAAGGATTAGAAGTTTATTATTATTTTAATTACATTTCAAAAAAGGACTAGGTTTAATCCTTACTCTATCAATTGGAATACTTAAAGACCAAAATAAGAGTTTTAGAAATTTGATAGCCATTATTGGATGACCAAATTGTGAGCCTTGGAACATAAAAGGTTTGCACGCAAACATCATAAGTGCTAGGGGACATGTCCACGTGTCAACCATTAGAGTGTCCCTAACTCTCTGCTAAGGGAGAAATTTGAAGGAAATGATCTCTATTTCCTTGTTAGAGACCGATTCACCACTAAGGGAGAATTTTGAAGTAGAGCTTCGGCAATTCTCAATCCTTGAGGTTTAGCAAATTGTTCTCGAGGAAGGAGGTAATACACTCTTTCCATTTTGTTTCCCCAACTCTTTGTCACATAGGAAATTATTGGAAACCATTTTAGTTCATTGGCTTCTAGTGATTGTTTAAAGCAATAGTAGGTTGTAGAATGTATGTGATGATTGAATGCTATGTTTGATTGAATTCTTTTGTTGAGATGATATATTCGATTAGGATGATATTAGAATCCTTTAGATGTAAACGGTTTGTTGATAATAGTATAATTGAATTGAATGTTATGGTTTAATACAAGATTGAACTGTTATATGAATGGGAAATTGGCTGGAAAACTGTTTCATGAAATCAAAATTCAGGGGAAGGATTGTTTTCATGAGTCCTAAATGGTTTAGGGGCTGAATGGATAGGTTTAAAACTGTTTTTGTAATTAAACCTACAAGTTGGGACTGTTTAGGGGCTAAATGAATCATAGAAACTGTTTCGAATTTAAATGAAAAGTTGTAAAAACAGAACAGAATTTTTATAATTAGACCATGAGGAGCTGTTTTGAAGAAAGTATTTTTAGGTTTATGAAAACAGGGTAAATTTCAATTATTAGGACCTTTAATAGCAAATTTTTTATTATGAATAAGTATGAATGAATGCAGGGTAGATTCTAGTATTCATATAAATGGATTAAGTACTTCAATATGTGTTTAAAATGTAATGAGCTGTTTGTGCTTGAGTAACCATGAATTTATGAACTCTTTTGGGTATTGCGTTGATTCCAAAATGGATGAAATAGGATTGATTTTATGTGGATTTTGCAAGTACTATTGAACTCTTAGATAGATATATAAAATGTATAATCAATAGAAAGAAAATGGAATACTTTAATGTATAGTTACACTTCTTGCTATTTTAGATCAAGAAGCAAACGAGGGCGTGAGGACAATAATTGATCAATCAGTATACAAGAAGAAGGGAATCAAGATTCGAGAGCAAAACCAACTCGGTTTGAGTTGTGCATGTAGTTAAAGTCTCGGGATATATTTAAAACTATCTCGAGCCATTGTTTATTAAAAAGTATGTTTTATGCTTGATTTGATCAATACTTGAGCTAAGACTGGGAAGGCAAAGTATGTGATTTCTTGATAAATATCTTGTGAATTGTAAATGCATGAAAAGCGTTATGTTTGATCAGGATTGAATTGGAATTAATGAGTATGTGCATATGTAGTTAAGAATCAAAATGTGAATTTTGAAATTCATGACTTTTAAGCTATGATTGTAAAGGAATTTGAGATGTTATGTAATTGTTTATAATGATGCTATATCAAGTAAAATTTGAAAATCATATAAGGAGCAATGCTCAATTTTTATGATGTTATTATAAGAATGGATACATGCAAATGTGAATATGAAAATAAGTTAATCTGAATCTGATCCGATAAGAAATTTGTATAAAGCCTTGGTCTCAAGTCGGTCTTAGGTATAATTGGCATGTCATAGAGTCCATAGAGCTCTTGTGATAGGGTGGACTATGGTCCAGGACTACAGTCCATATTTTGCCGACAGTAGGAGGGAAGTGTTGTGGTCACTTGGTGACAGTAGGGGGTTTGACCGGTACTATGAGTACCTTTCTGTTGGCGACAATTGGTTGGGGATTCGAGTACCTAGGCTGATACTTGACTTCAAGGCTATAATAAATATTAATAAAAAGTGTTTTACTTTCAACTACTAAATAAGGATGATACCGTAGATTAATAATGCATATTTGTTTATGATGTTTTGTTTATAATCATTGGTTATGTAAATATAGTATTGAAAAACAATGTGCTAGGCATATGGTCATTTAGTCTCATTTAATATTCAAATTATGGCCTGCTTATTATAATTCGAATGAATGGAATAGAGAGACATCATGTTAGAATATTGTTGACATGTGATAATTGGTTTTGTATATTATTTGCGGCTTGATAAATAAGATAAGCATATGATAGCTAGTAACCAAGCTAAAGCTCAAAGATTGATTATTAGGATGGAAAGATTTAATTCTTTGTTTGATGACTACGTTCTCTTTAGGCTTGGTACTACCTCACTAAGCTAAAATGCTTACTTATTCTTCTTCCATCCTTCACGTTATGCTGCATCCTGCTTAGCTTCTTGAACTCGACAAGATCACAAGGCTTGAGAAGTACGTTTTGCAACCCCTTTTGAGAACTCCTAGTAGGTGGCATGTATGATATCAATTATGCATACATTTGTTAAGCAGCTATGTTTCGTTTTGTTTGTATATAAGTTAAAATGGATTGTATGGTGTGTATGGCCTTGGTAAAACTTCTAAATTCATAAATTGGTTAGGCTTTATATGATGTGTTGATGGTTGCTTGGCTAATATGGTTGTTGGTATTGTAGTTAAATGCCATGTGATGTAGCAAAGTTATGTTATGTGAGTGGTAGTGGATATAATTATCATGTTTGATTCTTGTGTGTTCGAATGGTGGCTAGAAGTAAACAAATTGATAATACTTGATTAATGTTTGTATTATAGATAAATCTAGGGTGATTGTGATGTTGATTGGTTTGAAGTTCATGTATGGATTTCTTGAAAAGTATTTTCTGAAGTTTGAGCTATGATGTTATATACATGATTTAATGTTGTGCTTTCGGGTTAGAACTTGCATGTAATTAAGCTTTAAATAAACTATTTTAACCAAGACTGATCAAAATATGTAGCGCGTGTTTGAAAAATATTAGGGTCCTCAAATATTTTGAACATATGTAGTGAGTATAACAAATTCAAATTTATATGCAGTGAGTATAACAAATTCAAATTTAGTCTCATTTTATTGACTTGGTATAATATACTCAATTGTCCCAAATGAATTTAAAAGTTAAGTTAAATCTCACCCCTTAATGCTATGGACCTTTCGAAGGAAACATCAATTTTTAATTTGAGTTTGAATAACCTGTTGCGTGTTGAGATCTTGGCTGATTTTATTATTATTATTATTATTATTATTATTATTATTATTATTGTGACTTACATGAAGTAAGTTGAGTTCTTGTTGCTTAGTAAGTATCCCTAAATCGGTTTACTTTTAAACCGGGTGGAGAATGCTATAGTAAACTTTACTCCGGTAGAATCTATATGCTACATAGCGAGGTCATAATGTTGGATTTACGCGTGCTTCTGATGCCTCTCTTGAATTATTGAGATAGAAGGCCGAACTCGCATTTAGCTAAATGCGAGTTCCATTGCCATGTCAATTTTGCTACAGAAGATTAAAGAACTCCCGTTTGGTAGGACGCGAATTTGCCTAACATGTTAGGAATCCTGCAAAAGGTGGTAAAACTCTTTGTTGGTCAAACGCGAGTTCAACATACGTGCCAGACACATCAACTCATATTATAAGGGATTACTAAGCGAAATTATCAAACATGAGCAACATTTTCTAACAAACCCTAAGAGAAAAACGTGTGAGAAAGATTAACTGCTCTGTTATTCTCAACAATGGCAAGAAAAGTGACGGCTGTGGTATACTATAATGGTTAGATGATCCATGATGCATATCTCAGCGTTCTATTTCAGCCCCAATAATGTTACGATAAAGATTCCAAGGCGAGCCATGTATCAAATGCTCAAAGACACAATATCGAGGAATGTTCCAAATGTTTTCGAGAAAGAATTGGAGTCATTGAAGTATTGGCGTCCTACGTCATTAGAACCATTATATTTCACAATATTCGATGTTCAGGACACTAGTGTTGTGGATTTGTTGATCGAGACCCATACTCAATATTCAATGGGATGGCCCATAGAGCCATTTGCACTATTTTTTGAAGGTCATGTCGGAGGTCATAATGTGGTTCCAATTTGGCTACGAGCAAATCTTGACTTCGATTCAAATGCTCATAGTCTAACATCAAGTCTGCGACATGGCTTCAACCTACTAAATACGTGCAATGACGAAGTTTCATTGTCTTCTACTTTGAGGCCAAGGCATTCTTGCGTTGCCAGGTTCGGCTTCGATCTAAACATGCCACCAACCAACACTCAACATACAATCCATACGGCGGGCCAACTTACCATGAAGAGTTTAACCTATTTGAAGATTTCTCAACCAGACGACACTCAACTTATATCCCTAGTGAGCAGAACGTAGATAATTTATCATCTATGAGGAGACACTCAAGTGTTGTTATTGTCGACCTAGATAGGCCTCGTCAGCGGTCTTGTGATCGGGTTACGGCTGTAGAACTTTTAATGTACATGTTCTTGACGAAGTAGAACTATTCTGGTTTGAAGGGGATAATTCTGATGAAAAACCACGTACGGAGGTTGAGTTCGATGGTGACGAGATGAGTTTATTTCCTGAAGAAACAATAGACCTTGACAAGCCCGTCGATGTGGAGATGAAGCAGGCGGTGCTTCTGAAGATGATAAGGAGGAAGATGTTTCCCTGCCTAACTTTAGTGGAGTAGGAAGTTGCTCAACGTATTACGACCCACTATCTCACTTCACAACAATAGATATGGAAACGCTACTGAATTTCTAGAATTCTCACAGCTGGAGCAGTACAACGAACGGAATGAGGGTGAACTGCAACGTAGAATGGTCTTCAGGACAAAAAAACTCGCGAAGGCTGCGATTAAGCATTACAACATACGCCGCTTAGTTACGTCCACCGTGAGGAAAACTGAGGCAGACAAATATATTGTAGAATGTCCCCATAAGTACTAGGGATGTAATTGGAGGGTTCACGTATCACAATTGAAAAGGCTGAACAACCTCTAGAAAATAGCGAGGTACAACGGACCTCATACATGCTCAGTAGGAAGCCTGAGCTAAGATCATCCTAACTTGGATGTGCACATGCTTTGTGATGTCATCCTTCCACTCGTGAAAGAAAATCCGCGTTTAATTGTTCCAGTATGTATAGCTTCCATTAAATCCATATACACATACACGTTTAAATACGATAAATCATGGTTTACAAGATATTGTGCCATCCAACAACTGTATAGGCAGTGGGAGGAATCGTATAGCGAGTTGCGAACATGGCTGAAGATTATGCAAAAATACAATCCAGGGACGGTTGTGCAACTGAAAACTATACCAAAACACTACAATGATCGTATCGTACCTGATGAGTGCCAATTTTTTGCGTTTTCTAGACGTTTCTGCAATGCGTTAAGGCTTTCCGCCACTGCAAGCCTATATTCTAGATCAACAACACATTCATGTATGGTAGATACATACAGATCTTACTATTGACAGTTGCACAAGACGACAACTGAAAATACATTCCAGTATCTTTTGCAATAGTTAAAAAGGAAGATATCTCTTTTTGGGAATTTTTTCTCACCAACCTGCGCAAATATGTCCTACGTTAGGTTCTACGAGAAAGAGAATGGTGGATATGTATTATTTCAGATAGAGGCGTAGGGAAATAAGGAGCAATCTCGCGTATGGGCGTGTCTTGGCAACCTCTATATATACATCACCGGTACTGTTTGCGACACATTGCAGCAAACTACTACCATAGATATAAGAATGATGATGAACGTATAATAGTTCTTCATATGGGTACGCCTTCCACTGTCATTCTGTTTTGTTTATCATTGCTTTTATTATTATTTCTCGTTAACTATTCCATCTCTTATTGAATAGGCAATGCACACCGGTAGAACAAGTTGAGGAGCTACTAGAAGAGTTAATTGTAAGAAATTCAGATGGATATGAGTATCTTGTTGATATCCTGAGGGAGAAATGGCTGTGATGTTATGATGGGGTCATTGATATGGTCACATGACAACAAACTTGGCTGAGGCGATCAATTCATCTCTAAAGGGAACGTGTCATTTACCTATCACATCTATTGTCAATGCGACATATTACTGACTGGATACCCTTTTGCAACCCTCATAAAACAAGCAATGGGCTAGATAGCAGGTGGCCACAAGTTCTATCCAGAACTCCAGGAAAAATTTCAAACATACACTGCGCACGCAAACGCGATGGGTGTAATATACTTCTCTCGTCGCCAACATCACTTTTAGGTTTCAGAATATTCGCGACCGCTTGAAGGAATAATGTAAAACAATTACGTGGTTGATCTATGCCAAAGAATGTGTGATTGCAGAGTCTTCCAGACATTCAAGTACCCGTGTGCGCACGTCTTCGCTGCATGTGCATATGTTCATTTTGACGCCATGACATTCGTTGATCTGGTATACCGACTTGAAAAAATATTCAAGGTATACCAAAACGAGTTTCCTCCGATTGCAAATGAACATGATCTTCGTATCATTGACGATAAACCTAAGATATTCCCAGATCCTTCCCTACGCCGTAAGAAAAAAGGTCACCAACCTTCAACTAGGATTCACAGTGCTGAGGATATGATTTCTCGAAAACGGACCGGGCAGCCTACATGGTGCACTAGATGTAGGAACACTAGACACGATATGAGAAAATGTCCTTTTAGGACCAGCCCTCAAATCAATTAATTATACTTCTTCATGTAATGTTTCACCACCATTTTTAATGATCTTTGAAGTTTCGTTTTCTGTTTTACCACCATTTTCTGTTTTACCCCTATTTAACACTATGAATTCACTCATTTCATACATCAACTTTCTGCCTTTCACTTATCGACCCATACACATGTCCACTAACCCATGCTTGCTTCTTCATTTTTAATGATCTTTGAAGCTTCATTTTCTGTTTTACCACCAACACCTATTTAACAACTATCAATGATCAATTTGACCAAAAACGCTTCGTTTTTTGAGATTTTAAATTTACCTTTCCCATTCACCCACACCCATATTTAACACCATGAATTCACTCATTTCATACACTAACTTTATGCCTTTCACTTATCAACCCATACACATGTACACCAACCCATGTTTGCTTGTTCTTCATGGGTAAAAACATGACTATATATCATTTTTAACGCGATTTCTACACCCTTTAGGATGTCATATACGCGCTAATTTTGGCACCATTGTAAACATATGTTTCGCTACTATGACGTGAAACTCAAACAACAATAAAAAATATCCCCAACATACCATAAAATCAACTTAAACATGCCTATGGACCCATGTTTGCTTGTTCATGGGAAAAAACATGGCTATATAGCATTTTAACGCGATTTATACACACTTTAGGATGCCATATATGCGCCAATTTTAGCACCATTGTAAACATATGTTTCAGTACTACGACGTTAAAGTTAAACAATTACAAAAAATTTCCCAACATACTACAAAATCCATTTAAACATGCCTATGGACCCATGTTTGCTTGTTCTTCATGCAAAAAAACATATTCGGGTGGCACTGGTTAAAGCCAAGCAAAAAAGTAGAACACTGAGAGAAACAATGTTGTAAAAGCTAACCAAACCGCATCAAGTGGTTCTTTTTATTTTCACTTTAGCTGTTGCTGTTTTATTTTTTACACAAAATAATATTAGCAAGTGGCACTTTACTCATCATTCTGCCCTGTGCGAAGTACGAATTGAACGGATCCTTTGATGCTTGACACCAGAGCACTTTCACTCGATCATTTCAGGCTCCCGTGGGCTTTAAGGGCAGAAACCAGGTTAAACATTAGCAGCGACCGTTCTTCTGCTGAGGTTTTAGTGTTTGTAAGTTTTCAAGATTCCCTTTGTTGGGTATTAAAAAAGGTACTCTTTTGTTATGCTTGTTTCTCATATGGATTTATGACAAGAGTTTTCAAGTTTCTTTCTGAATCCCCCTTTTTTCCTCTTGTTAGTTCTATCTATGGTCATAGGAGAATCTGTAAAGATTTTATCTTTTTCCTCTTCACATTATCTTTCTGGGATTTCTTGATTTTGTATTGCCGATGTAATAAGTGTCTTGAAGAAATTTTAAGCCTTGGTTAATTTGTGTAGCTATTAAAGTTTGTTTTGTCTTAGGAAAGCTGCAAGTTGTGGGTGCTTTAAACTTTTGTTAGTTTTATTTCAAATAAAATCTTCAGGTGTTTTCACTTTAGGTGGGTTTCTGCATAATTTTCTTGCAATAATGCATTGAATTCGTACTAAAAATGGCTGAAATTAGAGTTAGTAAGGTAGACCAAGGTCAAACCAAGATTAGAAATGTTCCAATTGCAGTGACCCCTGAAGGTTTTTGGTGTTGTCCCTCTCCTGTTGGGTTTCAAAAGACTCTCAAATCACAAAATCCTCTAAATAAACCCAAATCATCATCACCACCACCCAAGTCTAATGTTCAGAAGAAACAAATCCCACTTACCGAGAAGGAACCGATGATCGCCCCAATTAAGCCGGCAGCTACCTCCAATGATCAAAGAATTTTTACCCCCGAAAATCCTGGTATTGGTGCACCGATAGTTCCTGAGAGATCGCCAAAGCCTAAGGTAGAACATGTGCCTAGGAAAGTGGCAATTGAGTTTGGTGAGCCAGGGACCAGTGATATGAAGGTGATTCTGCTTGGCAAGCAGGGGTATTGTGTTAAATTGAGTGTCCACAAGAAAGTGCTATTGGAGAATAGCAGTTTTTTCGCTGGAAAATTTTCTCAACAAGAGCCTGGTTTGTCTTGCCTTGAAATTGATGACTGCAAGGATGCTGAAATATACATCGAGACTGTTGGACTCATGTACTGCAAAGAAATGAAGCAGCGATTAATCAAACAAAGTGTTTCGCGTGTGCTCCACATTCTCAAGGTATTTTCCGCATTCATGCTATGGCCTTTTCATTCGAGGAGCTGATTTTTTTATGTTGTGTATACACACACACGCTAAGGACACCCGTTGTAGTTTATTTCCAACTTAACAAATAATAATCTTAGATTGTAACTCAACTATGTTATCATATCTCTTTGAAACATGAAGGCAGATCATTCTGCCTAAATTTTGGTACATGAGATGTTTACTTGGATCTCGCACTGTCTTGGTTCGAAACAAACATATCATTCTGTCTTCTTGTATGTTCATGTCACTTTTTCTTGCATCTCCAACACATTTTATTATTTCTGCATTGTCCATTATATTTTGATCCCTGAATGATATTCGTTAGTTTTTTGAGAATTCACCTGGATGTTGATGCACATCCAACTATTTGTTTAGTCATAAACTCCGATACATGTAGCATGTATTTGTAAAATGTCATGTTTTGCTATATGTGATTGTGAAACCAGCTTCTGTATTTTATAGCTTTGTCCCATTTATGAAAAATTTTACGTAATGAACATTGCAGGTTGCTGAATTACTTGGCTTTAATTCATGCATACTTTCATGCTTAGAATACTTGGAAGCAGCTCCTTGGGTTGACAAAGACGAAGAAGAAAAAGTAGTCTCTTCAGTTCTGCAGCTCCAGGGTGAAGGTATCGATGTCACACCAGTATTAAAACGCATCTCTTCTGATGTGTCAAATTCCCCCAGTGACACAATTTCACACATTACGGATCTTGTTCTCAAAAGCAATGATGAGAGAAGCCGGCGTGAAATGAAATCTATAGTATTGAAGCTTCTTAGGGAAAACAATAGTCTTCCAAGTTATGCGGATTCAGCCGACGACTTCAATAAAACTGTTTATATATCATGCAGAAACTGCTTGGATTCACTCTTGTTGCTGTTCAAACGAGCAGCTGAACCAGAACCAACTGATAGACCCACGGACACCAAAGAATCTGTGGTGAAACAAATAACTTTGGAGGCTGATAATCTCTCATGGTTGCTTGAGATTTTGGCCGACAGGCAAGCAGCAGATGAATATGCACGGATCTGGGCTACCCAGCAAGAGTTGGCAACATTGCATTCGAAGTTGCCCATTGTGTCTCGTTACCATGTTAGCAACATTACAGCTAGACTATTTGTTGGAATCGGAAAGGGGGAGCTGCTACCGGTGAAAGACACTCGTCGGTTGTTGTTACAAACCTGGTTGCAGCCGTTGATCAATGACTACAGCTGGTTGCAACATGGCTGCAGGTCATTTGATGGGAAAGTGGTGGAGGAAGGTATCGGTAGGACGATCCTCACGTTGCCTCTAGAGGACCAGCAGAGCATTCTGCTTGCTTGGCTGGGCAGCTTCCTGAAGGCTGGTGACAACTGTCCAAATCTCCAAAGGGCATTCGAGGTCTGGTGGCGAAGAACTTTCATTAGACCATATGCTGATATCCAAGTCAATGTGCTCCAACCAGATAGCTCAATGTCATCAAACCAGTAGAAAAAAGAGAGAAACAATACAGGTAATAAGACCATATGTAAATTAATTGGAATATTTTCTCCAGTACCAAAAATTGACATGGCAAGTATCACGGATACGTAGTGATTTCAGTTTGACTACTACATGCTGATGTGAACTTTGGATTGACGAGTGCTGGCCAATTGTGTTTCAATCTGTTGATTCTCGGATGGAAATTTGACTCGTAGCCGTAGGTTATTTCCTGAGTTTTATTCTGGCTTGATACATGGTTGTGTTGTACATTAATCTGGTTCAAATTTATGCTGTATTTCAGTTTATTTATCTCTCTATAGGATCCAAGTTTTGGTTGGAAGATAGATTGACAGGTTTTGTTGAGTTGCAGAGCTGTGATTGAACATGTATGATAATGTAAAATTGATTGGTGAGAAGTGTTGTCTGAAATTTTAACATGAACTGAGTACCCTAGAAGATATTTTGGAATGGGTTCAAGTTACATGTATGCATGCCAATTGGTAAAAAATAGTAGTGCAAAACTATATCGTTAGCACTGTCAAGACAGTTTAAACAAAAAAAATATGCAAAATTTTGATTAAACCGTTCGTGGTGAAGACCACCGCCTTACAAATAAATTCGTCAGATGTGTGTAATCTTTGTGTTTGGCGGTTGTCCCTCAAAGTTAACATGATCGCTCCAAAAACTTTATACACCCGAAGAGTTGGAGTGTACACCCAGATGTGCGGGAAAATTTAATTAAATTGTGTTGTGGTAAAGACTACTGACAGGAAAATTTAATTAAACCGTGTTGTGATAAAGACTACTGCCTTAAATAAATTCGTCGAATGTGTGTAATTGCTGTGTTTGGCGGTTGTCTCTAAAAATAATACGGTCGCTCCAAAAAGAACTGGAGTAAACTACAGTAGTATTACTCTTAGAACCAGAAAACTCAATGAATGAGACTAGGTTATTTATAGGATGCGACGTGAGGATAGAATCGAAGATAATCATAAATTAATCTGATTTCAATTGGATATATTGAGTCCCAATTTATTGTTATTTAATATAAGCAATATAACAGCAACAGCACATGAGATTCTGCCTTGTTCTCTATCACTCATCTTCAAGAGAGAGAAGGTCTAACTTTATAAATACCCTTGCCAAATGATATTCCTCCCCTATATGGGATATTGAGCATTACTAACAAACAACAGCCTACACTGGTATGGGCTGAAAGAATAACCAGAACTGACCTTATCCTATCCCTGGATGCATCATTCGGTCCAAACCTTGAAATGGGGTCCAAATGGAGATTTCTAAACCAGCAATCAATGTGAAAATTAAAAGCACTCATAGAAATTTTTCGTCTGTTTCAATGGCATTGAATTCCCCATGAACAGGACAAAGAACCCGTACAATGCTAAAATGGCGAGTCATTGCTTTGAGCCTATCAAAAACCCAGGTGAAGTCATATTGAAATAGTCCTCAGAAAAATGGGCCTACGACTCACAGGATTCAGGACCACTCTACAGTAACGTATGGTATTAGACATTGAGTGTAAAGGTTAAAAAAAAAAACAAAACAAAACCCTCATTTAGAGAATCATCATAGATTCTCCCTTTGAGGGTCGATTCCTTTAAACCCTTTCTTTTTCATACTTATATTCTTTTTTTCTTTTTTCTTCAGTTGAAGAACCAAATTTTCATAGGTTTTGCTTCAAAACAGGTTAAAATAAATCAAACAAGTCTTTGGTATGATATCTTGGCACTTCTCTTTCACTCACAAATCAAGAAAAATGGAAAAACACAGCTGAAAGTGACATGGCTTGCTATACTTATCTGTCGCTGACAGTGAAACGTTTCGAGACTTATAAGGGTTTTTTTTTTTTTTTTTTTTGCAGCTTTAGCTTATTATTTAACCTCTGGGATATCATATAAAAAAACCCTCTTCCTTTTTCATTCTTTTGTCCAACAAAAAACCATGAAATTATGATTTTATTGTATTCAAAAAGAATTGCACGGAGAAACATAAAGTTAGTGTAACATTAGAGATAATATTACTGTAAGTAATAGTCATAAATCTTAAACATAGATAGCGTATTGTGAATGTAAAAGAAATGCTTTAGGATTACCTGTACAAATCACATCCTAAACTTAAATGCAAGGATTTAAAGGCAACATATTAGGTAACGGGTACTTGTTGCTTTGCAAGTTAATTATTTGCTTTAGACTTTAAGCCTGTAGGAACCTATCCATTTTTTCCTTGGAAGAGTTGGCTTCCAGATGACACAACAAAAACCCTGCAGGTGGGGTAAGTGTTCGATTTGTTGAGTCAATTTTTTTTTAAGTTAGTCGAATTTACGAGTCTTATTTTACGACTCAAACTTTATTTAATTTTTTTATTCGAGTGGAGTTTACGAAATTCGAGTCAAGTTAAGTTTCCAAGTTTATGTACAAATTTAATTGTAATTATTTACGATGTTATAATACATATTGATTCTAATTTAAACAATTTTTTATATTCATATACAATACAAATATATTTTTCATATTTCTTCATGTGTGACATATATATAAAAGACAAAATTGAGGGACTCAAACTTAAAAATCAATCCACTAATTATTAAAAATTGAGTTATTCAAATTTTTATTTTACAACTCAAACTTTATTTTAAATTTTTTCGAATCGAATTAAGATGAGTCAAGTTTTTCGTGTCGAGTCGAGTCAAATTTTGTCACCCCTACCTCGAGGTTTGATTTAGCTCCGCTATTTAATAGATTTGAAATTTGAATTTGTCTTTGAGATTTCTACAGTCACATACCTAACAAGGAATCACCATGCAAATGCAATGACAATATTTTTACACGCATTTTGTAGTACATTAATAAAACATTTATTATAAATGCCATCTCTTATAAAAGACTGCATCGTGTTCATATTAATTTATTCTAGAAAATACTACAAAGGTATACAAAAACCCTAAAGTACATACAGAAGTAAAACAAATCTCACTATACATTCATAATATGGCCAAACACAACTAGCTAACTTTATCGTTATGCATTCTTTCTTTCTTAATGGAATAGAAGAAAAAGATCGGGTGAGAAACCAAAAAAGAAAATGAAAATTTGATTCTTGTTTTCTAGTACTATTTTAGGAGAATATTATTACTATCACTATTACTATGGAATATGTATTTGAAACTAACAGCCCTCAAAGTCTCGAACTGAGAAAGAAGAGATCTTCTCGGGCATGTTTCCAGCATGTCGTAGCCCTAAGGTGAGTGAGACATCACCAATCGCGGTCCCCAACTTTATGCGTGTCGAACCAATGTCAGTGTTATTACCTGAGGTAGTGGTGGTCCCGTAACCGGCTGAAACGACGCTGCCAACATGGGAAATGGGTGGCGCCACCTCAGTGGCTGTGGCCTTGAAGGTGCTGGGAGGAGGACCAGTAGTAGTAGCAATAATAGTGGTGTTGTGGTGGGTGCGCTGTTTTGCTTGGTTTTCCGAGAAGCGTTGCCTATTGATTGCAACGAGTGAAGGATCGTTTTCCATGGCGTTGATTTCGGATCTTTTGCCTCCTCCTGCTGCTGGTGGTGATGCTGCTGCTGCGCCTGCAGGCGTCGATTTCTGTGCGTTGTTGCTGTTGTGGCTCTCATTATTATCTTCATCCTCTTCTTTAATCTCTTGTTGGTACATATCTTCCACCATGGGTTTCCACAACCGAACCCTGGCATTTATGAACCAATTTGAAACCTGCAAATTACGCAAAACATTGATTTTCTCATCTCATTAAAACCCCAGGGTTAGCTATGTTGTTAGCCATGTTTTGCTTCAATAATGTCTGTTTCTTGCAGGAAGCTCCAAGAATTCTTGAGCACTGTCCTTTTTGATTAAAGAGTTATAAATTACAGAAAACATAGGACCAACATATATACTTTTGCAGCCCATATATATTTCCATTTTGGTTTTCATGCGAAGTATATATAACAGTTTACCCCATAAATTAAACTTTAACTAACATAAGTATTAATTATATAACATGGTTTGCATGGTCTGGAAATTATAATGGAATTCTTCAAAGTAAAACTGTAGCTAAAAAATAAATATAAATACTAAAACTATGGTCATGCAGCTGAAAAACTTTATTGCTATTTACTTTATCGTGTTGTTGCAAGGGTAAAGGAGAGAGAGAAAAGAAAAGCTGCAAACTTTTTCATGTCTCATCTGTTTGTGTACGTTCTCTTAAATATATTATAATAATAACCTGCTAAGTTCCATCGCCATTCATTCAGTATTTATGTCCATCTATTTCAGAAACCAGAATCTATGTCTCTCTCTATATAAATCTTCTCTAAAATGGAATGTAAAAAATTTAAAAGGAAAAAAAAAGAAATTATCTCTAAACAGTCAAGTAATAAAATCGGATAAATCAAACCCAAATCCATGCAAGTTCAAACTGAACCTACTGATGGTTCCCTTCCTATGGGTTTCCTTCTCTTTTCTTAGTTCTTACAGCCAAGTGTTGGGTTTTTTTTATTGCAACCACACCCTTAAAATTTTATAATTTTTTATCTTAATATTTCTAATATAACTTCTTAATCTCTAATATAAAATCATGCTTATGTCGCTGATTGTAATATATCGTGTTGTGTCAATGTAAACACACACGCATATAATATGTTACTTATTAATAAATTTAGGATTACCAACCTGATTTTTCGATAAACCAGTCTGTCGAGCCAACAGAAGCTTATCAGCATCACTTGGGTACCTGAGAAAGAGACCAGAAAATGACATCAGATTCATTGCTCAAAAACCTTAAAAAAAAGATACCCCATCTTTAATTTACACCCTTAGATGTGATTGAAGCCTTTCCCGCTTTGTTTCTTTCCCTGCATGGGCGTGAGAATCTAAGAGAAGGAAACATCATCAGCAACAACACTTCTTTTTTCTTCAGCTACTTTCAGCATCTCTCATTATTTACATTTATATCAATTCTTTATCAGTATTGTAATAACAACAAAAGAAAAAAGAAAAAGTTTTTTTGTTTGTTTGTTTGAGTATGTTCGTGAACTGTGTAACAATATGATACAGTGAAAGAGGAGAAAGAGAGAGAGAAAAGATCTGTTAAGTCGATAAGGACTGCCATGCTGTAAAATTATGCTTGGATAAAGTTGCTTTTTAATACTAACTAATTTCTGGGTCAGCTAGTGACAAAGTAAAGCTATAGATACACATGTATATACACATATAATGTTATCAGGAGAAAAAAAGCTAAGGGAAATTAATAAGGTCTTTAGCCAGCTTTTTGGCAACATCCAGGAAGAGTCTGCAGTATTGTTTTTCTCTATACACTAATCAGAAACTGTGACAAAGGAGAAAAATAACTTGGATTTTGTGAATTAATAAACTGTCATTTATGTCACACACATATGTATACTTATGAAGTTTCAGTTTTTGGCTTTTCCAAAATTAAGAAGACGCATATTGCTAGTATTAAGCTTTCCGATAATGACAAGGTTTATATTACAAATAAGTATATAAAATATATCATCTTTTTCATTTAAGTACCTAAAGTATTTTTTGGTCAAAATCAGGGATAGAGCCATGTTTAGCCTCTTTTAATTTTTTGGTATAATTGCATTTGAGGTACTTTTAATTTAAACAGTAATAAAATAAGGTTTTTGCCCCTCCCAATTTTTAGATTTCAAGGCTTAATAGACTTTTGTCCCTCAAAATATTTGATCATAGTTCCGTCCTTGGTCAAAATAGATATTTAAAGCATTTTTTTGATCAAAATAAATATCTAAAGTATATTTTTTACTCAAAGTATGTACTTAAAGTATATTTTTTTGTCAAAATAGATAACTAAAGTATTGTTTTTATCAAAATAGGTACCTAAAGTATTTTTTTGTCATAATAGGTATTTGAAGTATTTTTTAATCAATTTAACATGTCAACTTTTATGAACTTATTTTGATTAAAAAATATACTTTAAGTACCTATTCTGACTAAAAAATATAGTTTAAATACTTATTTTGACCATAAGTACTTAGATGATAAATGTGATATACTTTAAATACTTATTTGTGATATAATCTTAATAATAATAAAAATATAGGTAAAAGCAAAGGTAAACACGTACGGGTGGAGAAAATGCTCGAAAAGCCAAGCTCTCAAAATGTTGACAGAACGTTCAGGCAAGCCCCTTTGGGGTCTCCAAGCTTCTTGTTCCATCATCCCCATTTGCTGGAATGCTCTCTGCTGTCTTAAGCTTTGCTCTAACATCTTTAACCTCGGCGTCTCTCCTTTTGTTATGCCAGAGTTTCCAGATGCATCTTTCTCGCCTAGTACCTCACAGCTATGCTGCAACTGTGCCAATATCGCATCTTTCAGACACTTGAAATGCCTGGACATCGTCTTCTTAGCAAGTGCGGTATAAGGAGTTGCTGCCCTGAAACCCATCACCAGATCAACCGAGTTCACCAACGTCTGCATTTGTTCACAGTAATGGTTGTATCTCCGGTCCACCTGCAAATCAATGACCGTGATTTGACATTCCAATAATCATTTTTGACATGACTAGGTTAAGAAAACGAAAGGAAAAGGAAAGAACAACTGCGTTATACGTAATAAGGTGCAACGAATATGTCACGTTTATTAGGATTGGCAACAAGTTAACTGATTTTTAAATTCTTATAACCTAACCTTACCACCCACCAATAAGATCAAACTCTACCAACTATACCTATGGAGTCCTATTGCACCAGCCGGCGTTGTTGTGTATCTGGGTTTTCTTCTATTTAAAAATGGCGGCTTGGAGTTTCTTATTTGTGCTTGAAAGAATTAAAAAGATTGGTTCTTTGACTCTTTGAAAGAGAGAGAGAAGATGGGAAAGAGAAAAGAGATTACATGCCTCATCAAGCATGGATAAAAGTTTGACCTTCCTTCTTTGATGTTCATTTCTATCAGCTGCTGATGTAGGGAGGGGATCTTTTGTTGTTGAAGAAGAACCACCGCCGCGGCCGCCGCCATTACTACCTGGATTAGAATTAGGGTTTGTGTTGTTTCTACCATACTTGTTCTTCTTGAACTGGCCTCTTCCAACACTACAGAATTCTTCTAGCAACTCTTGAGCAGCTTTGCCATACTTTGAATTCCTCAACGCATTGACCATTAGTGAGGATCCGAACCCGACATGAACTTGGTGGTTTTCTCCCGCTCCACCTTGCAAATTCTTGTACTCAAGTTGAGCAGCAGCGGAGGAGCCTCCTTCTTGATTATAGAACAGTAACCCACCATTTCTCATCCTCAATTCTTCAGCTTTGGCAGCCTCCAAGTGTTGCAAAGAAGATGATAAAGAAAGTGAAAGGCCACCTCCGATTTGACTAGAGTTGTTGAGTTGTTGATGAGCACTATTAGGAGCCCAAACAGTGCCTGAACCGAAAGCAGCCCCTCCAGGACCCGAAACACTAAACCCTTGAAGAGAAGTAGACGGATTTGGGAGCAACATGTGGAAAGTATTAGAAGAAGTTGAAGGAGGAGATGGAGATCTTGGCTGTGGATTCATCAAGAAAAGATTCATGGCAGCTGCTGCCGAGTCGGCATTAATGCTTGGCAACTGCTGATGTTGCTGTTGAGCTGCTAAAGTGTCACGGCTATCATGACTCTTTGATTCACCTACCAGTCCCAAACCCCCAACAACATTTTGCCTATTGCTAAACCACTCGTTGGTATTACCCGGTGGCATGTTTGCTCGATAATTAGGCTGCTGTATATGTTGGTCTAATAACTCGGCCGAGGCGGCCACACCTGCAGGAAAGTTGAACATTTCTGATAACATACCTTCGGCTTCATAAACAGGAAGAGCACTTGACGCTTCCTCTTCCATCCCTACTAGTAGAGCTGGTGGCTCAAAGCCTTGAACTCTTAGCTTATCTCTCCTGATCTGCTGTGCTAAGTGTTGGTGGTGGCTCGTGGCTGATCTCTCGAAGCCATTCGAGAAGCTGAAGAAGCCAGCTGCTTGGTGGTAATCTTGGGACATAGAGTTTGTAGAATGGTTACTCTTGGAGTGCTGAGAAATAATTGACTGGTGATGTAGCTATGCCCGTGTCGATATCTTCTTCTTCTTCATGATCCTATATATATAATTATATATACCCTTTGCTCTCCTCCTTCTAGCAACTCTCAAACTCTTCTTTCCTTCACCTTTTTTCTCTTCAACTATGGATCGGTAACCCATAAACAAAAACCAATAAACACCCATCTTGAAATTAGTGTTATTCATCATAAACAATACAGAAAAGGAAAAAAAGGACAAAATTCTAGCTATTAAGTGAAAGATATGAAGTTGGTTTTTTTTTTCTTCTGTAGATTATATATATCTTTTCCATTTCAGCTTTGATGTTTATATATAATTAAAAGTTGTAAGCATACCTTGTTAGAGTTGCAGAGTATGTAAAGCTCTTAGACATCGTTTTCTCTTGCTGCGGTACTGAAAGCCTCTTCAATTCCCTCCTCCTTTCCTTTCCTTTCTCTCTCTTTCTCACTTGGTTATCTGTGTGTCGTCTCTTTCTTTCTCTTTCTCTCCTTTTCTTTCCTCTTTGTTGCTCTTTGCAGTAGTGACTGTTTTTTTTTAATTATTTTTTTGCCTATTTCTCAATCTCCCTTTGTTGAAAAGAGGAGATGAAATGTGTAAGAAAAAAAGAGGAGGAAAACTGATATCTCTTTCTCAATAAAACATGTACTCCATAACCTTAGCTTTTACTTGGGAGACGGGGGAGGGATTGAAGGATTATTAAAAAAAAATTATCTGAATTTATTTTCAAGAGACTTTGATGAGGTGGCAGTATTTAGTTTATGGTGTTAGTGCATAAAATTTATAAACTATATTTATGATCATAACATAAAAATAGAAAAATACTTTTTCTATAACTAGAAGGTCAAATTAATTTTTTATTTAATAAATTAAAATTAAAATAATATTTTTTTATCAATATACCATCTTGTTAATATGAAAGAGAAAAATTTAAAGATTAATATTTAAAACACGAAGCTATATAGTCTCAACTTTTTTTAATAAATCTTATATAATTCTAATCCTACCTAGAAGGGAGGAGAAGGAGGAGTCTAGGGGAATGAAGAGGGTGTACCTACTGAATCTAGAACTTATAACTTAAAAAAAATGAGAGAATAAAGATGAGCAGTTTGACGAAACCGATCAAATGTGCTTGCTCAACTATATAGTTTCAACTAATCATAATGACCTACAATTAATTATATAAAGCAAATATTATTATTAAGTACACTAGTGGAAAAAAATATAAATGAGATTAAAATTGGTAAGATGTGTTCTATTATTTTTTTAGTTTCTAAATTATTAATAATAATAATCATGGTTCTATCTATATTTATATAAAAATATAATAAAAATGTACAAATGATCATTCTAATACCACTTGATTTAAGCATTCATCTAAAGACGATTTATCAAAAATGTCAAAAACATTCATTAAAAAAGTATTAATCTGGTCAAAACAAACATAAAATAAGTGTTCTTTCACTTTAATTCACTAAAATGAATTAACTTTGACACTGTACCTGCAAATAAAATGTATTTGTTAACACAAAACACTAGTATTTCTTGTGCTTTTCCTAAGCTTATTCCCCTTACAAATATAATAACAGTCATATTAAATGCCTAAATCATTGGATATATAGCTTAGTCATGGTTATATTTATATTGATACAGTTGGGCACTCAACGAGAAATCAAACAGTTAAAGAGTCGTTCTGATATCACTTGTCACAAGGTTTTTTTATTGTATGATTTCACGTCGAGTGCCTTGTGGGTGGGGCAGACAGACTGAATAACCCTGATTAGGGACGGAGCTAAAATTTAGGGGTGGGGGCAAAACATAAATTTTGAAAGGTGGGGGGACAAATTCATAATTATTCTAATTTTTTCAAAAAATATATAATGACTTAAAGGTAAAAAAAAATCACCCTACCACGAGCAACAACCCCTCCTATAAACAACATGCTTCGTCTCTGTCCGTGATGGTGATCCGTGTTAAGGGCGTCACGAGATTAAGTGAAAGAGAACACCACGTCTGAAAGAGGTAGGGACATCAAACCTACATCAAAAAGGAAAACGATGTATTAAGATATAAAAACGGTAACTTTGTACAACCCATTAGACATGTCTTTTGAGAAGAGAATAATAACTCTGTGATGCAAAATATTAATCAAAACCACCCAATTATATACCATCACATTCCAAGCCATGAAAAATTATAGAAATAAGATGTCATTCATGCAAAATTAGCCACGAAAAATTGCAGAATCATGATGCCATTACCATAAGGTAAAGAATAAACAAGAAAGAGAAGCAAAATTAAGCATTCATCTAAAGACTATTTATTAAAAATGTCAAAAGCATTCATTAAGAGAGTATTATTCCGGTCAAAACAAACATAAAATAAGAGTTTTTTTTTTACTTTAATTCACTAAGTTCGGGTACAAAGTTTACTCTCTAGTCTCTATGTCATCGTACCAATATATCACTCCTGCAAATCGATAATACCTATAAATAAAATAAAAATAGAAAAAAATGATCACGAGAGAAATAAAAGGTATTTCAAAAGAAATTGACATTATAAATAATAGAGTTGGACACAAACACAAAACACTACAATAATAGATGTTAACTAATAAAAAAGTTACTTTACTTGTAGTTGAAGATAAGTTGACTACGACAAACTACTCTACCACTAACATTTTCTGTGTTTTTCCTAAGCTCATTCCCCTTGCAAAAATAATAACAGTGACATTAAATGCCTAAATCATTAGATTATATAGCTCAGTCATGTTTATACTGATATTGATAGAGTTGGGCACTCAACGTAAAATCAAATAGTCAAAAGGCCGTTCTGATACCACTTGTCACGAGGCTCTTTCATTGTATGATTTCACGTCGAGTGCCCCGTGGGTGGGGTAGACAGAGTGAATAACAATGATTAGGGATAGAACCAAGATTTAGTGGTAGAGGGCAAAACATAAATTTTGAAAGGTGGGGTCAAATTCATAATTATTCCAATTTTTTCAAAAAATATATAATGACTTAAAGTAAAAAATTTCCCCTACTAGGGGCAACAACCCCTCCCATAAACAACCCCACACATTTCAAGTCATTTAACACCCCTTAAACTAGCTAGCATAATCACTCTGAAGGCAACCCTGCAAACATAACTTTAACCATCTAAGACCGTCACTTTCGGTGTAAAACTCTTGAAGTTTCTAAAATATTGCTCCCAAAAAATTCTCAGTCATCCAACACTATCATACACAATTAAACTATCAAAACTCCATAAACTGTTGTAAATTAATAAAACTACATGCTACTCAATACCTTGAATGCTATCGAGCCAAAATCAATATTTATTATCTAATATATAGATCGACTCCACAACATTCAAAGGAACATTCTGAGCATAAATTTAATCAGCTGATACATTATTTTTGGTATAAAATGCTTATGAACTTTAAAATATTTGCTCTAAAAAAACTCAATCATTCCGCATTAAATTAGACACAATTATGCTTCGTCTAAACCCCCAATAATTCTTGTGAATAAGCAAATTACGCCCCCTTTATCACTATGAATGTAAAACTTTAGCCCCTGTAACCCAACCACTCCAATGACAAGCTATAAGCCTTCCAGGTTCGACACAATTAAGCTTCATATAAGCCCCCAACGAGGTTGGACCAACCTAATGAATTCGTTCAACACCACTTGTTCATCGCTAATAATACAAAAGCCTACTCTCTTAACCATTTCCCACACTCGATTCGCCTCCTTTAGAATCACCTTTTTCGATATTTGTATTTGAATCAAAGAGGTGTGGTACAAATATCCTCCTCACGGTTCTTGCTCTTATGTTTCTTAAGGAAAGGACTTGATTGGAACACTAATAATAGTTTGAGAACTTAACTATATAGACCAATTTAGATTTTGACTCATAATTTAGGGGTGTTTATTGTAATTAATCATAATACATGATCAAAATTATTACTCATATTTATGTAGATAAGTATTTTACTACTATAAAGTACGAAATTACCTAACAATTTTAATACATATATATAATAAAATATAATTTTGAAGGTTAATTATTTTTTTAATTAAAAATGAAACTAATAATTTTCGGGTCATCTCGGATATTTTTTTAGGCTCTGAGCGAAAATTCAAAAATAGGACCCTATAGAACGAAAATATATTTTGTTTGTTTAAACAATTAATTTAAAATTTTATTAATTAATAATAGAAACAATATTAAACTCTTTTAACACATTATTTTCATTTTTTGTTAAAAAATTACATTAAATACAATTAAAACAATAAAGGGCAACCACTAACTTAGAAGATTGTCACTTGAAAAAACTCATTATCTAGGCATTGCAACTGTCACAAGTATAGTTAACATTTATTGTACTATTAAAACAACAAAGGGCAACCACTAACTTAGAAGATTGTTACTTGAAAAAACTCATTAGCCGGCTCTGACTAATTGTCATATTTTTATGTATAAATATTTTCTTCTTCTATCTTAGGTGTTGTAATATAAATTAAGTCCTACAATTTTAGTATTGAACTTTATAATTATTGAATTGAATTTATATGGATGAACATTTATTGTACTAGAGATGTATAATTTCATGCATCGTCATTGAATGAGATATGACATATAATTAAGAATAAATTTAATTTTAAATTTTTATTATGATGTGCATAATTTAATTTAATTCATAAAAATATATAGAATCAACATATCAAATTTAGTTCAACTTATGTAATCCACTAATTAGTCGAGTGGCTAAAAATACTCATGTTGCCTTGTGTTTGATGTATTAGAATACATTATATTGCTATACATTAAGCATGTGTCACGGGGCTAGACTGCTGCTAGCAAGCTCGTGAGACCTTAGTCGTTTTCTCAGTCAAAACTACGGCTAAGTTACCCTAGAACTCTAAGTAAAAGAACTTAGAACGTTGCAGAAATGGAAGAAACAAAGTGGTGGCAAAAGAAAAGAAAGTTGAGTGAATATTGACTGGTATTACTATGAGGTGAAGTTAAAATATGAAGTATGAAGTGAATAAATGCGGTGGGGGTGAGCCTCTTTTTATAGTTGGAGCCCCCTAAAATCAACGGCTCATATCAAAATACATCAATAGTTAATATGAGAGCCTATCCCATCTACAATTACATTTGAAATTCAAATAAGAGATAATGTGAGAATTATCTTTAATTAAATAAAAGATAAGTACTATGCCTTATCCATTCTCCAAGGTGGATGGGCCAGCTCTCCTGGGTTAATTGGAAGGCCCAATACATGGCAAAGATGATCTTGGGTTGCCTTCAATGCACTTGTCTCGGTCATGGGCTTGCGGCCTATGACATTCTCCTCCACTAGTTCTAACGATGCCCTCGTCGCGTGGCTAGAATGGAACTGGTCAATCTGATTTTGGAATTGCCATAGGGCTTTGGCAGGTTCCCAACTCCCCTCACTTGTAGGAAGTCCCTTCCACTGAACAAGGTATTCATGCCTTGGTCGATGTCCCACTTGACGAACGGCTTTCTCTTCATGGATGGCTTTTACCTATTTCTCGTATGAGACCATCACTTCGACTGGCGCTCGGTGTGACTTACCCTGATCTATGTCCTCCTCATCTTGGTGATATGGCTTCAACAAACTCACATAAAATACAAGATCATCTCGGATGGTCAACGACAGCTATAATCTATAGGCCATAGTGCCTACCCTCTTCACAACTTTGAACGACACCTCGTGTCGCACAAGCCCCTTGTGATTTGGGTTGTGCAAGATCCTAATCAATTTGGCAAGGACCAGATCACCAACTTCAAAATTCATGCCCTGACACTTTCAATTTGACCACTTCTTTGTCTTCTTCCCCGCCTTGTGCAAGCAAGCATAGGTTAAGTCATAAAGTTCGTGTCACTCCTTGTCAAACTGAAATCTGCTAGACCTGGCCCCTAATACCAGTCACAACCACGCTTGGTGTAAGCGGCTGCTGCCTGGTTACAATCTTGAACAGACTCTAATTTGTTGCCTCATCCGTTGTAGATTGTAAGAAAATTGGGCCACATCTAACAACTTTGGCCAGTCACGCTGCGTTACATTCACATAGTACCTCAAGTAGATCTCAGTAAGTGCATTCACTCTCTCAGTTTGCCTATGACTCTGTGAATGTACACTCACATAATTGCCCATCACCACATACTTGAGAAAAAGACGAGCTGCCTCATCAGTTGGGCACACTTTGGATGTTGGAATAAATGTTGCATACTTGAAAAATCTATCGACCACCACCATGATGCTAGATAATCCATCAACAACTAGAAAACCGACTATAAAATACATGGAAACATTTTTCCATGGTTTCTTGGGAATTGGAAAAGGTTGCAACAATCCCGCTGGTCTCTTATGCTTGATCTTGTCTGGCACACAAGGCAAGTCTTCACATAGGCCTCAAAATCATTGCCTATGTGCGGCCAATAATAGTGCCCATCTATCAAGGCTAAATTCTAGCGCATCCTCAGATGTCTCACCCACTTGGAATCATGGCATTCCTTCATGAGCTCCTTGTGTAGTCCTTCGAACTGGGGCATATAGAGGTGGTGTCCTCGAGCATACAAAAAATCCCCCTCAAGCCAAAACCTCAGGGTTTTGCCCTTCTTGGCAAGCTCGATCAATGACTTGGCCATTGGGTCATGTGACAACCCCTCCTTGATGCTCTCCAACATTGGTCCCTCTAGAAAACTCACAAAATCCATGGTATAACTCTGGCTTAGGGCATCGGCCACAAAATTCACCTTCTCTAGTTTGTGCTCTAAGGAAACATCAAACTCAGCAAGAAACTCTTGCCAACGAGCCTGCTTCGGTGATAACTTCTTTTGAGTCAAGAAGTAACTGTTGGCAACATTATTTGTGAACAATACAAACTTGGACCCAAGCATATAATGTCTCCATGTGCGTAAGTAGTAAACCACCACAACCATTTCCTTCTTATGAATCGTGTATCTCCGCTTAGTCTCATTGAGCTTCCGACTCTCATAAGCAACCAAATGTCCTTCTTGCATAAGGACCCCACTAATGGCAACGTCGGATGTATTTGTGTGAACTTCGAAAGGCTTGGTGTAATTTGGCAACACCAACATTGACTTACTCACCATAGCAAGCTTAATCTCATTAAAGGCTTTCTGGCACATTGGTCTCCAATCCTACACCTTGTCATTCTTTAGTAACTCGATCAACGGTGTGGCAATTCTGGAGTAACTCTTGACAAACCTTCGATAGTAATTGGCCAATCTGAGGAAAGACCTCAATTGAATCACCTTGGTTGGCGCCTACCACTCATCAATGGCTCAAATCTTATCTCGATCCATCCGGATCATGCCACCTCCAACAATGTGGCCAAGGAAAGGAACACTTTTTGGGAAAACGAGCACTTTTCCATTTTAAAATAGAGCTTGTTCTCCCGCAAGACCTTGAACACCTCTCTCAAGTGTTCAACATACTCCTCTAGTGTCTTGCTATAAATCACGATGACGTTGAGGTAGACTATAACAAACCAATCCAAAAATTGTTGTAGCATTTGTTCATCAGGGTACAAAAATTGGCAGGTGTTGGAGTATGTCCAAAGACCAATTATGAGATGGTTGTAAAAGTCATACTTATTTTATCTTGTTTATTAGTAAGAAGCCATTATTATTATTTCAGTCTTATTCTGTGTACCTATAAATGAACTAAATTATAATAAAGTCTTTAGAATAATATAGTTATTCTTAAATGTCCTTAGTCGAGAATTATTGTGGGCTTGGACAACAATAATGTATTAAGACTAATATGTAGTTGATTGATGACAAAGTGTTGATGTCAAAATTAATACATAAGTATGTGTTAGGGAACGGCATACTAGACTGACCCGCTATGAGCATGTTTCTTAGATTATTATGTGACAGTCGCAATATTGCTCATGGTGATAACTACATGTATGATCCTCAGACTCAAGATCATCATTATTTCAACATCGCGAGTGACATATTTTGATTCAACCAAATGTGTGTCGTAATTGACTACACTATTAAGACTGATATTGGATATTTCACAATCCATGTAGCGAAATATGGTTGATCAAGATAGGATTTGTCCCTCTTACATAATAGGAGTAATATCATAGGCCACTTGATTGAGTGAGACTAGAAAATACATGATCATGCTCGAATAAATTAATAAGGGATATCATAGTTATTAGTTTATAATAGTCTACTCAAGATATCAAGAAACATTAGATGGACTATACAAGTGTGAGTAATCCATGACTTGTGTCCGATCTAGATGTGAGGACAAAAGGATGAAATACATAAAAGAAGTTAATCACGAAAAAAGGTTAAATTAAACCATGATTTCATGTAACTTAGGTAGCAATGATGTATTGCTAGATGCCACTCACTGCTTATAATATTAGAATTGTTCTGGATATTACTGCTAACGTTACATGAACCTACAATGGTCACACCCTATGATTGAAACGAACAAATATCGACTAGATAGCATGTGTACAAACTTGTTGTACACGTAATTAGTGAGAAACCGAAATTGTTATAATTATTATAATTATGGATAATGTTAATATTTGATAAGTTATTGTAATTATCAAATACTATTAAATATATATATCTCTAAAAGAAACCTAATTAAAGTAGAATCAGATTCTATATATTTAATTATATTCGGTTAAATATATTGTATATTTAAAGAATCTGAATTTAATTAGAATTATGTCTTTAAATACTATATAAAGGCATAAGGTCTAGCAGCCAACACATGTTTTTTCGAAAATCCTCTCTTACAGTTAGAGAAGAGAAAAATTGTTCATTTTATTCGGGTGGACTGCGTAGAGGTCAGAATGTTCCTATGATGACTCGAATTTGATTTGGATTCTCCTATACTCACTACGGAATTCTAGATTACTTGAGGTAATATTTTCATCCTTTATCACCCCGAGTTCGTCCCTTGTGCATGGATTACTGGTGGATTACGCCGGATAATTTTTTCATTGCCATGGGGTGTACTGACGTTTCCCAACAGTAGGAGAATTCGTGAGGCTGAAAGGCATCACAAGATATTCAAAATAGACGTAGCGTGTCACACAAGTTGTCTTTGATTCATCCACTCAGCTATTCTGACTTGGTAGAAGCCCGATCACAGATCAAACTTGGTGAACCACCTTGCACCACCAAGCTGATCAAACAAGTCCACAATGTGTGGAATTAGATACTTGTTCTTCACCGTGAGCTTATTCAATGCTCGATAGCCGATGCACATCTGAAGAAACCCATCATACTTCTTCTAAAACAATATTGGCACACTATAGGATGCCTTGGATGGTCCGATGTATCGAACATCAAGGTGATCCTTCAACTGTCTACGCATCTCTTCTAACTCAGGCGAGGCCAACCAATAAGGGGCTCAAGCGGGTGGCTCTACATTCGGCACAAGCTCAATCTTGTGATTAACCTCCCTATTTGGAGGCAATTACTTTGGTAACTCGGCAGACATCACATCTTTGAATTCTACCAATACTTGCCCCACATCACTAGGAACGTCCTTAGTTGCAATTGGCTCATTGCACACCAAGGCTTCCAAGAAGGTCGGGTCCTCCTTGCGCGCCGCCTTGGAAAATTGAATTGTGAAAAAAACTTTTCCTCCTACTTTAGACCCTCAGCTCACTAGAACAATGCATTGATGCTTTGGATCTAGGATGCATAGACAATCGGTAAAAAGAATAGGAAAAATGTTGATCCGGTCTAAAAAACTCAACCCAAGTACAAAATCAAAGTCATCAAGCATAATTACCTTGATGGCTTTCTTACCGGTCCAACCTCCAACGCCAATTTGAACTCCATTTACGACTCCTACAACCAGTACTTCCTTGGCATTTATTATTTTGATGGAACCACTTGCCTTCTCAACATGAAGACCAAGTTTCTAGGCAATTTGCTCGGACATGAACAACTTAAAGGCACCGGTATCAATTAGTGTACTCAATTTTTGGCCAGCAACTGTGATGTCCACGAACATCAACCCCTTCTTCTTTCGACCCTTCTTGACCTCCATAGTGCTGATAATAGAGCCAAGCTTGAGAGCCTCGCTCTCTTCTCCATTTGCAGTCTCCTTGATGGCAGAGAGCTTGTTTTTCAGCAGACACTCCCTCGCCACGTGCCCTTGGCCCTTGAAGTTGTAGCATTGGATGGATTGCTTGTTCTTCCTATCTGCATATTTCACATTTGATGGCTTGCTAATGACACTCGAATCTTTATCAGATCTGAATGACTTCTCCTTATCTCCACCACTACCTTTGGACTTTAGTTTTTGTTTGGAGGAGTCAGGCTTCTTGACCTTAATCTCAACGATTAACTCAACTGTTGTCAAGGTAATAGAGAGTTTCTTCAAACCTCAATGCCTTAGCTCATTCTTCGCCCATGGCTTTAACCCATCCATGAAGGTGAAGAATCCGTCCTTTTCGCTCAAACTCAGGACTTGCAAACTCAGTTCAACAAACTTCCGTACATGGTCCTTCAATGACCCTTCTTGCTTGAGACGCCTCAACTTTGACATACTCTGGGTAGAATTGTTTCTTGAACTTAGTTCGAAACTCTTTCCAAGTCTCGATGGTAGCATTACCATGCTTCACATCATTGTACCTACATCTCCACCACATTAGTGCAATCTCAAATAGGTAAACATTAGTAAGGCTTACCTTCTTGGAATCTTTCTCAATGCCCATGGCTTTGAAATATTGGTCCATCCCCAAAGGAAACTCTCCACATCTTGTGTAAACCTTGCCCCCTTGAACTTTTCAGGGTTGAGGATATCACCCAAGGCTTTGGGAGCTGCATTTGCCATGCTATTCTAAAACGTAGCCTTGCACACAAGTAACTCGGTCTTGAGTAGCTCAACTTCCTTCGTCAGATCAACAATATCAAAATTAGAACCCTTCTTCTTGAGCTCCTCGACCTCTTTCCTTAGAGATACCACTATAGCCTCTAAGGCATCGCCTCGTCCAACCATTTTCACATCCAACCCATTAAGAGCCTCTTGAACCTCCTCCTTGATCCCCTCTAAGGACTCGAGCTTCTCAAGATCCAACGAACCCAGCTTCTCAAGGTCTACGGAGTCTAACTATTCCAACACCAGCTTGGCCTCTATTGACGAAATATTGCATGAAAAAAGATTGAGGATTCAGTGTAAATATACAAGTAAATAATGCTAAGAATACATCTTTTATGTGCAAGTATACACGGTCAACAAGTAATATAGTAGTGAGCCGAGTATCGTCTCCACAGGGATTGTCCAGGAATTAATTGCAATGATTAATACTTGTGAACTGGAAAATAAAAGTGATGGCAAATTATTGAGGTAACGTGTAAAAATAAAAGAAATAAAGAAATAAAAATGATAAAGAAAATAGAAGTAAAAATCTAGGTAGATTGGAAAAAATGTATTCAAATGGTGATGAGTGTTGGCAAGGGATGCCTGGATTTTACGCTAGCTATGCCAAGTATTAATAATGCCCTACCTTAGATTTATTGCCGAGTAGATTTCAAAAGTAGTATTACCTCTGTCGATGGCAATACCCTAATTTAACCATGATAAAAAAAACCATATATGTCTATAGCACAACTTTTCATAAATTAACTTGATTAAGTTTCAATATATACTTCTAAGGGATAGATTCACTTCCAAAGTAAGCTCATCTACTTGAACATCTTCTGTCAAAGTTTCTCTCTTTAGTACCTGGCAACTGATCGTTACCACTTAAGTTTGTTAAGATATTAAGGCATAATAAACATGTAATGCCAACTATCTTATGACAAACAATTGAAGAAAATTAAGTGCTAGCCGGATAGAAAATAATGCCAAGACATTCAAATTATTAAAAGTTAAAAATAGCTGAGCGTTTCATCGTAAAAACATCCCAAACCAACTTAAAGAAATTAGTTCATGGCTGGGGAAACAAAAAACAAATCATCATTTTTATTCATCATCACAAAAACCAGAAATAAATTCAAGAGATAAGAAAAAAAAGAGTTCTTTTGATGTAGCCCTTCAATAAATCCAGGGCTCTTGGCAAAGCTGCCCAAGTTACTTCTACCCTTCTCTTCACCTCGCAACTGTAGTTCCCTATTTGCTCATTCTTGAACTCCTTTATATAAGAGTTGGTGAAGCCCTAATTAGGGGTTTTTCAGCACCGTACTTTGGACGCGACATCCACACGTTTTAGATACTAGGGTTGATGTCATCGTTGGACGCGACATCTACACATTATTGCAACTAGGGCTGACGTGGTTTTGATGTGGTGCGATTTTTTCAAGCAACATTCTTTTGCCAACCAAGCTTGGCATTTTTCTCCCTGGTATTTCAATCACACATGGCATTATCCTCTTGCATTCTTTTGATATTTGTGCTTGACATTTTTGTCATGCATTCTTTTGTCGTCTGTGCTTGGCATTCTCCTTATTGATTTTGTCAACCAAACTTGGCATTCTCCTCTTGCATTTGCCAACTTGCTCCTAACCTGCCACCAAAGCAAAGAAATACACCTTTACTCTAGTAAAAGAAACGTTTCTCAACTCCTTAATGCAAATGCATGATTCTACGAGCTAAATGCATGAATATGTATTCAAAGTCAAGCAAAAGCATGACAATATATATATATATATGAAAATAATACTTTTGAGGAGTTAACAGCCTCTTCTATAGAGTTCTTAAGTTTGGAAACCTTCCCCTAAATGGATGTGATTGCATCCTTCGACGCTCCTCTCTTCTTCTCAGACTCATTTGGTGATGTCATCTCAAATCAGTGAAATTCTCAACAAAAAGTTGCTCTGATACCACTTGTCATAGGACTAGACTGCTGCTAGCAAGCTCGTACAGTTTTAGATGCTTTCTCGGTCAAAAATACGGCTAAGTCGCCCTAGAACTCTAAGTAAAAGAACTTAGAACATTGCAAAATAGAAGAAATAAAGTGATGGTAAAAGAAAATAGAGTTATTCTTAAAGACCAATCATAAGATGATTATAAATGACATTTGTTTTGACCTTGTTTATTCATAAAAAGGCATTGCCATTATCATTTTCAGTTACAATTCTGTGTGCATAAATAAACTGAATTATAATAAAGTCCTTAGAATAATATGGTTATTGTTAAATGTCCTTAGTCGAGTATTATAGCGGGAATGTACAACAATAATGCATTAAGACTAATATGTAGTTAATTGATGACAACGTGTTGTCATTGACATGGATATGTCAAAATCAATGCATAAGTATGTGTTAGATAACGACATACTGGACTGATCCGCTATGAGCATGTGTCTTGGATTATTATGTGACAGTTACAACATTGCTCATAGTGATAACTACATGTATGATCCTCAGACTTGAGATCATCATTATTTCAACATCGTGAGTGACATATTTTGATACAGTCAAACATGTGTGTAACTGACTACTCTATAAAGACAGATATAAGATATGTAACAATCTATGTAGTGGGATATAGTTGATCAAGATAGGATTTGTCCCTCCTACATAATAGGAGTAATATCGTAGGCCACTTGATTGAGTGAGACTATAGAAACATGGACATGCTCGAATAAGTTGATATGAGATATCATTGTTATTCATTTATAATAGTCTACTTAAGATCTTAAGAAATATTAGATGGAATATACAAGTGTGACTGTTCCATGACTTGTGTCCAATTTAGATATAAAGGACAAAGGGATGTAATACATGAAAAAGAGTTAGTCACTAAAAGGTTATGTCGAATTATGATATCTTGTAACTTAGGTGACAATGACATATTGCTAGATGTCACTCATTATTTGTAATATTAGAAATGTTCTAATATTTACGACTAACGTTACATTAACCTACAGGGTCACACCCACGGTTGAAATGAGCATATATTAAACGAATTATATATGTACAAATTTTTTGTACATGAATTTAGTTAAATTAATATATTATATATATATATTAACTATTGGATAATTATTAAAAGAAAATAATTATTTTAATTATGAATCTTTTAATATATAAATAATATAATTCGAGTTAAATTTAATATATATATTGAAATCCTAATTATAGTTGAATTGAGATTATATATATTAATATATATTGTAATCCTAATTAAAGTTAATTTAGGATTATATATATTAATATATATATTGAAATCCTAATATGAGTTGAATTAGGATTTCAAAGGCTATATAAAGGCATGAGATATCTATCAATCATTAATGCTTTTGGAAAAACCCTCTAAATAGTTTAGAGAGTTTTATATGCTCGTTTCAATTGGGTGAACTACGTAGAGGTCGAAGCGTTATTGTTGCGACTTTGAAATCATGATTGGATATCTATCTCCTCCAAATTTAGAATTCTAGATTTTAAACAAGTAATTCTTCACCCTTATTCACCCCGATTCGTTCCTTGTACATAGATCTTTGGTGATAATCGCCGGATAATTTTTTTGCTGCGTCATGGGGTGTATCGGCGTGACCCAACAATTAGGGTTTTTTCGGCGCCGCACTCTTTGTACGCGGAACCCACATGTTTTAGTAACTAGGGCTGACGTCATCGTTAGACGCGACATTTACACGTTATAGCAACTAGGGCTAACGTGGTTTTGACGTGGTGCAATTTTTTCGGGCATCATTCTTTTACCAACCAAGCTTGGCATTTTTCTCCATGGTATTTCAACCACACGTGGCATTATCCTCTTGCATTCTTTTACCATCCGAGCTTGGCATTTTTGTTATGCATTCTTTTGCCGCCCGTGCTTGGCATTCTCTTTACTGCTTTTGCCAACCAAACTTGACATCCTCCTTCTGCATTTGCCAACTTGCTCCTAACCTGCCACCAAAGTAAATAAATACACATTTATTCTGGTAAAGAAACGTTCCTCAACTTCTTAATACAAATACATGATTCTATGAGCTAAATGTATGAATATGTACTCAAAGTCAAGCAAAAGCATGACAATATATATGAAAAATAGTACTTTTGAGGAGTTAACACCCCCAAACCTAGCTCATTGCTTGTCCTCAAGTAATGCAACTAAAAACAAAGAAAATAAAAAATAAAGCAAAGTACCATGGCAAAATTGTCTTGATTAACAACACATTCTAGCAAGCAGAATTTGGCCCTAGTTTTGTCTTCAGATATCCCAGTGTAGTAATGCCAACAGATAAGAAAATTCAAGTGCAGTAATATAAATCTAGTCTAAGGTCATGAAGTGGGCATGAAGTGCAGGCAATATGCATCAAGTATCTTTTACTCTCTTAGTCAAATTTACTACATAAACTCAGAATTATTTTTTTCTCTTTTTTTCTTTATCAAGGGTTTCTACTGGCAATATTTTTAGGTTTGCTTCATAATACTGTTTGGCGTGAGATGTAAGAGGAAGCATACTACGAACCCCCACGTTACTCCAGACATTACTAGGCTTACTCATCATACCCATACCCTAAAGTTTTTGGCTTGAGAACTAAGAGGGAGCAAACCACGAAGCCCCAAGATACTTATGATCTCTAAGGCAGAGGAGAGTTCTATATTTTTCTTGCCTTTGGCAAAACATTGCTGCCTTGTTCTTTCTTTTTACCCTGACATTGTTTTTTATAATTTATATTTTTATTCCGAGTTTAGTTTCAAGAATCCTAAGTTTGTTTTGGGAACTAGATGTATACTACGTGTTAAGTGAGAGTACAATTCCCTAAACTAGAGATCAATTGCCAAGCGACCTGGCATTTCTAATATGTTGGCTCATGCTAACTAAAGATTCCAATTTCATCATCAGACAGAGTATACTAGTACAAATCCTAACTATGCTAGCAGTTATGTTCATCAGATCAATCAAGCATTGGAAAAAAATTATGGTTTGGTATGCATGATATGTATAGTCTAATCTACATGGCAATCGAATCATAAAAATAAATGCATGACAATAAAGGCGAGGCAACACACACCCCAAACCTAAGGTATGCATTGTCCCCAATGCATGAAAATACATATATACAAATTTGATGCAAGCTTGAAATGAAAAACATGATTGTAAGGAATTAATGGGATGAAGACTCCCCTAAAGAATGGTTTTTGCGAGTGAAGAGAGTTTTTTTTCATTCGTGGCATCATCTACAAATACTTCACCGTTAGATGCAACGTCCACATGTTGGATCTCGGTCTTGGCAAAATCTTCATGGGCAGATGACACTGGTATAGTGGCATCAGATTGCTAGGCTAGAGTATGATCAGGCTAAGGGCTGGTTGGCATTCCTTCTGGTGCACAGATCTTAGTTAGGAATTCTGAATATGTTGGTAAAGAATTGGAAGACATTGCTTCAACAGTTATCCGCAAGGCATAATCTCTGTCCCCAATATACTTCCAGAGTGCTAGGTTTTGTTCCTCGACCTTTTGGAACTTCTAAAAGATGAGTTATTGGCGTTGATAGATTTGAGAGAGTAATGGCACAACATCATCTGACAATTGAGTGTTCGATTCAGCCTTGAGTTTCTCGGCAAGGTCTTTTGGCAAAATTTCCTATGCTAAGAATCCAAGACCTTTCAAAATAGAAAAATAAATAAAACGAAAAATGAAAAATTTAAAACTAAGATATCCAAAGTATTGAAAAGAAAATAACTCTCTTAAACCTATTTACAATGATCATACTAGGTTGGAAAAAATTTACTGAATATCTGCAAGGAGAATGGTCTCCTTGGCATTAATCTGACTTCCTTCCCAGTAGTGCTTCAGTCTTTGGCACTTGGTTGGTGGGTGGTAGGTTGTGGCAATCTTTTGTTTGAATAACCAATGTATAAAGTCGAAGGATTTCTTTCCTTTGAGTATTCTAAACTCTCGATTGCATAATGAAAGAGAATTTTTTGCCATGGTCGCTTTGAACAACAGCCTTAGAAAACCGAAGTATCTCTTTGTTGTAGGTTTCAAGAACCTTTGATCGAACTCGTCACCCCAATAATGCTTAGGTTTTGTTGCTTCTTTCTCATTTGATGTTAAGGCATGTTTGAGGTGACTTGGCAATTGTTTCAGTTCCAAGTTTGGCAGCTCCTCAGTAGATGGTTTTGGTGCTTTAACTACCCACCAACTCAAGTGGTCCAGGTCTCTTGTGGTGGTGGCTCATGATTTCTTTTAGCTTAGTCGAATCTTCCAACTCCTTAAAGGTTTTACTAGCCAGATCCTTGCACTTTTTCTCTATGGCATCCGCTTTTATTCCTTGGCAATTCAATGTCAGGTTCTCATCCAAAATAGATTCCATTAGCTCAACTGTATGACATTCTTCTATTTTATCCACACATTTAAGAGCTTTGAAAATGTCAATAGTAATACATTCTTGTTTTAACAAGGTAGGGTTGGCATCAGGTTGTGATATGGCACTGTTGGTGTTTGTTTCCCCTTTCTCAGCTTCATTGGTTTCTTTTGTTGGAAAAAATGTATTCTCATGGCAAACAATTGGCTCTTTTCCACACGTTGAAATATCGACTTGTTTGCTGTCAGCTTTGTATTGTTCTCTCCTTTTTTTCCGATCATCCTCTGTATTACTTGGCAGAGTCCCTAGAGGTTTGGCATTAAGTGCATTGTCAATCTTTCATATTTGAACTTCCAAGTTCCTCATGGATGTGGCTAGACTTCAGACAGTAGCATCATTAAGCTCTATATACTTCTTTAGAGTATTCTCACTGTAAGGACTTTGTACTAGAGGTAGAGCATTATACGCTCTCCGTGGCATTACATTCTGGTTGAAACTTGGTGGTACATTGGTGCTCCAAAGCTGGGCATTAAATTGATTACCTCCATGATTTGACCATAAAAGGTTCAGATGATGCTTCTATCCTACATTATAAGTATTAGAGTGTGGGTTAATGTTACGATTTTAATTGCCAACAAAATATACTAATTTTGGGTTTTCTGGGCATTCTTTTGCAACATGGTTCCATTGCTTTCACTTCTCGGACTTCAGCAGGCTTTTGCATTGTCTTCACTAAATTAGTGAGGTTGAGAATTTGAGAATTGATTGATAAAAGTGCATCAAGATCCAATTTTCCAGCTACTCTCGTCCCAGCTCCCAATCTGGTGGTAGGGTATTGGAGATCATTGGTGGCAATCCTTTTTGGGATGTCATATGCATCATTATAATTTCGATCCAGCAACGCACTATTTGTCGAGGCGTCTATAATGGTCATGGCATAAGCATTGAGTCCGATATAAAAAAATCTCCATCTGGGTCTAAGTAGGGAATCCATGCATGATACATCTTCTCAAAAGGTCTTTGAATCGCTCCCAAGTATCATAGGAAGTCTCATCATCAGCTTGCATAAAGGTAATGATTTTACTTTGTAGCTTGTCATTTAATGTAGGTGGCTAGAATCTCAGCAAGAATTTCTAGCATAAATCTGCCCACGTAGTGACTGAACATGGTGGCAATGAATTTAGCCACAATTTTGCCCTACCTCACAAGGAAAATAAAAGAGCTTCAACTTTACTGTCTCTTTAGTCACACCAAGCTGGTGGAATAGTTAGCAAACCTCCATGAATTGCTTCAAATGCAACCTAGGGTCTCTAGTAGGTGATCCATCAAATTAACCTACATTCATTAGCGTTTGAATAATTATCGGTTTAAGCTCAAATTTAGCCATATTTACCTCTGGACCAATCAGTCCTGGCATCAAATCATCTATAATGGGTGCTAGATGTTCTCTGATAGATTGTTCTTCAAGTATCTAAGCAGAAATAGCAGGAGCAGGCGGTATAACTACATGTATTGTCGATATCTCCTAATTATTGGCAATATTTAGGACACCTCCTAGTTCATAATTCCCAGCACAAGCCTTTTCTCGACATTCTCTTCTCAACCTGCGTAGGGTTCTTTCAGTTTCTAGGGCGTATTGTAAATCTTCATTCGTAGTGATGCTCTTGTACATATACCAAATGAAATAAATTAAACAAAAAATGAAAACATGTAAAAATTAAAACAATTAATCTCATTGTAATCCTTGACAACGGTGCCAAAAACTTGTCGACGTAATATTGCATGGAAAAAGATTGAGGATTTAGTGTAAATATACAAGTAAATAATGCCAAGAATACGTCTTTTTGCGTGCAAGTATACACAGTCAACAAGTAATACAATAGTGAGTTGAGTATCGTCTCCAGAGAGATTGTCTAGGAATTAATTGCCATGATTAATACTTGTGAACTGGAAAATAAAAGTGATGGAAAATATTTGAGGTAGCGTGTAAAAATAAATGAACTAAAAAATAAAAAAGATAAAGAAAACAGAAGTAAAGATCCAGGTAGATTGGCAAACAAATGTATTCAAATGGTTACGAGTGTTGGCAATGGATGCCTGGATTTTATGCTAGTTATGCCAAGTATTATAATGTCATTCCTTGGATTTATTGCCGAGCAAATTTTAAGAGTAGTATTACTTCTGTCGATGGTAATACCCTAAGTTAACCATGATAAAAACTCCTATATGTCTATAGCGCAACTTTTCATAAATTAACTTGATTAAGTTTCAATCTATACTCCTAAGAGATAGATTCACTTTCGAAGTAAGCTCATCTACTTGAGCATCTTCTATCAAAGTTTCTCTCCTTAATACCTAGCAACTGATCGTTACCCCTTAAGTCTGTTAAGATATTAAGGCATAATAAGCATGTAATGCCAACTATCATATAACAAACAATTAAAGGAAATTAAGTGCTAGCCGAATAGAAAATAATACCAAGACATTCAAATTATTAAAATTTGAAAATAGCTGAGCGTTTCATCACAAAAACATCCCCAACCAACTTAAAGAAATTAGCTCATGGCTGAGAAACCAAAAACAAGTCATTTTGATTCATCATCACAAAAACAAGAAATAAATTCAAGAGATAAGAAACAAAGAATGAGTTCTTTCGATGCAACACTTCAATAAATCTAGGGCTCTTGGGAAAGCTGCCCAGGTTGCTTTTACCCTTATCTTCTCATCACGGTTGCAGCTCCCTATTTGCTCATTCTTGAACTCCTTTATATAGGCATTGGCGAAGCCCTAATTAGGGTTTTTTTCGGCACCGTACTCTTTGGACGCGGCATCCACACATTTTAGTAAATATGGCTGACATCATCGTCAGACACGTTATTACAACTAGGGCTTACGTGGTGCAATTTTTTTCGGGCATCATTCTTTTGCCAACCAAACTTGGCATTTTTCTCCATGGTATTTCAACCACACGTGGCATTATCCTCCTGCATTCTTTTGCCACCCGTGCTTGGCATTTTCATCATGCATTTTTTGTCGTCCGTGAATGGTATTCTCCTTACGGCTTTTTCAACCAAACTTGGCATTCTCCTCTTGCATTTGCCAACTTACTCCTAACCTACCACCAAATCAATGAAATACACATTTACTCTAGCAAAAGAAACATTCCTCAACTCCTTAATTCAAATGCATAATTCTACGAGCTAAATGCATGAATATGTATTCCAAGTCAAGCAAAAATATAATATAATATATATATATATATATATAAAAATAGTACTTTTGAGGAGTTAACAGCCTTCTCTATAGAGTTCTTAAGTTTGGAAACCTTCCCCTAAATGGATGTGATCGCATCCTTCGATGCTCATCTCTTCTTCTCAGACTTATTTTGCGGTGCCATCTTAAATTAGTGAAGTTCTCAGCAAAAACTCGCGCTGATACCACTTGTCATGGGACTAGACTACTGCTAGCAAGCTTGTGCGGTTTTAGTCGCTTTCTCGGTCGAAACTACGACTAAGTCACCCTAGAAATCTAAGTAAAAGAACTTAGAACGTTGCAAAAATGGAAAAAAAACAAAGTGATGGTAAAAGAAAAGAGAGTCGGGTGAATACTGACTTGTATTACTCTGAGATGAGGTTACAATCTAAAGTATGAAGTGAGTAAATGAGGTGAGAGTGAGCCTCCTTGTATAGTTGGAGCCCTCTACAATCAACCATTCAAATCAAAATACATCAATGGTTAAGATAGGAGCATATCTTATCTACAATTATATTTGAAATTCAAATAAGAGATAATGTGAGAATTATCTTTAATTAAATAAAAGATAATTACTATGCCTTATGCATTCTCCAAGGTGGATGGGTCAGCTCTCATAGGTCAACTAGAAGGCCCAATACATGGCAAAGATGATCTTGGGCTGCCTTCAATGTATTTGTCTCGGTCATGGGCTTGCGGTCTGTGACACATGCTATGTTGTTTGATTAGTAAATTTTATTTTTTTAAAAAAATATCATAAAGAACAAATACTATTGTGTAATCACATACTTTTGAGTTTATTAGTATAATATTTTATATTATTTTAAATATTTTTTTAATAAAATTTAAATGAAGTAATTTGAATATTTCAATTTTAACATAATTAATGAGTTAATTTAATTTAAATGTAATTTTTTTGAAAAATAAAAACAAACGTAATGTTTACAAAAAGAATGGATAATAATTATTTATTGATCTTATTCTAGGCTTATTTATTCATAATATTTTTGAAAAATAAAATTAATTTAATGTTTTCAAAATTTAGAGGTAATTAAAACTTTGATAGGATTATCAAATACAAATACGAAATTAACTGTTAAAAATTCCTTAATTTTGTGTATTATATTTGTTTCCAAATTACAAAAACAACCTTATCTAGAAAATTTAATTTATGGGTATGTTTAAAATTAAAGAAAAACTTAATTATAAAACTGTAGCCGGTTTTTCTCTTATATGAGCTAACAAAACGTAAAATGATTAATTATTGAGCTCGCTTTAATGAACGTATTGGAAAACAAAACAAAAATTACGTTGGTTTTTATTTAAATACTCCAATGTTTTCAAGGATGTAAAACAATCTTCAAACGAAAAATTGGATATTTTGTAATTTTAAAAGACATCAACGCAAACTACGGATTAAAATAAAGACTAAAATACCATTTGATCAAAACAAAATACCATAAGCTAATCATTGTATATAGTTATGCGGTTCAGATTTTTTTTGAATTGATTCTACCTAGAGGGGAAATTTTAGGGGAAAAAATGCTCCTTTTGGGTCTTGAACCCGGGATCTAAGGGGAGGGGATGGAGCAGGCGAGCAGCTCTGACCAACCGGCCATCAACGCTTGTTCTACGGTTCGGATTTTTTATTCTATACAATACTGAAATCTTAAATATATTTAAATCAAAGATAATTAAAAATATTTTGATTTTTTTGTTACCCTCTCGGATTTTTAGAGTTTTACCTTGACTAATCCGGGTTGATTTGCTTCGCACACCTGACTTTGGTAGGTGAATCTCCTAGCTGAGATTTTTTGAATACATATGGCTTCGAACTCAGACATGCTTAAGCGATACCAAACTACTTACCACTTAAACCAAAAAAATTAAAAATATAAATTAAATTAAAATTCAATCCACTATACATTTGCAATCTTTAATTCCTGATTAATATTTAAATTATACAAATAAGTTTTTGTCTTTCATTATTTATTTAAATAATTCGTAGGTCTTTGTAAAATTAAGATTATACTAATGATTTACTTTTAATTCTTTAATTTTAAATAATGTATTAACAATATGACACTAACATCACATATTATTATGTCTTAACTATAGAATAGGTGCTCAAACTTTGTCACTTTTTTGTAATAGGTGTCTAACGTTTTATTTTTACCCGTTTTAAAGTTAATCTATCAAAGTATTCGTAACCCAATTATAGCTTGACACATGAATTATTTTTTATTTTCAAAAAAACTAACACATAAAATAAATTAAAAATATCCTAAAATTTTAAAAAATTACAAAACAATCCCAAATCTCTAAAACCCCAAATTCCAAAATTGACGTCATTTTCGCTGCCGATAACCTTGCCGGATTTCACCACTGCCTTATTCGGAGTCCCCCTCCCATTTTCCCCAACCACCTATCGCCGGTAACCGGCGAAAGGCGCGTCAATTAGACAACGAACACAAAAGGCTCCAACAGTTCGACGTCCGATTGTCACGCCTCCCACCGATTACTGATGATGGGTGATTGGGAAAAATAGGCGCAGGACGGAGGTGGTGAGGTCCGACGGTGCTATCGGCAGCGACACTGTCACCAATTTTAGAATTTGGGTGTGGATTTGAGACTGTTTTGAAAATTTTGAGAAGTTTTTGATTTTTAAAAATATTTTCTTTTTTCAATTTTTTGAAAAAAGAATTAATAAAATAAAATAAAAACATCTGTCAAATTCTTATTGGCTGTTAATTTTTTTTAGCAACATTACCTTAAAATAGTAACAAAATGAAGCTTTAGGCACTTATTTCAAACAAACAAAAACGTTACACTTATTTTAGCCAAAAAATAGTTTAGGCTCCTATTGCAAAAAATGATAAAATTTGGGCACCTATTTTATAATTAAGCCTATTATTATTAATATTTATATATAACCTCGGTTGAATATATTTTTATCTGATATATCATTCAAGTCATTTTGATCTCATTGAGTGATTTAAGTGGAAAAGAGATTGTTATTGTTTTTTTTTTTTTTAGTCCCCTATATAATTTTTTTTATAAAATTTAATATATTTATGAATATCCCTTACAAACATTCATGTTTTGTCCCTAACCTTAAATTCTGACTCTGTCCCTGATTGTGTGTGCGTGTTTTTAAAGAACTATTAATAAAGAATAAACAGTATCATAAAAAACTCAGTATTTATTTATTTATTTTCATTAATAACAAAAACAATAAAAGAGGTGAGGAGAGAAAGCAAGAAAGGGATAATATAGTGGGGAAGAAAGAATATAGTTTCGAACTTACAGCTAATCTCTTATCTTTAGAAGATATGTAATCGATCCAAGATGAAAATCTTATTCTTTATTTTTCTTTATTCTTAGTTTTCGGTACCTTTTCTAAAAGAAAAAAATAATAATGTTTTTTTTTTGTTAATACACATGCTCATTTTACGATCTATGTTTGAGGTGAGAGGCTGTCATGTCTCTCTCAATATTGTTATCTCTAAAGTTTGAATTCATGTCTTTTTCTGAGGAGTACAATGTGTCTTACTAATGCGCCAAATACTTATCGGTAAAAAATGTTTATAATATTAAAGTATGGTTTTGATTTTTCTAAATGAAAATTGTATTAATCAACCCAAATAGCAAACGTTAAAGCAATCCAGTGAAATGAGAAGACAAACTAATCAATATTAATTTTACGAGTCCAAATAAAAGACAAAAAAAAAACTAAAATTAAACTGCAAATTGAAGTGAGGCGGAACAAAATCGAATCTGTGGGGTCATGGGATCATGGGCTCTAAAATTTTAAATTTTAGAATTTAGTTTTTCATATTTTCAAAAATAATAATTTTGATTCCGTAAAATTTTAAAAATTTATAATAAATTTTATTTTTTAAAATATTATTAATTAAATTTTTTTTCATAATTTTTAAAAGATTTCATTAAGCCACTTAAAACTTCAAAAATTTTAGTAAGACCTCAACTTTTTGAAGAAAAAAAAACTAAAACCTTCAAAAAATTAAAAAATTTCATTTTGAACCTCTATTTTAAAAAATTTAAGTTGTCACCCAAATTTTTTTACCAAATTCTGCCAATACTTTTATGTGAAAATATGTTATTATTTTTTAATAGTATTAAGGTGATTAGAATGTAGTATATATTCATACTTTTTTAACCCTTTGATAACAAACATCTTGCATACAAAGTTGTTCAAACTTGAGTCTCTTAAAATGAACCACATTCTCTTTTCCACTAGGAGTACTACTCGTTCAATTCAATTTTTTTGAACAATTTCTACCTAAGGGTAGGGGGATTTTGCTCCTAATGGGTCTAAAACCCAAAACCTAGAGGAGGAGAATGTGTCAACCGAGAACTTTTAGCCACTTGATCTAGAGATTGTTGACATTCGTTCGATTCAATTAAGATGATACTTAAATGTAAAAAAAAAAAAACATAACTACTGTCTCATCTTTTTTTTTAATATTGAAGAAACAACAACAATTTACTAAAAAATAAAAAGTGAAAAAATATATTTTTTTATTTGTCCATAAATCTGATCTGTAAAAAAATCTGAATTAAATTCAAAACCTAACTTATACAGTTAGGTGCATGCAATAGTGTAAGCTAGGTAGTGTTTCTGGCACCACTACGTACATAACTTATGATCCTCGTCTCCTTCTCGCCATGCATGGAAGTCTGTGTTTATAAACACCGATCCCTCGCTCGAAGACTTTTATTTTACCTTTGTCTTCTTATTTAATTTTTTTAAAAGTTAATTTATTTATAAATTTATTTATATTTTTAAATTTTTATATTTTGTCCCCAACGCAAATCCTAATTTCGTCCCTCTGCTTATAAATTAAGCTAATGTCTATCTGCTGGACAGAAATTTACAGATATTGCATTCATTTTCATGCAAATTAGGTGCAGCGAAAAAAGGACCAAAAACACATGGTATCTTGATTAGCCAATACAGGCTAGAAAAAATCACCATTTTCCATGCTGAAAAGACCGTAGGTTAATATTTTATAGCGAGCAAAACAAAAGAAGGAAAGTTGTATATGAAACTCACAGTTTCAGAAACAGCTGCCTAGATTAAAACTAGCTAACTTGAATATTCGTGATCATCTCATTCATCGTCATTGATTCAACACCTGTTTTCGATGCCTCTGAAAGAAACAGACATATGCAACGTACGATGTTAACACAGTCAAAGGAAACATATGATGAATTGATGATTTCTGCAGATGCATACATATATATTTATATGAAATTCTGAAAGAAACACTTGTGAAGTTTCTCGAGAAGTTGATGGTTGAAGATCCAGGACATTACAAATCTAGGCTGCACAGATACGGATACCTGGACAAGAAACGACAATTTCTAAAATTATAGGGTACGGTAAATATAAAATAAATTTTAATATATATATACAATAAAAAATATTAAAATTCATAATACAATAAAGACTAAAATTATAATTGTATTAAACAATAATTATAATTATAATTATTTAAATTCATTTCTAATATTTTTAAATTACTTTCTAACACTTAGATTAGAAAATTACTAAAATTAAATGACTAAATTGAATGAAAATTTAATTTTACATTCTAAATTAAGAGAAAATCAAGGAGTAAAATAATAAAATTAAAAGATGACATGGCTGAAATGGATATTTACTTATCCCTATTTAAAGCTTGAGTGAAGAAGCGTTAAAACAGTTAAAAACAAGTTACAAATACGATACGCACCCAATATCGCACATCCTTAAGATACATAAAGTAAGAAGAGAAAGCAGCCTATAAATAGGAGCTTAGCCGCTAAAACAAGAAAACAATCTAGTCTTGGCCTTTTGGCTGGTGTACATGGGTTATTTGGCACATGTAATTAAGTTTATAATTTTTAGGTTGAGTGTTCAATTTAGTAGCTTTTTATTTGTACATTTAATCTTGCATGTGTATACTCGAGCTTTAATTAGGTTTGCATTTCAACTGAGTTTAATTCAATTGATTTTGAGTTTAGTTGAGTATAATTTGATCTTTTGAAGTTCAGATTAGTTTAATTATTCTTGAGCTTTTTAAAGTCGAATTAGTTTAATGATTTTTAAAACCCTGCTCACAAAGAAGATTGAGATTTTATTTCCTATTTTTAAGTAAATTTATTTGCGCAAGACAAGAATATGACAAATATAAAATAAATTCTAATATAATAATAATAATAATAATAATAATAATAATAATCAAACAATAAAATTCAAAATAAAATTTACAATTCCAAAGAAATCCTAATTTTTCCCACTTTTTTACTTTCTTTTATATAATTATTAATAATATGGTTGTTTTATTATAATAAATAATAATAATAATAAATCCTTATAAAAAAAGTTAAAAGTAAAAAAAATTAATTATTTAATAAATAGCTAATTAATCAAAACAAGAAAAAGTGGTAACAAGTCATTAAAATATTTTTTGGGCCCCACAAAAGTCAACTTCTTCTTCTTCAAGCGTCGATACTTCTGCAACTCTTATCTTCTTCAAGTTCTGCAATTTTTCTTCTTCTTCAGCGTTTCTTCTTCAACTTTTGCAGGTCGGGTACGCGCGTTGACTCTCATTGCCGTCCCCAAAACGTCCCCTTCGATCTACCAACGTACCTAAGTAGTTTTCAATCGTAAATATAGGACGTCCCGGGTACGTACCAGCCGTACCCAACCCGTACCCGTCTCGGGGACGTATAGGGTACGTGGGACGGCCTAGACCATGTGTAATTTATTAAAATGAGGACTTTAATTTATAATAAAAAATATAAACTTTTTTCAAATAAAGTTTCGTTAATACAAAAATGTTAGATTACACTCTTAAGCAACATAAAAAAGACTTACAAACATCTAAAAGTCTAACAATTTCACTTAAAAAGTAATTTATTCTTGTATATTTTGAAGCGAAATCATCTACGACGCTTCCGATGTCAACTTCGTCCAAAAATAACAGTCTCGATTGCCATCAAAACAAGTCTATTTGATCTTTTTTGTAACATAGTTGTCCGAAAGTATGACTTCACAAACTTTAATTTTGAAAAGCTTCGTTCTGTAGAAGCAACAATAATAAGAATAGTCAATAAAACTCTATATGCAATTGTCGCATTTAGGAACCAATTTAAACGTTTTAAAAAACTTTAATAATCTATTGCTCCTATTTTTTTTCTTTGGGTAAAACCTCTCTTAATTGATTTTATCTCAACAAATAACACATTTCCATCAACATAGATAACTCATCTTTTCCAAGAGCATTTTTAAAATTATTGCAATAAGATTCAAGATTAACATCATCAAATAAATGTAATTTATCGTAATGAAACAAGAAGCTATCAAATAATATCATTTTAGTTGAAAAGTTTTTGCTACCGAACAAAAAAAAATATGAAAATACAAACTAAAATTTAAAAGTATATTTTAAGTAAAATTATATGGAAAAAACTTTGATGCACAGGCCGTGTAAACTTTAGTTTACACGTGCCTTTTAGTTTTAGGGGTTAGGGTTTTAGTTTATGGTTTAAGGTTTAGGGGTTTAGGTTGTAGGGTTTAGAATTTAATGTTAGTGTTTAGAATTTAGTGTATAGGGTTTAAGGTTTAGGGTTGAGTTTTTTAGGGTTAGGAATTTAGGATTTAGGTTTTTATAGTGTAAATACACAAGCTTGTGTAAAATTAAATTTACACAGCCAGTGTATCAAAGTTTTACCAAATTATATATGGATGTGATCCAGTTACATAGTGTAAAACTCATTTAGTTTTACACTAATCCATGACCAATGGATGAGTGAAATGGATGGATGAGAATGACAGTAAAAAATGTGAATATTATCACTTAAAAAAAAGAAGTAATCTTAGCCATTTATTACCATCATCCAACGGTCTAAAAATAGTATAAAAGTAAATGAGTTTTACACTATGTAAGTAAATCCTAACCCACTTAGCCGTTGATAAAAAAATGTAACCGTTTGAAACAAAATTAATAAGTGTTTATGTTCTACATGTTTCAAAGTTTGCTTTTAATTGTCATATTTTTTATTAATTTCCAAATTACCGTTAAAATAAATTAGTGAGTTGTATCCGTTAAAACAAAAATTACATATGTATACAATTGAAGAAAGCTTTTAGAAAATAAGGAATTAAGGGAATTATCTTATTAATTTTTCAATTACTACTATATATACTGACACACATTTTATTAATTTCCCAAAATACGTAATGTCGTTAAATCAAAATTTGCTAATAATTTTTTTAATAATAATAATATATTTTAAAGTCCTCTTTTTTCGAGGAGCCTGTGCGGTCACACATGTCCAAAACCACCCCTTGTGACGAGGCATATACGATAATACCAGCTACCATTAATGCATGCATCTAATACATCAATGATTTAGGGCATGTTTTTGTTTCTGGTCGGAATCTTGACGAAGCCACATGCAGGGAAATGACGCCTCTACTATACGAATGTAAACGATATTGGATTTGGTTGGCGATGCTTATTATTAACATTCGATTTTTCTAATATTATTTCCAATGAATATTGTATGACAATATTCAATTTGTTATGTGATATATTATATTTTATATATAGTTATACATAGCCTATGCATGTTCTACTCGACAAATTTTGGGTTCAGAGTTTGAGGGGGCCTACGTACTTAAAATTTTCAAAATATTTAAACATTTAAATTAAAATTTTCAAAGATTATGAAGGGTTTAATTTAAAATAAATTAAAAAATAGGGTTTAACTAAATTTTCAATAAAAATACTACTTTAAGGTAACTTTTAAAAATTTTATGGAGGGTACTTAATTAAAAGTATTCAAATTTTTTTGAAAGATAGTAAGAATGTTTTAAATTTTTGAAGGGCCAATTTAAAAATCTTTAAAATATGAAGGACTAAATAATAAAATTTGAAAATGGGGGCAAGGCTTCCATTATCATCCACCTATGCACTCAACAATGTTGTTTTCAAAGTTTGAATTTGAGTCTTCTCTTGAGGAGTACAAATATCTTATCATTGTAACCCTGTCAATATCAAGAAGATAATGAAAGAGAAATTTTATAATATATGTAGAATTTTCTACTAAATCATTCTATATACTATTATGGGAATATAAAAATCTAAAAATATATGTGTTATGAATATCTTTATTTATGGTGGATATCCATATATTAGATGGGACTTTAATGTACTTTATTATTAGACTTTAATACCCATTGAAATTAGGGTTTTCATCTTATGCCTATAAATATAGAGTTTGGAGAAAGCATTGTAGACAACTCTACAGTGAGAATATAATACAAGTCTCTCTTTATCTCTCATCTTTGTTCTTGTTCATCTCTCTTGTTCTTCTTTATTTTATTTACAACACATTGTCAACATGATCTCGCTCAATAACCGTGGTTCTTGCCGACAATTCTCAAAAAAGATTTCAACAAGATATTGGTGACTACATGTACCGTATATTCAACTTAACTTAGAAAGCCAGATATGTTTTCTTATTTATATATCGATATAGTGGTTGGTTAATCACTCTTATATTAAGGTTAGTGTATTTTGATATATTATTTGATTATTATTTCGTTCTAATATTCAATGACATTTTATTGCACCGAGTTTATATATATAACTCCAGGAACAAATATCGAGCCTTCAACGAAACCTACGAGATCAAATTAGTTTGCAAATTATGGTGATAGAATAAGCAACCGTTACTTTAAGGAAAATGAAGAAAGCGATGGATTTGATAAGCCACTTCACATGCTATATGCATCTCAACAGTTTTTTCACATTTACTTTTTGCTTTATATATATATATATTTGAGATTAGATTTTATTAGTATTATTATTATTATGATTTTTTGGCGTTTTATTTTTAAGGTTCATATAACATCATGATGAAAGGGTGTGATTGTTTTATGGTTCACCGAGGATGAACAAGGTTCCAGTGCGGTTCTTTATTGGATTAAAACCTAAATCAAAAGTGTAACACCCTTTCCCGTATCTATTATTAAATACGAGGCAGAGATGTCACAAAATAATTGTAAAACCATGAAACATTGATAATGAGATAAACATTTTTTAAAACAATATTACAATTTAGTCTTTATTTACAATTCTAATTAATCGCGTAAAGTTTAAAACTTTATATTTTCGTTTTCAAATCGAGTTTAATTTTAGGCAGCAACTTATTAAATTAATTTAACTTTATATAATTAGCAAAACTGCCTAAGAACTGCATGATTTAAAGTTTATCCATATTCCAAATAAAATATGATTTATATCAGAGCAGACATAACTTTTTAATAAACATGCCAACTAGTGAATATCAAACAACCTTAAATATTATATTACTGATACTAATGTACATGTTTTTGATAGATGATGTCCACTAGTGCTCCTTACTCCAAACGCTCCACTTTTCCTACGCGTGAAACAGTCACACGCTAAGTATTTACTTAGTGAGGCAATAATTCAAATTCAAGTGCAATTGTCATAATATCAATATCATTATTAACAATTAACAATGCATATGATCACCTTACCATTACATGCTCGTTAACATAAATAAATATGTAATAGCATATATGTATGTTAAAGTGATAAAATTAGATCTTATCAATACTGTTGCCATTTCTATTCGTAAGCTTCCAACGCTTACAACTACCTTTTTCCATTTCTATCTGCAAGCTTTCAAGCTTATCATTATGTTTCTTTGATTTCATTTCAATTTACTTAGCCCAAGGTATCTAATTAAGAGATTATATGTACACGAGTCATCCCCCCATACCCAACCTTTCTTGAGTATGTGTATTATTTGCACTCTACTGGGAGTGCTCAACACCGAAGTGCTTCTGTATACTTACCGGAGTATACAATATATCCCTCATTGAGTTTTTATGAAATTACAACGAAGTGCTTAGCACCTGTAGTAAGTTCGTATACTCAAACCATGCATGAGTATACTCCTCAATGAGTATTTATAAATTTTGCACTTTACCTGAAGTGCTTAAAATCTTTATACAGCTGTTTATGACTCTATGGCTAGCCAACTATACCTTTGAACCTCTATATCATACATTGGGCTTTATTTCATCATTTAAGTCATCAATGGCAACATAGAACAATATATCAACATTTAACAGTTCATAACCAAAATAACATTCATATTATACCATCATCAATAACTAGTGATCAATGCATTTATTTTCAACCTTTGGCATATTTAAAATATGTCAAATACATGATCAATGACCTAAATATCATGACAATATATAAGCAGGTAGACTCATCGCAAGTCCTACCGGTGATGTATAAAACATCAATGTATCATGTTATGTATGCATTGCACTCACCTGGGCCTTTTATTTATATGCCTCACTAAGTCCTCTTTAATCTTTTTCTTCATTACCCCTCGAACCTCTCTTAATTTGAATTTAAACTTAAACAACCTTGCTTGAATTCTTGATCAAAAGCCTTGAAAATGGCTTGAGAAAATTTTTACTATTTTTCTCCCAAATTCCTCTTGGTTTCGAACACAAGAAGAAGATGAACTAAATTGTTCATCTTTCTTTGACTATTAAAACCCATTAATAAATAAGAAAATGCCACATGTTTCATTAAAAATGAATTTTAAATTCATTTTTCACTATTTCCAAATTTACCCTCTAACTAAATAAAATTTACAACCTAGTTCAAAATTGTGCCATCCCATTACATTTGAACCATATTGGTTCCAATCCAACCGGCCATCATCATTAAATAATCTTAAAATATTATTTATGATTTTTGTTCAATTCAATTTCCCGATTTTCACCTTCTACGACTTTTCCTTTATTGAATTATCAACTCTAATTCAGGAATAAAATTTTTCCTTAATTCCATGAATAGATCCATACTTTCATACAAAATCCTCCACTTTAATAAAGTCAAACTTAGAAATTTGACTTGATCTAAAAATATCGATAATTACCCGAAATCTCTATTGGTAACATCTTTCTTGAAAATCCTTCATTAAGCATTTATACGAATCTCTCTTACTTCTTCTAAGTCATTTTTACTAATCAAAATACTGATACGTGATACTTCCCAGAAGGTTACCCAAAACTTTTCTCTAATCTTAGCACGCTTAACAATTTTATTCGATCAAAATTCAATATTTTCTACTGCACTCTATCTTCCAAAATTAGTACCAAAATCCTTATTCTGATCGAATTTATCCTTACACTGAATAAAAATCATTCTTGGGGAAATTTACACTTAGGTCCCTAAACTTTTACCTACTTTTCATTTTGGTCATTAACTTTTATCTTTTGTCATTTTAGTCACTAAGTTAGCCTTATGCCAAAACCTTAGTACTAAATGACCCTTGTATAACTTAGTAAGATTTTCAGGGTATTACAATTCCTCACTCCTAAAAAAAATTCGTCCTCGAATTTTGAAATGTACTTGATTCAAAAAGATTCAGATATTGCTTTTTCATCTTCTTCTTATTTCTCAAGTGACCTCCTCAACCTTGTGGTTTCTCCAAAGAATTTTGACCACGTGGATTTTCTTGTTCCTTAATTCTTTAACTCTATATACTAGAATTTTCACTGGTTCTTCTTCATATTTCAAATCTAGTTGTAACTCAATTTCCTCGGGAGTGATGACATGTGAGGGATCTGACCATTATCTTCATAGCATAGATACATGACATACATTGTGTAGTTTGCTTATCTCTGGTGGTAAAGCTAACTAGTAAAACAACGATCCTACTCTTTTCAAGATCTCATATGGTCCAATAACTCTGGGACTAAGCTTTCATTTTATCCAAATCGTAACATTTTTTCTAGGTTAATACCTTTAGAAACACTTTATCTCAAATTATTCTGAATAATTCTCGTTTTTTCTCCTTTTCTAGATTTAAATCAACTCTGTTTTCCTTTAAATCAATTTGTACATTTTGGTCCTGTAGCTCAAGCCAATTAAGTGGAGCCTTACACCTTCTTTCAGATAATACTTCAAAGGGTGTCATTCTGATGCTTTCTTGGTACTATTGTTATAAGTAAATTCAGCTAAAGGAAAGTACATTTTCCATGATCTTCCTAATTCAATTACACAAGTCATTAACATATCCTCTCAAATCTAGATAGTTCATTTTGATTGTTCATTTGTTGAGGATAAAAAGCTATATTAAAATTGAATCGAGTACCCAAGACTTTATGTAATGATTTTCAAAATCTTGAAGTAAACCTTGGATCTTTTTCAGATATTATTGAAACAGGTACTCTATGTAACCGAATTATCTCCTTAATATATAACTCAGCATACTTGTCCATAGAATAATCTATTTCGGACAGAAAAGAAGTGTATTGATTTAGTCAATCTATCAACTACTACCCAAGTTGAATCTTTCTTATACGGTATCAAAGGTAGCCCTGTTACAAGATCCATAGTTACTCGTTTCCCCTTTCCACTAAGAAATGGAAATCGATTGCAACAATCCAGAAGGCACCTAATGTTCTGTTTTTGCTTGCTAACATGTCAAGCATTTATAAATAAATTCAATTATAAATCTTTTCATGCTTGACAACCACTATCAATCTTAGGTCTTGATACATCTTGTTTCCACTTGGACGCATAGTCAAAAGACTATAATGTGCCTCAAACAGAAGTTTTTTCTTCAATTCCTCATCAATCGAAATATAATTTCTTGTTTGCTAATACAAACATCTTTCAAATTAACTTTAAAGTCTTTGGTTCTACTAATTTCCACTTGTTTAAACCTTAATAACCTTTCTCATCTTTTCTTTGAAAATCTTTTTATTCACTCATATAAATGATACATCTTTCCTTAGTATCTTGGTCATTGGAGAAGCAATCATTGAAAAATTCTTTACAAACTTTCTATAATAATTTGCCAGTCTCAAGAAACTTCGAACCTCTGATATATATTCTTTGGTATTTTCCAATCAACTATAGCTTATACCTTCTTGGGGTCCACTCTTATTCATTTCCCCTAAGGATCTGAAGAACAATTCGAAGATAAACATCATGTTCCTCTCTTATCTTTGATTAATTAAAATATCATCAATAAATATCATCACAAACTAATCCAAATAAGACTAAATTATTCAGTCCATCAGATCCATGAATGCGGCAGGAGCGTTGCTCAATTCAAACAACATTAATACAAACTCATAATGTCCATACTAAATTTGGAAAACTATCTTTAGAATATCTTCTTCCTGAATCTTCAACTGATGATACCCTAATCGAATGTCAATCTTGGAAAATACAACTGCGCCCTTTTAACTGATCAAAAAGATCATTAATCCTTAGAAGAGGATACTTATTCTTCATTGTTACTTTATTTAGCTGACGATAATCTATGCACAATCGTATAGATACATCTTTCCTTTTTCATGAATAACACTGATGCGCCCCAAGGTGACATACTTGGTCTTATAAAACCCCAATCCAATAATTCTTGTAATTGTGCCTTTAACTCTCAAAGCTCAGTGGACGCCATTTTGTACGGGGCCATCAATAGGGAACAATACCAGGTAATACCTCTATTTTAAATTCTACTTCCTAATCAGGGGTAATCCTGATATTCATCAAGAAATACCTCTGGGTACTCCTGAACTATAGGAATATCTTCCAATTTAATTTCAACGGTTCTGGTATCCACTACATTTGCTAAGAAAACTTAGTAACCTTGTAACAACAGTTTCTTAGCAAAAACAGCTGAATTCACATTAGATAAAAGATTCATCCTCTCATCCACTACTATTATTCTTCACCTTTCAAAATTTTCAAGATTAATCGCTTTAAGCAACAATCCACAATAGCATGGTAAAAAGACAACCAATCCTTGCCTAATACCATTTCAATTTCTTCGAAAGGTAACTCCATTAAGTTTACCAAAAATTCAGTTTCCGGCACTTTTTTTGGACAATTTCTACATGTCCAACTCATCCTTACATTATAACTCAACAAGTTTGTAGTCATTATCTTACTCGAAATGGGTTCTAAGATGATATCTCGTCCATCACTCAACTTCATACTTATATACGAATGTATATCGAGTATTGATCAATCAAAACCAACACAGTTTTATCAAAAAGATAAAATGTGCCAACAATGATTTTCAGTTCATTCAAATCTTTATCAGTCCTAAAATTATAAAATTGGACTGATGTGCACAACCCTGACTGTAAAGCAAATTCTTATGATTCCCTCGATCTAATTTATTCTCAGAGTAACAATACAATTTCATCCAATTTCTTTCTATCCAACTGTAAAATCCATCCAGAATGATCTTCAAATAATTTAACCGCCAATCTGAAGTCACTAGACCTTTATCTATTTTTCATTTAAATTCAGCTATTCCTTAGTCCTACACCGTCACTCCCTATTGTGTTGGTGTTCTTTCTTATTCCACTGAATTCAAAGAATTATTACTACTGCTGGTTTTTTTCGGAACCTCTCGTTCACCGACTCATCTCAAATTTATTTTAGTAAAGAGCGATATCAATCAAATCATATAAACATCAGATCAGTAATATTGATATCCTAGTGGAATGTATACTCTTTTTAACATAAAATCACTTTCATTTAGGCCGAGAATCGGCTAAACCTGTAGCTTTGATACCAATAAATGTAACACCCCTTCCCGTATCCATTATTGAATACAAGACAGAGATGACACAAAATATTTGTAAAACCATGAAATATTGATAATGAGATAAACATTTTTTTAAAACAATATTTCAATTTAGTCTTTATTTACAATTTTAAATAATCGCGTAAAGTTTAAAACTTTATATTTTCGTTTTCAAATCAAGTTTAATTTTATGCAGCAACTTATTAAATTAATTGAACTTTATATAATTATCAAAACTGCCTAATTTAAAGTTTATCCAGATTCCAAATAAAATATGATTTATATTAGAGCATGCATAACTTTTTAATAAACATGCCAACTAGTGAATATCAAACAACCTTAAATATTATATTACTGATATTGATGTACCTGTTCTTGATAGATGATGTCCACTAGTGCTCCTTACTCCAAACGCTCCACTTTTCCTACGCGTGAAACAGTTAACAATGCATATGATCACCTTGCCATTACATGCTCGTTAACATAAATAAATATGTAATAGCATATATGTATGTTAAAGTGATAAGATTAAATCTTACCAATACTGTTGCCATTTCTATTCGTAAGCTTCCAATGCTTACAACTACCTTTCTCCATTTCTATCTCCAAGCTTTCAAGCTTATCATTCTATTTTTTTGATTTCATTTCAATTTACTTAGCACCTGTAGTAAGTTCGTATACTCAAACCATGCTCGTTAACGAAGTGCTTAGCACCTGTAGTAAGTTCGTATACTCAAACCATGCATGAGTATACTTCTCAATGAGTATTTATAAATTTTGCACTTTACCTGAAGTGCTTAAAATCTTTATACAGCTGTTTATGACTCTATGGCTAGCCAACTATACCTTTGAACCTCTATATCATACATTGGGCTTTATTTCATCATTTAAGTCATCAATGGCAACATAGAACAATATATCAACATTTAACAGTTCATAACCAAAATAACATTCATATTATACCATCATCAATAACTAGTGATCAATGCATTTATTTTCAACCTTTGACATATTTAAAATATGTCAAATACATGATCAATGACATAAATATCATGACAATATATAAGCAGGTAGACTCATCGCAAGTCCTACCGGTGATGTATAAAACATCCATGTATCATGTTATGTATGCATTGCACTCACCTGGGCCTTTTATTTATATGCCTCACTAAGTCCTCTTTAATCTTTTTCTTCATTACCCCTCGAACCTCTCTTGATTCGAATTTAAACTTAAACAACCTTGCTTGAATTCTTGATCAAAAGCCTTGAAAATGGCTTGAGAAAATTTTTACTATTTTTCTCCCAAATTCCTCTTGGTTTCGAACACAATAAGAAGATGAACTAAAGTGTTCATCTTTCTTTGACTATTAAAACCCATTAATAAATAAGAAAATGCCACATGTTTCTTTAAAAATGAATTTTAAATTCATTTTCACTCCTTCCAAATTTACCCCTCTTACTAAATAAAATTTACAACCTAGTTCAAAATTGTGCCATCCCATTACATTTGAACTAGGTTGGTTCCAATCCAACCGACCATCATCATTAAATAATCATAAAATATTATTTATGATTTTTGTTCAATCCAATTTCCCGATTTTCACCTTCTTCGATTTTTCCTTTATCAAATTATCAACTCTAATTCAGGAATCAAATTTTTCCTTAATTCCATGAATAGATCCATACTTTCATACAAAATCCTCAACTTTAATAAAATCAAACTTAGAAATTTGACTCGATCTAAAAATATCAATAATTACCTAAAATCTCTATCGGTAACATATTTCTTGAAAATCCTTCATTAAGCATTTATATGAATCTCTCTTACTTATTCTAAGTCCTTTTTACTAATCAAAATACTAATATGTAATACTTCCCAGAAGGTCACCCAAAACTTTTCTCTAATCTTAGCACGTTTAACAATTTTATTTGATCAAAATTTAATATTTTCTACAGCATTCTAACTTCCAAAATTATTACCAAAATCCTTATTCTTTTCGAATTTATCCTTATACTGAATAAAAATCATTCTCGGAGAAATTTTACACTTAGGTCCCTAAACTTTTACGTACTTTTCATTTTGGTCACTAACTTTTATCTTTTGTCATTTTAGTCACTAAGTTAGACTTATGCCAAAACCTTAGTACTAAATGATCCTTGTATAACTTAGCAAGATTTTCGGGGTATTACAAAAAGAAAAAGACTGAAGGCAAATTCGATACCTATAAGTTTTTTATTTGGCGTCTTGATTTTTAAGTTTGATAAGTATTATATATATTGATTGATCAATTATTCTTTAATAGTATTATTTTTATAAAAGTCTATATTTGCTTGAAAGCAATTATTCTTCTATGTCGAAAAACTCGACTATAGACTTATCCCAAGTTCAAGTTACAAAATTTGTCTTGATCCAAGAATTTTTATGGGAGGCATTCCATGAAGTGGATGCAAGCATGATGTTTATTCCATACGATTATTGGATTTGTTTCATTCCCAAAAGTGAATGCAAGCATGATGTTTATTCCATGCATTTATTCGATTTGTTTCATTCCCTGAAGTGAATGCAAGCATGATGTTTATTTCATGCGATTATTGGATTTATTTCATTCCCTGAAGTGAATGTAAGCATGATGTTTATTCCATGCGATTATTTGATTTGTTTCATTCCTTGAAGTGAATGCAAACATGATAATTCATTTATGTGAATGTTTCAAATTACATTAAAATTTTGTGGTCAGAGTATGACTGATAAGGATATGTTATAAAAATATACTTCACTTTTCACACAATTATTGTGACATTTTATAGCTAAAAGAATAAATGCCACATCAGCAATTGTGGTCTCGATTGAGGCCATGAACATGGGCATGGACAAGATGATCATTAAGAATGTTTATACTCACCAGAAGTAGGATTATAAAGATGATAATAGTATATGAAAAAAGTGAAATCTTTATGTTATCAATGCGATGATACAAACCATTGACCTCGTACTTGTCATACGCAGAAGCATTATGGACCTTTTATCTACTATCATGAATGATAAAAAAATATAAACAAGTTTTGTTTATAAAAATGGCGAAAATAACTATTCCGTTGTTGATCCAACTCATTTGGATGTTTTTGATTTTCTCATAACCCCTGAAGGGAATAATTCACCTTTTATTTTATTTCCTTATATCCTCTAAAGGGAATAATTATCTTTTAATTTATTTTTTTATGTTAATTTGTTTTATATATTATTTATCTATGTTTTTATATTATATATTTAAATATGTTAAAACATTTATTTATTATCCTCAACAGAATATATTTACTTCTAGAATAAAATATGCAATAAATTGTGATAATTTATGTTTAACAAATAATGCAAGTACTCATAGTATATTTAAGCATAAGAAATATTTTTCCATTTAAATGCAAGGGAAAATGTGAGTACTATATCTCAAAGTACTAAAATATCAATGCTTCGGAAGAGTAATAAGTTCTTGTGAAATTATCTTTGATGGATAATTGATTTGATATGTGTTGTATTTAATATTTTTCATTCCCTGAAGTGAATGGTACAAAGCACATATTTTTCATTCCGTGAAGTGGATGGAACAAAGCACGTATTAAAAGGTGCATAATTATGCATATTTTCCCATTTAAAATGCAAGGGAATAATGCGAGTACTATATCCAGAAGTACTAATATCATAGAAGGCTCTGAAAGAGCAAATATGTTATTGCCAAATAAAACTCAATTCCATATTCACAATGCGTTATACTAGTCAAAGTTGCAAAGAGACTTGTTGAATTTTAAAGATATTCGTAGAAATAAATATCATATTGAGACTATTAGTTAAGGGGGTGCTGATTATTTCCATATTACGAGTATAACCCAAGGCAATGAGGAAATATTGACAAATTAAATGCACTGCCATCCGGATTATACTACACAAGAATTAGTACAAATTGAAGCTCATGCTATTATAAACCAGAAGTTTACTGATAACTTTATTATTTGGCATGACCGGTTAGGCCATCCCTGTTCAATTATGATGCAAAAATTTATTGACACTTCATGTGGTCATTGATTGAAGAACGGACAAATTCTTCAAAATAATATTTTTATGTGATGCTTGCTCTCAAGGCAAACTAATTATTTGACTATCACCGACTAAGATAGATTGTGAATTTATTAATCTTTTGGAATGGATACAAGGTAATATATGTGGGCCCATACACTCTTCTAACAGACCATCTAAATATTTTACGGTTTTAATCGATGCATCGACTATATGGTCATATCTATCCTTGCTTTCAACCCGCAACTTGGCGTTTGCGAGGTTATTTGCTCAGTTGATAAAATTACCAGCACATTTCCAAAGCTTATAAAGACAATTCATCTTGATAATGCTGGTGATATGTCATTTTACATGCAACATCATTAATTCGTATTAGGCCAATAAATTATCATAAGTTCTCCCCATTACAAATTGTTTTTGGTCAAGAACCAAATATTTCCCATCTTAGAATTTTTGGGTGTGCGGTATACATTCTAATTGCTCCCCCCACAACGCACAAAGATGGGTCCTCAAAAGAGGTTAGGAATATATGTCGGATTCGAATCCCATTCGATAATTAAATATCTCGAGCTTTTGATGGGGAATTTATTTACAATTCGATTTGCTAACTGTCATTTTAATGAGTCAGTTTGCCCAACATCAAGGGGAGAAAATAAATAGCTAGGAAAAGAAATAAATTGAAATGAATTATCATTCTCTCATTTTGATCCACATACTCAATAAATGTGAACTAGAAGTTCAAATGATAATTCATTTACAAAACTTAGTAAATCAATTGCCATATGATTTTGCTGACCCTAAAAGAGTGACTAAGTCACAAATACCAGCTATGAATGGTCTGATTAAATTTGATATCTTGGAAGGACTAACTCTAGTTGCTAATGAGTCTAACTTACGCCTATAGCATGGTAGACAAGTAAGTTCCAAAGATAAAAATCGTCGAAAAAGAAAATGAGCTATATCTTATGATGATCCAATCGAGGAATCAATGAATTTGAAAATCTCAATAAGAGATTAAAAGGTCTCTAACAGAGACATTATACACGACTTATGTACCTGATAATAAATAGATCTCAATAAATTATGTCATGTTTGATAATATGTGGAACTGAAATTAAATCGGCGTCGATAATACATTTCCATGCAATATAGCACTAGAGATTTTTATGTGGATCATGAACCATTGTCAATTGGACAATGTAAACAAAGAAATGATTGGCCAAAATAAAAAGAGGCAATTGAGGCGAAACTAAAATCTCTTTCAAGAGAGAAGTATTTGTGAGATATAAATGAGTCTTTGTGAGAAAGAGAAATCAAAAAGGGGAAATCACGAGATATAAGCTCGTTTGGTTGTACAAGGATTCTCGCAAAGACATGAAATCGATTATGAGGAAACATATTCCTTGGTGGTTGATGCAACTACTTTTAGATTTTGATTAGTCTGGCAATAAATGAAATGACTTAGTTTCGCCTAATGGATGTTGTTACATCCTATTTGTATGAGCCTCTTGATAATAACATTTACATGAAACTTCCGGAAGGATTTAAACTGCCAGAAGCAATTAATTCAACTTCTCAAGAATATTATTCAAATTGAACATATCTATTTATGGATTAAACAATTTGGGCTCTTGTTGTATAATTGCCTCAGTGAATACTTATTAGCGAAAGGCTATAAGAATGATTCAATTTCCCTGAGCATTTTTTTATTAAGAGGTTTAGCTCTGAATTTTTTATTATTGTGTATGTTGATGATTTGAATGTCATTGGGACTCATGAAGATATCTCCCTTACAATAAAATCTTTGTGCATCAATCGACATACATAGAAAAATGTTTAAAGAAACTTTACATGAAGCTGAAAAATAATTGCTATGCATCAAAAGATATCTTTCAAAACTTGATGCCTCTCCAAATCATATAAATAATTACTATGCACGAGGCAAAGCCGAAATATGTGTTTGGCTAAACATATGCAAGAGATATGTGAATTGCTTTCGCAAGATAAGATGCAATCTATCTTGTGTAGAGATAATGCAAAATTTATATCTCAAGGTGGATACATCAAATGTGATAAAAAGAAACATACTTCTCGTGATCTTATGTGATAAAAAGATCTATTCACCAATGCATAATATGCTTCAACATTTGAAGATTATATTCAAGATTGAATTATGAAGATTCAAAGATCTTATGTGATATTTTAATGAGGGAGAGTAAATACGCGTTGCACTCTTTTTCCCTTAACCGAGGTTTTGTCCCAATGGGTTTTCCTGGTAAGATTTTTAATGAGGCAACATGTTATGCGTATCAAAGATGTGTGTACTCTTTTTCCTTCACTCAAATTTTTTTCCCATAGGGTTTTTATCTTAGTAAGGTTTTAACGAGGCACATTATCTTCATGGATATCCAAGGGGGAGTGTTATGAATATCTTTATTTATGGTGGATATCCATATATTAAATGAGACTTTAATGTACTTTATTATTAGGGTTTAATACCCATTGAAATTAGGGTTTCTATCTTATGCCTATAAATATAGAGTTTGGAGAAAGCATTGTAAACAACTATACATAGAGAATATAATACAAGTCTCTCTCTTTGTCTTGCATCTTTGTTCTTGTTCATCTTTCTTGTTCTTCTTTATTTTATTTACAACAATCTGAGATATTGTCTTGTTTTTATTTTCTTTTATAAAATATATAAAACAATCCTACACTTGCTTATGAAATATTTTTTTATATTTCATTTGCAGTATATACAATAATAACTCTTTTGGTCAAAAAATAATAACTCAATGATAATATAAAAATAAAATTTTAAGATAACTATTTGATAATAGTTTTTTACACACCGTATTTTATTTAAGTATATTTAATTAATATTAATACAAATAAATAAGATACATAATGAAAAGTTAAAACCACATATGAAATTAAAAAAAAAAAACTCCACCAATATATCTAATAACAATCCACTTTTTTATATACATTCTCAAAATATAATAATGTTGTGTGGTAAGTAGATGAGAAACCTTCCCATGAAATATCATCTACCGATTTTGTACATTATTCACAATTCATATGTTTGAAGCCTAATTATATGTTTTATTTTTGAAAGATGATATCGATAAAAAAGAATTTAAATTGTTTTCAATTTATAAAATGTCAATAATTTAACGATAAAAACTATAAACATCAAAATTGAATCATAAATTGATTAATCATTTATTCATAAATAATAAGTAATGTGAGAGTCGTCGATTGAGAATGAATCCGATTGACGCAAATATAGTTACTATTGTAATATACATATTGGGGGTCGAATCTACTTAAATGATTATTATCTTTTGGTTCATAAGTAGGACAAGGCCCAAAATAGTTTAGTAATCTTATTAGAAAATAATACAAGAGTTTAGCTCTGTTACAAGATGTGTGTGTATTGTCAAAATATGTGTGTGCAAGTATATCCAATCATGGACACTATTATTAACATAAAAAGCTTACCTTTCTTGAATTAAAAAAAAAACTTTCATATAATTAAGTTTTTTATTAATATATAGTGCACTGTTTGTTTATGTTTGAGGGGGAAACGAAAAGCAAAGAAGAGATAAAAACAATAGAAACGACAGGAATTCTCTGGTCGAATTTGGGCAGACCAAAAATCATACAACGTTAGATTATGTTTTTATATAGTTGTTGGACACTTGGACTGATTAATTTGGAAGTTTGTTTTAAAACTGATAAATTTTAGATGTGCTTCTTTATGTCTCCACCCCACCCTAATGAACTGGTTCTTTTTTTATTAAATGAATTGATTCTTTATGTCATGATTAATCATATTTAATGAAACAAACACGATGAAATCGATTGAGTTTTAACTTAATTAGTATAGTGTTGTTACAACATCTAAGAGGATGGAATTTGAGCGTAGTTATTTGTCAATCATCCTTCGATATAGTTATTTTTAAGGGGTTTTGGTAGTTTAAATATTGTATAAAAATAAGGATGAGTCTGCCACGCTCGACGAGCATCGATGAGAATCACTAACGATGAGCACCTCTAATTTAATTTATAAAGATTAAAAATCTAAAGGACTCACCGTACAATTATAAATTATTTAAAAATCAAAAGGTAAATTAATTAAAATATATTATTTTCTTTTCTTTTTTCTTTTAAACATAATTAGATAAAAAAGACCTACCCCTAAATTATGAAACCCTAATTTTTTTTCCTTTGAAATTAAGCCGCCGCCGCCAGACAACTACCGTCGGCTACATTTTTGCCGCCTTGTTGTCGTCTCTGTGTGGCTATCATTCAACCCTGTCGCCGTTCCCCACCATTTGCGCAACAAGGTAATATTTCCCCATTCGAACCCTAATTAATTTTACTTCAATTTAGGGGTTTTGCCTCCACTCGCCGGCATCTCCGTCCAGTCGACCACCCAATTTCAGCATCCCCTTAAACTGATATCCCCAATTTCGATATCCCCTTATTTTTAAATTAGGCCAATGTAGAACCCTAATTCCCAAATTAAGTACCCTAATTTCTAAATTAGAACCCCAATTACTGGAACAAACCCTAATTTCTATGTTAGAACCTAATTCCCAAGTCCGACTCTAAAACCCCAAATTGAAACTGGCAGTCGTACCGGTACTATGTTTCAATCGTATCGGTACGCGGGTAGTACAATATCGATATGGTATGCGTATCGTACGAAATGTGGCCACTAAAAATTATTTCCAAACAGAGCGTATCGGTACGGTAGGAAACGTACGGGTACGCTCTGCTTGAATCTTGAATTGTTTTAGTTAAGTTTCAATGCATGCACGCTTAGATTTTAACTTTTTAACGTAGATGATGGATCTAAACTTAACGCCTTCAAAAGAAGCTAAGATGATGGAGTGTAAGCGTCATATCGACATGTGTTTGGAGAAGACAAACAACAAGGTACATTCATTATAATTAACTAAAATTTTAATAATAATGATGAATTTTTTTGTCAGTATATATTAATTAAGATTATTATTAACATTTTATTTATTTTATATATAAGAAAAAGCTAAAGTTGTACATGAGGAAAAAATAAGAAGTCCTTGTCAGAGTGATCAAATGTTCGAGATACTCATTCATTCGATGCAAAATATTGAAAATGAATAGTCAATTTGAAAAATTAAATGGTCAATTTGAGAAATTAAATGGCCAATTTGGAAAATTAGTGACCATATTAACACCGAGTAATGTTAAAAGTTCTATACAAGATGGTGATTCAGTAAAAGGAGAAGGTATATATAGTCGATCGTTAAAGAATGATGCTTTAAATAATAGATCAGAAGAGACTAATTTACACAGCGGTCCATTGAAAGATGAGAGTTTAGAAAATAAATCACAAAAGGAAGAAGGATTAAGTGCCGCATAATTGAAGTAAGAAACAGAGAGTCGTATTAAAAAATGAGTGTCTTCGTTTATTAATTGTGATCCGGATTATTATTCTCCTTCATTAGAGCATATTGGTAAAAGAAAACTTGATGTTAATTTTGAAGACAACATCAAGACTGACACTAATGGTTTCTCAAAAATTCCTGGCGAGGTTTTTAACTTTGAATTTAGTCCCCATCGATTTCCTAGTCGATTAGTTACGTTGAAGGAAACTCCCATAATTAAAAAAATGTGGCCTAAAATGTCTAACGATCCTAAGGAATTGTCAAAGAGTAAAGACTCTCAACAGAAAAAGAGTTTGAGATGTTTTACTGCACGTTCTAATTTTACTGATGATCTAAAATCGAAAGACATGACATAAAAAAAGAGAGTTCGAACTTCTAAAGTGAATACAAAGTTATGTATAAATCATTCTTTATTGGTTATATTTCATCTTATAGTTTGATATTATTTGTTTGCTTAAAAATAATATTTTTCATATGATATGTAGATACAAGAAAAAATCACAAAGTTTCATGATACTGGAGAAACAACAAAGGTTGAAAGTTCTAAAAAAAATGAGTAGTAAGTTGATGAAAAATATAGATTTTTTTGTAGTGGGGGGAAAATTTGAAACAAATATTGTACAAATATTTCATTTGAGTTGAATGTAAGATGAATTTCTTTTTTATTATGCGGGTTGGAAAAGAAAACATGTAACCCCCTCGACCCTGCCTAGTCGCAAGACCGAACCAAGCGAGCTACATTAGGTTTGCCGAAGCAAACCGTGAAGAAATAACTCGAATTTACGTCCATTTTTTTCTTTATCTTATCTAGATGGAATATCATAACCTATGGTGAGTGATTGGGCAGCGGGTGAAAACTTAACTCAATCGGGTGTCGAATCGACATCCAATTGCACTCAATTGCAATTTAGGACCAAATTGCAATTCTAGAAAATTATAGGGACTTATACCATTTTGAGTTTACCGATATTTAATTAGTCATGGTACATGCTTGCTCGCCAAATTTCAACTCAAAACAACAATCCAAACTCATACAATTGCATTTACAAATATCAATGATCAAAATATAATGTTTCAAAACATTTCTAAGCTTAGCAGTAACATCCTTACTGAAGGTGTCGAAACATTTGGCAAAGATTTCGAAACTGTTTTTCCAGTAACCAAAGTTGCCCTTAAGGTTTCGAAACCAGCTTCAACAGGTTTCGAAACCTCTTCATAAGGTTTCGAAAGCAGATTTGCAGAAATTACATACTCGAAACACTTTAGAACCACATTAAACATATCCACATTAGCCCTAAATACTCTAATATTCATCTCATTTAATATTCACACCTGAAACATGCTTCCAACGACATACATAACAATTCACATACCAATTCAAACTCGATATCATCATCTAGAGGCATGCTTCCTAAAATCAATCAACTAAAAGTCTAAAAGCATAAACCAAGCTTAAACCAAACCTCAAAGGCCATTTACAAGTTCAAATAGGCAACACAAACTTGTGCCAAAATAGGGAGTTTCATAACACACACTCCCAAACAAAATAGGTACCCTCTCATTGCCAATTATTACTATTAAACTAGTTTTAAAACCATACTTGAGCGTAATAGCGTATCTTGGAATCTTCTCTTGCTTTCCCACTGGCTCAACGAGTTATTTCTCCAAATTGTTAAGAAAAAGAGCGTAAGCAATAAATCTTAGTGAGGTTCGCTCAATTGAAAACCAACAACAATGTATTTCAAACTGATTCTCAAATATCTCTCAAACATTGTGCTCAAATCTTCTCATGCTTGAAATCTCTTTTCAAAGCAATTACAAAATCAACCTTTCAACATGTATCATAAATCTCATGCATTAACCTTAATGCAAATCTCATTTAAAACTTCTCAAGCATGCTCACCACTTAGCATAGCTAATGTACAATATCATGTATAAATCACATTATACAAGTCATTTTAAAAACCATAATACATGTTCATCTCATATATTGGCAAAACAAGTGACTCGGATGGAACTACCCCCATCCATGGATAGCACTACCCCTATCCAGTCAAGTTCGGATATGCAGATTCCTTGATGGCACTACCCCCATCAAGTTTCATGGTGAAACTAACCTCACCATAATCTCACTTCGGCCAGGATGGCACTACCCCCATTGCTCATATGTGATAGCACTATCCCTATCACTTCACAATAGCACTACCCCTATTGTGTAACCGAAGAATTTGTCTCACGTATGAATTTTGTATTTTAGAGTGCACTTTAATCCTATTGGTCAACCAATTATATCCGACAATAATTAAATCTCAACAACATGCCAATATACAATTTAAAACCATGTTACCTTACTGTTTTTCCAATGCATAAACATACACCATTTCCTTCACCCATTTCAAGAAATCTCAATGCATAGCATTTTCTCAACATGACATAATCTCTTTAAAAGCCATAAATAAATCTCATGGGTTCACATGAATCATATCTCAATTCATAAATACATGCATGACAGTAGGTAACAAATCTCTTTCTAAAACATGAACATGATTATACAAAACAATGGGAAAACCGAAAACCGAAAGCGAATTCTTCCATACTTACTTCCGAGCTTAGATTAGTATTTTCTCAACATGACATAATATCTTTAAAAGCCATAAATCAATCTCATGGGATCGCGTGAATCATCTCTCAATTAATAAAAACATGCATAATAGTAGGTAACAAATCTCTTTCTAAAACATGAGCATGATTATACAAAACAATGGGAAAACCAAAAACCGAGAGCGAATTCTTCCATACTTACTTCTAAGCTTAAATTAGCATTTCAAGCTTAATCTAAACCCCCAAACCTTGCTTTCAAACCTTTGAAAATCTTTAAAATCAGTTCCACTCACCGATAATGCTTCGCTCAACTTGCCGAAGCGATCTCAAGCATCCAATGCTATCGAAATCATCTCCTAACGATGTCGGATCCACCTCCCCTATTTTATCTACAATATAATAGAGGATTAATTCACTTTTATGCATCTAAAATCCCAGCAAGCAATTCCTAAACATTGCCTTGCCAAAAGCTATCAATCTTCTATCCAAAACAACCGAAAACAACATCGATTGACCTCCAAACTTAGCCCAGCCAAAACCTAACACTTCCAATCATCAATTAACATCAATAACATCCAAAGACAACCCAACATCATCCTTATACCTCCAAAATCTATTAAACACCCATAACACCTCAAAAACTCATCACTAGAAACCTAGAAAATTAGAGATTCACCTAGTTTCGAGATTCCAATATTAAAACTAACTTATTAACATTATAAAACATCAAAATCATGTTATAATCTGATCAAGAACCCAACAAAATAGATCCCATTCGGAAATCACATAAATCCATAAATTAAACCTTGATTTAATCATATTCTTCATTATAAAACCTCATTAGGAAACATATTTAAAGAGTCAAGAACTTGTGAATTTCAATAAAGAACCTTGATTAGAGGATAAGAACAAAGATTACCTCTAATCCCTTGTTTTTCCCTTAATTGGTAAGATCGGACTGAAATCTTCAAGAAAACAAATAAAACTTGTTGTAGAAATCCATAGAAACCATTTAGAAATCAAAGTTGGATGAAAATGATTAATTCTCTGGAGATTTTAGAAGAGAAAAGGTAGTTTGGCTGATAAGAAATTAGAGAGAAAAGTTGAGAGTCAAAAGAAGTTATGTAAGAAAATGTTTTAACCAAATAAACTCTTTTATTAAAATCCCTTTCATCCTTAACTATTAATTAACTAAAACATTTATTAAAATCGTCTAATTAAGGGAAATAGCTGATTAAAATGATAAAATTTCCCTAAAGATTCAAAGTTTTGACTCTTTACAAAAAAGTCACCAAAAATAGTTTTTCACTTTTATATTTTAGTCACTAACCCAAAATGTCTCATTTTCAAACCTCACTTTCCAAAATTGATTTCACCAATAATACACATATATATTTAATAATTGTTTTTAAACATTTTCCATATTTTTATCTCATATAAAAATATTCAATCCCGAATTCGACTCAAATTTTTAACCTGGTCCCCTGAACCGTCTAATTAGCCCACAAACTGCTAGGCCCAAAATCGGGGCATTAGAACTCTCCCCCACTTAGGAAATTAAGTCCTCGAAATTTTTACCCAAAGAAAAAAAGTGCAGAAACTACCTCATCATGTCCGCCTCACTCTTTCACGTGGCCACCACAAATCTATGGTGTCGCCACAACAACTTCACAAGCTCAATCGTTTTACCACGAAGAACTTTACTACTCAAATCAATGATCTCAACAGGTTCCTTTATCAAAGGACAACCTCATCCACAACTCCATATCCTCCACCAACATTACATACGATGGATCCAACCAATACCTCTGCAACACTGACGCATGAAACACATATGACCAACTCGTTCTACAACCCTATATGGTCCAATAAACCTTAGACTAAGCTTACCCTTACGTCCAAACCACGTCACCTTCTTCTAAGGCGACACTTTCAAGAACACATACTCATCAACCAGGTACTTAATTTCTCTACGCTTCAAATTTGCGTATGATTTCTTGTGATCCGAAACCACTTCCAAGCGATCAAAAATAAGCTTCACCTTTTCATTCTTATCTTTTAGCATATCCGGCAAGGAAGCATACTTTTCTCCTGCCTCAGCCCAACAAAAAAACGTACGATACCTCTTACCATACAAAGCTTCATACAATGCCATTTGTATACTGGCCTAATAACTGTTATTATAGGCAAACTCCATCAAGTCTAACTATCTCTCCCAGGTTCCTTGGAACTCAGTGATACAACATCTCAATATATCCTCCAAGACCTATATTACAAGTTCAGACTGATCATCTGTCCGAGGATGACACGAAGTACTGAAACTCAACCGTGTACCCAAAACTTGATGTAAACATTCCCAAAACCTTGCCTTAAACCGCGGATCTCTATCCAAAATTATATACTTAGGCACACCGTGCAAACGAACAATCCCAGCAATATACAAATCTGCCAACTTATCCAAAGTATACGTCATATGCACTGCACAAAATGTGCGCACTTCTTAAACCGATCAATAAATACCCAAATAGAATCCTTTTTAGTGGGTGACATCGGCAAACCCGACACAAAATCCATGGTGATTCTCTCACACTTCTATTTCGGTATCCTTAATGGTTACAACAACCCAGAAGGAAACTGATGCTCAGCCTTAACACGCTAACAAACCATACATTTAGTGACGAAATCAGCCACATTTTTCTTTAAATCAGCTCAATAGTACTCACCCTTCAACCCTTGATACATCTTAGTACTACCGGGATGCAACAAAAAAGGACTAGCATGAGCCTCGATCAAAAACATACTCCTCAACTCGCTATCACTAGGCATAACTATTCGATCCTTAAAACACAATGTTCTATCATCATTAAAATGAAAATATAACGAATTTCCATCCATGATATCCTTAACATGCGGTACCAACGCATCATCATAAGGTTGCTTCTCTTTAATCAACTGCTACAAAGATGGCTGGCTTTACTTGCAACTCGGCCATCAAACCTCCATCACGCATCACACTCAACCGTGCAAACATCACTCTCAACTCCACCGCAACCTTTCTACACAAAGCATCGGCTACAACATTAGCCTTCCTCGGATGGTACTCAATCATCAAAACATAATCCTTAAGCAACTCCAACCATCTAAGTTGCCAAAGATTCAAATCCTTTTGATTCATCAAATATTTTAAACTCTTATGATCTGTTTACACAACACACTTCTCACCAAAGGGATAGTGTCTCCAAAACCTTTAAGCAAACACAACTGCAGTAAACTCAACATCGTACGTAGGACCATTGCGCTCGTGCACCCTTAACTATCTGAATGCACAAGCCACAACTTCGCTAGAATGCAACAATCTTATAGGATTCTTCAACAAACCTCGATATCAGACAACTGAATCTAGACAACCCATGAACCTTTAACTTCAACCTTGGTTGTTCAAACTATTACAAACAAACTTCTGAGAACCAATTGTTAACACCCAAATGCATGCATGTAATGTCATATTTATATATATACATATAAGTGTTTTTGCACCGTGAATGTTAAACTGTTCACACTTACTAATAATGTTCTCAGAACCAAAATTCCTTCCAACATACCCAAAACTCGCTCTCCAGAATAAAGAGAAAACATCCGCTTCCTCCACAAAAACCTATTAAACCATTCATACTCGTCAATCAAAATCATTCTTGTTACCTTTGTACACAAAAATTTCACCTATAAACGCAACAACAAACTGGTCCAAAAACTCATAGAACACCCGATTCATCATGTCCATGAAAGCTGCAGGCATATTCATCAACCGAAATGGTATCACCAAGAACTTATAATTCCCATAACGGATGCGAAAAACTGTCTTCAGTTCATCTTTATCTTTCACCCTCAATTGATAGTATCATGATCTCAAATCAATCTTAGAAAACACTATAGCAACTTATAATTGATCGAACATGTCGTTAATCCGCGACAAGGGATATTTATTCTTAATCGTCAACTTGTTTAATTGCCGATAATCAATGTACATATGCATTGTGGCATCCTTTTTTTTCACGAATAGCACTGGTGCCCCCAAGGTGAAACACTAGGTCTAATGAAACCACGATCCAACAACTCCTAAAGCTGCATCTTTAACTCCTTCAACTCTCTCGGCGCCATGCGATATAAAGCAATGGACACTAGAGTCGGATTTGCTTACGTCTAGATGCAAAAATCTACCTCATAATCCAACAAAAAACTAGGCAATTCTTCTAGAAACACCTCCGAAAAATCACAAACTAAGCGAATATCCTAGGGATGTGCCTCCCTCATATTCGGGTTCATATCATAAGCCAAATATGCTTGACACCCTAACTCCAACCACTTCCGTGCTTCCAAAGCTGAAACAATATTAGACAAGAACTTAACATTCTTACCTACGATTACTACCTCATAATCATTAGCAAGTTTTAAGGAGACTCGCTTGGATTCAAAACCAACCACAATTCTATGCTCAACCAACCAATCCATACCCAAGATCACGTCAAACCACAAAATGGCAACTCTGTCATATTGACAGTAACCACATAATTTTGAACCATCAAAGGGTATCTCCTATACAACCTTCTAACAACAACCGTCTCTCCAAAGGAACTTGTTACTCACATACCCATATCTGATAACTCTACAGAGTCTAACATCTATGGTATGAGCAACATTTCATTAACCATCCTCTCTACGTTGGAAATTACCTTAATCACGCTCACAACCTCTCTGTGACACAACCATAGGCGCATGAGCCTATCCAACTCTAGCTAATCGTGAACAATCACACTTCAAGCAATCCCACGCAAATTCCAAAAGCTCCCCAACATTTTCCCACATATCACCTCATCTCATATCTTGGCCTTCTTATATTAATCTCTCTCAACACCCTTTTCTCAACGGTAGGACTCTCCAAACTGAAACGACAACCCCAAACTATATTCTATGTTCTTAACTTGGGTAGCCAAAACATCACCTGAAGCCAACATGTAGTCAAAAAGAAATTCATACCTTCAAAACTATTTCACTATTATCCAAGGTGGCAACCATCTTTAATATCCAGATAGTGTACCAGCGTCATTTGTAAACTCACAAACGAGGACAACATCACTCAAGTTCGGAGACCATTTTCTAACAAATCTCGATCGAGGACTAAATCAATTCAAGATCAATTACCATTCTTACATGCATACTTTTCCCCGACATTACTAGTCTTCCAAGCTCTCATTTTGGTTCCATTTTCAAAAACAATTTAAAATATATAGCATGAAAATACATCAATAAAAAAATTAGGCCAGCGTGAAGCAAGAATCTAAGATGCTCAAGTTTTAAAAAAAAAATCTCTTTTTACTAATAGTAATAAGGCAATTGGTACCCCCAACATCTACCCCACATCTCACATAACAATCAAAGAATCATGCTATCAAACACTGTGCATAACATATAAGCAACCAACCATCATAACATTGTATAAAGCAACCAACGTGCATAGGTAAATAATAGAATACGAATCACATCATCATTACAACAACTTACCAACATCCCAAACTTTCGTAACTTGGCTCTGATACCACCAAATGTAACCCCATCGACCCGGCCTAGTCACAAGACTGAACCGAACGAGCTACATTTGGTTTACCAAAGTAAACCATGAAGAAATAACACAAAATTTTTTCTTTATCTTATCTAGATGCAATATCATAACCCATGGTGAGTGATTAGGCAGCAAGTGAAAATTCAACTCAATCGGGCGTTGAATCGACATCTAATTGCACTCAATTGCAATTTAGGGACCAAATTGCAATTCTAAAACATTATAGGGACTTATACCATTTTAATTTTACCAATCTTTAATTAGTTAAGTTACATGCTTGCTTGCCAAATTTCAACTCAAAACAACAATCCAAACTCATACAATTGCATTTACAAATATCAGGGATCAAAATATAATGTTTCAAAACATTTCTAAGCTTTGCAGTAACATCCTTACTGAAGGTTTCGAAACCTTTGGCAAAGGTTTCATAACTATTTTTCCAGTACCCAAAGTTGCTGTCAAGGTTTTGAAACCTTGGCCCTGGTTTCAAAACCAGCTTTAACAGGTTTCGAAACCTCTTCATAAGGTTTCGAAACTTACCTACAGATTTGTAGAAATTGCATACTCGAAACACTTTAGAACCACATTAAACATATAAACATTAGCCCTTAACAGTCTAATATTCATCTCATTTAAGATTCACACCTGAAACATGCTTCCAACAACATACGTAACAATTCACATACCAATTCAAACTCGATATCATCATCTAGAGGCATGCTTCCTAAAATCAATCAACTAAAAGTCTAAAAGCATAAACCAAGCTTAAACCAAACTTAAAAGGCCATTTACAAGTTCAAATGGGCAACACAAACTTGTGCCAAAACAAGGAGTTTCATAACACACTCCCAAACCAAATAGGTACCCTCTCATTGCAAATTATTGCTATTGAACAAGTTTAAAACTGTACTTGAGCGTAATAGCATATCTTGGAATCTCCTCTTTCTTTCCCGCAGCCTCAATGAGTTATTTCTCTGCATTGTTAAGAAAATAGAACATAAGCAATAAAGCTTAGTGAGCTTTGATCAATTGAAAACCAACAACAATGCATTTTAAACCGATTCTCAAATATCTCTTAAACGTCATGTTCAAATCTTCTCATGCTTGAAATCTCTTTTCAAAGAAATTACATAATATTCCTTTCAACATGTATCATAAATCTCATGCATTAACCTTAATGCAAATCTCATTTAAAACTTCTCAAGCATGCTCATCACTTAGCATAGCTAAAGCAAAATCTCATGTATAAATCACATTATACAAATCATTTTAAAAACCATGATACATGTTCATCTCATATATTGGCATGACAAGTGACCCGGATGGCACTACCCTCGTTCTTGGATAGCACTACCCTATCCATTCAAGTTAGGATATGCAGATTCCTTGACGACACTACCCCGTCAAGTCTCATGGTGAAACTACCCCACCATAATCTCACTTCGGTTGGGACGACACTACCCCTATCACTTCACAATAGCACTACCCCTATTGTGTAACCGAAGAATTTGTCTCACATACGAATTTCGTATTTTAGAGTGCACTTTAATCCTATTGTTCAACCAATTATATCGACAATAATTAAATCTCAACCACATGCCAATGTACACTTTAAAACCATGTTACCTTACTGTTTTTCCAATGCATAAACATAAACCATTTTCTTCATCCCATTTCAAGAAATCTCAATGCATAACATTTTCTCAACATTACATAATCTCTTTAAAAGCCATAAATCAATCTCATGGGATCACATGAATCATCTCTCAATTCATAAAAACATGCATAATAGTAGGTAATAAATCTCTTTCTAAAACATGAGCATGATTATACAAAACAATGGGAAAACTAAAAACTGAGAGTAAATTCTTCCATAATTACTTTTGAGCTTAGATTAGCATTTCAAGATCAATCTAAACCCTCAAAACTTGCTTTCAAACTTTTGAAAAGCTTTAAAACCAGTTCCACTCACCGACAATGCTTCGCTCAACTTGCCGAAGCGGTCTCAAGCATCCACTGCTATCGAAATCATCTTCTAACGATGTCAGATCCACCTCCCCTATTTATCCATAATATAACAGAAGATTAATGCATTTTTATGCATCTAAAATCCCAGCAAGCAATTCCTCAACATTTCCTTGCTAAAACTATCAATAGCCTATCCGAAACAACCGAAAACAACATCGATTGACCTCCAAACTTAACCTAGCCAACACCTAACACTTCCAATCATCAATTAACATCAATAACATCCAAAAACAACCCAACATCATCCTTATACCTCTAAAATCCATTTAAAACACCTCAAAAACTCATCACTAGGGATTCCAATGTTAAAACTAACTTATTAACATTATAAAACATCAAAATCATGTTATAATCTGATCAAGGACCCAACAAAACAAATCCAATTTGAAAATCACATAAATCCATCAATTAAACCTTGATTTAATCATATTCTTCAATTAAATTATAAAATCTCATTAGGAAACATATTTAAAGAGTCAATAACTTGAGAATTTCAATAAAGAACCTTGATTAGCAGAGAAGAACAAAGATTACCTCTAATCCTTTGGTTTTCCCTTAATTGGCAAGATCATATTGAAATCTTCAACAAAACAAATAAAGCTTGTTGTAGAAATCCATGGAAAGCATTTAGAAATCAAAGTTGGATGAAAAGGATTAATTTTCTGGAGATTTTAGAAGTGAAAAGGTAGTTTGGCTGATAAGAAAGTTGAGAGAAAAGTTGAGAGTCAAAAGAAGTTATGTAAGAAAATATTTTAACCAAATAAACTTTTTTATTAAAATCTCTTTCATTCTTAACTATTAATTAACTAAAACATTTATTAAAATGACCTAATTAAAGGAAATAGCTGATTGAAATTATAAAATCTCCCTAAAGATTCAAAGTTTTGACTATTTACAAAACAATCACCAAAAATAGTTTTTCACTTTTACATTTTAGTCACTAACCCAAAATGTCACATTTCCAAACCTCACTTTCCAAAATTGATTTCTCCAATAATACATATATATTTAATAATGATTTTAACCATTTTCCATATTTTATCTCACATAAAAATATTCAGTCCCGAATCTGACTCAAATCTCCAACCGGGTCCCCTGAACCATTTAATTAGCCCACAAACCGCTAAGCCCAAAACTGGAGTGTTACAAAACAAGCACCTTAATGTTGAGATTGAACCACGATTGCAAGATTTATTCGCAGAAGCTCAAATGAAATGTAAAAAAAGAAATGTGTAAACTATAAACAGATTTTGTAATATTTACATTTAATTTTCATGTTATTGTTATTTTCAAGAGTTAAATGTTTTTTATGCAGGATAAATTTGAGCCAGGTGATTTGTTAGCACAAACTACCAAAGAAACTGGTAGGATAACTTATGCGTACAAGCAATATTTGGAGCACTTAACGCATGAAGAACGCATAATTTGTACTAATATTGCTACTTGGAATAAGACATCCAACACTCTTTACATGGCCAAAAATAATTTTTTGGACATTTTCAATGCTCGTACTGTTTTCTAGAAATATGGTTATCTGTTTGGGTATGATAGATTAAATTATTAAATCTTTTACATGATCAATATTTGTTCTTTTGTCTGTTATTAATACAAGTGTTTTTATTTTTTAAAATATTTAATAGTTTATCGATATCTATGTGTACGATTTGCACTTGAGACAAGTGCCTACTCCAGAGAAGTTATATATGCCTATGTCCTTTCAAGTAAAAATAATTTATGGGCTAGGGATCACATTATTTTTAGTTTCTGATTTCATGACATTTTCAAAGTTAATGTTTATCTCAAAGTATTATTATGGAATATTTCACACATGCTCAGAATGCTGGAATCGATAAAAATGTTTTCAAATTTCATACCCGATGGATAGAGGACTTTATACCTATTGATAATAGTAATGTTGAACATGTATATTTATAATTTGTTGTTTGCTTGTATGTAGTTGACAGTGAATATTAACTCACATGATTTAGCAGGTATATGTGCCTTTATATGATGCAGAAGGCAAACATTGGTTGTTATTAGTTGTTGATGTTGTGGAGGGACATAATTACGATTTGGGTTCTCTTGGCGTCAATGAAGTACGCAAAAAGATTGCAAAAAATATAGTAAGATTTTTATTCATTTATGAGAACTAATAGAATTAGTATAGTTTTTAACTATCAATTTCTTTTTTTTACTTCTTATAACAGTTGAGTAAAGCTCCACGTATGTATGAGTGTCATGCTCATTTGGGTAGATTATTTGAAGATGTTGTAAAATTTCCAATCTATTTTCCTGAATTATCGAAGCAGCCAAATTTGTACGTAATTTAAATTTAAACTAAAATTTAATTCTACTATATTTGTGATTGTCTTTTTAATAAATTAATTTATTTTATATTGGTTTTAGGGATGATTGTGGCATGTATATATTGAAGTATATAGAAGTTGATAACAAAAGTGATTAGTCGAAGATGATTTTCACCGTAAAATATATATCATGTAGTTTCGTTTAGCTATTGTGTGATATTGAATAGCGTGGTATATTTATTATGTCGACGCAACAAATGAGAGTTGAACAATTGAAAATTTTGTCAAAACTTGTTATAAGCAACTACAATGATGTTGATCTTTTGAATTGTCGTAAACTGCCCACACAGGATTAAGAAGTTGAGGATTAAGAAATTTTAAATGTTATTTTACCATTTTTTGGGTGGTTCTCAACCTTCCCTATCTTTCTTACTTTTCATTTATTTTCTTCATGTGGTGATTAATGGTGATGACTTGATATTTTCACGAGCTTGACATATATGTGAGTATTATGGTTATTATAGTCCTTATAATATATTTTTTGTTTAAAAAAGGTAAACTTTAAATATTAATTTTTTAAAAAATTAGAATTTAATTCAACATAATATGTGTCGATTCCGAAAAATGGATTACGAACTAAAAAAATTACTCAAACATTACAATGTTTTTTCACATGAAACAGAATGTATATTGATTTTTCAGTTTTTGTTGAGTTGATTGAACAAAAATGGATTAAAAGCAAAAAAAAAAAAATACCCAAACATAGAATTGAATTCATCATAATTTGTGTCACGAGATCATACCGATATGCTAAGATACCGAATCGGTATGTGCATTTGTAATGCATCGGTACAGTGACAATATCGGTACATAGAGAGCTTACTGGAATTTGGCATAACACAAGCGTATCAGTACGCCTACAAAATTGTACCGGGATACTGTGGCCAAATTGGCTTTTTGAGTACTTTTAAACTTAGCAAATGTACACAAAAAAATTTGGCGTGGAATTGGTTGAGTTGGTCGAAGAAAAGTGCTCGACAATAATTATTAATTTTATGTTAATATTCTTAAGGTATTATATGTTCATACTTTTTTCTTAACCCTTAAATAAAGCATACGCACCGCTGCTCAAATTTGGATATCCTATAATGAACATCATTCTCTATTCCATTGAGACCACTCACTGAATTTACACAAAAACACAAAAGGTCAATGCTTTTAGCCTATTAGGGTGTGTTTGGTTCACGGAATGTAAGATTATCTCTAGGAATAGGATTCCCGAAATACAAAATTACCTTGGAGTGTTACATTATTTTGTTTGGTTTATTTGACAAGAATGTAAGATTACTATGTTTGGTTAGAGGAATATAAGATTATCTAGAAGTAAAATTTATCAAATTGTCCATGTTTTATATTTTCTTTATAAAATGTTAAACTTTCAATATTAAATTAAAAATATCTACGTAAAAAGTTATAAAACTATTTTTATTATATTATCCAAATTTTGCAAAAAAATATATATTTTATCATATTATTAATATAATTATTATATTAAAAATTAAAAAAACATATTTTATGTTTACATATCCTCGTTACTCTCTATTAAAATAATTTTGGGAATTTTTAAATGCTAAACGTTTAATATGTTAATTTTTAGTTTTTTATTACTTATAACAGATTGTCAAATAAATTAAAGTAACTAATAAAATAAATTTTAAAATTATAAAATAGTGATAAAAAATTTAGATCATAAATTTAACCTACTAAAATGTTTTATAATATGGGAAACATCTTATAAATCAAAGAATAAAATTAAAAACATCAACTACTAGCTTATTAATTCTCAAGCAATGTGCAATCTAACATATAACCTATAAACATAATAAATATAATATTAATAAAAATACATTAAATATTAAATAATATTTAAATATGTGTAACACTATTTAAATATTAAATTAATATTGAATGAAAATATTTAATTAAATTACACCATAAATAATTAATCATCTAATTAAAAAAAATCAAATAAATGATCTATATGAACAAAATTCATTAACTTGTGGGCACTATGGTCTAAAGGGATAGGAATTGATAAATACCTAAAAATTGGAGAAAGTGGCACTATTGGGAAAAGGTTATTACCTTATAAGGGGAATGCTTTCACACCAAACAAGAAAATGTCATTCCGGAAAAGAATATTACCTTGGTAATATTTTTTTCCGCAAACCAAACGCCCCCTTAGTATTTAACTTTTCAGCTTTTTTTTTAATATTGCATTTCACTTCTATTATTTTGGTTTTGATTCTTCAAAGGTAATTTTACATTGGTTCTATATATCACAACTTTGTAATCAAATATTGTTTTTAATAAAAATACACTTCTGTATGATGCGATATAATTACATTTATGAACCAAAAATGTATAATTAAATCTATATTAAAAAATCTAAGCCTAGAAAATGTTTGAACTTTTTTTTGAATAATCTAAAGGTGATTACAGGGTAGTATCTGTTCATACATATTCTTAGCCCTTTGACAATGTGCATACACCTTATAGAAAAAGTTTGAACTTAAAAATACATAAACCTTAAAACCTAATTATTACCTATACATGTATAATTAAAAATCTATTTAGCATTTTGATATTGCATTACATTTAAATAACCCTCTCGTTGGGTTAGAATTATTTAGATGATATATTTACAAATAGAGATGAAGCAATCTATAAATATTAAGCAAGATAAACAAAATGACGCATAATGCATAAATAATCCAACATGATCCATAGTAATCCATTAATAATCCAACATAATCTAACATAAATATTACGCAAGATAAGTATTAATCCATAAATAATCTAACATAATCTAAAGTGACATGAAATAAATCTAATCCTCTGGTGCATCGTCGCTGCCATCATCATTATCCTGAAGAAGCTGAACCGAATACTCCAAGATATCAAGACGTTCATCAACTAGATCAAAATGAAACATAATGCGACCCTCCATCTGAGTGATCAACTCCGTAAGTGATGCTAAAGAGACATCTCCCTGAGGTACCGAAGTAACTATCTAACGAGCTGCTTAAGGTGCTAGAGCTGGCTGTGGAGCGTGAGGAATCCATTCGCCGTTAACGAGTTCGAAATGAGCCATTTGAAGAGATGAAGCATCAATCTTATGTCCTAGAGGGAAAAGAATATCTACGGAGCAATCTATGTCATCTTTAATAAATATATGGATTAGGACGCAATTGTAGTAAAAACAGTTGACCATAGAGGTGTGACGGTTGTTGATGATATCAACTAGGTCCGCAAAAATAATCTGAGCAATATTGATGCATTGGCCAGTAGGGAAGCATTGAATCCACCAAGCATCAATAGTCCTAATGGTAGAATACTTACCTTCGGATGGCCAGAACCACCAAGTGATAATCAAATAGAGAAATCAATCATGGGTGTTTAGGGTAGGAACAGAGCTGGGGGCTGGAGAATCAGGAATAGGCTGATCTTCATTATCAATATCGGTGTTTTCTAGACCTAGATGGGTGGCAATTATTTTGGCGTCTAGTTGAAAGGTCTTCCCCATGAGATAAGACTCTATGGCAATAATAGTGTTACTCGTTTCATCAACAAGACAACGAGCATTGGAAAAACAATTTGGGTTAAAGTGAGAAAATATTCAGGATTGAGCTTAAGCATGGTAAGAAATTTTCATCGCCTCATAAGACTAAGGTAAAAATATCTAAAAGCAGGATTGGACATAAATTCAAAATCTACAACACGCTCAACCCGAATAGTAAAATTTTTGAACATATCAAAGTTTACTTTTTGATTTTGTACTCCAGATTATTCAAAACATATATCAAATGAATTAGGTAAAATGGGTTGATATTCAGGTTCAGGTGCAGGCTGACTCGCAAAAGCTAAACTCGTGCGATGACATTTTGTCGCAAATTTTGATTTTAGTGCCATTTCAAACAAGAAAAAAAGGATTTAAGTTTCTAGACACACTAAGGAAAATCAAACTCCTGCAAAAACAATAAGCACAATGTATACAAAATTTATCAATTTCAGCCCATAATAAAAATACCTAAAAACTTAGATGCATTATATTTTAAGGTTCTACACCAATAGCTAGTTGGGCGTGTCTATGTGTATGATTCCATATAAATTCCACATGAATTGTGGTTTACATAAATCTTATATTTACAGTTGTCTAACTCTAAACTCAAAACATAAATAAATAAATAATATTTAAGAACACATTATTTACGACTACACCAATAAAGTATTTTTTACACATTTTATTACTATTTTATATTCTCAAAACACACCAATTCAATCCAATTCTTGATTCAATTCTTAATTCAATTCTTGATACATATGTATTTTCCATCTATAATTTCATTTATAAGAGGTAGTTGGGCATGACTATGAATTTTTTCATTCTTAAAATCATTTTTAATTTTGCCCAAAACACATTTTTAATTTCATCTATGATTCCATCTATAATAGTTTAGGTGGGCATTCCTATGTATTTTTCCATCTATAATTCAATTTGTAAACTCATTTTTAATTTTACCCCAAAATACACCAATTCAATTCTTGATACATATAGAAAGCGAGAAACCCTAAGAATCAAAATCAACAACACATCAAATCCCTAAGAATCGAAATAAACTAAATTAAAGGATAATCTTATAGTACCTCAAAAAACTCGTAAAATATATGAAAGAAGTGAAGGGTATGCACGATTCGTTGATTGGAGATGAAATCCTTTGATATTCTTGCAAAACCCGTGAATATTGATATATTTTAGGTGAAAATGGGTGATTTTTGGAGAGGAAACGAAGTTTTTAGGGCTTAGGGTTTGAGGAATTTAGGGAAAACCGGATATGAGGCCTATTTATACCCCTAGTCATGCACGTACCAGTGCGCTCATTAAGGCGTGTCGGTACGATTGTACCGATACAGTATTTACCGTACCGATGCAGTATTTTAAAAAAATATCCAATAACATCTTTGTGTACCGGTACAGTAATCGTACCAGTACGATTGAACTCAGTGTACCAGTATAATCATCACCGCATACCGATATGCAGGTACTGGTATGGAAGCTACCATACCGATACGTTATGCTTCAAGAAAAACCAGTGACCTAATTTTGTACCGATACGTGTACCGTACCGATATGGGTACACTGAGCGTACCGGTACTGTGAGACCTATCGTATCGGTACGTTATGTCTACGTATTTGATCATTGTTAATTTTGGCATCATTCATTTAGTTAATTAATTAAGTTTCTGTCTTGAAATTTTATACGAGATACTTATTAGATCATTGTGAATTTTAAAGTTAGGTAATTTGATTAATCTTGTGTAAGAGTGTTCAGTAAGCGAGTTGATCACAAGTTGAATAGTGCTCGACTCGATACTTGATAAGTTTCATAAAATTTTGCACGACTCGTGCTCTTTATGATTATGTTTTCATTATGACATGACTAAACTAGCAAATTAGCATAAACTGATAAGAACTTATTTGTTTGCAAACCAAACTTATTGGAACAATCATATACTAATACACTACACTCATTTAGATGTACAAATATCTATTCATATCTGACACTCGTATTTGAATCCGAAGGCCAACAAGAATTAGGATGTGATATTTTTCATTTAAATCCAACTATCGTTCAAGATTAAAAAGTAAGGTAAATTAGCTAATTACTAGTAACTTGAATCTTAATGCTTTGCAACAAGGGGAAGAAAATCACAAAACAACGTAAACATCATAATTCCAAATAAGATAAAATTAAAGTAAGTACAAAACCAACTTCATAAAATCTGAAATATTAAAACTTAACAGTATTTCCTAAATATAACTAGTATTTCCTGCATGTATAACTAGAATAACATAACTAAACAAAATCTCCCAATGGACATAGAAAAGAATGAAAATCGCAACCTTCATCCATCATGCGGTAGTTACTTCGAATTTTGATATGTTCTCGAGGCACGCTTAGACCTAGTCTTGTTTATCACGAGAGAGATAAATCATAGAAATTAAAATTAGCAATCGCAACAACATAGAAACTAAAACATGTTTTTGAAGTCAATGAATCGCTAGTAAAACTAATTCTTAACTTACAAGAACAAAAAGTATAATTTTTGGACGAGACCGCACACTACCAATCCTTATTTGGTTTCCAATCCAAAATAGTCAGATCTTTCTCCATATTTTTCAATTTATTACTATATATAGCCTGTGAAAAAGATATTATCAATATACATAACAACAAAGCGTAATTATTATTATATTTCATATTTAATTACTTAGATATGTTGTCTTCTTTGTATGTGTTGGGCATGTATCTAGCTAATTTCGATTTTTGAAGTGCATCAGTATGCCTCATATCCTGATCAAAAGGCTTTTTCGGAGAAGGTTCAAAGGTTTTATGCGAGTCCAACGTGACATCTTCATCATATGAAAAATGTGTTGGGTTGGACGATGAAGCTTGGCGATTAGTTCTCTTGGGTTTTCCTCTTCCTGTTTCAAGAATTATAGGGTCGTCAATTCCAAGAGTCTCTTCATTTTTAGTGGTTCTCTTTTTACATCTCACTTTCACCGCTTTCAATTTGAGACTCATTTTTACAAATTGATCTTTAACCTCTTTGAAAGTCTTGAATGTTTGTGAAGCACGGTGACATATAGTCATACAATAAGAGGCTAGAGTGGAATACCTAGCTTGAACTATTGTTGGATTATTATCTTCAACATCTGTATTCTTATTTTGTAATCCAACATCTTTCTTCGCATAAATAGTCCACCGCTTCATTATAAATCCTTGGGGTATTTCTTTTGCCTTTTCATATTTCAACACAGCAAACATATTGCAACATGGAAATCCAACGGACTTCAACTTCATACAACAACAATACATGGTATCATTTGTGGTATCTTTAACTACAAGATACCACTTCTCCTTTTTCGACATGCTCTAACCAATAACACATGCATGCATTTTGTACTTCACTTTTTTGACCAAATAATAACCCTCATAGGATATTTTTTGCACAATGTAGTAAAAGCATTTCTCGAATATACTTGCGCTGCATTACTTTTTAAAATTGCTAACACATCGTCACAACACAGTTATTCATCCATTGTTTTGTAGTCTTGATGACCTTCCTCTCATCTTAGAGATTGTAGTTGTCTATGATAGTTCTCAACAAATTGATACAACATCACTTTTTTGTCTAACCAAGTTTTTAGTGTTCTATTTATTGACTCGCACTGTTGAGTAGTCCTCATTGCTGCACACCAAAAATGTTTAATAATTTGGTTACATACAATAAATAAATATAATATTATATACAATTAAAGTGTATATAATGTTACCTGCATAAAAATATCCTTGCAAATATACTTCTGTCCATTTCTCTTTATCTTCATACAATTCTTGTATCCATCTTCTTCCTTCAACTTTCTGCTTGTCCACTAATTCTTTCCAAGCCCTTTCAAAGTCTGATGGCGTTCTAAACTTGTCAGCGCATCTCATAAACACATCAAGAAAATTGTGTTGAACATGAAACTGCACGTTCCTCATGATATGCCATAAACACAATCTATGTTTTGCCCTTAGTGGTACTTGGGAAATGACATTTGTCATGGCCTTATCTCTATCAGTAATAAAAGTAAGTGGTTTGTATTCATCTCCCACTTCAATCAATTGTTGTAATACCCACACATAGGTAACCTCTTTCTCGCTCACAACCAATGCACATCCAAATGACATTGTGCTTTGATGATGATTGACACCAACCAAAACAACGAAATGCTTGTTGTATGCGTTTGTTCGGTCTTTGTTGTAAATGCTCCACATCCAACTCTGATGTTTGGTCTTTGTTCACGTTTTCTATTTGGAAAGTTAATCCACATTTCCTCTCTATATCCCTCCTTACGTCACATCATTTTCTTTGTAATTATGTGATTACCATTTCGACTTTTCACTGTTTGGTCAACTCAAACTCCAAAACCTTTCACTTTTGCATAGGTATGATAAAATTCAATGCAATCATCTAAAGTATTCCACTTCAGCATACTCGTATCATTCTCATCGTATTCTTTTAATTCTTTCCCAATCTTCTCTCATATGCTTTCGTCAATAAAGTAGTCAAAGGTCTTCTTATCATCTATATGTTTGTCATCGTCAATAGGATAATCAGTTTGTTCTTCCTCAGCATAAATTTCACAATTTGATTCACTATTGTCACGATCTTTATCCTGATTATGGTCATCTTCATCCTGATTATAACACGCCAACTTTGTAGTTTGAATTTTGGTATCTTCATTATCAACCATATCGAAAAAAATTGTAATTTAACAAAATTAAAGAAAAATAACATTATTATAATGGTAAATGACAAGAGAATTGAACTTAACACAAAATTTCAAAATTCCAAATTTAGAAAGTAAATCGAACTTAACAAAAAAAATCAATATTCAAGCAGAGCTACCTGTACAGTTTCCTAGCATATCAATATGCTCTGTTTGTACGGCTGGCGATTTTGATTTGGGGTTTTAGAGTCGGACTTGGGAATTAGGGTTCTAACATAGAAATTAGGGTTCAATTCTGGTAATTAGGGTTTTAATTTGGGAATTAGGGTACTCAATTTGGAAATTGGGGTTCTACATTGGCCTAATTTAAAGATTTGGGTTAGGGTGGTGGTTAGGATTTAGAAGTAAGGGGATACCAGAATTTGGGATATTAGTTTAGGGGATGCCGAAATTGGGTGGCCGACTGGACGGGGATATCGGTGAGTGGCCGGTGACAGCGGTGACTGGCGGCAAAACCTCTAAATCAAAGTAAAATTAATTAGGGTTTGAATGGGGGAATTGGGGAAACATTACCTTGTTGATCGAACGATGGGGAACTACGGCAGGGCTGAACGGCGACCACGCAGGGACAACGGCAGAGTGGCAAGAATGTGGCCAGCGGCAATTGGCTAGCGGCGGCTGCTTAATTTTAAAGGAAAAATTAGGGTTTTGTAATTTAAGGGTTGGTTTTTTGATCTAATTATGTTTAAAAGAAAAAGAAAATAATGTATTTTAATTAATTTACCTTTTTGATTTTTAAATAATTTATAATTGTATGGCGAATCCTTTAGATTTTTAATCTTTATAAATTAAATTAATGGTGCTCATCGTTAGTGGTGTTCATCGGTGCTCGTCGAACGTTGTAGAATTTTTCATAAAAATAATTATTTTAAAATAAAATATTTGATATATTGACAGTAGATTTTTTTTAACTCCAGAAGTGAGATCAAGGACAAAGGCATAAATTTTGTTTAAGGATCAAAATAAAATTATAAAATTTGGAATGATCAAAACTAAAACAAAATATGTTAAAAAGATATAAATTGAATTATTAATATTTTAGAAGGGTCAAAATACATTTCTTTTCATTTAATAAAAGATTGAAAATATTAAATTGGATGTTTATTTTTGAAAGGGGCTAAAATGTTTTTTTCTCATTTAATCAAGAGTCTTATTCGTGGACAATTTTTTTTTTGCCTTTTTTATATTTCTTTCTATGTTTAACGATATTCTGAGCCTTAATTCTAAATTTTAAACTTTAAATTCTAAAAATACATTCTAATCTTAAATTCTAACTTTCAACTTTAATTATAGATCCTAAACGTAATTTTTTAGTGTAAAGACATAAATAACAACATTAAAAAGGAAAAAATTTACATTTCTTATTCGTGCCCTAACTCCACCCTTAAGCAAATTTTAAAAATTCTCACTGTATATCTCATTTATTTACATTTTAGTTTTTAAAACATCAATCAGAGACATGTGATAATTTATTAAACTCTATCAATACTATATTTTCTTATTTTGTGTACCCAAAAAATTCACATGTTTCTAAAAGTATTTTACTTTTTTTTCTTAATACTATTACTTTATTTCTTTCTCTTAATTCACTTTTTTTTTCAGTTTATGATCATCGATTAAAACAATATATAAAATATCATTTAATGTTGAGTGTAGTAGTAAAATATATTATATTCTTAAAGAAAAATTTTAAATTTACATTTTAAAATGATACTATTAAAAGAAACTGTTTTGAACTAATGAGGATGAGTCTAAGTGGTAAACATGTTGATATTGTTTAAGCAGTTCTTGAGTTTGAGACTTTGTGTATGCAAAATATTTTTAGTCAAAGACTCATTCACTATAATCAGATGTGCGACGCAAGTTGATCCAAATTAATTAAAACAAAAGTTTTAGAAAAACGAGAGAGAAAAAATAGTCTTGAACCTAAAATATAGTCGATGACTTGACCGTGAAAAACAAATTAAAAAAATAACAAATAGATAATATATAGATATAGTTGAAATTGAGATAGAAAATGGGATGAAATTAGGAAAAAGGAAAAAGTACTTGGTATATGGGATGCCATTGCCTTATTGGGCATTGGGCCCGTAAATGAAAACGACCCCAAATTATTGAAAGCATAGCACTCCTGATAAATATAAATGGAAGCTCTGAGTCTGAGGTGGTCCAAAATTCCACGTGAGGTGGCCTACGTGGTACGGCCGGCAAGGTGTGGCCGAGGCCACGTGGGAGCGGTGGTCCATGCAGACATCAAAGTGTTTTGAAAGCAAAACGTGTCAGATAAAGAGAGGTGACAGGCTGTTTATCAAGGAGTTGTTTTTGTTGATTTTTTTTAATAGAGTAAAAAGCTTTTACATTATAAAGTAAACGTCAAAATTTAAATTAACACAAAAAATATACATAAAATTAAAAAATATTTTAATATTTAACTGAATAATTATTTTAATTTTTTTAATTAATTTAACTTTCAGCGTTTTATTTTGGATCGAAATAATCTCTCTATAAATGAAAACTATTAATTAACTAACGATAAATTATTTCAAGCTGTTTATTGTTAGTTGACTAACAAATTTTGCTCGCATAAGGGTCATTTTAATCTAAAATAAAATATTAAGAGTTTAAATTAATTTAAAAAATATAAGCCAAAATAATTATTCAATTAAACATTAAGGCATTTTTTAGCATTATACTAATAAAATAATATAAAATCTTTGACCTCGGGTCATTGGCTCGAGTGGTTTTGAAAAAAAAAATGATAACTTTAATAAATGGATTTGAATGGTGCGGATTTATTATCAAATTATAGTTGAAAAATGTTAGAAGTTTCAAAAATGAATTTGGTGATTAGTATTAGATTTAGGATTCTCAATTCATATGTTATTCATTCTTCTCGTTAGCGAATAGCTGATAGTTAATAGCGGATTACATTAGTTAATAACTGATTATATTAGCTAATTTGACTAGTGGATTGTATTAGTTGATTGTATAAAAGTGTTTGGTAAAATTAACTGATAGTTGATAGCTGTTTGATTATTTAAACAAGTAAAATAACATATAAGGACATGATTATATTGATGTTTGTTTGAATAGTTTATTAGTTATTAATATTTTGTATCTATTACCGTTCAAAAAATATTTTATATCTATTAATATTAATTAGATTATAAAAAATATTTTTTTAAATATAACAATAATAAGCATATTTAAAGGATTTATATATTACTTTATTATTTATATAATTATTTTTAATACAATTTAATTAATTATTAAATTTAAATAAAAATATAAATGTGTGAGAATAAAAAGAAAAAAATAAAAAGTATTACTTTACAAATGTCACAATATAAATATGTAAGGGTGAAAGTTAAAATAGAAAATGTTAAATTTAGTTTATTTGGAGGTTTTTAATAATTATTAAGGGTAAAAGAGTCTTTATAACTATTATGTCAAATCGCTAATTTTAAAAAGCTCTTATTAGCAGCTTTTTCAAAATTAGAGGTTTCACTTCAATCCGCTATTCACCAAACATCCAAATTAGCGGATTTGACCGGTCAAACCTCTAATATTAGCTCAAACGTCTAATTTTGGTTCAAACCGCTATTTACTAAATATGGCCGATCAGAATGTAACTTTTTGTAATTTTTAAATGTTCTTTTTATATTTTTTTAAAACTTCTTCACAAAATGAAAAGAAAATTAGCACATTGTTAATAAAAAGATAAAGGTCATTATGGTAAACAACTTTTTGAGCTAAAATTAAAGGTTTGAAGTGCTTTTAGAGGTTTGAACAGTTAAATCTACTAATTTGGATGTTTGGTAAATAGAGAATTGTAATAGCGGATTGAGGTGAAACTTCTTATTTTGAAAAGAAGCTTTTTGAGTTAAAAGTTTGGATAAAAGACTTGTAAAGACTATTTTTTCATTGATAATTATATAAATTTCTTTAAATAACATAAATTTAATTAGCTAATAAAATTAAAAAAAAATAATTTCATAAAATAGAAATTAATATATAAATTAATAAATACATATAAAATTTTAATAATTAATAAATTTATATTCAAAATATAATTTCATAGATAAGAAATTGACATATATATATATATATCTAAATTTAATAATTATTAAAATTATATTAAAAATATAATTTCACAAATAAAAAATTAATATGTACATCCTCATATATGCTCGATAATGATATTAAAAAATTAATTTTCATAATCTAATAAATTATTCAAACAAGTATGAAATATAATTATGTCCTTATATATCATTTTGTTTGTTCAAATAATCAAATATCTATCAGCTATCAGTTAATTTTACCAAACACTTTTATACAATCAGCTAATGTAATCAGCTAGTCAAATCAGCTAATGTTATTTGTTATCAGCTAATGTAATCTGCTATCAACTAATGTAATATGTTATCCACTAATTGCCAAACAGTGCCAAAATGATTTAAGTTACCGTATTGATTCATTATTTTTTTTTTGCTAATTTATAATTTGATAAGATGTCCAAAGTAGTACATATTATTTGATAAGATGCTTAATTTGGTACTTGTACTTCCAAAAAGTCTAATATAATACTTGTACTTTATATAAATATCCAATATGGTTATGATCTATCATTATGTGTATTATTATGGTACCTTAGTTAACAATATGTCTTACTTGAACTATTTTTTGTGTGTATTATTGTGGTACATGTGACAACACTGTGAAACAACCAAAAAATTAATTTTATAATATGATTAGTTACGGTCAAAATCCTTAAAATCGCTGACTCATTCCCCTGCAAAATTCAGTTCTCAACATCAACTTAACTTTGTTTGATTTTGTTTCTCTCTTCTGTTGGGTTTCTGTTGGACTCAATTCCCTCAACCGAAATGCTTGCCAAGTGATGGAGAAGATATATTTTGGGTGTTTGGAGTGGAAGCAAAAAGATAGAATAAAAGACAAAGAATTTAGAGTGGTTCGGCTTTCTAACCAAAGCCTACATCCACTACCTTAGCTCCCCACCAAGGATTTCACAAATTCACTAAGAATTCTTCCCCATTTCTAGACTTAGGAGGCAACCTTTTACAACCTAGACTCACAACCCAAGTCTAGCATCCAAAGCTCAAAATCGAGCTTTGGGAACACTCTTAAACAAGAGAATTCTAAGCAAACGAAATCCCTCTCACTAGGTATATGTTTGCACTCTTAAGCACTCACCCAAAACCTAAAACACTTGAGCATACATTTACAATTAAGCTCACAAGTGTTGTCTATACAAGAAATATGACAATTTGAGCACTAAGACATTTCTTGATCATATGATTGTTGACTTGAGGATCATTAGTTGCTTCAGATGCTTCTTGAGGTCTTTTATACTCTTAATTGAGTTTCTAGTCGTTGGAGACCGTTGGGATTGAATCGGAGCCGCTGGAGCCTATATTTCTCGCAATAAATGTAGTTATGGAGTTGTACGTATCGATACACGAGTAAAGCGTATCGATACGTGTTCTTCATAAACTAGTCGTTGTGCTCTTTCCAGCTTGTGTGTATCGATATGCGTATGAGCGTATCAATACGGTCTGCAATTTAAAGACCATTGGGAAATTGACCGTTGGGGTTTTTGCCACGTAGGCGTATCGAAATGCTAAGAGACGTATCGAAATGACCCCTCTCTGTAATGATATGGGCAAACCCTGTATCGGTACAGGTTTTGGTAGTTTCAAATAGACTGTAGCTGAAACCCTAAGGTGTATTGATACGGGGAATATCGTATCGGCACGGTTACTCGAAAAACTCAGGTTTGGCTACTTTAAAGACATTTAAATCATTCCAAACCCTTATAAAATCCATCAAACATATTTTCAAGTTGTTTGGACTTAAAATCATTTTTGAAATCTTTTCAATTTAGTCCAAAACAAATTTTCAATTATTCTATCAAAACAAATATCCCAACAATCTCCCCCTTTTTGATATAATAAAACCAACTTGAAAAATTGTTTGTGATTCTCCCCCTTAGTATTTAAAAATTTGAATAAGAAAATTTAAAATTTAAATGTAGTTAAAGCTCCCCCTTACTTATTTAAAAAATAATAATTTTTCAAAATATTCTCCCCCTTTTTTGTTATATCAAAAATGGTTCAAAACAAAGTTTGAAAACTTTTAAGTCCATAACAATGGAGAGTTTAAAAGCAAATTTGAAAAAATTTGTTTTTGCTAAAAGTTGGCTCCTCCTTACTCAAAGCATCATCAAATGTTAGTTGTTGCGTGTTTAGAGTGCTTCACAGTTGGTGCAAGTGTACACGTCGCAAGTTATAGTATAGATTAGATATCATCTCCACAAGGATTAATGCAACTTCTAGATTCTAACTTCTTGCACTGAAAAGAGAAATAAATTAGTGATTGTAGGAGTTTAAATTAACAAGTAGAATAAAAGAGTAAGTAAATCAGAGAAGATTGTAATTGAATAAGAGAGAGTATGCCAGATTATCGTGAGTTGTGGTGTGATTATCGGATGGATTGTCGTAGTAATTGGTAGCTAAAGCAACGCAATTGTCTTGGCAATTGGAACCAGTTGAATTGCCTGGGCAATTGCTGAGGCAACTAGGAATGGTGTGATCGCCTTGACAACTGGGTGACTATCTTCAAAGCTCGGCGAAGCGTTCTTCAATGGCTTCTTGTTATCCCTAACTTGAAACACTATTCAACTATGCATGCCTTAATGATACATCCCTGCATTAACCATGGGTGAACAACAATCGATTTTACGCTACTTTTAGCCATTGAAATCCGTAACTTATTCCTAAGACAGATTAGTCTTCACGAATGATTGTTTGAATGAAAACCATGCTCATTCATTTCTTGAATCTAACTCTCACGATATTAGATAAATGGATGAATTCACGAGATCCTCTCCTAATTCACTCGCAATCAAATTAAGAACCAAAAATGAACAAACTTTGAATTTAAATTGCAACCAAAAACCTAAACAAATTCAAGCGTTTCACAACCACAAAAACACAATAACCCACGCCAATTAAGTTTAGTTCATGGCTGGGTGCAAAAGAAACACAAAAGAATTAATCTCAAACATGAATCGAAGAGAAACAATGAAGAAGAAGATAACGCGCAACCCCTAATTTCTCTCTCGAATCTAACTCCCAAGGCTTGCACATGAATCTTCTATTTATAGGAGATGATTAGGTTGAATCGTTGTGGACGAGGATGAGTTTATGTTGGGATTAATTAGGATAAAAGAAATAATAAATTCATTTTTATCCTTATCCTCCAAAAACTCCTCATAAACTTGAAGTTTTAATCTCCTTTGATCTCTGCTTGGAATTCCAACTCTTTAAAATTTAATCTCCTCATAAATTTTCTCTGACTGGATTTATCCAGTCATCAAATCGGCAGCTTCTTCATCTTTATCCTCAATTGCTTCGACAATTTCCTTCTTGCTAAGGCAATTAATTCCTGCACACAAAATCGCACATACCGGCAGCATCTTTTCCACAAAACTAACCATATTGTGTAATCAAACTTAACGGTGAAGAAAACCATTAAATAATACATGAATGACTAAGTATGCAACTAAAATGAGCCTAAGTCTAACAACAATTATGAGAAAAAGGGTGGAAATATAGTACTTTTACACACTTTACACAGTCAAACAATTTATGATAATCTAGTTGAATTAAAAAATAAATCAAGCTAAAATAAACAAAATTCAACTAAATTTTACCACACTTGAACCAAAGGGAAGATGTGAAGCCTTCCTTATTCAAGTGTTTTCCTTGTGTGTATGGAGCTCCCCCTCAATGTTGTACTTTGTTGATCATTCTCCATCACACCTAAAACAAGACAATCACAAATGTTTTGATATCCAAATTGCTTTGGATCTATAGGCGTTAGTAGCACACAATTTTTTCCCCTTAAGAATCCATTTTTTCAATTTCATCTTTTTTAGTTGAAGTAATTAGTCTTTTTGGGACCCAAATACTTCTAAAACATTTTCCATTTACAAATCTAGGGGCACTAGATTGTCTTTGATAAAAATTTGATTTTCCAAAATCGTTTTCTTTTGAACTTCATTGGAAATCAAATCTTTTTCTTTCTTAAGATCATCAACTTCCTTTTGATGATCTTTTTCCATCGTTTGAAGCAATTCTTGTAAATTTGAAACTTTAAGCTCAAAATCTTTGATTTTTGCTTTAAACTCTAAATTGGTTTTTAAAAGCAAATCATTTTCGATTTTCAATTTTGAAATCATCTTTTTATTTTTTGAAAATAAAGGTTTAAATTCAAAAACCAATTTATCATAAGCTTCTTGTAGCTCATTGTTAAGTGTTCAAAAGTACTATTTTTATTACCCTTTTTATTCTTATTATTGCTAGACTTAGGCTCATATTAGTTTCATTATTACTCATTCATGCATGTTTGCATCGTTTCCTTGGTGGACAAGCTTGATTTCATATTTTGCTCAATTTTGTGGAAAAAGATACTGCTTTGGTGTGTTTTTGTGTGTGTGTGCAGAATCACTTGCCAAAGCAAGGCTAGAACCAGTTGCCAGGGCAATGAATGAAGGAGATGTCGAGCTAGTTGTCAGGGCAATGCATGAAGGAGATGCCGAGCTAGTTGCCAAGGCAATTTTCGACAAGGAATAAAATGATATGGTAGTCGAAATTGATGACTAGATAAGCCCAAGATGATGTGGAGCAAAGTTAAATCCCAAAGGAGTTTGATTTCCATGAAGAGGTTAAAGAGAAATTAAATCCCAAGAAGATATGAAAAGTTCTAGAAGGAATTTAAATATAATAAAGAATTATATTCTTTAAAGATAATTTAATTCCAACTTAACTTCCTCCTCAAAAAAGACTTTGACCTAGCCTTATAAATTAAAGACCATGCCGTCAACTCCAAGGGAGAGAGATGAGAGAATTTTCGACAAAGAGCAAGGGAGATTTCGACAAGGCTTTGGAGAGATTTCGACAAGGCTTCAACCATTCTTCATCTTTTTCTTTCATGTTCCATTAGGTTTATGCTAGGAATTCTTTGTTTTGTGTTTCTTTGGAACCTAGCCATGAACTAAATCTATTTGGCTAAGGTTATTGTGTCTTGTGGTTGTGAGAAACAATTGGATTTTGTTTAGGTAGTAAGAGTTTGCACTTTCAATTAAAGGTTTACTCATTCTTGGTTCTTATTCTTGTTTGCGAGTGAATTGGGAGAGGATCTCGTAACTTCATCTATTTATCTAATATCGGAAGAGTTAGATTCAAGAAACGAATGAGTATGGTCTTTATTCAATCTATTGATGGTGAAGATTAATCTGACTTAGGGATAAGTTAAGGATTTCAACAGCTAAGAGAAGCGCAAGATTGGTTGTTGTTCACCCTTGATTCACGCAGGGATGTATTATCAAGGCATGCACAAATAGCTAGAGTTTCGACTTAGGGATAAGAATAAACCATTGAAGAATGCTCCGCCGAACCTTGAAGTTGTTGCCCAGCCGCCCAAGTAGTTGCCCAGCTAGTCGCCCAGGCAACCATCGATTAGTTGCCAAGGCAACCCCGCTGTGCAAGTTGCCACGACAACTGAGTTGCCCTTGCACTCTTTTACCAAGACGATCCAATCGGCTATCACACCTCAACTCACAATGACCTGGCCTATTCTCTCTCATTTGATTACATCTTCTTTTACTTTATTGCTTTCTAGTTTAGTTGTTAGTTAAAACTCCTACAATCTTCTACTTGTGTTTCTTTTACTTTTTACAGTGCAAGAGATTAGATTCTTGAAGTGGCACCAATCCCTGTGGAGACGATATCTTTTATACTATAACTTGCGACGTGTACACTTGCACAATTGCGGAGCACTTATTACGTGCAACAAGTTTTTGACGTCGTTGCCGGGGATTGGCCATAGCGACTTTGTTTTTATTTTCTTACACTTTTTATTTTTTTTCTTGTTTAAGATTCAAAGGGTTAAAAAACTTTAGTTTTGCATTGGTATATGACAGGGCAAGACCGATTACACCAGAATATCCCTTTGATCTAGAAATCGAACGAATGTTGCAAAGACTCAGACGAAGGTTAAGAGTAGCAATGGCTAATCAAGATGGCAATATGAATCAGGATGTTCCAGCAGGAGGAGTGATTCTTGCACGAAACATAACTATTCAAGACTATCTTGAAGAAGATCTTGAAGGTCTTAATCTAGGAGTTGTCACACCTGAAATTGAAGCCGACCACTTTGAGTTGAAACCGGTGATGTTTAATATGATCAACACAATTGGTCAATTTGGCAGCTCAGCAACTGAAGATGCACGACAACATCTTAAATCTTTCCTCGAGATTTGCAATTTATTCAAAATACAAGGAGTTACCCCCGATATTTTACGACTAAGATTATTCACCTATTCACTGAGGGATAGGGCAAAAGCATGGTTGAATAGTATTCCTGCCGGATCAATAGGATATTGGACTGATCTTTGTCACGATTTCCTTGCTCAATTTAATCCTACAAATTTGACTGATAGGCTTCGTAACGAAATTACTACTTTTCGGAAGGCAGATGATGAATCCATGTACGAGGCTTGGGAGCGATATAGAGAACTTCTACCCAAATGCCCCTACACGGATTCCCAGTGTGGACACAAGTAACAATGTTTTACAACGCTATGAATACACCAACAAGGATGATGCTAGATACCTCGGAAAATGACATACTCCTAGATAAGTCACCGGAGAAAGCAATGGAAATTCTAAACAGGCTTGCCAAGAATGATTATCAATTCTCATCTGCTAGAAGAGGAGGAGTTAGACGCCAAGCCACAATACATGAACTGGGATCATCGGACTCAATTTCGGCTCAATTGGCCACTCTAACCAAGATGGTCCAGAACATGTAGAAACCAAACAACACACAGGAGGTCAAGGTAATGGATTCCTTTTGTGAGTTACGTGGTGGTAACCATGATTTTTCTGAATGTATGCAGAATCCGGAATCCATCTTTTATGTGGGGAATTACAACCGAAACAATAATGTGATGTCCAATGCATACAATCCAGCTTGGAAGAAGCACCTGAATTTTTCATGGAGTAATCCCAACAATGCTCTAAACCAGAACAATCAGAATGCACAAGCATCGGGATTCCAGCAGAATATGCCACGGCAACAGTTGCCGCAGCAACAATCGGCAACATCTAGTTCTTTGGAAAATTCTCTCAATGCTTTTATGTTGGAAAGTGAATCCTATATGGCTGAGAATAGTAACTTCATAAAAAGAACTGATGCTTTTATTAACATGACTGAGATGAGATTGCAAAACCAAGAGGCGGCAATCAAATCATTGGAAAATCAAGTCGGACAATTTGCTCAAAACCTGAATACTAGACCGCAAGGAGGTTTACCTAGCGATACTGAAGTCGCAAGAGGAACTGGCCATGAGCAATGTAAAGCAATCACCACTAGAAGTGGCCAACAACTTAAAGAGGCTCAAGCTCTCTCATCAAACAAAACTCCACAAAAAGATCAAGACGAACTCAGCGGCAAAGCCTCAGAGGCTGAACCAAGAATTGCAACGGCAACCAGCGATAAGCATGCCTCAACAACTGGCGATAAGGATGCCTCGGCAACCAACAATAGACACGCCACGACAACCCCAGTTGACAATGCCTCGGCAACTCCAGTTGCCTCAGCAATGCCATCAATCAGGTTCCAGACCAATGAAAGGATCGAAGATATCCAACTTCCACCACCATTCCCACAAAGGTTGAAGCACCAAAAGTAAGAATATCAATTCAAGAAGTTTCTTGATATCCTCAAGCAAGTCCACATCAACTTGCCATTGGTTGAAGCAATTGAACAAATGTCGAACTATGCCAAGTTTCTTAAAGACATTGTGTCCAAGAGAACAAGGCTAGGAGAGTTTGAAACAATTGCCGCAACAGAGGGATGCATGGCCATATTGCACAATCGCATGCCACCCAAGTTGAAGGATCCCGAAAGTTTCACAATACCTTGTTCCATCGGAAACCACTATGTCGGGAAAACATTATGCGACCTTGGAGCAAGCATAAACTTGATGCCTAAATCAGTTTTCCATAAAATAGGAATCGGGAAGGCAAGACCTACAATAGTTATGCTACAGTTAGCCAATAGATCCTATGTGCATCCAGAGGGAAAAATCGAAGACATACTAGTAAAAGTTGACAAATTTATTTTTCACGCTAACTTTATTGTTTTGGATTGTGAAGCAGATGAACATGCACCTATCATTCTCGGGAGACCCTTCCTAGCAACAGGGAGAACCTTGATCGATGTTGAAAAAGGAGAACTCACAATGAGGGTGAATGACCAGCAAGTTAAACTAAATGTGTTCCAAACACTAAGGCATGTCGATGATCCGGAAGAATGCCAACTTCTCCATGCCACGACAGAGTTTAACTTCAACGAGGAATTTAGTTGCCTTGGCAACTACATTGCCGATCAAGAGGAACCTGAGGAGTATGAAGAGCTAATCGATGAGGAACAACAAGAAGAGGCAAATTGGTTAGTCAATCTACCAGGTACATACTTTGAACCACTGGATTACTCAGGTAAGGAAGGTAAGCTCGAAAAACCCTCTATTGAACAACCACCGATTCTTGAGTTGAAACAGTTGCTAGAGCAACTAAAATATGTTTACTTGGGAACCGATAATACATTGCCTATAATTATTTCCTCTAAGTTACAGCCTGAGTAGGAAAAGAAATTGATCAAAATGTTGATGCTGCACAAGAAGGCAATAGGGTGGACAATTGCTGACTTGAAGGGAATTATCCAGGCAGTATGCATGCACAAGATTTTGTTGGAAGATGATCACAAACCTTCGATTGAAGCCCAGAGGAGACTGAATCATGCCATGAAATGGGTTGTAATGAAAGAAATCATCAAGTGGCTTGACATCGGCATCATATACCCTATCTCTGATAGTGCATGGGTAAGTCCGGTACAATGTGTACCGAAAAAGGGAGGTATAACGGTGGTAAGTAATGAAAACAATGAACTCATTCCAACCAGGACTGTGACCGGTTGGAGGGTTTGTATGGATTATCGAAAGTTAAACAAAGCCACTAGGAAAGATCACTTCCCATTACCCTTTATTGATCAAATGCTTGACCGTCTTGCAGGTAAACCCTTTTATTGTTTTCTTGATGGTTATTCCAGTTACAACCAAATTGCCATAGCACCAGAAGATCAAGAAAATACAACCTTCACATGCCCATACGATACTTATGCTTTTCGAAAGATGTCGTTCAGATTATGTAACGCCCCGTCAACCTTCCAAAGATGCATGATGGCACTCTTTTTAGACATGGTCGAAGACTTCCTTGAGATCTTCATAGATGATTTTTCCATTTTTGGTAATGATTTCGACAGCCGCCTCGGCAATTTAGAGAATGTGTTGGCAAGATGTGAAGAAACTGATTTAGTCCTTAATTGGGAGAAGTGCCATTTTATGGTAGATGAAGGAATAGTGCTCGGCCACAAGATCTCATCCAAGGGAATTGAAGTAGACAAAGCCAAGGTGGACGTGATCGAGAGGTTACCCCCACCAAGTTCGGTTAAAGGAATCCAAAGCTTTCTTGGACATGCAAGTTTTTACATGAGGTTCATTCATAATTTTTCTAAAATTACTAAACCCTTGTGCAATTTTCTTGAACAGGATAAAGTCTTCAATTTTGATGATTCTTGCACCCAAGCATTCGAAACCCTAAACAAAAAGCTTGCCTCGGCACGCATTGTCGTTCCACCAGATTGGACGCAACCTTTTGAGCTCATGTGTGATGCAAGTGATTTTGCGGTAGGAGAAGTCCTAGGCCAACGCACATGTAAGACCTTTTATATGATATACTACGCTAGTAAAACTCTTAATAGTGCTCAAGTGAATTACACAACAACGGAGAAAGAGTTACTAGCTGTAGTTTTTGCATTTGACAAGTTTCGGTCCTATTTGATTGATACAAAGGTAATTGTTCATACGGACCATTCGACAATTAAGTATCTATTCGCTAAAAAGGATGCCAAACCTCGTTTGATTCGTTGGATATTGCTTTTACAAGAGTTTGACATTGAAATTAAGGACAGGAAAAGGAACAGAAAATCAAGTGGTTGATCACTTATCACGCTTAAAATGTAATAGGGAGGAGGATGCGGATTTAGAGATATGTGATGCATTCCCGGATGAGCAAATGTTAGTTGCCTTGGCAACTATGGATGCGCACGCCTCGGCAACTATGGATGCGCACGCCGCGGCAACCACCGATACGCACGCCTCGACAACTATGGACGCGTGTGCCTCGGCAACTCTAGACGCACACTCCTCGGCAATCTTGGAAGCAATTGCCATGGCAACACATGCCTTGACAATACCCTGGTATGCGGATTTAGTTAATTTCCTTGTTTGTGGTATTTTACCTTATGGCCTTACTCACCAAGGGAAGAAGCGGTTCCGCCATGATGCTAAGCATTACTTTTGGGACAAGGCTCTTTTGTTTAAACAATGTACAGATCAGGTTATACGCCGATGTGTCCCTAAAGAGGAACAACAGAACGTACTCCGGCAATGCCATTCTTCACCCTATTGAGGACATTTTGGAGAAACTCGCACCGCGGCCAAAGTCTTGCAATCCGGTTTGTACTGGCCAACACTATAAAATATGCCCAAGAGTTTTACAAGCAATGTGATCGATGCCAGAGGACGGGCAATATCTCTAGACGACATGAGATGCCGCTCCAAAACATCATCGAGGTGGAATTGTTTGATGTATGGGGGATTGATTTTATGAGACCTTTCCCATCTTCATTCGGCAACCTCTACATTTTACTTGCCGTTGACTACGTGTCTAAATGGGTTGAGGTAGCTGCAGTTCCCACCAACGATTCCAAGACCGTGCAAAGATTCTTGCAGAAAAATATATTTACACGGTTTAGGATGCCGAAAGCAATTATCATGATGAAGGCAAACACTTCGACAACAAACTCATCGCCAAGATGTTACAACTCTTTGGTGTATCTCACAAGATTGCCACGGTATATCACCCACAAACCAACGAGCAAGCAAAAATTTCCAACCGGGAATTGAAGGGTATACTCGAGAAAATTGTAAATCCCTCTAGGAAGGATTGGTCAGTAAGACTAGATGACGCACTTTGGGCATATCACACTGCATTCAAAACACCCTTAGGTATGTCTCCCTTCTGACTTGTCTATGGCAAAACATGCCATCTACCGGTGGAAATTGAACACAAGTCATATTAGGCAATCAAGACCGTGAATATGGATTGGGAAAGTGCCGGGCAAAAGCGTTTATTGGACCTCAACGACATAGAAGAATTTTGTGCACTCGCCTATAATAATGCACGAATCTACAAGGAGAAAACAAAGCAATGGCATGACAAGAAACTATTGTCGCGGCAATTCATGCCAGGGCAACTAGTTCTCTTATTCAATTCTCGGCTAAAACTTTTCCTGGGAAAACTAAAATCAAGATGGTTGGGACCATTCAAAGTTGTCAAACCATTCTCCCATGATGTCGTGATAATCAAGTCCATCACTGTCGAACATGAATTCAAAGTTAACGGACAAAGATTGAAGCACTACAACGGTGCCCATGTGGAACATAACAAAGAAGTGGTCACCTTAGGAGATGCATGAGCATGCTCTCCTTTCAATATTTTCTTTTTCTTTTTATTTTCATTTTTATTTTTATTTTTTTTTTTCTTTTCAAACTATTTTTTTATTATTATTATTTAATTTCGGTTATTTTTTTAGGATAGATTTATTTATTTTCTTTAAGATTAAGACTACATCTTTCTTTCATATTTATCTTTTTAAGTTTAAGAATTTCTTTGCACATCTTTATTTATTTTCTTTTATTAGTTTATCCTTAATTTTATTCCTTATTTTATTTGTTTTTGAATCGTAGGAAAAAGAGTTCAAGATAAAAGAGGAATTTTGATTCAAGAAGGAAACTTCTTCAACAAGGAAATTAATGGGCTGAATCTAAGGCTTATATGAAGCCTCCAACTTACCCTAAATAAACCCCCTAGCCGTCACCTTTTCCCTAAATCAAAACCCCTTTCTTCTTTATTCCAAAATTAATCCCACCCACCATATTTACTACCTATCTTTTCTATATAACCCATCACCCTTAACTTCCAAGAAATCTATTCCTACTTTTCATCTTGCAACTCTTTAGTTTCTTTTGCTTTCTTTTCTTTGTTTTTACCAAACTCACAACCAAGATCATCCATGGCATCCAAAATTGAATTTTTGGTTCATCCAAGTTCTTCCAAAGAACCAAGATACAAGAAGTTTGCTACACCGGTGGTTCAAGAAATATTTCACTCCAAGTTTGAAAGCCGAAAGATTTGCGAAGAACAAGGCTTTGAATACTCCAACTCTTATCAAGATTTTGGCCTTGAACCATTCATCTTCGAAAGGATTGCACATCAAAAGTGGCAAATCTTTTGCCATCAATCGGAATCGGGTAACATCTCATGGGTAAGAGAATTCTATGCTCACTCACCTAACCCAGATAATCCTTATGTTTTTGTTCGTGACAAGGCTATACTCATAAGCCCCGAAAACATCAACACCTTTTACGGGCTCTACATTGAGAAGGACGAGCATCAAGCCTTTTTTGATCAACTCACGCCCAAGCAACTCAACAAGGTGCTTCAAGAACTCACTCTACCGGGAACTCAATGGAACGACGGTAAATACAAGGGCACGGTAAATCGCCTTCGGCTTAAACCCAAGGCAAAATTATAGAATAAGTTTGTTAAAACTTCTTTAATGCCCACCACACACAATACTACCGTTGATTCACCTCGTCTTTTTCTTATACATTCTATCTTGCATAATGCATCATTAACATTGGAAAATTTATTTGTGATGAGATTTTTGTATGTAGCACAAAAGACAATGGTTCTCTTTTCTTCCCTTGCTTAATTTCCAATCTTTGCAAGGAGATGCATGTCCCAAGCGAGTCCACTGATGAAAAGGCCATACCAAAGTCTGGTTGGAATCGAGCACAAATCCAAAAGCTAATGGGAGAGGCACCGATAAAATCCCCAACACCTTCAATTGCCGTGGCAACTCTTGCCGCCTCGGTAACTCCTAATGCCCAAGTAACCGATACCTGGACAACTCGGACAGCAGCCCCGGGATAACTTGAAACACTCTTACAACCGTTGGCGAACCGCCTTTCGTAAATTGAAGACCGACAACTAATGTTCATGTGGTACATAAAGGATCACAACAATGCCATCACCCAAGTCATCCTGGAAAAGTATCCGGACAGCTACATACCATTCCCAATCTTTTCTGCCGAAATACTTGCCACGGTAACCAATGAAGCAGTCGCCACGGTAACCACAACAGATAATGCCGCGGCAACCTACACCGCGCCTACCTAAGTAGTTACCCCGGCAACCAACACTGAAGATGTCACAATAACCAAAGCTAAAGACACCCCGGGAACCACTGCAAAAGCCAAAGGTAAAGCACGCCCGAATCAACTCGTACTGAATCATTGTCTGATTTTTCAGATTCGAACGAATCCTCCATTGCACCAACAAAGACCGCACCAACCGATCCTAAAAGCCCAAGCGAAAAGCCAATGACATTGACGAAGATGACGATGTGAGGATCGAATCCACCATTGGCAACAAGGAAGAAACCACCGCGTTCAAGAAAAAGAATCAAGACACTGACCAAAAGGGAACTAATCATCCACGAAGACGAACTCTCGGAGTAAGTCCTCGTTTGCATTTTACTTTTCTTTATTTTTATTTTTCTTTATTGCATGCATTGAGGACAATGCCTCACTCGAGTATGGGGGGGATTGTTATTAGTTAGTTACCATGTTTAGTTGCATTCATCTTAAGTATTGCATTTAGGATACATAAATTGCTTGCCATGCCTTTAGTTGGAACAAGAATTGCCTAGATTTGATGAATATTCGATGATGACTTTGCCAATGTACTTAATTGATAGAAATTTTTATTCTAGGATAAACATGGAAACACTTAGAATCGTACTATGACGCCAAACTTGATGAAACACTGTGCGGCTTGATTGATTTAAGGAATTCTAGCAAACTTAGGTTGATAGTTAAAAAGTTGGGGGATTAGAATAAAAATTGGATGAATACTAGAGGTGCCCGAAATTGGATCTAGTATGTGCTAGAAATTGATCGCTAGAGGTGCCCGAAACTGACTCTAGTTGAATAAATTAATTAACTTAAGAAAACTAAAAACAAAACACTAGAGGTGCTCGAAACCGGCTCTAGTTAAAACATGTTAAAAGAACCCAATGAAGTAATTTGAAAACCTCTTGTTTGCATAGAATCCAGAAAATCAACTTGCACACAACTCCGCACACACTCACAAGCATTATAGTTTGATTCCGAGTAACTCTTAAGTTGTCCAAAAAATGAAAAGCAAATCATACTTTGTGCCCCAGTTCTGAGAATTAAAATCAAGTTCAAAGCTAAGTTTGTGAAAATTGAAGTATTGGCGGGTAATTATGAGTTTGCATTGCTTGAGGACAAGCAATAGTTCGAGTTTGGGGTGTGTTAAGTGTTCAAAAGTACTATTTTTATTACCCTTTTTATTCTTATTATTTCTAGACTTAGGCTCATATTAGTTGCATTATTAGTCATTCATGCATGTTTGCATCGTTTCCTTGGTGGACAAGCTTGATTTCATATTTTGCTCAATTTTATGGAAAAAGATACTGCTTTGGTGTGTTTTTGTGTGTGTGTGCAGAATCACTTGCCAAAGCAAGGCTGGAACTAGTTGCCAGGGCAATGCATGAAGGAGATGCCGAGCTAGTTGCTAGGGCAATGCATGAAGGAGATGCCGAGCTAGTTGCCAAGGCAATTTTCGACAAGGAATAAGATGATATGGTAGTCGAAATTGATGACTAGATAAGCCCAAGATGACGTGGAGCAAAGTTAAATCCCAAAGGAGTTTGATTTCCATGAAGAGGTTAAAGAGAAATTAAATCCCAAGAAGATAGGAGAAGTTTTAGAAGGAATTTAAATATAATAAAGAATTATATTCTTAAATATAATTTAATTCCAACTTAACTTCTTCCTCAAAAAAGACTTTGACCTAGCCCTATAAATTAAAGACCATGTCATCAACTCCAAGGGAGAGAGATGAGAGAATTTTCGACAAAGAGCAAGGGAGATTTCGACAAGGCTTTGGAGAGATTTCGACAAGTCTTCTACCATGCTTCATCTTTTTCTTTCTTGTTCCATTAGGTTTATGCTAGGAATTCTTTGTTTTGTGTTTCTTTGGAGCCTAGCCATGAACTAAATCTATTTGGCTAAGGTTATTGTGTCTTGTGGTTGTGAGAAACAATTGGATTTTGTTTAGGTAATAAGAGTTTGCACTTTCAATTCAAGGTTTACTCATTCTTGGTTCTTATTCTTGTTTGCGAGTGAATTGGGAGAGGATCTCGTAACTTCATCTATTTATCTAATATCGGGAGAGTTAGATTCAAAAAATGAATGAGTATGGTCTTTATTCAATCCATTGATGGTGAAGATTAATCTGGCTTAGGGATAAGTTAAGGATTTTAACGGCTAAGAGGAGCGCAAGATTGGTTGTTGTTCACCCTTGATTCACGCAGGGATGTATTATCAAGGCATGCATAAATAGCTAGAGTTTCGACTTAGGGATAAGAAGAAACCATTGAAGAACTCTCCGCCGAACCTTGAAGTTGCTGCCCAGCCACCCAAGTAGTTGCCCAGCTAGTCGCCCAGGAAACCATCGATTAGTTACCAAGGCAACCCCGCTGTGCAAGTTTCCACGGTAACTGAGTTGCCCTTGCACTCTTTTACCAAGATGATCCAATCGGCTATCACACCTCAACTCACGATAACCTGGCCTATTCTCTCTCATTTGATTACATCTCCTTTTACTTTATTGCTTTCTAGTTTAGTTGTTAGTTAAAACTCCTACAATCTTCTACTTGTGTTTCTTTTACTTTTTACAGTGCAAGAGATTAGATTCTTGAAGTGGCACCAATCCTTGTGGAGACGATATCTTTTATACTATAACTTGTGACGTGTACACTTGCACAATTGCGGAGCACTTATTACACACAACACTCATCAAAAGTATAGGAATTAGAAATAGATGAGTTAGAAGCTACCTCTCCCTCTTGGAGGGCCATAAAGTATAGATGGGCAACTTCATCTTCATCGGTGGAGTCTTCATCACTCCATGTTTCCATGTATGATTTCTTTGAAGATGACCCCTTTTTGTTGAAGCGAGGGCAATCAAATTTGGTATGCCTCGTCTCCTTGCATTCATGGTTTTTTTAGGGATTTTTCATCTTCTTCTTCGATTCATGCTTGGAATTTTCCATTTCACTCTTCATGAATTAGGTGAGCTTTTTGAAGAGATGAACCATCTCTTCATCTTCACTTTCCCCCTCACTTGATTCTTCATGTTGGCATTTAGAGGATTTGAGAGAAATAGCATTAACATCAATACCTTGCTATTTGATCTTCTTCTCATTCTCCCTCTTCAAGGGTTCAGACATCATCTCATGAGTTAGCAAGGATCCAATTAGCTCATCAAGATTGAGCTCCTTCAAGTTCTTGGCTTCAATGATTACCTTCTTCTTGCTATCCCATGATTCAGAAGTGAGTAAATCAACTTTTGAAAGAGTTTGTCTTCCGAAATCTCTTCTCCAAAGCTTTTAAGTTGGTTGAAAATTGTGGAGAATCGGTCAAACATCCTCTTGATGTCTTCATCCGAGTCCATCTTGAAGTTTTCATACTCAAGGTTGAAAAGATCAATCTTGTTCTCATTTACTTCGTTTGTTCCCTCGTATGTGACTTCAAGCTTGTCCCATACATCCTTGGCACTCTCACAAGAAGAAACCATAGCATAAACCTCCGGTCCTAATGCAAAAAATAACACTAGGAACACCTTGGAGTTTAGCTCCGTCATCTTCTTGTCGTTGGCATTCCAATTCGTCTTCCGTCATTGAGGCTCAAATGGTCCATCTTTAACAAGGTCCCAAAATTGATAATCCTTTGCCTTGATGAAGTACATCATCCTATTCTTCCAATAGGCATAATGTTCACTGTTGAAGAATGATGGCTTGTTAATGGATTACGCCATGAACACCAATTGACAGAATGGTTGATCGAGCTTGCCGAGATCGCCTCAATAGGATGTTAATCCTCTCGATTGAGCCTTGCTCTAATACCAATTGTTGGACTCGATTCCCTCAACCAAAATGCTTGCCAAGTGGTGGAGAAGATATATTTTGGGTGTTTGGAGTGGAAGAAAAAAGATAGAATAAAAGATAAAGAATTTATAGTGGTTCGGCTTTCTAACAAAAGCCTACATCCACTACCTTAGCTCCCCACCAAGGATTTCACAAATTCACTAAGAATTCTTCCCCATTTCTAGGCTTAGGAGGCAACCTTTTACAACCTAGACTCACAACCCAAGTCTAGCATCCAAAGCTCATAAACCGAGCTTTAAGAACACTCTTAAACAAGAGAATTCTAAGCAAACGAAATCTCTCTCACTAGGTATATGTTTGCACTCTTAAGCACTCACCCAAAACCTAAAACACTTGAGCATACATTTACAATTAAGCTCACAAGTGTTGTCTATACAAGAAATATGACAATTTGAGCACTAAGACATTTATTGAGCATATGATTGTTGACTTGAGGATCATTAGTTGCTTTAGATGCTTCTTAAGGTCTTTTATACTCCCAATTGAGTTTCTAGTCGTTGGAGACCGTTGGAACCTTTATTTCTTGCAATAAATGCAGTTATGGAGCTATCTGTATCGATACACGAGTAAATCGTATCAGTATATGTTCTTCATAAACTAGTCGTTGTGCTCTTTCCAGCTTGTGTGTATCGATTCGCGTAGGAGCGTATCGGTACGATCTGTAATTTAAAAAACCATTGGGAAATTTATCGTTGAGGGGGTTTTGTCACGTAGGCGTATCGAAATGCTAAGAGGCGTATCGAAACGACCCCTCTTCGTAACGATACAGGCAAGCCCTGTATCAGTATGAGTTTTGGCAGTTTCAAATAGACTGTAGCTAAAACCCTAAGGCGTATCAATACGGGGAATACCATATCGGCACGATTACTTGAAAAACTCAGGTTTGGCTACTTTAAAGACATTTAAATCATTCCAAAACCTTATAAAATTCATCAAACATATTTTCAAGTTGTTTGGACTTAAAATCATTTTTGAAATCTTTTCAATTTAGTCCAAAACAATTTTTCAAGAGTGCTCGACGATTTTCTCTAGGGTGATGGTGTTACGTGTGGTTTTTGGTTTCGGCTGGAAACTTCTGTTTCTTGCGCCTTGGATCCTTCTGGTGTCTTTGTGTGCTCTCTTCACGGGTAACCCTTTCTCTTCCTTTTGGGACTTTTTGCGGGTTTCTTGATGGTGATGTGGTTTGGGTCTTTTATGAGGAGGCTTGCTTGGGTGGAACTTTGGTCTTGATCTCCTTGGCCCTTGCTGTTTCATTCTTTGCCTTGCCCCCAGGTTTGTCTTTCCCTTGGTTTTTCTTGGTTTTTGGCCTTTTCGAAGTTGCTTTGATCATCCCTACATTGTTGGTCGGTTGCGTTTCATCTCCCTCCCTTTTTCTTTGTTTGTTCTGCCCTTTGGTTCTCGTTTTGTGTTGTTTGGGGATTTTGTTCTCCTTTTGTTTTCTCTTGAAGTGGTGTTTCGATGGCGTGTTTATCCTAGAATGTGAGTGGATTGAGGAAATAGGAAAGGAGAAGAACCCTGGTGAACCTTATTCATGTGATACCCCAAAGTATAGCCTAGTAATAAGTTACTAATTTAATGGTTGCTCATTTTTGCTTTAGGAATGCCTTAAAATGTATTTCTAAATAAGATAATGACCTATTGGTAAGTTTGCAAAATATCTTAGCTAATTAAAAAGGACCAAACTGAAATCTCTATTAGTTTGGAGATTTGCATGTAAATAACATAAGAGTTTTGGAGCATGAACATGTGTCAACTTGAAAGATAATTTGGGGGGGGGGGGTAAATCGGCCAAGTGGGATTAACAAAAATAAATCCCTCTTTCTTCCCCACAAGATGACCAAACCACAATAGAAGAAGAGAAGGGAAGAAAGGTTAACTTACTCATGGAGACTTGAGGATCTAATCATTTGTAGCTTCATTCTTATGAAAATTCTATTCGGTTAAGCTAGGGAGGGAGGTGAGACACTCTTTCTTGCTTAAGTAGAATTAGTATCCTTGATAAATTGTTTTATGAAGTTATAAGCTCGATTATTGATATGTTTATAATAGAGTTTCCATGCTTGTAACATGCGAGAAATTGATTGAATAGCTATGTTACTAGATAGTATAATTCGAATTTATTGAAATATGTAGCCTTGGATGACATTTGTGAATCAACAAAGTTATGCTTAATATTATAGGTCGATTTTACTCAACATGAAATATAAAATTTGCTTGGTAATCTTGAATTAAGAAGCTGTCTTTGGAACTGTGTTGTGAAAAGAACAAATGAGGACTATTTTTAAAATGTGTGGACTGAATTATAAAAGTTTAGGGGTTGTTTATTACATTAGGGACCGTTTATGTAATTTGGACTACTTCATGAGTTATTTAGAGACTGTTTTATAGATTAACGAAAATATATTTATAAAACAGGGCAGAAATTACAATTTCATGAACTTGGAAACTGTTTTGGGCAATAAAAAAGTATACATATGAAGAATGGGTTGTCTTGCTTATATATATAAACTAATGGTGGACTGTCTTGCTATATATAAATGCATACATACTTTTGGACCATTTTAAAACTCATATAAGGACATTAGAGGATTGTCCTGTACATGTGGGTAAGATTATACATGGGTTATGGACTGTTAAAACATACATAAACATGTTTGGGACAGATTTGTGCACCTAAATATGAATACACATAAGATTTAGACTGCTTTGAATGTATATATATATATATATATGAATAGGGATTCGGGTCTGTTTTATAATCATAAGAACTTATGTGGGCTGTTTATATGTATAAGGGACTGTTTTTGAATACACTAAGGATTGTTTTACATTGATATGGAAATTAACAGATTGCTTTGTAAGCATATATTTGAAAATTTATAACTTAGGGACTCTTTTGAATTAGTATAAATGTTAATAAACTATTTTGTGGTTCTATAATTGAGAATATAAATGATAAGGGCTGTTTTGTAGGGATATAAATGCCAATGGACTATTATAAGGATGTTCAAGTGTAAATGTGAAAATTTGAAGTTAGTGGGCTGTTTCATAAACATAAATGTGAAAATTTGATCTTTTTTTGTATATTAGATAGCATGGTAGACTGTTTAAAAGTGTATGTATATATATGGTGAACTGTTTTGAGTAGTTAAATTAGGAAAATAGCTTTAAGAATGCTATTAAGGACTGTTTTATAAGTTGGGGGATGATTTCATGAACAAAATTGCATAATGGACTGTTTTGGTGTATATGAATACATATGTAAATGTATGGGACTGAGCTGAATGTCTAAGAACACATTAGGGGCTGTTAGTGCATATATATGTATATACATAATAAAATGGGTTGTTTTGAAGAGTAAAAACATGTATGTAAAAGCCAGGGACTGCTCGGGTTATATGGTAACATGTTTGGAACTGTCTCATGTTTGAGTGCCTAAATAATAAACTGTTTTTCATTTATGTAAAATTTGGTGTAATGTTTTGATATTATAAGCATTTATATGAGTATTTTGGACTGCTTTTGTGTATAAATATATGGATAAAAGGACTATTTTATTGGTGAATAAATGCATTTATCATACGATTTAAGAAAGTAAATGTAAATAAACAATTGGTGCTGCCTTGAAATGTTATGTTTAGTTTAAGTTGCACGAATAGCAAATGAGGAATTCGAATAATTGAAGTATAATAAGGAATGGTTTATGCTTTATATGATTTAAGGATAGAATGCTTAGTTAAAGTGTTTGCCATGTTTGTAATGACAATAGTTATCTATAATGAATGAATGAAATTGGTTTTAATGACGTGTTATCCTATTTGAGTTACATGTTGATAAGAAAGGAAAAAAGGGATAAGTCATTTGGAAGCTAGAAGTGAATGAGGTTCATGTATCCCGTAACTTCGGGATAAGAGATGAGTGTAGTTGCATTTGTTTTGGGTGACAAGGAGTCACTCTGATCTTTACTTCCATTGAATTGTTGACTTAAATGTTAAAGTATGGATCATACATGATCATTTTCCATAAGGCTCACATAGAGCATTTGAGATTGGGTTACATACTTGGTATTGAAGTCTCATGGTTAAGGTATGCATTACATATGCATCATGAATGCATTGTATGCTTTATCATGTCGTTTATTGATTATAAAATTGAAGTATATTTATGTATGAGCTTTGTCTTGAATTGGTATCGACTCTTAATCCTTGAAAGTATAAAATACAAGAAACAACAGCAAGCTTTAAAGTTATAAGAATTCACACTCTAAGGAGCTAAAAGCTCATCTTTTTCTATAAGTTACTAAGAAAAGAAACAAGTAAGATTATTTATGTATAAGATACCCTCCTAACTTAAAAATATAAAATACGTAAGTTGCCTGAGTAATGGAAGACCTTGGACAATTTGGCATGGTGTAGAGGTATATATTTCAGGGAATACGGTCCATGAGCTACGGCTCGGGGGACGCCCCTTTATATATGTGATATATTGGCGACAGTAAGAGGTAACGGGGGAGATGATGAGGAGATTGGTGACAGTTTGGTTGGATAGTTGGGAAGTTAGGTTTTGTTATGTTTTCGACACTAGCCATTACTATGTGCTTTGAGCTATGTGTAACACGGACCAATACGGTCAAACTCGGACCAATGCCACTCATGTCCAAATGTGATCCAAGGCAAATGTTATAAAAGATACGAACTCATATACTAAGTTTGAAAAGGAAGCTCAGACAAGCTATGCTGTGAACTCAGATAAGCCTTGTTATGATCTCTGATAAGTTTTATCAAGAACTTTGAAAGTGCTAATAAGAATTTCAATAAGCCTTACTAAGGCTATGATAAGATAAGCCATGAATTCTGATAAGTTCGATAAGATTTTGAAAGAATTCAGCCTAAACCCTGAAGGAATTTCGAATAAAACTTGAAAGAATATAAACTATGATTAAGCTTCTAATAAAAAAAGTCATATTTAAGCTATCATTAAGATATAAAATCCTAGTGTAATTATATGCTTGAATTTCTTTGGATTTCCATTTAATATCATGAACATCATGCTTGCTATTTTTTATATCACTACCTCACTTAGGCTATATAAGTCTAATGCATTCATTATCATGCATTGCAGGTTATTTAAAGCTTGTGTAAATCTAATCGTGATCAAAGGTTGCAAGTCACTACTTAGGATCCAAGTAGAGTTGGATTTTCTCTTAGTTATAATACTCCTAGAATGGTGGCATATTGTTTTAGTTTGATACATCTAGTCTATGTCATTTTGGTGTGTATAACTTCTAAGTATATTTTGGTATGTAAATATTAAAATTCCATCTATGATTGTAATTGCTTAAGCTTAAACTTTGAATGTTTGGTTTCCTTGAACATGTTTGGGTGAAATCTATAGGTAGCTTTTTGTTGTTGCTTGCTTAGATTAAAGACAAGAAGTGAAACATTGCTTGCACAAATGAGAAATGGTCAACTTAATATATATGAGTTGTATGAAGTTCAGAATGTTTGAACATGAATTGTTTTGTCATCTAAGGAAGTCTATTCGAATGTGGCATGAGTTAGTCTAAACTTAAATGGTCATATCTTGTTAATGTTGTATATAATAGTACATTGAATTGAATCATGATAGTCATACACCCTTAGATTTATTGTCTTTTGATGAATCAATGAAATGGATATGTGAGGATTGATAATTTAAAGAAACAAAGGTACTAGCTTTGTTTGCTCGATTGCCTTGTGGATTGCTTATACTTCAAGTTTAAATCCTTGTTTAGTACGAATAGTTACTTGTGTCCCAAGTTTGGTTTATTCATGTTTTGAATATGTTAGAATGTAATCATAATTGGTTATAAATCCTTGGTTTTTAAATTGTAACTTAAGGTTTAAACTAAACCCTATTTGTTATTCGAATGAAACCTTAGGTTCTAAGTAAGATTTAGATAGCTTTGTTGAATACTAACTTGGTGCTCAAGTTGGTTATTTGTCTTGTTCGAATGATAAATTAGGATGCAAGTTGTAATGTTAAAGTGTTCGAATGTTTGTATAATGTACAAGTTATCCTTCTTGATTTTTTCGAATAGTGCCTTGTGATTCAAGTTACCTCTTTCATCCTTGTTCGAATACTAACTTGAGAATTAAGTTGTCTTTCTTGCATGATTAGTAAAGTAAAGAATAAAATATGTTTCGTTCGTAAATTGAGAAATGTAAATGTTTGTTTGAATAATATGGCAAGCTTGCTATGATGTATTTGAACACAATAGAAATTAGATTAAGTTTGAATCAATTCCCATTGAAAGTTGATGATGTGACTCAATCCTTATGACTTAAGTATAAACACTTAAGTGTTTATGAGAAAATTTTTGTAAGCCTTCTTAATTAAATCAAAAGTTTCACTTTTGAATTCTAAGTTTTGTTTGTAGTAACATGCTCGATTCCGGTTTTCTTCCAAACCGGGTTGAGGGTGTTACAATTCATAAGCACCAGCCTGTTATTGTGTTTCTTAGCGAAACAAAACAGAAAAGGTCAAAGCTTGAGCGGATTAGAAACAATCTCAGATTTGCAAATAGTTTCTACGTTGACCCACACGGGGTTTTAGGAGGTCTTGCGCTATGGTGGACATGTGATGTTGATATTAACGTCTTGAGTTCAGGGAGACATCTGATTGACATGCAAATATCCTTCCAAAATGGACCTAGTTGGTTCTTTTCTTTTGTGTATGGTCCACCGTGCAGGGATGAAAAACAAAGTTTCTGGGAAGATATGGATGTTCTTCGAAATGATCAAAATTTGTCATGGTGTATTATTGGGGATACCAATATTGTGGCGAGTCAAGATGATAAAATTGGAGGCAATCCATATGACAGAACCCAAGCAGATTGGTTCCACAAATTTCTTGAAGCTTGTGAGATCATGAGATGGCAATCAAGGGAGGAGACTTCACTTGGTCAAATAAAAGATCTGATGAAGATGGTATTATGGAGAAACTAGATAGAGTCTTGTTGAATGTGCCTTGGAATGCCCTCTTTAGTTCGGCTTTTAGCTCTACGGAACCAACTATTGGGTCAGACCATAACCCCATAGTTTGTTTCATAAAAGGTGTTACTAAAAAAAGGAAAAAAACTTTTCAAATTTGAATCAAAGTGGCTACTTGAGGAGGATTGCGAACCAACTATCGAGGATGCCTGGAGAAAAAAAAAGTTGTCTTAACCACAATTCTACAGTCCATTGGAAACCGAGGAGTACACGAGTCAAACTTCGAAAATGGAGCAATTGAAAGTTTAAAAAAACTAGGTAAACAACATAAGACCTTATTAAAAAAATTGTTGCCATTCAACGTACTCCTCTCACAAAAGAATCTGCGGTGGAAGCGAAATCTCTCCAAGACGAATTGGATAAAATATGGGAAGGAGAAGAATGATATTGGCACCAAAGGGCTAGGACCAATTGGCTAAAGTTTGGGGATCGTAACACTTCCTTTTTCCATGCTACCAACATTCAGAACAGACGAAAAAATGCTATCTTAAAACTGGATTGAGGGAGAGGATGGAATTGTTCATGCCTTACAGGAACATTTTCAGCTTTTATTCAAGAATGACCCCATTGCTAGTATTAATCATGTTGCTCATCTTATCCCAGTGTCACTACTGAGGAAATGAACAATGAGTTAAGCAAAGAGGTTTCTGAAATGGAGATAAAAGAAGTTGTGTTTAGTATGGGAGCCTTGAAGGCCCCATGCCATGATGGTTTCCCAGGTATCTTTTTCAGTCTTGTTGGGATATTGTGAAAGAAGACATGTTAAAAATGGTGTATGATTTTATGATGAATGGGAGTATGCCAGTGGATCTTAATAGAACCGACATGGTGTTAATTCCAAAAATTAAAAACCTGGAAGAAGCAAACCACTTTAGACCAATTAGCCTTTGTAACTTTGCGTATAAAGTCATATAAAAAATTCTGGCATCGAGGCTCAAAGGGATTTTTGATTCCTTCATTTCTCTTATACATGTTGCCTTTGTCAAAAGAAGAGTCATCCAAGATAATATCCTAATAGCGCATGAGGCCTTCCCTGCTATTAGAAAAAGAAGGAAAGGGGAAACGGGTATCACGGCTATTAAGTTGGATATTGAGAAAGCTTATGACAAAGTTGACTGGGATATTCTGAAAGGAATTATGGAAAAAATGGGATTCTGTCATTGGTGGATCGAAAGAATTATGAAGTGTATCTCCTCAACCTCTTTCTCTAGTGTGGTCAATGGTGATCGAACTGAAGAATTTCTTCTAGAGAGGGGACTTCGACAGGGGACCTTCTGTCTCCTTTTCTTTTTCTCCTAGTCTCAAATGTTCTTTCCTGGATCGTTGATTATGAGCAAGATTATGGCAAGCTCTCTGGTTATCGTATTAGTAGAAGATGCCCAATCTTGAATCACCTTCTTTTTGCAGATGATTGTTTACTCTTCACTAGTGCCGATGAAGAAATTGTACTACCATTTTAAAGATCATTGTTGATTTTCAGAAGGCTTCAGGACAGACTGTTAATTGCTCAAAATCGGAAGTCTTCTTCAATCCTAATATTAGTGAAGGCAGGAAACAACACCTTCTTAACGTTATTGGATTTGCCCAAATGAAGGAAGGTAGTCGCTATCTGGGTATCCCTTCGATCTGGGGTAAAGGCAAAAGAGAAGCACTTCGCCTTCTCTATGACAGGTCCGGGCTAAATTATAAGGATGGAAAAGCAAGCTCTTGTCTTAAGCAGGACGAGAGGTTCTTATAAAAGCTGTGGCCACAACTATTCCCTCTTACATTATGCAGAGCTTCCTATTGCCTCGATCTTTCTGTAATGATATTAATGCTCTCAATGGAAGGTTTTGGTGGGGAAACTCGACGGAGCCAAGAAGCAGTACTCACTGGATTAATTGGGGGAAGATGTGTAATTCCAAGGATTTGGGGGGCATGAGTTTCCGAGATCTCCACTCCTTCAACAAGCCCTTATTGCTAAACAATCTTGGAGAATTTTAAATGATAAAAGCTCACTTCTCTTCAGGATTTTGAGAGGAATCTATTTTCCAAATGTGCCAAAATGTAAAAATCCTTCATGGGGATGGAGTGGCATTCATGATGGCCTCTCTTCTATTAAGGATGGTTTGCTACGGACGATTGGAAAAGGGGATGAGGTTTCAATATGGGAAGATCGATGGGTTCCAAATCTTCCAAATGGATCCACTGTTTCTCTTCAACCTTCTCATTGTCGGGAGTATCGTGTTTCACAGCTTATAACCAATGAAGGTCGTGAATGGAATATCTCAAAGCTTCATGATTTTTCTCTGATTTTGAAGTGGAATGCATCTTAAAAGTTCCTATAGGAGGCCCTTCAGTCTCGGATAAATTGGTGTGGATGCCTAATAAATCAGGGATGTATTCAGCGAAATCTGGGTATAATTTCCTAAGGGGACAAATGTGTAATGGCGAAATGCCTTCCTCAAGTATCAACCATGCGGATTCCAAAAAAATCTGGAGATCTATTTGGAATTTAAAAGTCCCACCAAAAATCAAATCGTTTCTGTGGAAAGTAGGCCAAAATGCTGTTGCATCAAACCTCAATTTGCACCGAAGATTAAAGCACCTGTCTCCTTGTTATGGCCGATGTTTCCATAACCAGGAAAGTATTGAACATACTTTATTCCTTTGCCCCTTCGCGCAAGCTGTCTGGAGAGCTTCAAATTTTAGTTACTGCCCCTCCATTGTAGGTTTCCCGAGCTTTCTCAAATGGTGGCTCTCAATGGCTCAGTTATGTGCACAATCCTCAAATACGGATGGTCTTCAAAGAGTTGCTTTCCTCTGCTGGCAGATATGGAAATCTCGTAATAATTTGATTTTCAATGGAAAAATCGACAATCCTCCTGATGTTTGGTTGGCTGCTGAAACGGCCTTCTCTGAATTCAAAAGCCTGAATGATGAGTGTTCTCCTTCCATGTCTCTCGCCCCGCGTCAAACTGAATGGTCTCCCCCTTGTGTTGGATTTGTCAAAGTCTCTTGCGACACATCTAGGGATGTTATCTCTGGTTCTTCAGGGATTGCCGCCATTATACAGGATCATACCGGCTGGCATTGTGGGAGGAGCTTCTAAACTTGTTTCTTCCCTTTCGATCGCTGCAGCAGAAGCAGAAGCAGAAGCTATTCGATTGGGTGTTTCTTCTGCAGTGAATGATGGCTTCCCCAATATTATTGTGGAATCAGATAATGAGGGCCTATTTAAAAGGTTTGCCGATGGTTTTCAATCCATATGGGAATCTGCGGGAATTGAAAATGACATTCTTAACATGTCTTACTCCCTTTCTTCGTGTTGTTTTTCTTTTATTCCTCGGTCGATTAATATGGCCGCTGACTGGGTCGCAAATTCCATGAGAAGAGGGGCATGTCCTTCAGATTGGATTGTGAACCCCTCTGTTGCTTTGCAAAACTGTTTGCAACTTTCCTGAGTTTATGAAGTTTTGGAACAAAAAAAAACGTGACAACACTGTTAATATGTTTCAAATCAATCAATGAAAATTGGCATGTACTGTAATAATATACATAATGATAATTCAAAGCAAAAGTTTAGATATTTTTCTCAAAATGAAAAAACGTATACAACATTAGACGTTTTGAAATTACATGTTTTTTCAAAGTACACCGTAATAGACATTTTATAAATACATATACCACGTTAGACATTTTTTTCGAAATCGTTGTATAAGACACTTTAAATATATATATATATATATATATATATATATATATCACATTAGATATTTTATCAAATTACATTGTATTAAACATTATAAAAGTACACCTACATAATAAGCTTAGACTATATATACTAAATATGACATTATCCCTTTTTAATTCATATAATATTACTTTATTTGTATTAGTATCATGTTATGTGTCTTATTATAGTGTTAAAATTAGAAATATACATTAACGAATAAAATTTAATTAATGAATTGAATAAACCAATAAAAATACATAATAATAATTAAAATAGTTTGTAAAATAGAATTCACTAATTGATCGTATAGTCAAAAATATTCATATTAATTTATTTTATATGTGTTTGAATTTCGGCATTTACTTGAAAATATAAATTTAACAAAAAAAATTGTCTGAAAATAAAATAAGTGCACAACCAATCCCAACCCAATAATTTAGAGCAGGCCCTTGTCTTACTCAAAATCAACTACGAGGCCTCTAAACATTTAATATATGGGCCTAATCCACCCCTATTCTTTTGGATCGTACGCATGTTAGATTTTTCTTAAACTTGTGTCTGAAGTTTTATTTTTTAATATCACCCATTTTATTTATAAGAAAAATACTTTATATATAAACTTGTTAAAGTTTACTCAATCCTTTCAATTTTAGGGTTTAGAGATTTAAGATGTAGTTTAAGTTTTAGGAGTTTAGGTTGTAAGGTGTAGAATTTAAGGTTTACGATTATAATTTAAAGTTTAGGGTTTAAAGTTTAGGTTTTAGGGCTAGAGATTTACGTTTTAGATTTTATAACTTAAATATGAAGTGTATCACTGTTTGTGTATCAAAAAATTAACCATATTTATATTCCTTAAATCTTTATTTTCGTGTCTCAAGTGCTTAATTACATTTAAATCTAAAACTTCTTTCTAGATCAATTTAATTTTAATTTTGTTGATGTGATTTTATTATAATATCTAGTAGGGGGTGTTAATAACCGGCCTTATAAGCAACTAAAGGCCTAATAAGTCCAATATTACTATTATAGTATTATTATGTTTCATCCTCCTTTTTACTTTATTAAATTGAATTATTAATTTATTGAACCTATGAGTACTCTATTGTGCCAATTATAAACACTCATATTTAAAATAACACGAGTTTTAGAATTGATTTGATATTTATATCATTTCACTTAAAAACGTTATCTTATGTGTATTTATAAGAATGAAGTACATTTCATGGCCAGCCGTTTATCTCTTCGTGAGAGCACCCACAGTGAAAGGACTAGTCATTGTTATCGGTGGTGGATACCTTGGCTCAAACCAAAAAATAAAATATTTACATTTAAAAATTATAATTATGTTCTACCGAAACAAATATTTAATTTTAAAAAATACTCAAAATTAAAAAATACTTCTAATTTCCAATTGAAATTCTAAAATAAATTAAAATAGTCAAAATATCAAATTGCAGAACCATAAAAAATGTCAAACTGAAAATAAAACGAGACTTGATATATTGACTATTTTAATTTATTTTATTAAATAGTCAACATATCCCAACCCGCTTAGATTTTAGTGGTGTTAATAAAATAGGTTTGAGTGTGTAAAAAAATTATACTACATGTATATCAAATATTAATCTATAAATTGTTCGAAAAAACATTAACCTATAAATTATTTAGTTATTTTGTTAAATGGAAAGATATTTTACCTACTCAATCTGAATAATGGAATTTAAATTCATACAAGATGAGACAACATAAGTAGGGGTGTGCAATAATATCTGATCCAACCGATCCTATTATCTGTTGATTCGATCCGAAAATTCAGATATCTGATCCAATTTTTAATTTTCCAGATCGGATACAGATCACAATATTTCAAGTTTCGAATTATCCGAAAATTCAAAATTTCATGAATATTAATCTAGTTATATTTAACAATTGAAGCTTATTATATCCGAAAATTTAAAAAATTGAAACCATCTTGTTATATTTAGAAATTTGTTGCTTCTTATATTTGAAATTCTGAATTTTTTATAAATACGTCTGTCAAATCCAAAAAAAAACTTAAATTAAATTATATATTCGAGTATCCGAATATTCGATATCTGATTTTTTACAGATCGGATACGGATCGCTATTTAAACGATCTAAAATTTTTAGATCGAATCCGATATCTAAAAATGAACACCCCTAAATATAAGCATACTTAGTCAATCAACCAATTAGTGGACGTGAATAAATTAATTAGTTTAACTTAACTAAATTGTATTATTCAATGATCAAAATTTCCATAAAACCCCTTCAATTGACTAAAATGTTTTTATACAATTATTTAATTATTGAACCGAATCAAATTTGAATAAGTTAATTACATTTTTTATTAAGTAGTATTATAATAATATTCACAAAATAAATGTCGGAGTTTAAACACATACAAAAAGTAAAACAGATGAACATCCATAATCAGTAGGTCAATTAGCGAATCTCAATCATTATTACATTAAAACAAAATAATAAATCCTTCGTGTACCAAAAGCCAAAAAGGGGAGAAATTATATAATAGGCTTGGCTCGTCACGTTATTCATGGTCCCAACTAATAAAAAGTATTAATTTCATTAATTTTTTTCATATTATCTTTTTACTAAGAGAATCTATAATTGGTAAAAAAGTGTTTTTTTAATTTGATTTACAATAAATCTGAGTGAAAATTTATTCGATAAAAATATGACATAGAAAAACTTAATGAGATTGATATTTTTTATTGGTTGAGACCATAAATGACGTTACAAGCTGAGCCTATGATATAATTTATCTAAAAAAAAAGTTATTTAAAAAAAAGCCAAAAAGAGTTTTCCATGAATATTTTAAATATAATAATGAGAAAGCAACCACCAAATTCGATTCCTTCTTCTGCATATGTACAAATCACAAACGTCATCATTTTATTCTAACCGCTCTTGTCCATACATCTAGCGATATTTCTAGCATTTTTAGGAAGATTTTTAATTTAGGTCAGATTATATGGTTGGTATATGTATTATATGCAAGTTATAAATTTAATATTTATATATTTTTTTGTGAATAAAGTAAAGAACAAGAAAGATAAACAAGAACAAAGATAAAAAAACAAAGCGAGAGATTTATATTATATTTTTAATGTAGGATTTTCTCTAATGCTTTCTCCAAAGTACATTCATAACACTCTCCTTGGATGTCCATGAAGATAATGCGTCTCGTTAAAATCTTACCAAGATAAAAATTTTGTGGGGAAAAAAATTCAGTGAAGGAAAAATAGTACAAACATCTTTGATACGCATAGTATGTTGCCTCATTAAAAACATTACCATGAAAATTCATTCGAACGAAACTTCAATTAAGGGAAAAAAGTGAGCAATGCGTATTTACTCCCCCTCATGAAAACATCACATTAGATCTTTGAATCTTCATAATTTAATCTTGAATATAATCTTCAAATGCTGAATTAAACTTTGCACTGGTAAATAAATCTATCAAATTACTGCTCGAAAGGATTAATCGAATATTATTCTTCTGAAGATCATGAGAAACAAAACTTTGAAGAAATATGTTTCGTTTTGTCACGTTTGATGTATCCACCGTTTGATTGAGATATAAATTTTGCATTATCTTTGCACAAGATAACTTGCATCTTATCTTGTGAAAGCAATTCACATATCTTATGATTATATTTAGCCAAACACATATTTCGGTGTTGTCCTAAATTTTCGAATATGGCAAGAAAAAGGAGAAAAATCAACCTCAAATATGCTCAGATTTGAATAAAATCAGCCCGAATCAAATTTGAATCTGCATTAAACAAAAAAGGGAAAGAATCACCCAAAAATAGGGATTTATTTTATTCTAATTTTTTTGTGTTTTAGGTATGGAAATTACCTATATAAATAGTTGAACCCCTTTTTAAAAATAGAATGAGAGTTTTAGACAGTTTTACATAGTTATACACAAAGTTTTCATTCAAATTCACTAGGGAAACGTTGCGAAAAAGCTCTGAAAAATTGTACCAATTTGTTAGAAATACAAAGCTTGAGGCATTCTTTTTGAGGTATTTTTTAGTTCTTGTTTTATTTTTCTTTTCATTTGTTTATTTTGAATATGTGAAAAAGAATGACTGTTCGTCTTGTTTGATCCTTGAATTACTATCATCGGATTTAGAATAAAGGGTGATCGGGTTTTAAAGATTTTTAAGGGGGAATTTCAATTCTTTTTTTAAAAAAGAAAAATAATTTTTGTTTGGTTTTGGGGATTTTAAAAGTAGATCCAAGTTGGGATTTTAAAAAATGATTTGTTCCCGATCTTCTTCAATCCATGAAGAATATCAAGAACACTTGAGAAAAGTAAAAGTGGGGTGTTTGGTCTATTTCTTTTAAACGAAAGTTTTAAAGTGTGTTATTAGAGTTGGGCTTTATACTCACATGTTTTAACCGTTGTTTATTGTCAAATTTGGTCTCGGGTTTTATTCAAATTTATAGTATTATTTAACCCTTTATTTTTTTGATATTTTTAAATTAAATTTTAGTTTGTACATGTTTTTTTGTTCCAAAAAAAATACCCAATTCACATATGGTGTTGACCCTCTTTAGGGAAGGATACACATTCCTTTTAAAAAAATCCTTTTACTTATTCTATTTTTAATCTGTTTAAGATTTTTGCATTCATTTAAATCTTGTAAATATAATTGTTTAAATTTAGTTTCCATATTTTTAATTAATTAGATTCTTTCTTAAAATACCGAAGCATTAATGTTTTAATTAAATTACTAGGTTAGATAAATCCTCTAGTATTAGGTACTTAAATATCTTAGTTAGAGCCTTTTAAAACAAAAAAAAAACACTTCTCACTTAAATTAATAAAATATACTTAATCTCATTTTAACCCTAGCAGGTAAAATTTACATAGATTATAGTTTAGGTTAATAATCACTAACTTAGAATAAATAAAATCTTTAACACACTAATTATTTCCTTGTCTATCTACTTAAAAAGTTGAACTTAATTAATACGGTATCCTATCGAAGGGAAGTAACGGGTTAGTGCCAGAAATGTTGGCGGTGATTTGAGTTCACTTTCTAAATGATGGGGCCGTTAAAATGAGAGCGTATTCATAAATGGACAAAGAGTTTAATTTTATACGAACTTGCAAATTTCGACATTAAAACGTTTTGTAACTGGTTAGGTACCAATTTTTGGGCACTGTGGGGTGCTAATCCTTCCCTACGCGTAACCGACTCCGAACTCGTTTGTTTTACGCATACCAAAATGTTGTTTTAATAAAATAAAATGATTTTATTAAAATAACCCATTTTTAGGTGATCCAATCACACCGTTTAAAAGATTGGTAGCGACTTCGTTGTTGTTTTGTTTTTATAAAACGTCGAGCTTGAAAAAGGGTTGTGACAGCTTGGCACTCTGCTGGGATACTTTTTTGTTTTTACAAAAAAGTTAGTCAAGCCACAAGCCAATCACACTTTGTTTTAATATCGGAATTTGCTAAGTTCGTGTAAAATTTAACGTAATTGTCCATTTATGATTATGATTTCATTTTACGCATTTAAAGCTTGATTATAAGCTTTATTCCTGAGCTTTGACCTTATTGTTTAAGTAAGGGGAAAATGCTTTGCTCATGTCAGAATATTGATTTTCTGTATGAGCCTAGCAAATACCTTCGAGACCCACATGCCTATGTCTTCGTAAGAATAGTGATCCTCCGTGAAGACATAGGAAGTGGATCCTCCTAAGTTGAACTTGATTCGTTCGAAGCCTATAATGGGTAAGAATCAAGGGCCTTGCTACCTTTAGTAGGGGACAACGAGGACAGCTCGAGGACTGTTGATATATAGATTTTGATATAATAAATTGAAAAAATGTTTTGGACTAAATTGAAAAGAATTTAAAACATGCCTTAATTCAAAACAACTTGAAAATAAGTTTAAGGGAGTTTAAAAAGGTTTTGAAGTGTTTTGAAACGTTTTTAAGTAGCCAAACTTGTGATTTTAATGTACCCTTTTGATACAGGTATACTTGTTTTGATACGGCTAAAGGTTTTTGCTACGAGTTTTTGAAATTGTCAAAATGTGTTTCGATACAGGCTCTATCCGTATCGAAATAGCAAGGGGTCATTTCGATACACCCCTTTGGTGTTTCGATAAGCCTACGCATCATATATCCCAACTACCAAAACCCTCCAACGGTCATATTTCTAATGGTCTTTTAAATTGCAAGCCGTACCGATACGTATATACGTGTATCGATATGCATCAGATGACCAGAGCTCAACGGCTAGTTCTAAAGAAGGTCGTACCGATACGGTTACCCTTGTACCGATACGGACAACCTCATAACTGCAATTGATATAGAAAATAAAGACCCAAACGACTCCAATTCAATCCCAACGATCACCAACGGCTATGAACTCTTTTGGGAGTATAAAATGGACCTTCAAGCATCTATGAATGACTAATGCTTCAATTGTCAACAACATTATGATTAAAGATTTGTCTTAGAGCTTAATTGTATATTTCTTTGTATAGAAAACACTTGTGAGCTTTAATTGTAATATTTTGCTCAAGTGTTTTAGGTTTTGGGTGAGTGCTTAGTGTGCAAACATCTACCTATTAAGAGGGATTTTAGTTTGCTAGGATTCTCTTTGTTAGAGAGTGTTCCCAAGACTCGGGTTGTGAGTTCTTGGATGCTAGATCACGGGTTGTGATTCTAGGATAGTAACGGCTGCCTCCTTAGCCTAGAAAAGGCGAAGAATTCTTAGTGAATTGTTGAGATCCTAAGATGGGAAGCCTAGGTAGTGGACGTAGACTCCATTGGGGGAGTTTAACCACTCTAAATCCTTGTGTCTTTTTTGTTTATCTTTTGCTTCCACTATTTCCACCCATAAATCAACATTCTCCACCACTTGGCTAACTAATTGGTTGTGTACATCGAGCCTTCAATTGGTATCAGAGCGAGGCTCAATCGAAGGGGATTAACATCCTATTGAGGCGATTCAGCTAGCTCGACCAACAATTCAATCAACCGACGAAATAACGCATTCCATCGACAAACCACCTTTCTTTGACGGGACAACTATGCTCATTGGAAGACTAGAATGATGTTTTTCATCAAGGCCAAAGATTACAAGCTTTGGGACGTTGTTGAAGATTGTCCATACATACCACAAAGATGCAAGGCGAAATAGAATGCAGATGATCACAAGAAGATGGAGCTAAATTGCAAGGCCTTGCACATTCTCTTTTGTGCATTTAACCCCAATATCTATGAGAAGATATCTTCTTGTGAGAGTGCCAAGGAGGTATGGGACAAGCTTGAAGTCACATACGAAGGAACTAACGAAGTAAAGGAGACCAAGATCGGTCTTCTCAATCTAAAGTATGAAAACTTCAAGATGGATCCGGAAGAAAACATCGAGAAGATGTTCGATCGTTTCTCCACCATAGTGAATAGACTCAAAGGCTATGGAGAAGTCATTCTGGAAGAAAAGCTTGTCCGAAAGCTTATCTATTCTCTTCCCGAGTCATGGGACTCAAAGAAGACCGCCATCATCGAGGCCAAGAATCTCAAGACTTTGAAGATTGATGAACTCATGGGGTCTCTTCTCACTCATCAAATAATGAAGAATGACAATAAAGATGAAAAGAATAAGGAAAAGATAAGAAAGATGGGGAGAAAGAAATAAAAAAGCTAGGCATTAACATGAATGTTGTAGTCCTCAAATCATCCCAATGCCATCATGAAGATTCAAGTAAGGAGGAAGAAGAAGATGAAGAGATGACATATCTCTTCATGAAATTTTCCCGGTTCATGAAGAGCGAAATGGAAGAATCCAAGCATGAATCAACAAAGAAGATGAATAATCCCCGAAAGAGCTATGAATGCAAGAAAAATAAGTCATCTTCAAAGAAGGCGTATGTGGCAACATGGAGTGATGAAGTCTCCACAAATGAAGATGAAGTTGCCCATCTATGTTTCATGGCCCTCAATGAAGGGGAGGTAGCTTCGAACTCATCGTGTTCAAATTCTTATACTTTTGATGAGCTACAAGAAGCATATGACCAATTGGTTTTTGAGTTTATAGTTTCTTTTTCGAAAAACAAGAAATTGATTTCAATGTTAAAAATAAAAAATGATTTGCTTTCTAAAACCAATTTGGAGTTTGAAGCAAAAATGAAGGATTTTGAGCAAAAAGTTTCAGATTTGCAAAATTTGCTTCAAACGATGGAAAAAGATCATCAAAAAGAAATTGATGATCTTAAGAAAGAAAAAGATTTGATTTCCAATAAACTTCAAAAGAAAAACAATTTGGAAAAATCAAATTTTTATATTAAACATCTAGTGCCCCTAGATTTTTAAACGGTAAATGTTTTAGAAGTATTTGGGTCCCAAAAGGACTAAGTACTTCAACTAAAAAGGATAAAATTGAAAAATGGATTCCAAAGGGGACAAAATTATGTGCTACTAATGTTTATGGATCCAAAGCAATTTGGATACAAAAAATTACATGATTTTCTTGTTTAGGCGTGATGGAGAGTGACCAACAAGTCTAAATTTGAGGGGGAGCTCCATACACACAAGAAAGAGAACACTTGGAGAAGGAAGGTTTCACATCCTCCATTGAATTTCAAGTGTTGGTAAATTTCTAGTTGTTTTTGTTTTTCTTTCTATTAGATTTATTTTATATGACAACTAGATAATCATATTGTTGTACTAACATTTATTGATGCTTTGAGTAAGGGGGCCAATTTTAAAACAAAAGTTTTTAATAGAGTCAAAATTTTTAAACCTTTATTGTTATTCTTGAGCTATTTTTTTTAAATTCTTTTTGATATAACAAAAAGGGGGATAGTTGGTTTGAAAATTTGTCTTTTCAAAATGAATAAGGGCGAGCTTTAAATTCTTTGAAAATATAAAAATCTCTTATTCAAATTTTTAATCTTAAAGAGGGAGAATTCCAAACAATTTTTCAAGTTGGTTTTATCATATCAAAAAGGGGGAGATTGTTAAGATATAGATTTTGATATAATAAATTGAAAATGTTTTGGACTAAATTGAAAAGAATTTAAGGCATGCTTTAAATCAAAACAACTTAGAAAATAAGTTTGAGGAAGTTTAAAAAGGTTTTAAAACGTTTTTAAGTAGCCAAACCTGTGATTTTAATGTACCCATTTCGATACAAGTATACTTGTTTCGATACGGCTAAAGGTTTTTGCTACGAGTTTTTGAAACTGTCAAAATATGTTTCGATACAGGCCATATCCGTATCGAAACAACAATGGGTCGTTTCGATACACCCATTTGGTGTTTTGATACGCCTACGTGGCATATAACCCAACAACCAAAACCCCCCAACGGTCAAATTTCCAACGGTCTTTTAAATTATAGGCTGTACCGATACGCATATACGCGCATTGATACACATCAGCTGACCAGAGCTCAACAACTAGTTCTAAAGAAGGCCGTATTGATACGGTTACCTGCGTATCGATTTGGACAGCCTTAGAACAGCAATTAATATGGAAAATAAAGACCAAACGGCTCCAATTCAATCCCAACGATTACCAACGGCTATGAACTCTTTTGGGAGTATAAAAGGGACCTTTAAGCATATATGAATGACTAATGCTTCAATTGTCAACAACATTATGATCAAAGATTTGTCTTAGAGCTTAATTGTATATTTCTTTGTATAGACAACACTTGTGAGCTTTAATTGTAATATTTTGCTCAAGTGTTTTAGGTTTTGGGTGAGTGCTTAGTGCGCAAACATCTACCTATTAAGAGAGATTTCAGTTTTCTAGGATTCTCTTTGTTAGAGAGTGTTCCCAAGACTCGGGTTGTGAGTTCTTGGATGCTAGATCACGGGTTATGATTCTAGGATTGTAACGGTTGTCTCCTTAGCCTAGAAAAGGGGAAGAATTCTTAGTGAATTATTGAAATCCTAAGGTGGAAAGCCTAGTTAGTGGACGTAGACTCCATTGGGGGAGTTGAACCACTCTAAAATCCTTGTGTCTTTTTTGTTTATCTTTTACTTCCACCATTTCCACTCAAAAATCAACCTTCTCCACCTCTTGGCTAACTAATTGGTTGTGTACATCGAGCCTAACAAAGACCTTTTTAAAACCAAACCTTGTGTGTGAATCTAAAAACCCACCCCCATTAGAGCCATGTGGAAAGCCTTAGAAGCTTGAATTTGGTCAAAATTATTTCGTAAGAATAGTCCATGGAGACATGTCTAGAAGTGTTGGAATGCGCTACCCAGTTACTATTCGTACAACGAAATTATTTTGGACCTTTTATGTTTTTTAAGAGTACTAATCCTTTCTTTTTCTTCTTTTGCTGTTTTGCATATTTGTTTGTTGCATGCATCTCATATTTAGAAAGGGTCGAGTCTAAAGCGCGTTGCTCAAGTAGAGAATAATTTTTCCGCAATAAATAGAAGACTTCTTCATAAAGAGGAAGATAATGCGAATGTACGCCACTGGTATAAGGTTGACCAACGGGCACATAGAGAACATCATTCAACAACACATAACAAAGATCATGGTCCTCGAAGATATCATTGAAGAGGGCAATAACTATTGGTTTATTAGTCTTAGAGACAATGCTATGAGATTCCAGGAGCGAGACGAGTTCGACAAGAGTGTCATGACCCAAGTCTAGAATGTAACCAAGCATGTGATGATGTTGGCCAAAGAAGCTGCAGTTCTGCGCCAGTATGTTAAGGCGATTGGGGAAGTGGGTTCGGGAATCATGTGGTTGTTCGAAGAAATAAATGGGTGCTTGAGCTCAAATGTACTGGTGATATAATTCAGAATCTTTTGAAAAACTACTTCTGGAGCAATACCTTAATAGAATAGATGGTCATTCGCCTATATTCATACATTCGTATTTTTTATTTGTTTGCATTAGTAGTTTACATCATTGCATACACTCACGCTTAAGAAGACATTTCAAAATAGCTAAAACTTCACACAAATACGGTACTCATTCCCAGACTCGAGCCATGGCCACGGAAGATAGGTTGATGACCTTAGAGAATAGCCACAAGGTTACCCAAGATAGTCTCGATAAAATGGAGAAAAACATGAAGGAAGAAATCGTGCAAGCTCAGAGAAACACTGTTAGCCAGATAACTGCTATTTTGGGATTCAAAGACTCAAAAAGAGGAAAGACAGTTGAAGCTATAGGTGTTTTGTTGCCCCAACCTAAGATGGCTTGTGAGACATTTCCACCGTATAAGAGTTTCCATATCCATATGGCAGAAACCTCAATTCATATGTCAGTAAGGTTTAAGATAAATCATGGGGAGAACCAATGCGTTAAGGTTCTCAATAAAGCAGCCAAAAAGAACATAGCGAATAAGAAGCTAGAAGACCATTGTGTCAAGCTCGAAGAGATCATCAGAGCCCTGTAAGGAGGAAACATTTATGGTGGCAAAGACGCTAAGGATCTAAGCTCCTGACTTCGAGAAGTATGACGGGACCACTTGCCCTTTGGCTCATTTGACCATGTACTGTCAAAAAATGTCAGTACACTTGGAAAATGAGAAACTACTTATCTATTGTTTCCAAGATAGTTTATCTGGGTCTACTCCCCGATGGTATACCCAATTGAGTCAGGTCAACATACGAACTTGGAGAGATTTGTCAAGAGCTTTCCTTGAATAGTAAAAGCATGTGACATATATGGTCCTAAGCATGATCGCGCTACAAGATATAGAAAAAAGGCCCAACAAGAGTTTTCACAAGTACGCCCAAAGGTAGCGAGATGTGGCAACCCAGGTTCAACCTTCATGGTTGAAAAATGAGGTTACTCTAATGTTTGTAGAGACTTTAAATGGTTATTTCTACATCCATATATTAAACCATGCTACCAAAGGTTTCACAGACATGGTCATGAATGGGGAATTGGTATTAGTAGCCATCAAAAGTGGGAGACTCGAGGAAGGGGAATATGATAAGTGCCCATAACTACTCTAGCAATGGAATCTTGTCACGAAGTAGACAGTTCAAGCCTGGCTAGAATTCACCCATGCCTTCCTAGAATAATGCTCAGACAATAAAGGATTTTCCTAGACGATATTGGGGTCATGCTTTGAACCAACCCTTTTGCTTTTGCCCGCGAGCATTAGGGATCTTTTGTAAGGGATTATATGGGAACTTTTGTAAGGGATTCTATGTTAATCTACTTTTTTAAAGATGCATTCCATTTATCTTCTCAAGTGGCAACACATTACATTTTTATTTTTTTCATTCATTTCTTTTCCGAAATTCATCTTCTCTGCAAAGTCCTCATTATTGATTGTATAAATGATTCTTGAATCTAATCCTGAGATTAAAGGTCAATAAAATGTGTTCAGGATTAATGAGGAGATCCCGTTTTGAGTGAATTTTCCTCTCAAACATTGTTGTTAAGGTCTTTGAAAGAAATGATAATTCTAAAACATCTACCAACTGAAGACTGCTTCTCTTCGATGATATCTGTGTGCAAAATGACATTTGATATTCTTTCATTTCCTTTCACGAATGAGAAAATGAAAAAATATCCATTGTTGTCCCCTTTAAGCCTTATATTTTCTTATGATTGAACCCTAACCAAGGATCTCTTCTCACACTAGGGGGAAAGAGGATGAAATGTTGTTTGCAAGCAAGAAAGAACATATCAGATCAAGTTGAATGTCCTAAATTCAAAATAAAAGGGCAAAGAGAAAAAGAAAAAGGAAAATGAAAAGAAAATAAATGAAAGCTGAAATACGAAAGAAAACTTGAAACAGGAGGAAAAGCATGTACAAAGTTCTTCAAATGATGCATGTGCTAGAAAAGAAATTGAACTCTAGGGTGAAAACCCAAAATGGGCAGTCTAGAGTGATCCAGAGAATAAAAGAATAGAGATCCCATCAAGAAAAGTTGATCTTTGGTTCAATCACCCTTAAATATGCATTTAGGCCTATATATCTTTTTTTGTAGCTTGAGCCTAGCCTACATTACAAGCCTTTAAAGACCATTTGGATCACACATGAATATTAGAGAAAATGAGTTTATTTTCAGAACACATTTCGCCTAATTGAGTTAACCTGACCTATAAGCTTCTAATGTCTGATTAAGGTTAGAAAAATGGGAAAATTAAAATTTGAGGAGTAGGTGAGTTAAAGAGAGCCACCTAAAAGTGGTGCACTACCCGGTTGATGGATTCATGAATTATTCATACTATGAATTTTGGGACATCTAACTTTGCTCTTTTCCTATGTTTACCATGACTTCTTTAAAATTCTCATTTCTATCATTTTCTTGTATCTTACAAGTAGATTGCCATAGATTCATGAAAGATAAAAGATTTCTTGGTATTGATCCCAACCATAGGGAACCATGGGGTAAATGTTCACCATCGTATCAGAAAGTAATGAAGTGGCTTGCCAATATAAGGATGACAATTGAAATTCATATTGAATGAGGGCATCACCTTGCACGAGGAAGGTAAAAAACACATGAATGTGAGATCAACCATGTTGTCAAGTAAGACCCGTACATGAAACAAAAAATCCCTAAAACACAAAAAAATGATAGAGTTACGCCCAGTGAGCAAACCATACAACCAATTGGAGCAACTTATATTGACCAAGGATCCAAGATCCTTGACTTTGATAGGCACGAAAGGAAGATATTAAAGCGCAAATATCATTAAAATACATTTAAGGTGAAGATTCCTCTATGAGTAATTCGGAAATTCACAGGGAGCCTTAAAAGAAGGTTTAAACGCATTTCAAGAAACATCAAAAAATTTAAGGCTTTTAGAATCAGGGAGAGAAGGTCTTTCACTCAATACTGAGTATCAACTATGATGATGGCAGTATTTGTAGAAATGTGATGCATTGACATGTGAGGACCAGATTTTCCTATAAAGCCAAGGGGCACAAGGAATGAGAAATGGCAAAGTAGAGACAGTGGATACGGCTGCTTGTCTGGGTTAAAATAATATTAACAAGGAAACCATATAAAACTGACATGCATTCATGTTTTAGACATCCTTAGGTGCATGATCGCATCAATCATTGAATTTTGACATGAATATGAAAGCTTTCACAACAAAAGAACCCGTCTATCCGTTCAAGCATAAGGAGAATGGAACCCGCTTATCCATTCAAGCGTAAGGAGAACAGAACCCGTTTATCCATTCAAACGTAAGGAGAATGAAACATGCTTATCGATTCAAGCGTAAGGAGAATTAAACTTGCTTATCCATTCAAGCGTAAGGAGAACAGAACCCGTTTATCCATTCAAACGTAAGGAGAATGAAACATGCATATCGATTCAAGCGTAAGGAGAATGAAACTTGCTTATCCATTCAATCGTAAGGAGAATGAAACTCGCTTATCCGTTCAAGCGTAAAGAGAATGGAACCCGCTTATCCATTCAAGCGTAAGGAGAATAGAACCCGTCTATCCATTCAAACGTAAGGAGAATGAAACCCGCTTATTCGTTCAAGCGTAAGGAGAATGGAACCCGCTTATCCATTCAAGTGTAAGGAGAAAAGAACCTGTCTATCTGTTCGGACGTAAGAAGAATATAACTCGCTTATCCGTTCAAGCGTAAGGAGAATAGAATCCGCTTATCTGTTCAAGCGTAAGGAGGATAGAACATGTCTATTCGTTCATACGTAAGGAGAATGGAGCCCACTTATCCGTTCAGGTGTAAGGAGAATGTAACCCATCTATCCGTTTAGGCATAAAAAGAATGGAACATGTCTACCCGTTCAGGCGTAAGGAGAATGGAACACGCTTATCCGTTCAAGCGTAAAGAGAATAGAACCTGTCTATCCATTCACACCTAAGGAGAATGGAACCCGCTTATCTGTTCAAGCATAAGAAGAATGGAACCCGCCTATCCGTTCAGCATAAGGAGGATGGAACCGTCAAGCGAAATGGTGAACAGCGAAAATTAATGTCTTTCGTTCTTTTCTCTATGCTTGTTTCACAAGAATAAGCAAAGAGAGGCAGCTGTTGTCACTAAATTTTTGAATATGGCAAGAAAAAATAGAAGAATCAGCCCCTAAATCTGCTCAGATTCGAATCAAATCAGCCCAAAATCAAATTTGAATATGTATTGAATAAAAAGGGAAAGAATCGCAAAAAATATGGATTTATTTTATTCTGAATTCTTTTATTTTAGGTATGGAAATTACCTATATAAATGGTTGAACTCTTTTATAAAATAGAAAGAGAGTTTTAGACAATTTTACAGAGAGTTTTACATAGTTATACACATAGTTTTAATTCAAATCCACTAGGGAAACGGTGGGAAAAAGCTCTAAAAAAATGTACCAATTTGTTGGAAATACAAAGCTTGAGGCATTCTTTTTGAGGAATTTTTTTAGTTCTTGTTTTATTTTTATTTTTTTCTTTGTATTTGTTTATTTCGAATATGTGAAAAACAATGAATGTTCGTCTTGTTTGGGCCTTGAATTACTATCATCGGATTTCGAATAAAGGGTGATAGGGTTTTAAAGATTTTTAAAGGGGGATTTTGATTCTTTTTTTTTTAAAGAAAACAATTTTTGTTTGGTTTTGGGAATTTTAAAAGTGGATTCAAGTTGGGATTTAAAAAAAAAGGTTTGTTCCCGGTTTTCTTCAATCCATGAAGAATATCAAGAAAACTTAATAAAAGTAAAAGTGGGGTGTTTGACCCATTTTTAAAAGAAAGTTTTAAAGAGTGTTATTAGAGTTGGGCTTTATACTCGCATGTTTTTAACCACTGTTTACTTTCAAATTTGGTCTCGCATTTTAATCTTTTTAATTCCAATATTGTTTTGATTTCTTTTTTTATTCAAATTTTTATTATTATTTAACCCTTTATTTTTTTACCTTTTTAAATTAAATTTTAGTTTGTACATATTTTTTTTGTTAAAAAAAAGCCCGATTCACATATGGTGTTGACCCTCTTTAGGGAAAGATACACATTCCTTTTAAAAAAAATCCTTCTACTTATTCTATTTTTAATTTTTAAGGTTTTTGCATTCATTTAAATCTTGTGAATATAATTGTTTAAATTTAGTTTTCATGTTTTTTATTAATTAGATTCTTTCCTAAAACACCGAAGCATTAGTATTTTAATTAAATTATTAGGTTAGATAAATCCCCTAAGATTAGATACTTAAATATCTTAGTTAGATCCTTTTAAAACAAAAATAAAAAACACTTCTCACTTAAATTAATAAAACACACGTAACCTCATTTTAACCCTAATAGGTAAAATTTACATAGATTATACTTTAGGTTAATAATCACTAACTTAGAATAAATAAGAGCTTTAATACACTAATTATTTTCTTGTCTGTCTGATTAAAAAGTGGAACTTAATTAATGCGGTGTCATGTTGAAGGGAAGTGACGGGTTAGCGCCAGAAATGTTGGCGGTGATTTGAGTTCACTTTCTGGATTATGAGGCCATTAAAATGAGATCATATTCATAAATGGACAAAGAGATGAATTTTATACGAACTTGCAAATTCCGACATTAAAACGTCTTGTAACCGGCTAGGTACCAATTTTTGGGCGCTGTGGGGGTGCTAATCCTTCCCTACGCATAACCGACTCCAAACCCGTTTTTGTTTTTCGCATACCAAAATGTTGTTTTAATAAAATAAAATAAATTTATTAAAATGAATCATTTTTAGGTGATCCAATCACACCGTTTAAAAGATTGGTGGCGACTTCGTTGTTGTTTTGTTTTTATAAAATGTCGAGCCTGAAAAAGTTTTATGTAAATGTTATTATCAAGAGACCTATACAAATAGATTGTAACAACATCCATTAGGTAGAAACTAAGTATTTCTTTTATTTCCAGACTAATAAAAATCTAAAAGTAGTTGCATCCACCACTGAGGAGTATGTTTCCTCATAATCGATTTTAGGTCTTTATGAAAATTTTTGTACAATCAAACGAACCGTATATCTTGCGATTTCATCTTTTTCATTTCTCTTTCTAACAAAGACTCATTTATACTCATGGACTTTACATATTCCGATGTATAGACTATAGGCCCAAATACTTCTATTTTTGAAAGAGTTTTCACTTCCTCCTCAATTGTCTCTTTCCATTTTGGCCAATTATTTCTTTGTTTACATTGTTCAATTGGAAATGGTTACTAATCCACCTCATCATCCAAAATCTCTAGTGCTATGTTGCTACAAATGTATTATCGATGTCGATTTAATTTCGGTTCCACTTATTACCAAACGTGACATAATTTATTGAGATCTCTTTATTTATCATGTACTTGAGTCATGTCTAATGTCTTTGTTGGAGTCCTTTTAATATCTTCTTGAGATTTTCATAATTCGTTGATTCCTCGATCAGACCATCACAAGATATAGCTTCTTTTCTGAGGATTTTTATCTTTGGAACCTAATGGTCTATCACACTTCAAGCGTGAGTTAGACTCATTAGAAACTAGAGTTTGTCCTTTCGGGACATCAATTTTAATTGGAGCATTTATAGCTGGTATATGTGACTTAGTCACTCTTTCAGGGTTAGCAAAATTGTCTAGCAATTGATTTGCTAAGTTTTATAAATGAATTATCCTTTAAACTTATAGTTCACATTGTTGAGTACATGGATCAAAATGATAATTTGTTGTTGGAGTAATTACAACATATATTGCACACTCAAAAATTCTATGATGAGAAATATTTGGTTCCTAACCAAAAGCCATTTGTAATGGGAGAACTTGTGATAATTTGTTGGCTTGATGTGAATTAGTAACATTGCATGTAAAATGGCATGTCCCCAAACAAAAGTTAAAAGTTTTAACTTCATTAATAACAACTTTGCAATTAATTAAAGTCGTTTAATGAATGACTTCGCAAGACCATTTTGTGTATGAACATGAGCTACAAGATGTTCAACACTTATTCCAATTGACATGCAAAAATAATCAAAAGCCTGAGAAGTAAATTCACCAGCATTATCAAGATGAATTGTCTTTATACGATAATCTATAAAATGTACTCGTAATTTTATCAACTGAGCAAATAACCTCGCAAATGCCAAGTTGTGGGTTGATAACAAGGATATATGTAACCATCTAGTCGATGCATTGATTAAAATCATAAATATCTAGATGGTCTGTAAGAAGGGTGTATGAGCCCACAAATATCACCATGTATCCATTTCAGAAAATTAATAGATTCATAATCTATTTAACTAGTGATGGTCAAATAATTAGTTTGCTTTGAGAGCAAGCATCACATGAAAAAAATTACTTTCAATAATATGTTAGTTCTTCAATGAATGACCACATGAAGTGTCAATAATATTTTGCATCATAATTGAACTGGGGTGACCTAACTAGTCATGCCAAATAATAAAGTTATTAGTAAAATTCTAGTTTACAATAGCATGAGTTTCAATTTGTACTAATTATTGTGTAGTACAATATGAGTGATAGTGCATGTAATGTTTTTCAAGATTTTCTTATAACCTTAAGTTATACTCGTAATTTGGAGATATTCAACATCCCTTTCACTAATAGTCTTAATATGATATCGATTTATGTAAATATCTTTAAAAATTCAATAAGTCTCCTTGCGACTTTGACGAGTATAACGCATTGTGAATACGGAATTGTTCCATTTGGCAATAACATATTTGCCCTTCTTGAGCCTTCTATGATATTAGTACTTACGGATATAATACTCGCATTATTCTCTTGCATTTTTAAGGAAAAATACGCACAATTATGCACTTTTCAATATGTGTTTTGTCCATTCACTTCAGGAAATAAAAAATATTGAATATAACGCATATCAAATCGATTAACTATTAAAGAAAATGTCTAAAGAATTTATTTCTCTTCCAAAGCATTGATATTTTTAGTATTTTGAGATATAATACTCACATTTTCCCCTTGTATTTGAACGGAAAAAAAAACCATTTTTATGCTTAAGTATAGTATGAGTGCTTGCAATATCTGTTAAGCATAAATTGTCACAATTTATTATTCCGAAAGTAATCATATTCCTCAAAGGATAATAAATAAATGTTTTAAAATATTTAAATATATATAATATAAAATGTAAATAAATAATATGTAAAAAATTAACATAAAGCAAAATAAATTAAAATATCAATTATTCCTTTTAGAGGCTATAAGAAAATAAAATAAAAAGGTGAATTATTCATTTTAGGGGTTATGAGGAAACCAACAACATCCAAGTGAGTTGAACCAATAACGCCGTGATTATTTTTGTCATTTTGGTAAGCAAAATTTGTTTATATTTTCTTTCCTTTATCATTCATGATTGTAGATAAAGGTCTATAATGCTTCGGTGTTTGACAAATACGAGACCAATGGTTTGTACCATGGCATTGATAACATAAAGATTTTAATATGATCTCTATCACTCTTGTCATCCTTATAATCCTCTTGTGGTGGGTATAATTATTCTTAAAATGATCATCTTATTCATGTCTATGTTCATAGCCTCAATCGTGACCACAATTGCTAATGTGACATTTATTCTTTCCGCTATAAAATGTCGCATTCACTTCAAAGAATGGAGCGGAGCCAATAGGTCTTTAAAACCCTTTTTACGATATTGTGTTTGCAGGATAATATTATTTTCGTGAAAAGTAAAATATGTTTTTATTAACATATCATTATCAATGATACTCTGATCACATAACTCCAATTGTGAAGTAATTTAAATCATATCTGAGTTATATTCACTAATTGAATAGTGATTTATCATGTTTGCATTCACTGTAACAAATCCAATAATCACATGGAATAACACATCATGTTTGCATCCACTTCAAGGAATGTTTCCCATAAAAATTTTTAGATCAAGATGAATTTTCATAACTTGAACTTGGGAGAAGTTTATAATAGATTTTTTCTGACGCGAAAAAATTATTGCTTTCGAGCAATTATAGGCTTTATAATAGTCATACTATTAAATTAATCATACTCTCATTCACTTGAGGAAACATAACAGATATAATCAAACAAATCAAATCGAATAAACATAATTTGGAGAAACATACCTTTTTAGATTTTTTCTTGAGTCAATCTATGACTTTTTCCGATGTTTAAACACATCATGTAAAACTTGAAAAAAAATTGAGAATTTCATAAAATAGAATAAAATGTCAAAAATCCAAATAAAAGCATATCATCGCGGACTGATAATTGAAATTGGAGTTAAAGATGAAACTTACCACGTGGCTCCAAATATAATGTTCATTCTTAGCATACCAAAACAACATTTTGTTTGCAATGAGCAATAAGGGATTTCTCAAAAGATAAGTATTCAAGCCTGTCGTCACTAAACTGCTAGCACATGTTCAATCTATGCTCCATTTTATCAACTTTTCAATATTGTTTTTAAATTGCAAATTTCACGAAAAATAATTATAGACAAAATAGAATGCACTATATGTATACATAATAATAATAATAATATGAAATATACATGTATGATATTGTAGTGTATTAACATGGGTAGTTTTGGGCACGTGCGAGGTGTACGACCGCACAGGGCCCTCGAAAAAAAAGGGCCCCGAAATAAATTATTATACATATAATTATTTTCTAAAAGAAAATTACCAGCAAATCTTGATTTTAAAAAGTTAGATATTTTGGGAAATTAATAAAATGGATAAGATGTGTGTCAGTATATATGGTGGCAATTGGAAGATTAATAAGATGGTTCCCTTAATTTATCATTTTCTAAAAGCTTGTGTGTATGCGTGCGCGTGCGTGCAATTTTGCTTAAAAATACACGTTCAATTTTCGGTTTGTAATTTCATATTTTTCAATTGGTAGAAATTTTTTCAAATAATGACATTATTTGATGATTTCTTGGTTTAGTATGATAAATTACATTTATTGGATGACATTAATCTCAAATCTTATTGCAATAATTTTGAAAATGCTCTTAGGAAAGATGTGTTATCTGATGTCGATGGAAATGAATTATTTGTTGAGCTAAAATTACTTAGAGAGCTTTTACCCAAGGAAAAAATAGGAGCAATGGATTTTTTAAAGTTTTAAAATGTTTTAGTTGCATCCCAAATGCGACAATTGCATATAGAGTTTTATTGACTAGTACTATTGTTGTTGCTTCTGCAAAACGAAGCTTTTCAAAACTAAAGTTTGTCAACTCGTACTTACAGACAACTATGTCACAAGAAATACTAAATAGACTTGTTTTGATGGCAATCGAGACTGATCTTTCGGAAGAAGTTGATATCAGAAGCATTGTAGATGATTTTGCTTCAAAATATGCAAGAATAACATCACTTTTTAAGTGAAAATATTAGAGTTTTAGATGTTTCTAAGTCATTTTTATGTTGCTTAGGAGAGTAATCCAACATTTTTTAGGCTTAACCGTCAAATAGGTGCCCAAACTATGTCATTTTCCAGTTAGGTGCCCAAACTATTTTTTGGGCCAAATTGGGCCCTAAAGTTTCATAATGTGACTCATTTAAGGTTCTCAGTTAATTCCCACAATTAAAGGACACAAGTCATCTCCAGAAAATTCCCAAAATTATATTAAAAATAAATAAAATTACTTTATTTTCAGAATTCTCTAAGTTTTACAGATTTCACCAAACAACCCCCAAATTCCAAAATCCCAAGCTCCTCAAAACCTAAATCCCAATTTGGGCTAATTTTGCTACCAATTGCCACGCTATATCCCATCACATCGGTCGCCGGACCATCACGACCATTTCCCCTACCATCCCGTCGCCATAAATGGGCTGACGTCGTGTGAATCGCCAATATTGTCGAATGGTTCTTCTGTACGATTCGGAACGAACAACGGTCGGAGGGGCGGTGAACGGTGTATAGGTTGTTCAGCGAGGGGAGGGTACTTCATTCCGTCGCCAGCAACACATCCAACACCGGCGAGAGTGGTCAGATTTGGGGACTATTTGGGAACATTTCAAAATTTCAAGATATATTTTTATTTTGTTTTATTAATTTTATTTATTTTTAATATAATTTTTTGAATTTTTAGGAGATGATACGTGTCTTTTAACGGTAAAAATTAACGGCGAACCTTAAATGGGTCACGGAATGAAACTTTAGGCCACAATTGTTAGAAAACACCGGTACACTCCATGACGTAGCGGAAAAATTGTCTGGCGTAATCCACCAGTGATTCATGTACAAGGGATGAATTCGAGGTGATAAAGGATGAAAACATTACCTCAAGTAATATGGAATTCCGTAGTGAGTATAGGAGAATCCAAATCAAACCTGAGTCGTCACAGTAGAGTTCCGACCTCTACGCAGTCCACCCGAATAAAACGAACAATTTTTCTCTTCTCTAACTGTTAGAGAGTATTTTCGAAAAATACAAAACATATGTTGGCTGCTAGACCTTATGCCTTTATATAGCATTTAAAAACCTAATTCTAATTAAATTCTGATTCTTTAAATATACAATATATTTAACCGAATATAATTAAATATGTAGAATCTGATTCTACTTTAACTAGATTTCTTTTAGATATATATATATATTAATAGTATTTGATAATTACAACTTATCAAATATTAACATATATATAAAAACGAAATTATCTATAATTATAATAATTATAACAATTTTGGTTTCTCACTAGTTACGTGTACAATAAGTTTGTACACATGCTATCTAGTCGATATTTGCTCGTTTCAATCATAGGGTATGACTCTTGTAGGTTCATATAACGTTAGCAGTAATATCCAGAACAATTCTAATATTACAAGCAATAAGTGACATCTAGCAATACATCATTGCTACCTAAGTTACATGAAATCGTGGTTCAATTTAACCTTTTTTCGTGATTAACTTCTTTTATGTATTTCATCATTTTTTCCTCATATCTAGATCGAATACAAGTCATGGATTAATCACACTTGTATAGTCCATCTAATGTTTCTTGATATCTTGAGTAGACTATTATAAACGAATAACTATGATATCTCATATCAATTTATTTGAGCAAGACCATGCATTTTCTAGTCTCACTCAATCAAGTGGCCTGTGATATTACTACGATTATGTAGGAAGGACAAATCCTATATTGATCAACCATATTTCGCTACATGGATTGTGATATATCCAATATCATTCTTTATAGTGTAGTCAGTTACAACACACGTTTGACCGTATCAAAATATGTCACTCAGAATGTTGAAATAATGATGATCTCAAGTCTGAGGATCACACATGTAGTTATCACCATGAGCAATGTTGTGACTGTCACATAATAATCCAATAAACATGCTCATATCGGGTCAGTCCAGTATGTCGTTCCCTAACACATACTTATGTATTGATTTTGACATCTCCATGTCAATAACAACACTTTGTCATCAATCAACTACATATTAATCTTAATACATTATTGTTGTCCAAGCCCACAATAATTCTCTACTAAGGACATTCAGGAATAACTATAATATTCTAAGGACTTTATTATAATTCAGTTCATTTATAGATACATAGAATAAGACTGAAATAATAATAATGGCTTCTTATTAATAAACTATATAAAATAAGTATGTCTTTTACAATTATCTCATAATTAGTATTTGGGCATACTCCAACACCAATTTGGCCTGAAAAATAGTTTGAGCACCTAATTGGGAAAAAATGCATATTTTGGGCACCTATTTGCCTATTAAGCCTTTTTTATTAAGGAAACTTTATTTGAAAAAAGTATTACAAATTAAAGGCCTCATTTTATTAAATTACACATGGCTCTTTAAATCTTTAAACAATCTTTAATCTTATGAAACTTTATCTTTTACCAAAAATAGTTTGAGCAACTCGTGTTGATAACATATTTTGAATAAATTAAAGAATAACAAGAATAAAGATGAGAGACAAAGAGAGAGATTTATATTATATTCTTAATGTAGGATTATCTCTAATCCTTTCTCCAAACATGGATAATAAAATTAAATTATATGACTTAAAATTATCAAATTGAAAATCATGAATTAAACCTATAACTAATATATGATTTAAAATAGCAAAACTTAATTTAACAAATTTACCGCTACTATCTGAATCAAAAACAAAATATGAAAATACATAACTAAAAATAATTAAATTAGATTAAAGTACTTAGACTAAATTTATAACTTGTAGCACTAATCATAAAGTTTAACTTTATTTCAAGTCAAACTTAATTATTATTATTTATATATAAAACACATTTTGCTTTAAAAAATGTATATCACGCAATATTACTAAAGCTAATGGTCATCGAAAAAGGCTTTCTCACATTGCAATAATGGGGTTGTATCCATTCACAGAAATCGAGTGTTAACTTTTTTTATTAAGGCCATAGTGGCAAAATTTGACTATTTAGTGCGCAATCACATCACATCACATCACAGACAAGGAAGAGTTGATCCAGGTGTTTCAATTTCATGAAAAAGCAACCAATGAATAAAATGTAAGAAATGGTCGGCTGAGAATTTTGAATTATTTTTTATTATTTAATTATAAAAATATTAGTTTAAATGAAAAATAAATAGTCAAAGTATATTTTTTGAGCATTAGGTGCTTAAAGTATTTTTTTTAATAATAGGTGCCTAAAATATCAATCGTTATAATTTTAAGTGCTTCGACATTAATTTCTATTAAAAAATTGTTAGCCAATTAAAATGTGACATGTAGCATGTTTTAATTTTTAATTTCTTTTAATTATTTTTTAAAAAATAAAAAAATTAAAATTTTAAAAAAGGCACCAAAATTCCTGAAATTAAAACATCCAAACTTCTAAATCCCCAATTCCCTCAATCCGGTCAGTCCTGTCGTCGTTAGCCACGTTGCCGGCAACGAAATAGAGCGTCATCCCCTTGCCCAAATACTCATACATCATTCGTCGTCGTTCAGCCGTCACTTGACGTGAATCGTTCGAATGAATTTTTTGAATATTTCGACCTTCGACCAACGTTTTGTACGACTTCGGTCGATTTTCAAAAATGAGGGGGTAAGGTAAATGACCGTGGTGGTCCGACGACGGATGTGGTGAGCGATGACGTGACCATCGGTGACGGAATTGACTCATTCGCGATTTGAGTTTTTGGGAGCTAGGGATTTTGAATTTGGGGGCTATTTTGTGAATTTTGGAAATTTAAAGGTTTTTAAAAAATAAGTTTTAAAAAATAAATGAAAGGAAAAAAAAATAAAAAGTATTTTAAAAAAAATTAAGTAGTTAACACAAGGCATTTAAAATTATACCGGTTGAAACTTTGGGAACTTATTATTACAAAAAAGGGTAAACTACCGTAATGCTCACTTAGTTTAGGTTGTGTACACTTTTGCTCACTGATTTTAAAAATTGAACTTTATGCTCATTTACGTTTTCGGGGTGTAAACTTATCCTCACTGAAACGTTTTTCACAGTTAACATTTAACGAGAAGCTGATTTAGCAGGTTAAAGGTTAATTAATAAAAGGCTTAATACCCAAATAGGTGCCCAAACTATGCTTGTGGATCACTTTTGGTGCCTAAACTATTTTTAGCTCTAAATAGGTGCCTAAAGTTTCAATTTTGGTCATTTTAGGTGCCTAACCGTTAACTACCGTTATTTTTATTAAAAAATAATTTTTATTTTTTTTATTTCTTTTTCTAATTTAATTTCTTTTTAACTTTTTTATAAAAAAACCCTAAATTTCCTAAAACTCGCAAAATGGCCCCAAATTCAAAATCCCTAACTTCCCCAACCGAATCCACCACCAACGGTTACGCCGCCACCCCTATATCCGCCGCTGGACTACCAAGATCGTTTCCCCCAACCACCCATCACCGATAAACGGCGGTAGGTGTGTCGATCGGCTTCCTAACGTTGAAAGAAGCCAAAATCGCGAAAGGAAGTAGTCGGCACACCTACCGTCGGTTATCGGCGATGGGTGGTTGGGGGAAACGGTCGTGGTGGTCCGGCGGCGATAGTGGTGGTCTCCGGTGAGGTAGTAAACGGTGACAGAGATGGTAATTTGGGATTTGGGGGTTTGGGTTATGGATTTGAGACTATTTTGTAAAGATTTAAAACTGTCAATTTTTTTAGAAAATTGAATTTTATTTAAAAATTAATTAAAAGAAATTAAAAATTAAAAACATGCCACTTGTCACAATTTAATTTGCTAGCGGATTTTTATTAACGGTTAGACACTTAAAATGACCAAAATTGAAACTTTATGCACCTATTTAGAGCTAAAAATAATTTAGG